>NQVE01000196.1:1200000-1862500 GCA_003260385.1 Cuscuta australis
TATAGCATCTGTTTTACCTAATAAAAAGCCAAGCATAGCATCTGTTTTACCTAATAAAAAGCCAAGCATAGCATCTGTTGTACTAATTTTAAAGGTAACCATAGGATCTGTTTTACCAAATCAAAAATCCAAGCATAGCATCTCTTTTACCAATTTTAAAGGCAACCATAAGATGGTTTTTTACCAAATCAAAATGGTTTTTTGGCACAGAACAGAAAAATTGATTTTTGTAAGTCTCCAACCAATAAGGGGTGACATTACAATATAGCTACAATGCCCAATATACCTCATACCTTTAAATCAGTCAGAGTAATGGTTGTTTGCATCATAAGTTCGCCAAAAAAACTTAAAATTGGACATGCAAAGAAGAATCAAAGACTAAAAATTAAGAGAAGGGAGATAGTACTCTTTCTGAAGCGTAGTGCCTTCTCGTCATCCTCTAGAGGCTCATAGAAGAAAATTTCAGTAGCAGACATGTCCAATATCTGTTCTGAAGTAACGGATTCCTCCTCTTCCCCATCTTCTTCGACACAGCCCCCTTCATCTTCTGAGGGAAAATGGCCTCCCCCAAGGTACTTTTTCCGATACCACCATGTCGGATCTGTATCAGATGTACCAGATCCTCTGTCACCAGAGTTGTATTTAGGGATCACAGGTTTGAGAGAATTTGGGGTAGGCAAACGAGAAAGCCTTTCTTCGTCACTATCGCTTAATAGCTTGAAGCTGGGCATCGTAGAGTCACGAATCACCATTGGTGGTGATTCAATTTCTCAAGAAGAAGGGAAGATAGATCGGAACAGAGGAGGAGAGGAGAGGGGGTACAGTGCGGCGATGGGGAAGTGGAATGGGCAGGAGAGAGACAGTGGAATTATTAGGGTAGGATTGGGGTGGGTAGTATTTAAGTTAAAGCGCATAAATCTCCAGTTTTGGGAAAAGAGAACTTCTTTTAGGGACGAAGAAAAAACGAAAGTGGAACTTTATTTTGGGACGGAGGGAGTATTTCTTTAAAATAAATACTGCATCAATAAATTAAGGTGTGATGTAACCACAATAACATTTTAAAAATTTAACATTTTAAAATTTATGCTAGTTTTAAATTCTAATTAATTCTTTTTGAGAAAGTAGATTTTTTTGTACGAAAATTGACAATACTTTTTTATGTTAAAGATATCGATTAAGATGACATGATTATGAATATAATAATAATAGTAATAATACATCATTACAACAATTATAATGAGAATGATATAAAATATAAACTTAAATAAATTTTTTATACTTTTTTTAGATTTTCAAATTTTTTCCTATTTTTCCAGTTCTATCTAATTTATTTCAGTTCCTTCCAATTTTTAACAGTTTCTTCTCATTCTTCCAGTTACTTCTAGTTTCTTCCAACATCTCATTCTTTTTTTCCAATCCTAAATAACATTCCCTTAAGTTCATTAATCTCACCATTTTTTTAATACAATTCCTATACACAGTCTAGCTCTACTCATATACTTTTATACTCTCAAACACATTTACTAATAAAAACATCAAGATGCTTTGAGTAAAACCCATTAATCAATAGTCTTATTTTGGGGTAAATTATGTCACTCATATTTTCAAGACAAGACTTATGTTTTTGTTTTAAATTTTGGATGATTTTGTTTTATTTTGATATGTAATTTTCACTTGTTCAATTTCTTACATTTCTTTTTCAATGCTCTAATACGATGTAGTATATCTTAGTGCTCGTACTATATATCATCATATATATAAAGTAGAGTATTTTAATTGTGGTGTTGCCATTTTTCATGTAGGACGCCACGCACGCAAGACATTTTAAGCTTATTTGGACATTTTCTCATTCACGTAAATTCTCTTTTTCCTTCCATTTGCCGTTCATCTTCCCATTTCCCCAAATCTGTTGTTGCCACCAATCGATCAACTTCCCATTTCTCTATCAGCAGAAAACTTTTCCTCACCAACCATCAACCTGAAACTCTGGGAGACATTGAGAAAGGCGAGACTTTCTCTCTCTAGGGTCTAAGACGCCGTAACATTGTGCGACTCCCTTAGATTTTCCATTCCTCTTGAATATGTGGATCATTTTTGATGATGTTTGTTTATCTTGGAGCAGAATTAGAAGCTCTTTCATAATCTCAAATTTTCGCTGAAGAATTGAGGCTGAATCGTGGTGAATTGCAGATTCAAATCGCGCAGTCACTGTTCATCTTCATACTTCACAGATACAATTTCGTTTGGGTTTTTACCAAATTAAAGGCCAATTCTTGGGTAGTTTGAGCGACTTGCTAGGCCTAATCACCTTATAAAGTTTGTTGATCAATCCAAACAAAGATTCGTGGCTTTTGGCTGAAATTGAAATTTCGAGACACTGTTCACAGCGTGAATCTACCAGCGATGCAATCGTAACTTACACGGCTCTCTAGCTATTTTGTTCATGGTTTCTACACTTTTCTACACGGCTCTCAGCCTTCTCCCTCGCTTTCTGCTTTGTCTGGCAGGTATTCTTTTGGCCTTTGACATGATTTACATAAGCCATGATCTGTAAATTATTATAACTTCACTTCCTTGAAAAAATCCTCCAATTTTGGTTAGAGTTTTATAGTCTGATGACATTGGTTCACGTAATGCTCATAAGATAAAATTTAACTGATTTGAATCTTTATGGAGGGTGTCTGCATAGAGGTTCTTTGAAATCAAATTGGGGAAAAATGACTTGGATACAATTTAGGTACATCGATTCTGAAGGTGTTGAGTGTTGATGTGATTTTTAGGTGACTTAGATGGCCTTGCTCGATATGAAGATTCTTACAGAAACGTGTCAAGGTTTACAAGAGTCTCGCTGAATGACAAATATGTCACTCTGAAGGTTTGCCTCATTTGATTCTTCTTGAACTTCTGAATCATCTTAAGGACAAAGATATAGTTATGGGCTTGATTCTCATCTTATCCAATGAAGGTCTTTCTGATGAGGTGAACAGCTCTTTAGTTAAATTTACGTATGCATGATAGCATCCTCCCAATTCCATCATTTTTATGGAATACACTTAGTAGTAGGTGTATCCTCACTGCAAATTGACTCAACTAATGGTATACCTTTTCAAGTATAAATCATTTTTCTTCTTATTTTAGTCACTGCTCCTCTTTTATTTCTCAAACTACAGGACCAAACAAGTCCTCCCTATCTATATAAGAGTCATTGTGAGCACCTACTTCAACATTTCCGGTAAGGTTTCAATTTTTAATATTTTCACGAATAGCAAACAGTTTTTTCACCAGAACTAATCTTTCTAAAAGTATCTTAGAGGATGTTTTTAATACAAATGCTAAGAAGACCCATGATTTTGTTCTTTAGTAGTGGGACTAACACGTGCCATATGACCTGGCGCTTGGCTAGGTTTTTCATTCTGAGAAGGCGTTCTCTACATGGAGGGTAATGAGCCTATGTGTCAAAGTGGAATTCCGCCGCCATCCCTTCACTTCACCCCATCCTGAATTATTAAATCTTAAATGTTGATTTGTCTTAAGAAAAACATTTCACAAACAATTATATTAATATTATTAGTGTTTTTGTTGTTGTTAAGAAATTCAAATGTATTTGTAACTTAGGAAAAAAAGAGATTTGAAATGGCATTATACAATAGGTTCAAGACCAAGACAATTACTTGACTTTGTCTAAATGTTATGATTGATTGATTCTGAGGCAATGAGGTTTGAATGGGGCTCTCCACTTTGTCTTTATTTTCCTTTTTGTAATGTTTATTTTCAAGCTTTAGCTCAATCTGTTCGCTCTGAGGATAGAGAAAGATTTGGGAAATTTCTGCAAGAAATTACAACCGCCAGTGACCAGTAAAAAAAGATTTAAGGTGAGGTCAGGTTTAAAATAATTTCCCCTCATTTTACTTGGTATACTTCATTCCAAGTTTGTCCTTGACTCTTCTGTTCAATACTTAAGTTCTTATGTTTCAATGAATTAGAATGTGATTCCATGAGAGAGAAGATCTAAGTGTTGTTTAGCTCCAATATTCTTTTGTCCTCCAAGCTTCAAGTTACCAACTGATCCATCAATTCAAATTGTTATGCTAGGACCTCGCACATGATTGGCTCCATTTATGGGATTTTTACAGGTATGAGGACTCCTTTTCTACTTTATTCTTGGTTGAGTTTTTTATTGTTTACGTACTAAAAGTATGAGTGTGATTTGCCTTTTCTTTCCACTTCATATTCTAGGAAAGAGCTGCCTTAAAAGAGAATGGTTCTCAACTTAGTCAACTTGATCCTGCATTTTTTGGTTAACTTAGTTTTCAGTAGTAGAAAATAGAATGGTAAAGTGCTAGTTCTTATGCATAATAGCATACCATTGCATGGGTCAATGATACCAGTCATTCTAAACATTGCATACATTGTAGGATACTATTTTTGGGGAGAAACTCAAGAACTTTTGGAACAAGGTACAATTCCAGAGTTAATTGTTGTTGCATTTTCTAGGGATTAGTCCGGAAGGAGTATATTCAACACAAGGTCATAGAAAAAGTATGTCTTTTGGTATTGAGGACCTGTTTCATTAGGCCTAAATTGGAAGAAATGGGCGAATAACTTGAATTTATTAAATTTGTAGCGGAATTAAATATATAATATCTAAAAATGAATGTAGAATTATTACATTCAGTTCCAACCATTCCAACCAAATAGAGTCACTCCGCTATTTTTTTAAATGAACTCATTTTGCCAGCATAATGAACTCTTTTTTCCTAGTTTTTCCTTTTTCATTGTTTTAGATATAATATTCAATATATATTCTTTACTCAATATAGATTGATAAAGTCTTTGTTTGGCTTTTAATTTTTGGAGGGGTTTTTAAATAAAAAATGCAGGAACACTTGGGAACATAGTCACGACAACGTTGGTATTAGAGCAACACCGGAGTATTTATAAGGCTGACACTCAATCTCATTTTTTCACTCATTCTCAGGTGACTTTTTTTGACAAATATATTTCTCTGAATATCAATTTTCAAACTCTTCTTTTGAATATATATTCTCATTTGCTTAGATATAATTTGATATCTGAAATGGAGATTTGAGATGAAACAATCTTTGTCTCTCTTCCAGTTTGGTTGCGTTAGGGTTTTTTTAATTTTAAAATTTACTTTCGTTCCTTGAGATGATGATAACAAGGGTTTAGTCAAATTAGAAGAAGATGAATTAAGGAGGAGAAATGTTGTTTTCAAGTAAAAAAAGGTTTTTGAGGAATAAATGACAGCATATTCAATGCTTTATTCTTCACCATTTTAATGTTCAAGAATTTTGTGCATGAGTTGTGTAAATTCATAGTTTAAATCATAATAAAATGCAAATACAAATCAAAGATAGTAGTGAGATTTGCTTCATTTGGCCTTGGGGTAAATCAGTTTGGTCTTCTTACATTTTTTTGTTATGAGGATGTTGGTATATATTTTTAACTATGAAAGTATGACACATGTAAAAACACATTTCATGGATTCTAGGCACCTGAGTTAGAAAGAAGGAAAAATATAGAGAGTGTATTAATTTGTTGTAAATACATTCAATCTCCATTCTTACATAGTTAATAGTTTAGAAAACCTTTTGTCATGTTCCAATCTTTTTAGTTAATTATATTGTTTAGTTAGTCATTTACATATTGCATTCATTGGATTAGTACTTCTATGAAAGCTACCCCTTTGTGTATGTTGTCATTATAATAGAGTTTTGGTCCATACAACTTCCAATGGTATGAATAACAAATCATGTGCATCTTCTTTTTTCTTTTATTCCCTTTCCCCACATATCTAGCTGAGTTTTTTCCCGAGAAAACTTCATATTATTAATACAGGATTGCTAGACATATATGAAGACCTCAAATTAGCTCAAATACACCACTGAAGCACAATACGAAGTAAAAAATCTCTCAATGCTCTGGACTATAAAAACTAAAACTCTTCATTCTCATCCTATGAGAATATCACCTTCAAGATGGAAAATATTAGTCCAATGGAGGTAAAGCCATCTTTGTATATCAAAGATCTAGATTTCACCAAACTATTATATAGATTTTAGTGAATTCAAGCATTGTACTTCAGGTATTTGTCAAAATGCTCTAAAGTTTAAAGTAAATTAATTCTCTTTGGGAACTATGGTGTTACATTTTTTTAAGGTTAGGAGGTTTGGATTAGGTTATTTATCAATTTCAAAATCAATGTCTCCATACATAAAAAAAACCCTAAACCTTTTGGGTTAAACATACTTCGTGCAAGAGTCAGCACTTTCCCTTTAATAGTGGGAAACATTTTCATCTTTTTATTTCAAAAAGATTGTTTTACTACAAAAGAATAATTTTACACAATGACTTAAATATGTGCATCCTGCACCATATACAAATAAAATGAAGGGAATATGCTTCCACACCTGAATGTTTCAATAATAACAGTTCTTACAGTGATTCATTCATTTGAATTAATATTACTTTGTTTTTTTAAATTTGCATTGAGATGGTGATCTATTGTGACTTCATTATGGTAGGGGAGAAATTGATCCAGTGCCTACTCTCACTACCAATATTCAACTCCTTTCTCCTCGGCATAATATATATATATATTGGCCTTCTATTTTATGATAGTTAAATGAAAGGTTTGCATTTATCTCTCTATTCTTAAATCAGGTTTTCAAATGCATCTCCACATGACCCCAGTACTTAAGATTGCTAAGAAATCAAGTCTCTACCATATCTCTTTATTCTGTAATGTAAGTTTTCTCCTATCGTTAACAGGTAAGGCTCTAAAAAACTAAGACTTATTAGTAGAATGATCTTTAGTTTTATTGACAATGGCTTGATGGCTGGGATTCTTTACATATAGTTTTAATTTATTCTCATTTGAATAAGTGATACACTTACCATTTTGCGGAATTTTTCATTATTATGAAAGCAATGATGATATACTTTTTTTTGTTGGTTGATTGCAGTTACATGAATGTGTAGGAACATCAATTGATGCAATGAGACATGAAATTTTTTAAGCATTCTTCCTCTAATTTGGACTCTAAGTTTTTATCAAACTCTAATGTTTGGTCTTTTTTTGTTCTCAGACATTGCATTGTTGGTGCTCATTTATGCCTCTTTATCAAGACGATTATATTTCATTCCATATTTTCACTAATTTTGATTAAATATTCATTTTCTTATTTCATTTTCATAGATGTCATGCATACAAGTTGTTTGATTTCACATATTAAAGAGTTCCCTCTACACACGGCTCTGGTGGAGTTTCTCAGATTAAAAATTCCATTAAACATTCATTCACAAACAACTAATACGTGCATATCTCCCCAGCCCATGCAAAGCACGGGGTAGACTACTAGTAATTTTGTAGTTCACGCACTAGCTTTTTAAGTGAGCCTATGCTACTCATCCATTTATAGAAAAGAAGTGAAAAATTTACTATCTCCGTCCAATTCAAATCGTCTTTTTTCCGTTTACGATGTTTGACAGAAATTATTTTCAAATGATTTTGTATCAAAAACGGTGTAAAATTAAGAAATAAAAATTACACCAAAAGATCTACAAAACTAATGGTGATATGATTATTATTTTGTCAAATGACTAACAAAAATTGGAAAAAAGAAAATGAATGAAGTTTGAACATTCGAATAGTAAATAGACAATTTAATTTAATTGGGTCCTTGGGGGTTAGGCAAATAAAAATCATAATCATAATTATAAGAAAAGTCCCTATGTTTAGAAACAAACATGAGCTGTGTTCTATCTTGGAACAATAATGGCAAACTATGTTTGGATTATGCATACCTAGGTTGAGCCAAAAAAACTTTCTAGGTGATCTATAATCATTCTTCATAGAATTGTTA
Organism: Cuscuta australis; assembly: GCA_003260385.1. Classification (NCBI taxonomy): domain Eukaryota; kingdom Viridiplantae; phylum Streptophyta; class Magnoliopsida; order Solanales; family Convolvulaceae; genus Cuscuta; species Cuscuta australis. The sequence continues at coordinate 1,207,887 of NQVE01000196.1, forward strand.
ATAAAATTCCTAGAATAATTTCTAGATTATCTAAAACTATTCTTACTAGTTATATTAACTTTGTTATTCCTAGAATCATTATCCATTCTAAGTTGTCTATTTTTCTTAACCTTTTTTTATAATTTGCTTTCGCACTTCCACCTTAAGTTTTTCTATAGTTTCCTTAAGTTTTATGTTTTAAAATCTTAAAGGACCACAAGAACTTGTAGAACTTTGGTCAAAGGAAGAAGCTTCATTCATCGTCTTAATTTTATTTTTAAAGTTGAAATTATCATTTTCCAAAGAATTATTTTCTTCTTCCAAAGCAAGAATTTTAGCCTTAGCCTCTTTGGCTATTTTTTCAGTTTTATTCAATTCACCAAATAAATCTTGAAAGGCTTCTTGCAATTCTTCAAATGATAAAGAGTTAGTAATACTTACCTCTTCATTTCCTTCATGTGCCATAAGACATAAGGCAGCAGTTTCATCACCGGAGCTTTCCGAATTCCATGCCATATATCCATGTTGTTTCATCTTTTTCTTAATCGTTTTCTTATTCTTGTGGTTTGAGCAATAAGGCTTGATATGATCATGATCTTCACATCCATAACACGTAGGAATTGACTCTTCCTTCTTCTCACATGACTTGAGTTACGCCTTCATAAACTTATAAAACCTTTCGAGCAAGTTATGAGAAGGAGCGCTGTCATCACTCTCCGAGTCACTTGCCTTGAAGACGAGGAGGCTTTGAGATCAAGATTGGAACTCTTCTCAATATCAATAAAGGTTTAAGAATAGTGGATTCGTAAGTTTTAAGATTACCTCGAAAACCATCGATAGTGATGTTGGTGTTATGAATCGACTCTTATATGGCATCGGCTTTTTAACGTCATTCCGATGTTGAGCTCCGTAGGATTTTTTAAACAAGATAGAGGGAAGAAGAGTGCTTATAAAGGGAGAAGTTGAGCAAGATAGAGGGAAGAAGAGTGCTTATAAAGGGAGTCTAGCCCAATCCACAATAGATGCTTGACTTAACATGGTTGGGTGGCAAGTTAGGTTGTGACTCGGACTAATACAAAGGGCTTGGACCATGTATCGTTTGTGCCTGACCTTTGAGTTCTAAGTTTTTGGGCCGTGTGAAGCATACGGGCCGTGACTAACGAGGTCCAACAAAACAAAGATCCTTCTATATGAACATGTACTGTCACAGAGTAAAACACACAACCAAAGTATAATAAGATCCGCATTTGAGGTATGAATGTTTTGTAGCAAAGTTGGAACAATAGTTAAAAAAAGAGGGCAAAACAATACAATCTTAAGTCATTTTTCATGTGCATAAAATCATGATTTTCATACTTGTATCTTGCCCAAGCAAACACCATAACCATCGGTTGTTGGTATTCGATTTTTGGCATTGGCTATTGGCATTGATTTTAACCAAATATTTTTTGAGTTTTTATACTTTTAACTTCTGGGCACATTTAAATGTTTTCCAAACTTTGATTTTTCAAAAACCATAACCTTTAGTTTTTTGGCGTTGATTATCAGTGTTCGACATTCAATTTTCGGTGTTGGTTATTGGTAGTTGTTTTAGGCAAATGGTTTTTGATCTTTTATATTTTATTTCATCTTCTAAGAACGTTTAAAGGTTTTCCAGATGTATATTTTTAAAAAACTATAACCTTCGGTTTTCAGCGATGGTTGTCGGTATTTGGCGTTGGTTATCGACATTGGTTTTTGGCATTCAATTCAACAAAGTGGTTCTTACTTTATTATCATTTTTTACTACTGGTCATATTTAAAAGATTCTTAGACCATTATTTTCCAAAAAGAACTCTTGGTTTATGGAATTTGGTCAGAAACCATGAAAACCATCATTCATTTGGCGATCCATGGTTTTTACCCTAAAGGCTTGGTTTCTAATATTTATTGCTTGGTTTTTACTTTACATATCTTAAATATTTGTTTCCAACATTTGGTTTTTGATTTCGAAAACTTTGGTTTTTCAGATCGATTTTTGGCGTTGGCTAACCAAACATGGTTTTTGGCCTCCGGGTAAAACAACGTTGTGGTACTTAGAACATCCATGTTTTGGCATATCTGGTCTTTGGTAGTAGGTTTCCAAACTACAATGTAGCTACCCCTACATCGATGTTTTGGCCACGCTTGAGAAAAGTAAGTTTTGGTAGTAGGGTCTTGAACAACGATGTTAAACTATCAACATCGATGTTTTCAACTAATCGTTAGAGACTTTAAAATAAAATCTTTCTATTTTTGAAAGTCAACAACCCAAACATCGATGTATACTTCAAAATATCAAAGTTCTAATGACCATTAGACATTTCAAACGAAAGTCAAATCTCAAAACAACGATGTTCATGGCAAAGCATCAATGTTCAGACCTTTAACTTACTTTCTTGGATTCTCCAATTCTTTGACTAATCTATTTTGGATTAATTGCAATGGTCACCCCACTTTAACCCCTCTAAATTGAGGCCTTTGGCCATATTTTTACACGAACAACTCTTCTCATACTTTATCACTTCATTCATATCATTTGTGCATAACATTTAGAGCTCTTATTGAGCTAATTGAGTGAAAAACTTATGTTGTTCACAGAGTTTTATTGTATCTCTCTATCTACTCTTTCTCTAGAGTTCTTTTTATAAGAGAGGTTTTTAGAAAACCAATTCCTCTCATTGGGTTTGCTAAGAACCCGTAATATTAGTGGTTGAAGTGTTGAAGTGCAGTATCTTTGAACAAGTGTATTGAGGCTCGTGTGACTTGATTTATCATGTTGTACCAGTTTGTTTAGCATCATACCCGTAATCTTAACGAAAGTAGTGTAGCTCGAGAGAGTCTCTTGGGAGACTAAACCTACCCATAAGATGTGCTAACCTAGTGTATGTCGGTGTGCTCTACTCTTACGCTTTTTAAATCTACACTTTATTTATTCCATGCCATTTTTATTCCATACAAATTTATCCACATTCTCGTGTCTCACTATTCACCCCACTAGTGAAGGGAACATATCCTAACACCATTTTAAAATTCTACAAAAAAATAGAACTCAAACAAATAAGCTCTCTCTCGGTGATCCTCCCTTCCATTCGTTCCAAACACGCCCTCAGCACAACTACTCGGGTGTAAGGCTATATTTTGTAGGCGTGATCTGATTGAATCTCATCTGAATTTTTGATGTTCTGATCTGATTTAATCTAATTAGATTTGGTGTAATTAAATTTAAATTTGATTTAAACTAAACTTATTATTACAACAAATTTAATAATTTTAAAATATCATACATATAAAACAGTAAAATAAAAAATCAATTACAATAACTAATCATTAATATATTTAAACATTGTTTTGAAATATTAAATATATTTTCAATATCACTACTTTTTTTAATCTTTGTGAAAACACATTAATCAATTTCTCTTTTATAGTGAAGAGAATGTATTATTACTCGGTATTGATACAAGTTTTTGTGCATCATTTCTAGAAGCTAAGCAATTACTAGTAATTATGGTTTGTAATTGATTTAACAACAACAACAACAACAATAAGTGCAATAATAAAAAAAAAATAATACTTCATCCGTCCTATAATAATACAGATTAATAATAATAATAGTAATACAAAACATATTTAAAGTTATATTATTAATTAATATTTAGGTATGTGTAGTTTTAAATAAAGTAATGTGATTTAATTTAATAGTAATTATTATTTAATTCCTAAGAAATATTTTTATTATTTTTTCCCTGCTCAAATCATTTTGTCACTTCTTCTTCCCCCGCTCTGTGCATATACAAAGAGAAAGGGCACTGGAAGTTTAAAAATGTCTAACGAAGCCGACGAAGTGGAGCGTCGGAGGAAACTGGAAGAAGCCTTAGAAGTTAAAGCCTTAAGGCGCATCATTAACGCGTACCTCAAGTATGAATATCTGTAACTTCTCTATTCAGTAGTCAGATGTTGGGGTTTAATGATATCGTCTGTTAGTAGTAGATCTGTTTCCATTCTGTTTTTGAATGCTTTTGAATATTTTCATAGGTTGAAGATTGGTATTGTGGATATCTTTTTTCTGGGCTAATTTATAATTATGATTTTCTTCTTGCCATTGGCAATTTTATGTTTCTCGAGAAAATGTTTCTTTTTTGTTTCTAACTTTTCTATTGAATTGCCTTGCAGCTATCCAGAAGCTTCAGAGGAGGATGTAAAAAGAAATGAAAGGTCTTTCAAAAAGTTACCACAGACACACAAGGTTCTGTTTTGCACCCTGTAAATTTCATATTGCACAATCGTTTGGCATGATATATATATGCTTTCATATTCACTTATATTATATCGCCCACCATCACAAACAGAATTGAATGTTTTGCATTTCAATTTATGTAAAATGAATGCTTGACATCCTGGTTTTATTATATGCCAGAGCTAGGTTAAGATTTCATTTTCTGTTTGGGCTTTTTTTATGCTTTCTTTTGTACGGAGTGTATAATATTCATCATACACGCCCTTTAATATTGTACGTTCCTTTTCCTTTCCATTATTGAAGCGACAAGGGATGTGGCTTAGCTGGATGGGGAGACATTAGAGATGTATCATACTCTTTAATTCATTTGTAGCTGAGCTGCTTCATTGGCTTAATGAAGTAGTTCAATGCTCTATTGCAGCAATCTAATATATAATACTGGAGCTTATAGAAGTATGTTATACCCGAGACTCGGGGTATAATCAAGTTGCTATTTGAAGATGGAATTATGGAATGGTGAAGAGGAAATGTGGGGGACGAAATATGGGGGTGGAACAAAGAGTTGTTTTTTTGGGTTTTTGATGAAAGAAAAGAATAAGTTCAAGAAGAAGAAATGGTGAGAAATGAAATTGGCAGAGGTAAAGTGAAGGGATAAACCAAGTTGGTGTTAAGAGATATAACACACTCTTATCTTAACTTGGGGTTTGAATCTAGAATTCAATCAAGATATGACACACTTAATTAAATATCTAGAACCTAAAACTCACACTTAAGATAACCACTCTTAAGATATAGATTTAGGAATTTAAATAGCAAACACAACAAGTGTATTACTAAATGGAAAATGGAATTACAATATGAGTCTTACAAAATGGCCTAAGGCCGAAATAAATACACACACATAGAGGGGAAACTTCCCAGAAACATCCACTCACAAATCACAAGAATAATATCCATTTGTTTATGTTTTCTTAATGGAATGAAATCAGGGATTTGGTCTTTGATTTTCATGGTTGGTGGCTTGTCCTTTAGTGAGGAAAATCACAAGGAAATAAGTGATGATTCTTGGGAAATAATGGGGGACAAAGGGGATGGGTGATGGTTGGTTTTATTGGCCTTATATTGGGTCATTCATGGAAGGTATGTGGGGACTGATTTGGTGGGTGGAGTGTCAATAAACTCACAAAAGTCTTTTGTCCTTTTGTTATTGTTTATCCAGCCTAGGTGGGAGACACAAGGGGGACAATGGTTGGTCAATGTTGGGGAATAAAAGAGGGGTTGTTTTTGGCCCCCCTAGTTTTGGCCTTACATGGGGACAAAGAGGGGCTTGATTAGGTTTGTGGTTTGACATGAGTTTTGGTCTTTTATGTTTTAATTCAATGAACAAAATCATGTGGGGTATGTTGGTGGGTTGTAGTTTCGGCCAGAGGGGGAGAAGAAGGAAGAGGAGAGGAGATTAGGGTTTTGGTGTTGTTTTGGATTTTGGGGTTTTGGTGGAGCCATCCAGGGGTACATCAAAGTAGTAATACTATCTATTTCTAAGGTATATAAGTTTGCCACTAGGGGCAAATACTAGATCACTCTAAGTCTGTAGCCATCTTTAAATAAAGTATAGAGTGATTCCCTTAGGAAGAATAGGTTTTTAAATATGTGGATATCAAGTGATCATATTATGAATTAAGATTTATAATCTGATATTACTTGCAGCTAGCAATATTTTTACTGGACAGTATGCCCGTACAATATGTCACAAAGATGTCTGAGGCCTAAACACCATTAACAGAAGGAGTTGAGAGGTCTGGCGGGTGGGAAGTCCACATCCAGCCCGAAAAATGGAAGTTTTAAGTACATAATAGGAGACAGCACATGACCATAGATGCACGGATTCATTACTTGATAGGATAGGGTTCCAGAGCCTTGTATTTATGTGTGATGGATGGTCCCTAAGATGCTTAGATTTGTAATTCTTTGTTTTATAATATTTGATTATTAAGTTACAATGATTCATCAACTCTTATTTTCCCAGCAATAACTTTGCCTACATATTACTTCAATGTTCGACGTGCTTAATACTTCTTTCAATTTTTTCGTGAAATCTAGAACTAAAACTCCTAATCCATGAATATTATTTCACAGGCTATCTTATCTCATCTCCCTTCGAAGTTCCAGAAACTTAGATGGTAAATATTTTTAGATTACTTTATGATACTTTATTCCATTCATCCTTGAGGAACTAAAGTTTATTGCTTTTGAAAACTATTCACTTATGTTCTTCACATGTTTTTAATCTTAAGGTAGATGCCAGTGCTTGTCATGTCAGTGCTTTAGTAGCACTGTAGCAGACACTTAAATGCATTCAGAGTGATGACTTTGTTGATGTGTATACTTATTTTCTTTTTCCTTTATTTCTCCCCCCCCTTTGCTCTCTCTCTTGCTCTTGCTCTCTAATATAAGTCTAAAGATTATTGGAACTCAGAAGAGAGCAGTTATAGAGAGAGGATTAAATGTGATCATACTTCAAAAGAAAACATGAAACTGTCATTTCATGTTTAGGAAACCAATCAAACCAGTTTTCAAAAGCCACCACTTTCCTTTCATGTATTTCCTTTTCAACTTATAAAGTAAGTTACAATTTAATTTCGATTACATCTTTGGTTTGATTCCTTCTTTGGTTATTAAATAGCAAAGGGCAAATTTTTATAAATGTGAGTTATTTTGTGCTAAGAGTATGTCTTCGCGGGGCACTATGGCATACTCAAGGGGCTTAAAATTAGTAGTTATTGTATTTTTATAGTTCTCCACGTGTTTTTGTGCTCGAGTCTGTAGTTTTCACACGTGTGCTAGTTTTTGTTTTTGCTCTTACTTTGTTCGTGTTGCTTTCCCATGTCGTTGTGCTCTTGTGTTTTTAGCGGGGGTCTCTTGAAAAGAGCCTCTCTACTTTTCAAGTGGAGGTAAAGTTTGCATACACCCAACCTCAAGTTGTTGATGATGATCCAATCTAATTTTCTCCTTATATTGCAGGTGTATTGCACAAAATTCATATTTCATATTTGAAATGCTGAAGGTGATTAGTGATGTCATTAGCACTTTTTTACGTCTTTTCCATTCCTTTCGCACAGTTAGTTTCTTATAATTTTGTTTGGTTTCTGGTTCTTGGAAGTACACCAAGAAGATAATTTCATTATTCATTGTGGCAGGCATTTGAGCCTCCAATTGATCTAAGCTTGAATACTGACATTTGTGAAGACCAACATCATCAAGATAACAGCTCAACTAGTGGTGATATATTGGACTCTCAGGAATCATTAGAAACAATTCCTAGGGAGCATGGAAATGATACTTTTGGGGCATTTTACAAGGTCTCTCTATTGTATTGTTTACTTCTATATTTCTTGAGGTGGAAGTTTGTTTTTTCTGTTTATTTTGTTTTCACAATTAACATAATCTTTGTAGACTACCACAGAAGGAGAAAGTTGAGCATTCAAATGAGTTGAGTGGTTTGAGTTTTACCTTTGGTTTAAAACATCAGAATAACACAAAGCATGATGGTGATGATTGTTGTAAAGAATTCCAAGATCCCGGCAAACAATATCCATCTGTGTGTTGCAATGAGCATGTATGTTTTAGCTATAAATTCATAAGGTGTACGAAATGTAAGGCCAGCCGCTAGTTGAAAAGAGTGTTAACCCAACTTCACACCTAATGACAGCCCAACTTCACACTTCAGGGTTTGGGGCCCTAGCTCCTCTATTTCCTACATAAAGTTTATATGGTGGGGTTTTTTTGACACCCCCCTTAAGTGTCCGAATATGAGCATAAGACACCACCACTCCTCACCCTTAGATCCAACTTAAAACTCATCAATGGTCCAGATTTAATAAAAATTTTCTAAATTTCTAAGCCTTCTTTAGCTTTCTTTCGCTAGAGCTCCGTCTCCCAAAACCTCACCTTCGTTGCTGAATTTCTGAGATGACTGACCAAAGAACCTAATTTTTATGTACCCTTCTTTGCATATTCTCAATTCCTCTTTCCGTACTACACATAGAGAAAACAGACTCGGACCCCTTGTTGAATGATTCCAGGTTTCTCACGCCAACACCAACCCACGAATCCCGGTATTACCCAACGATTCATTACTTTTGAGGAATTTTTGAATTGGGAGTTTCAATTTGTACTACTCCAGCTGATTTAGTAGTTTCAATTCTTGTAACTCCAACACTTCTTATCAAAACAAATCAAGAGCTGGTTTTTACAACTCCATCGAATTTGGTAGTTTTGATTCTTATTCAGATTTTATTTTATTGTAAGTATATTTCCTAATTTTATAGATTTGGAGAATATTCTGATTAAATATAACCCTAGAATTCAGTTTGTATTTTGGCATTTCAAGCAGGCCTTAAGCACCCATTCCCTTTGCTACTCCATCTTCTTATATGAAATAGATTAAATGAATTGTATACATTGTAGAATCCTTCAAACGTTTCATCACTATCAAACGCCATCCATACTTGAGTTGTAATTCCAAGTGAGCCTTCATCAATCACCTTAATTGGTGTTGAAAATGATTCACGTATGGCAACCTCTCTTGTTGGAGAGGTCACCTCAGTCATATTAAAAACAATAGGTTTATTGATCAAATACATTGCAGTTTCTAGAGAATTCGTAGATAACTCCATTGCAATTCACAAAGCCACATGAATTGATGCTGATGATGTACCGCAATGGACAAATAATAAAAACTTGTCACAAGGAATAAAATTCTGCTTATAATAAGAATAAAAATACTAAACCAGATGGAGCTGTAAAAACTAGGGACATTATGAAGATTTGATACAGTGATACCTGAATCTGTGGGTTTACACCTGCATCAATTCAGTGCAAGTCTTCTATGTGAATCTGTGGGTCAGCTCCGTGCACTGTTCAGCACGACAAGTGGAATGTCCTTGACCGCCTTCTCTGTGTGTCAGTCATAGTTATTAATGGCGAGTGGCGAGGGGCGGGCGAGAGGCATGGCGAGAGGCGGGCGGTCAAATGGCGAACATGCATGCATGCATACATACATACATATACATATACACACGCACACACACACACACATGTATGGATGCATGTATAAACACATAATATTGATACTATATATGTATGTATGTATGTATGTATGTATATATATATGTATGTATATGTATATATATGTGTATATATATATTATGGAGTAATATATAGCAATAAATATTATGCATTGTATACCCTAAAGCCTTAAGGCAGTGATTGAGGCGAGAAAGGCGACCGCCTTAGGGATCTCGCCTCGCCTGGCTTCCTTGAGGCCCTCAGAGCTCGCCTGGTCGCCTGAGGCGCCATAGGCGAGAGAGCCCTAGTGAAATAGAGTTAACGGAGGTTTAGAAAAATAGAAAGTTCTCATTAAATATGGACCATATAGCCTCTAAGGATGAGGGGTGGTGCTGTCATATAAGGACAATTAAGGTGGGTATCCAAAGAACCCTGCCAAAGTTTATAAACACATGTACCATACCCATTTAATCATCTTAAGATATTAGAATACATTTATATTATGTAGTATTCTTACTCCTCTCTGATACGGCTTTCATATCTCCCTTTCCGTTGCCATGGCAGGTGGTTGCTCTCGCCACCCATCAGGCCTCTCCTTCCCTGAAAATCCACAACCATGTTTTTAGGGAGACCTATGATTTTCCGAAATTGGAAAGAGCGAAACAATATTTTCCAAGAATATCAGAAACAGAAACAAGGGAACATACAATTCAAATATAGGTCAATAAGTTCACTAGAAAATCACCAACAAATTCACTTTAAGCAACATCCATACTTAGAAGAAAATACTCATATGCATCAAATAGTAGTTAGACACAAGTCAATATCTTAATTACAACTGAGAGAATGGGAGATTAATTTTTATTGCTCTGCTAGGCATGTATGAGATAAAGAGAGAGAGAGAGTTAACCTTTTTTGGTAGTTTTCTTGAAGCATGCTCCTGATTTGGATGCACAATACTGAACTTCTGGATTATGTGAAAATGGCTCTGAAGTTACCAGGGTCATGTATGGGACTTTTAGTTTTCAAAATGGAGAAACACTGTTCTTAAAAATGCCATGCGTCATAAAGGGACTAGAATGCTTTCCAGTTGCGAAACATTCTATAATATCTGAATAAATTCTCAAGTCCTGATTATTCCTGCATTAATTTCTGATGCATAATGGAGAAGTGCTCTTGCTGGTAAAATCAAAATAATGGAGAAAATTCTTGCAAAAAGTACCCTTTATATGTTCTCTTTCTGTTATGCACAACTAACCTATTTGATTGTTTCCTTTCTTCCTTTGCAAATGATCTTTGTTTCAGATTTCTTCATCCTCTTCCGAATGGCTGAATCCATCATCACAGTCCCATGTTCCATTAGTAGATGTAGATAAGGTATTTTTTTCAGTATACTCCCTCCGTCCCATAATGGTGGCCCTGCTTCAGTTTACAATGGTTGACTAATGTAGTTTTCAGTTTGATTTTATTAAATGTTGGTGCAAAATCAAGACATATAAATTTAATTATTTAATAACTACATCAGCAACTCTATAATTCATTTAAATATTGGTGCAAAATCAAGATACTAAATTTAATTATTTAAGAGGTGACGTGGCTCTGTTATTATAACAAATGAATAATGAAAATATGCAACAAAAAAAGATATTATTTGACCTTGTGAATTGTGAATGAGACCAGTATTATGGGACGGAGGGAGTACTTTTTAGTTGACATATCATACTGCATGACAAACGGCATTCTGTTGAGCTATTCTTCTGTTGTTGTATTGGGTTACTCTAGGTTCGTTGTTGTATTGGGTTCTGCAGCTTCTGAATTCTTCTTTTTCCCAAGTCTTCTGAATGGATTGTTTGGGTCTAATATAGTAATGTCAAAATGAGTTTATAAGTATTAAAGAATTAAATGCTCCAGACAAACTATAAGAAAAGCAGTTGAATACAAATGCATTTCCAATCTCCCAATAGTAGGCAATGCAATGTAAGGTTTTTGCATGGGAAAGAGGTTAGTTATATTTATATGCTCTACAACAACAACAACAACATTACCCCAGTGCTTCAAAAGCTCATGCCCATTCCGGGGTAAGGGGGGGTCGGATGTACGCAGATAGTTTAAAGAGTTATTTTGCCTTATTCCATCGTACTCCAAAGACAAAAAATAGTGAATTTTTGGCTCCATAGGAGTTGATGGAAATATTTTTATCTGCTCTATTGGGGAAAAAGATTTCCAATTTCCTTGCCAATCCCCTGTCATGTATCACTGTTTTGTTTAATTTAATAAATATATTGATGTTCCCATACAACAACAAACCCTGTATCATGACTAATTGACTATCACCCAACTCTGATGGGGTCAAGAATACAAGATTCAAACAACATTTCCTTGCTTAGTGGTTGCATTTAACTGCACAGAATTTCATGGAAAATAAGAAGCATGGAAAGTTTAATGCACTTAATAAAGCTAAATTTCCCTCACTGCCTCACCCTGCAGTTTAACACATTTTATTTTCATTTATGAATGCTTTTGTTTTTCATTCATCAGCTTTAGTTTTTACGTTTTTTCATTGCCAGGTCAGGTGTATTATAAGAAATATTGTGAGAGACTGGGCAGCTGAGGTATTTGTGCCTTTTCATTTTTCTCTCTCTTCACCTTTTGGGCATCCCACTGTCCCATCCATCCCATCTCATATATTGTTTTAAGAGTCAATTTGATTGACTTAATATGTGTGTGTAGGTGTGTAATCCTAGTAACCGACATTAGAAGTGTATCTTGACTCAAGAAGTGCTCCCTCTACATTCGAGTAAATATGCATTACAGACTGTCAAATGTGAAAGGGAAAAGAAAAGGAAATGAAAGGGAAAGAAAAACTTTGAAATATTAACACTATGTTTGATTCAAGGAATTTGAAAGGGAAAAGAAAAGAAAATGAGATGGAAAATAATTTTTCTATTTGGTTAGAGAGAAAAAGAAAAGAAAAGGAGAAATAAAAGAAAATGAGAAGACAAATATTACTAAGAGGAGGGAAAACAAAATTCCTCACATTTTGGTGAGGAAAAAGGGAGAAACCCATTTTCTTTTCTTTTCCTTTCGAATTCCAATCTACTCCAAGGAGCTATGAGCTGGGAAAAACATTGCTTTCAATAAAGTTTTGCTTTTGTTTTAATTGAGCAGCTCATGCAATATGCCTCTTTTCCTAGGGAGCTTCTTTTTTAAATTTGTTTGAGAAGTTCATTTTGGAGACACTACCTAGTTAAGGAAAATTTTACATCCCAGAAATAAGAATTAGTTTTGTTCAGTCTAAATGCTTTCAAAGAAGTATGCTTTGTAAAGCTCTTTTTATAACTCCTCATAAAATATATACATTTAGGTCCTATCTACTTGGGCTAAGTGAGAAATTTATCACATTTTTCTTTGGTACATTATGTTTACAGGGGCAAAAGGAACGTGATCAATGCTACAAACCAATCCTAGAAGAGCTTGAGCGGTTGTTTCCTAATCGTCGGAAAGAAAGGTTTGTTACTTACATCGGATAGTGAGTACACATTCTGTCAATGTGTGAATACTAAAATTGCATTTTCTGTGTTCTTAGTCCTCCAACTTGCTTAGTTCCTGGTGCTGGACTTGGAAGGCTTGCATTGGAAATATCATGTCTTGGTAAACTTATTTATCTGCCCGGGGATCAATTATTTTTTATTCTGAATGTAACTCTCACGTTCTGAATATTTTTTTATAATTTTTTGAAGCAGGATTTTCAAGTCAAGGAAATGAATTTTCGTACTACATGATGATCTGCTCCAGTTTTATACTTAACATGTATGCATGTAATAATCAATTAATCATCCATTTTAATTAAGTCTTGGGAAAGTGGTTTTAAGATTGGATTACATGTTTTTATTTTATTAGCACTCAAGCTTCTGGGGAGTGGACAATCTACCCTTGGATACACAGCAATTGCAATTCACTTGCAGATAACGATCAGCTTCGTCCCATCTCAATACCAGATGTTCACCCTGCAAGGTTTTTGTCTTTTCCATGCAACTAAACATTTCCCAGTGCATGTGTCTTATTATATATTATATATGGAGTATTAATGAATCCATCCCTATGCTAAAAATTAATTCCATCTTTTCATTATTCTTTTTTGTTCCCTTAATGGATAAGAATGGGCAGCTCGGTGCACAAAGCGTACCCGCGAGCGGGTCTGGGGAAGGGTCCCACCACAAGGGTATAATGTAGGCAAGCCTTACCCTGCATTTCTGCAAGAGGCTGATTTTAGGGCTTGAACCTGTGACCACAAGGTCACACGACAAGAACTCAACGGTTGTGCCAAGACTCCCCTTTAAGGATAATGTTTTTTATTCATACACAAGAAAAGACAATAGGAAAGAGAAGAAATAGATGTAGTGTACTACTGTACTTACATAATGCTACATATGAATCTTTCTTTTAGGAAGTATGTTTTGTTGAATATTGTAACCATAAACATAATTAATGGTAATGGATTTGGCACAAAGTCACAAAACAATACATTCTTGCATGTCAGTACATCAAATATAGGTCATTTGTATAGTTTGATACACTGAAAATCAATAAAATCTCAATTGTCGTAATGGTATTTGAGCACTATCCAAAATTCTTTCCATTGATAACGAACAGTGATTTTAACAGCGAAGTCTAATTTATTTAGCTCAGTGTGTGTATATATGTGTAATATACACACACTTACATATATACATACATGTACAGTCAGATATATATATATATATATATGTATGTATGTATGTATATGTTTATATACGTATGTATGTATGTCAGTATGTATGTATATCTGTGTGTGTGTGTGTATTTATACACACACACACACACACACACACACACACACACACACACACACATATATGTATATATTGACACAATATTCTACTAATCTAGTTTGATGTTTGAGCCATGAAACCAACACCACTACTATAGTACTAGGTGTTGAATCTCGCAGCGACCCTCCACTGGATCACACTGCCACATGCTATCAAGCCAACACGCTATTAGTCTAGGTCCACTATTTTTTGCTTATCTGGCAGTGCATTTCTCCTACTGCTCCCATTATCAGGCCACCTACAATATATTAGTTCTCTTGTTCATTGCAGATGTTCTAACCTAGCCGGGTGCCCATGTGGTGCCTAACACGCCTAGGGTGTCTAGTTGAGCGACTAGTTTTTCTAGAACGGATAAACAAGCATCTAATATGTCTAAAACCAAAACCATCTAGTATCTACACAAGTCATATGCCTAGTGGATGATTAGATGGTCACCTACACTGACTTGTGAATACTCTTAATTGCTACATAAGTACATAGAGGTTATCTGTAAAGATATGGCATGCTATGTACTAAATCAATAAATACAACATATGATTGTTATTATCTTTTGCAGTATTATTCTCTTTTCGTACATAGTATCAGTATATTTTGTGGCTATTTTATCCGGTGATATAATTCCTGTGCGATGAAGTTTTCTTCTCCGACATGTTTGCTATGGAAAATTGAGCAAACTAATACCACTATCAGCTTTGTACACTCACTCTGGCCTGTTGTCTTATGTTCCACTACCTTTGCCTGTTGCACACGGTCAGATCTTTTCTCTGATGTCTAATCATGACCAGCAACTTGTCCCCGAAGACTTTCCTCGCATATGATCCCTTATGTTTTCAGACATTTTACCGATGCTTGACTTGCATAGTTATAAATTATACTCGTAATAGATAAGCATATTACAATTGGTCTCAGCAAAATGGCTTCTTTCTGTTTTGCTATGCCCTTATGTTGATGATTGTACCCACAGGGAGACTGTGGAAGCACCTTGGCATGACTTGATTTCAGAAAATGGTGATGATAATATTCCTCTGCGCCATTGCTGAGAAGAGTTTAATAGACACTCTGAATTGAGTTTTATATCATTAATAAACTGGTGAACAATGGTGAATTGCTCTGATAATATGATTGATGAATGTGCAAGGATACAATTCCTCTATACAAGTAACAACATATTTATATTCAAGCACTAATGTATTGGTCCCCAAACATCTAGGGACCAAAAAAGGTGAATTAGACTTTTTATTAACATAAATTTGAATAAGAAACCTTTAATTGTTTCCCACATTGGTCTGACTCACATTTAAGTGACTGGATACCAGATAAACTAGCAACACATTGTTGGAGTTTATTGAGACAAGGGTGACCCAAACATCTATATGGATTAGAGTTTACAAGACAGTAGCATGAGATGTAATGCTTGTAGGAAAGGATAGGTGATAAATTGGACTAGATGGAGCAACTAGAGTGGTGGGAGATGTAGAGGCTTTATCGGATACAAGGAGTTGGAAATGGATGACAGATGACATTTAAGAAGCACAATATTTAGCCACAAGTCAGATTTGCCGGACAATGCCGGGATGTGAGGAGCTTCTTAGCTGCATTGTGAAGGGTGTCCATTTGTAGAGGATGCCGGAAAAGGGACAAAGTACAAACCAGTGTTTGTTGGTACTGTTTAAAGCCTGTTAATCTCAACGTGAGAGTGAGATGGCTGTAGGATCATTTCAATTGTGGGAGAGAAGAGACATATTTCACCATATTCTTCAATCTCTCACACACACACCTACACATACACACGAAAACACACATCCACCCAGGCACCTACGCATGCACGGCGGCACACACAACACTAACATAAGAGTTATTAAAGCAGCCTTTAATATTTCCTCACATGCTCCTAACAAACCGTTTCATAATTCTTCACATGTTGTACAACAATATTTCTTTTTATTCTACATGCACTAGACAAAAATAATAGAAGACATTTTCATTGTGGCTACTAAAGGTTAGGTCATTGATATGTTGATAGAGTTTGTGGATAGTGGATACTTGAGTACTATAGAAAACAAAAGCAGTAAGATAACATGTTTGGTTATTTTGATCTAAGTAATTTAGCTGAAGTGTGCCAGATCAAATCATCATGATTTTTGTGTAGTCCTCACTTTGTATTTTCAAAAACAGTGCAGGAATTACCGAAGGGTTTTCCATGTGTGGTGGAGATTTTGTTGAAGTTTATGGTGATCCAAGCCAAGAAGGTAGAATATGTAACCACAATTGCTTTCTTTATCTTTTACAGCTAGAGAACAGTGAGAGCACAGTGAAAACTAGCTGTTCTTGTGTTGTATATTTGGCATTTGAATTTTGAACTTCCTATCATCAAATCTTTCTTTCTTTCCTTAAAAACATTTTCTCTTCTGGAGTTTTTTGTAGTTGTAAAGGTGCTTGTCATTCTCTTTGGGATCACACAGAACATGTTTTGCTTGGTTTTCAATTCAGCGTAGAATGTCAATTTTGGGCACCCGATTCAAATTCTATTGAGATCATTGTGTGATTGGATGTTATTCTTAGCACATTACATGATCATTTTTGTGATTTTGAAGTCTCCAGTTCCCACAGGAAGCTAGTGGGTTTATTGGGATGACATCTTTAGTGACATTGCAATCGCTGGCATTCTGATGAAAACTTTGACCATTATGTTTTGTTGAATTTTAATTAAGTGCCATGCATTACATGGGTGATTGGGTTAATGTCTTGATTGAGTGAAACCATATTTAGTTTGGGACATTTTCAGGATCTTGGGATGCAGTTGTCACTTGTTTCTTCCTTGACACTGCCCACAACATTGTTGAATATATTGATGTCATTTCAAAAATTTTGAAAGATAATGGAGTAAGTTTTATATTTTAGAACAACCCTGAGTTTACTTTCAAATAAATCTTAATAGCTAAACGGGTTTTATTGGCAGGTGTGGATAAACCTGGGACCCTTGCTCTATCATTTTGCTGATATGTATAGCCTGGAAGATGTAAGCTTTTTTGGAATATGTTGAGCTGTCTTTATCATTGTGCTTTGTTTGCTTTGTATGCGTGGTGCTCTTTGCTTGCCATGTTTTTGTTTCGTTTAATTAGTTTGTTCTTGGCCTTTGTGCTTTTTGCTCTCTCTGCTATATATGTCCTATGCAATCTTATTTTATCTATGTTGTTTGAGCTGGGGGTCTCTTGGAAACAACCTCCTTACTCTTGCTGTAAGTTTATTAATTCGATGCTCTGTACTCTTTGTTCAACTATGTTAGCATGGTTTTTTGTTGTGCAGGTTTTTTTTGTTAAGTGTGGTCGCTTTTGTTTTCTATTCCTTTTCTTGGTTTTCTGATAGAACTTGGTTTTGGGAGTGGGTGTATAGAATTTGTTTCATTTTTGTGAGTATAGTGTGTGGTTCTTAATGTGGGTGACTGCAACATCTGAAGGTGTCCTCACTTAGGGATATGGTAGTAGGTGCATTTAGGTGCCTTCATGAATAAGAACATAGTTGGTGCATTTAGTTTTTCAGATGTTATTAATTGACTTGGAGGAGGCATTTAAAGATGTGCGTCGGGAGATCTTAATGCTATGTTTGGAGCAGGGTTGCCAAAGTCAAAAGCCGACTCAAGGCACAAAAGTCCTTTATCGCTTAAGGAGCAAAGCACAAAAAGCACTGGCTTGACTCATGTAGATATATATTTGATATAAAATCAAACTATAGCCACAAAGAATGACCAAAAATAGAAATCTTTCATGCTCAAACTCAAAACACATCATAGTGGAAACTCAAAACATTAAGTAATATACTCATAATGAGAACGTGCGATGTCATTTATGGCCCAACTCCTAAATCCCTATCCTGAACTTGGAATGATCTTCGTCATTTAAGTAATGACCACTTTCTTCTCCATCTTCTGATTTGCATTGAGCAACATCCTCCTCAGCTTCATACACAGTTGTTAAGGCGTCACCTAGCCGTTGCTTAGGTGCCACAGTGCTCTGCAATGGATGCCTTGCCGGACAACTCGCATAGAAACATTTACGGAAATGAGGCGCTTGCCCAATCATGGCCTCTCGCCTAATGGCCCACTCCCTATCTCTTATTTTCTAGGCCAATTATCTTTCTCTATCTTTTGTGTCAACTATCTTTCTCAATCTTTTGTGCGGCCAACTTGGTGTGTCCTTCTTCCCTCGTCAATCTTCCTGCGCCAATCTTCCCTCTGGGTCTTTCGTGAGTTTTATCTGCTTTGGACTTCAGGTAATATACTACGGAGTGATATTTTTATCTAAACATTTACAGTATTAATTAATTAATTTTTCCCCTGTCTGTTCTTGAGGAAGACGCTCTAAGGCCTCCTTGCTTCAAGTGGAGAATGTGCCTCATACTGAGTGCAATATTCCTTTAGGATGCTGATGAAGTGTAAAATGAAGAAACTACTTGTGAATGCTTTGGTTTTGTGAGGTGCGGGCAGATTAATGCGTTGGATTTCTGGATTTCCGACAACCCTGCCGGCATCTACTCAGACAAGGATTGATCCTGGATGTAAAACTCTATTTTCTGATCTTTTCAATAGGAAATATGACGATGTTTCTGGGAAGATTCAAGGTTTTTACAACGGTGCTTATGGAAGAGGTGCAATCTTTGGCTCTAAAATTTGAATATGCACTCATTGGAAGGAGTAATGGCAGGATCAGCCTCTCAGACTTGGAGAACTTTCTTGTTTCTTCCTAGGGGTGGTTTCAATGGTTTCAACCTACGGAGGTTGTGGTCAGAGATCTTGATCTTATTCAAGAAAGAAGATGATTACCTACAATTTTTCTACAGGAGATCTCGGATGGTTGGCAAAGTCAATTTGATTGTCCTGAAGTGGATGCCGGGGCGGACCATTACCATCTAAAGATTATCTGGTGGTTCCTGTTTGGGTGGAGATTCGTAATATTACTCTACATTCATCAGATCGATAGGCTATGTAGTCTACAGGCTCTACGTTGGGAATGCTAATAAAATTGGATCTTAATTCTGCACGAGGGTCAAGCCTGACTTTGCTAGGCTATGCGTAGAAACAGATGTCTCCATTGCCTGGCCTCCACGTATCCACGTATCCACGTATTCTTGGAATATTCCAGCATTTTGCAAGGAATGTTGCCGGTTAGGTCATCAAACCCTAGATTTTAGAAAAATTGTGAAAGATAGTCTCACCCTGGTGAGGCGGTGAGAAGTGGGGCAGATGGACGTTGGGATTCAAAGAATGAGAGATGTGCCATAGTTAGACAACACGGAAAGAAAAAGAATGGAAACCGTACAGCAGAAATACACTGATGTGAATCAAGAAAGTGAACTCTTTGACATGAATGAACACGTGGGCCCCACCTCACAAGAGTGGGTCCAACATACGCGGGATGACATTTAATTGTGTGTTAATAATGTTATGCATGTTTCCCAAGGTGAACACATGAAAACGGCAAAAGAAATTCACAACAAAACCGGAGCATTGGAACATGGCAGAGAGACGGACGAGAGGGAAGAAACTGATGGACGAACGGTCGAGCCCCTCTACCGTCTAAGGAAAACAGTCGACCGTCGTGTGCCATTCATACAAGTTAGCTACAGGTGGTCCACCCACATGGGCCGTTCAAGGTAGACGGTCGGCCCTCAGTGAGTGAGCTCACGATATCTAATGACAGGCCAAATGGTGGTCCACTCCTTCGACCGTTCATGGGAAATGGTCGACCGTTTGTGGGACCCGAGAGGAAGTTACGTAGCTGCAAGGTTGAACGGTCCACTCCCAGAGTCCCTGGATCACTGGTAGTCACGGTCGACCATGACGTGGTAGTTGAGTTACAAAAATTTCCATCTAATTTCCTAAATTAATTAATTTTAATTAATATTTTTATAAAATCCTTTCATGGGATATTTTAACAAATTGATTGACATTTAAGATCAAGGTTTGGTGGATGAAACCAAAGGAGATTTGATGATTTATATTTAAAGATTTTACCAAGGTAATTACCATTGTCATCACATAGTAATTAAGGAGGCAAGATTGGATTTGAAGATTAATCACTCTTTGATTTATGTGGAGGTTTGAAGATATTATCAAGAGGAGATCAATCAAGAATATTTGACTAGAATTTTAGTTTGACTTAGAAAGTTCCCTAGATGTTTAATTGTAATTTCCTAGAAGCTTAGTATTTTATTTGTTAGCTTAAGTTAATCGTGCCTATAAATAGGCTTTGTATTCTCATTGTAACTTAGAGTTGAATGGAATGAAAATTTTGTTTTTTGTAATCCTGTTCCAATGATTTTGATCCTGTGTGGGTCGAGAAATTCGTGAGAATTCTGACAAACTCGCAAGTTGTAAAACTAAACCCTTGGGGTTGCTAGGGTGCGTCTCATGGAGGTGCCAAAGTCATAAACTTGTGAGTCTCTAAAAGCACACCTTTAGTGTTTCCACAACGAGTCTCGTGGAGGTGCTAAAGTTATAGATTAGTGAGTCTCTAAATCACCTTATCCCTACGCCTATTCACATGGAAGAATCCAGGGAAAAATGAATATCAAAGCTAAGTCCTTCCGAATAGGTGTTTTATCTTGTTTATACCATCTTTTTTTCATCACGCCACCATCATTTCTTAATCTTTCCATAAATTTCTTTGTTTCTACCTTGTGTTAAGAAAAAGTACACAATAAAATAAAATAAAATTCAGTAAAGGAAAAAACTTCACAGAAAAAGAGTCATTTTTTTCCTCGTATTAGTC
Organism: Cuscuta australis; assembly: GCA_003260385.1. Lineage (NCBI taxonomy): Eukaryota > Viridiplantae > Streptophyta > Magnoliopsida > Solanales > Convolvulaceae > Cuscuta > Cuscuta australis. The sequence goes on from NQVE01000196.1 coordinate 1,228,829, forward strand.
ATTCTGTTTTGTTTTTTTCATTGTTGTAATCTTGTAACTTTTTGTTAAAAAACAATATAAATGAAATGTAAAAAAAAGAGAGTTAAAAAAATAGTGAAAAAAACTACTGAAAAAAAGAAAGAAGCATGAAGTTTTGAGTAAAAAAAGTAGAAAAAAACTTATGCTTCAAATGGAAGCAATGATGACCAGAGAGGAGTTCTGGGATGAGTTAAAAGTAGAGCTCTAGGAGATAACCACGCTTCGTAAAGACATGGAGACAGTTAAAAAGGCGTCCGAACTAAGTCCTAGTCATTATCGAAGGCATCTTGAGGAATTACAACACAAGCCAAGGCAAAGAGTTAGAGAACATTGACAAGAAATGGAGTTGTTGATGGCCAAGGCAAGAGTCCGAAGGTTAGAGGAATCAGTCATGACAAAATTTCTATATGAGCTTAAGATCTTCATAAAAGAAGAGGTATAATGGCACAACTATGATTCCTTAGACAACATGGTAAAAGCAGAGATACAAGTAGAGAGACGTTATTATTATATTCATACCATTCCATATTGGTATAATGAATTGCCCAAATGCCATGTCCCAACTACTCCCAAAGTAGTTGAATGGCAACCCCTTATTTTTTAAGATTCGAGGGTGAATCTTTGTGAGGTAGGGAGGATGATGTGAGCCGGAAAAGCACACACGCATGAACAAACTGTGCACCGGATGAAAAAGAAACTACGCCCCCGTATGATGAAGTATGTGCGCTCAAGGAAGTGAATGAAGAGAAAAGCACGCCAGTTACCGAAGACATACCTGACTCTCATGAAGATGTTGGATTTGAGTAAGAGCAAGATGCACCAGAGACCGAAAGCATTTCTTGCCTCCCATCCATTGAGCTTATAGATTTGAGGACGAATCTTTCCCAAGAAGGAGGGGATGAGGTGAATCCGGAAAGTGAACTTTCCAACAAGAATGAACACATGGGCCCCACCTCACAAGAGCAGATCCAACATACGCAGGATAACATTATTTGTGTGTTAATAATGTTATGCAGGTATTCCAAGGTGAACACATGAAAACGGCAGAAGTAATCCTAACTGAAACCGGAGCATTGGAACCCGGAGGAGAAACGGATGAGAGGGAAGAAACTATTCAATGAACAGTCGAGCCCCTCGACCGTCTAAGGAAAATGGTCGATTGCCGTGCGGTTTTCATACAAGTGAGCTACATGCGGTCCACCCACATTGACTGCTCACGGCAGACCGTCGACCGCCACGGAGTTAGGTCACGGTATCTAATGAGAGGCCAAACGACAATCCACCCTTGGACTGTTCATGGGAAACGGTGGACTGCCCGTGGGACCCGGGAGGAAGTTACATAGCTGCATGGTTGAACGGTCCACTCCCTGGACCGCTGGTAGTCACGGTCGACCGTGACAAGGTGGTTGAGTTACGGAAATTTCCATAAAATTTCCTAAATTTATTAATTATAATTAATATTTTTATAAAATCTTTTCATGGGGTATTTTAACACATTGATTGACATTTATGATCAAGGTTTGGTGGATGAAGCCAAAGGAGATTTGATGGTTTATATCTAAAGATTTTACCAAGGTAATTACCATTGTCATCACATGGTAATTAAGGAGGCAAGATTGGATTTGAAGATTAATCACTCTTGGTTTTATGTGGAGGTTGGAAGACATTATCAAGAGGAGATCGATCAAGAATATTTGATTAGAATTTTAGTTTGACTTAGGAAGTTTCCTAGATGTCTAATTGTAATTTCCTATAATTTTAGTATTTTATTTGTTAGCTTAATTTAATCATGCGTATAAATAGGCTTTGTATTCTCATTGTAACATAGAGTTGAATGGAATGAAAATTGTGTATCTTTAATCCTATGTTGGTTATTTTGATCTTGTATGAGTCGAGAACTTGTGAGAATTTTGACAACTTGCAAGTTGTAAAACTACACCTTTAAGGTTGTCATGGCGTGTTTCGTGGAGATGCCAAAGTCATAGGCTTCTGAGTCTCTAAAAGCACCCCTTTTGTGTTACCATCGTGGGTCTTGTGGAGCTGCTAAAGTTATCGGCTAGTGAGTCTCTAAATCATCCTATCCCTACGCCTCTTCACACAGAAGAATCCAGAAAAAAAATGAACAACTCGCCTTCCGCCGGGTTCAAGCGTGCATCACACACTATGGTTTGGAAGGTTTAAAGTGGTATGGATATTATGAACAAATTTGCTGCGCTAGTGGAATGCAAGGTAATTCTTACTGATGCAGAGGGAGGTTCCATTAGGGAAAACTCTAGCAAAGATCTACCATCAACAATCAGGAGTTCAGGACCCAGCCTGTTCATCTACTTTCATATATGGACATGCATCCACAAAAGATTGATGTATCTCAGGAGGTTAAAAGAATTGGGGAGGATTCGAAGTCAGGTTTTGGAACACTATGATGGACTTCAACAGACGTATTGATCAGTGTAAGGATGTCTGTCCTAAGCCAGTGGGCAGTCTTTTGACATGGCCAAGAGCAAGATCTCTGGGCAGAATTTGGAGGAGGCCTGATAGGGTGCTGGTGAATCTCCATGTCCTTGCAGATTATTCAGACGCAACTGTGACACCTAGAGCAAAAAACTACATCAGATCATACACCTTTGTTCCTGGACTGCCATAGTGCCAGTATTACTAACCCTAAACCTTTCAGATTTCTCAATGTATGGGCACAACATGATGACTTCAGAAAGGTGGTTAAGAAGTATTGGCTTACAGTTTCAACTTCTAGAGGAAAACCCAAACGGATAGAAACCTAAACCGATATAAACCCGAACTGAAATAAACCCGAACCGAAACTGGAAAAAATCAAACCGAATAAAACCCAGAACCGAACACAACCGACCCGAACCGATTATAACATATATCCAAACGAGACCCAAACCAAAAAGATCCGAACCGAAACTGAACCAATTGACGCGATTGCCAGGTCTACTAATAAGATTCAGGATGACTATGAAGCAAATCCTAGTGATATGTTGAGGGAAGCAGCAAATTTGTCTAATGCCAAGCTTTTGAAGGAAGTTAACAATGGGGTGGAATATTGGAAACAAAAATCTAATACCAAATGGTTAGATAAGAGTGATACTAATTCTAATATGTTTCTGTACACATAAGAAAGCTTGTGCAAGAACATTTAATGAAATGGAAAAGGCTCTAGAGATGAAAGGTTCTTGCCTTTTACTTACATGGGAGCCACCATGTGCAAAGGCAAACTGAAGAAACAACATTATGCTAGTATTATTGCTCACATTGATAAATATATTAACTCTTGGTATAGTAAGGTGATAAACCAAATCGGCAGGCTGGTGCTTATCAATCATATTTTGTTTTCCATTCCACTGCATGCATCACCCTTTCTCTCCCTTAAAGTAGCCAAATACTTCCCCATCCAGTTTTATAGAGTATGAAGTTTTGGTCATACAAAAGGTAATCCATGAAATGAATTTAGGGGAAACTTCAGTGCATACGTAATTTGAACCAAAGCTATCCAACTGACAGAGTTGTAGGCCTTTTTAATGTCTTGTTTCATCATACACGTAGGAGTTGTCCCCTTTCTATTATAATCCCTTGCTAACTCTTGGCAAACTAAGTCTATATGGACCAAATCTATATGGACCAAATCCCTCCCTTCAACAAAAGCCCCTTGATTGGTATCTAAAATAGAAGGCCCTTGGAAAACTAATTCTTTCCTTGTAAAAAAACAAGAATCTTATTTTCGGGCTTGCAAAAAAAGGAATAATAGTAATCTTCTTTTATGCTCTTTCATGTGTTTCTTGATGTGTTTATGTTCTCCTCTCAATTTTTAGGAAATGTCAATTGAGCTAAGTCTAGAGGATGTGAAAAAGGTTGCTTTTCATTATGGATTTGAACTTGAGGTAAATTCAACTACTCCAAGTTGTGTAGTTTCATATTCATAGTACCGTGACATTTGAAAAGTAATCTGGATATGGATCATGCACTGCAGAAAGAATCAACAATTGAGACAACCTATACAACCAATCCACGTGCAATGATGCAAGTAAGCAGCTTATTGTTTTTTTTGTTAATTCTGTTCCCTGATTTCCCTATAAATTTCTTTTATTTTCTTGTAAGCTGTATTTCAATCATCATCATTAGCATTATCACCTTAATGCCAACTGTGTTGAGGTGGATGGCATGAAATTTAGTCTCAGCTAATTGCAAAAAGAAGTCAGCACTAAATACATGCAAAAATTCAGTGGGGGAAATTTCACTGCTGAGGAGGGAAACCATACCCAATTGGTTTTAAAATCAAAGTGTTTAATTTAGTACCGAACAACGTATAGTTTGTTATTCTTTATGCGTGTGTTAAGACTAAAGGTAATTTAAGTTCACTTCGTCATCTAGAAATCCACAAGTAATTAAATTTAGATATTGTTTGAGTCTCGTACAATGTTTAAAAAGATCCCAATTACGTAATGGTTTGTTTGTAAAGGGGCTTATTAGGTGCTGACAAATCACCTCCCCCCTACCCCCCACCACACACACGCGCACACAGACCACGTACACGCGATGCACAAGAGGATAAGGATCTCCCTATAAAAGCTACATGGTAACCAGTTCACTGATTGTTATATCGGTTTCATCCCTCTAGACTTCTCAAACAAGGCCAATGATAGGTATTCAAACATCTGTCAACGTTAAAGAAAAAAGTTGAAATACGGATTTCTTAGGCTTCAGTTAAAAAGTAGTTAACTTGATACTATAAGAACTTTCTGAGTATTTACACTCATTCAAATCTTAGAACCTCAAGGGTCAAGAACATCCCTCAATATATTCATACTTTTAAATTCAACATTAAGTGATTTTACAAATATGATTAAAAAAAGTAATTAAAAACATGTATAAAAATAATTAAAATTTAATTAAAACCACAGACTAATTAAAATGATTAAAAAAATCAAAACAATCCTAATCATTAATTCTTGAATGATCTTCAAGATTTGTGGTTGTGACTATTTTTTATACTATCGCATGAGAGCCTCCGTGAAGTCTCTTGTTGGATTGTTGGTTTGGGGAAGCGTGGAGCTCGGATGGTATATACTTATGTATATAGAGAATTCTAAGATCATATGAAAGATATTCCAAGACTGAAAAAACTGTTGATAGAAGTCATTTCTATCATGTCTCAAACTATATAGAAGATAATAAAGCATGAGATATCTTGCTTACTACTCATAAAAGGACTACAAAGGTAAAAATTGCCAAATTTCAGATAGTGATTTCCAAATTTAAAAAACTTAAAAGGAGGAATATGATTCCATCACGAATTTCCATTCATGAATAAGAGAGTTGGCAAATGAAGCTGAAAGACCTGGTGAACCATTTTAAAAAAAAAGAAAAAAGAAAAAAAAACTCGTGTCAAAAGTTTTTCGTTCTCTTCCAAAAAATTCTATGAACGCCAATGCTATGAGGCAATCAAAATGCCACGAGCATGTCTCTTGATGAGTTGATGGGAAACCTATAAACACTTGAGTTGGAGATGAACAAAGACGTGAAAAGTAAAAACTGGTAAAAAAACGCTTAATAGAAGAAGATGATCTGGACACGGGTAATGAATTTCACGAACAATTGCACATGGCTCTAAAAGATTTTAAGAGAAAATGACTTCAAAAGAAGAAGAAAATTCAGATGAAGATCTTAAATTTGCTTAGCTGCATGAATGTGTTGATGGGTAAAAGAAGACTGGAATAATTTTCTAAAGAGTAAATGAGTGCAAGTTTGGAGGGAGAGCAAAGGATGACACAGAGGATGATGTAGTAGAACAACTTCCCGTATGCCCGTACTACAAGAAAAGTGGATTGAGTTACTGCAGGATAACAAAACTCACCTTGGAGTTGTTTGAAGCAAGAAAGAAACTTAAAGAGGTAGGAGAATGTAAACCTGACTTAAGAGATTAAGTCTAGGAATTCCTCAAGTGGTTGAAAAATGAAAGATCTGAAGCTATTGAACAATAAATTGATGCAGGCAAAAGTTTCAGAGATCAAACCGGCATTGGCATTACTAGTGCAGAGCCCTCACACAACAAAACTCCTCAGGTTAAAATATTTGTTCCAGAAGAAAGCAGGAGTAAAAAGAGTGTGACCATACATTCTCTACCACACATATTCTTAACAAGATGAAAGGAGGATCTCTCAATAATATGAAAGGTATTGCTCACTGCAATCCCATGTGCTGTTGTTTCAAAAAGAGGGGACACACTAGAACATAGAGCAAGAAGCTCAAGCCGCAAGGATCAATAAGAGGACATTCAGTAACAAAGATGATTTGGGTTTCCAAACAAGAAAAACCAAGTTAGAATAGTTGCTAATTCATGTTTGAAGGGCACTCACTTACTCATAACAAATGGCTTCTAGACACTGAATGTTTGCACCATGTGATCGGTGAAAAACTAAGGTGCAAAGTTGGGAGAAAAGATGACCATTTTACTTGTGAAAGAGCTAAGTCATTGATAACTATGACGAAATGATTTTTTAAAGATCAGATTCTAAGAAAACTGGTAATGCTTTGTTGGCTCCTCAGAGTTATAAGAATCTAACGTCTATAGCAAGGTTGTTAAGATTGCGAGTCGGATCGTAAAATTGTGTGATTGTACGATGAGTGCTAGGGTTTTCGATCCGGATTGCTGCTATAATCCAAAACTTCTCGGATCGTCTCGGATCAGCGAGGATGGCGTAGAATCGTCGGATCGCCACAATGACTTGATTTGGAAAGATGATAGAGTAGAATAAAAAGAGGGAAAGAGTCGTGTGGTTACATGATCGGCCTGAGTGATCCTGACTTTAGACAAGGCTTGGTACGGGGTGCTTCCCATTTTCATTCTTCCTTTTTTGAGAACTAAAGATTAGTATGGTAGTATAAGTTTGAGTAGTTTTAGTTTCTTAGACAACATGTATATGATCTTACTTTTGTTAAATACTCCTTTCGTCCCACTCTTTCTGTCCCGGTTTCTTTTCGGCACACATACCATGAAAAAGAGATAATGGTGAGAAAAGACCTAAATTGCCCCTGCCTTCGTCAACCCTTAACTCGCTTATGGTTCTGCTTCCATTTGGAACTTGCATACCATGCTAACAAAATTAAAGCTTTATTCTTTTTAATCTTAATTCACTCATCAATCCCACATCGAGCTCGTGGTCATCATCATCTTCTCCGTCCCAATTCGCATATGGATATACTTAAGCCTTGTCTGTTACCAACTGTCATCAGTCAGATCTTGTTCTTTGTCGTAATTTCTTCGTCTCCTTTGTTGCAGGCATCATTGCCTTTCTGTCAATATGTGTGGTCAGATCTAGTTCTTAATTGCTGGGGTCGTTGCCGATGTTTGTTCAAATCTTGAGATAATTGATTTGTTCTTATCTCCTTGGAGCACAGGTCAATTCTCCTCCGTCGTTGTCGATGCCATCGCCGGTGTTGTCACCAACTGCCATCGTATCCACCGGCCTGGCCTTCTTTATAACCTTTTTTTATTCGGTAGAAGAATTATGCAATGAAAGTGGTGGGTGTAATTGTGAGAGAGAATAAAGGGTAAAAATGAGAATTGAATACATTTAGTTTTACTAAAAGAGGAAAATGGACAAAAACACAGGGCTTCCTGACCTCTCGATTTGGAATAGCTCTTTTGGACATAGTGAAACCAAGCTGATACATACGATAGGCAAAGGATTTCATAGCGCCTGGGGAACACAAGTTGAATCGAATTCCTCAAAGAGGGAGAGTGGATGTTATCGGTTACCAACTCATTTGAAACGAAATGAGTTTTTTGAAACGAATCTCTAGCTACTTCGTCCCATCTCTCAAAAGATAAATATAAAGATTTGATATGATTAAAAATATGTATCACAATTGAATCAGAGAACAGAGATTCGTTTCAAGTGAGTTGTTCGTTGAACTCATTTCGTTTGTTCGTTGGAAAGAATTCTCTTTCTCGATGGAGCCGGCCACCCTGAAAAGGAATACCGGACGAAAACAGTGGGACGGAGAGAATAAATATCATTTCTGTGGTAGAAAGAACTTTTGTACTAGAATCATAAAACCAAGAACTGGAAATGGACAACTACCTAAAACGGATCCTAAAAATACCATGGGCAGTCTGTGTGGATGGTACCTGTGTTCGTTTGAACTAAATCTGGAAAGCTTTCTTATCTTTGAAAGCTGTGATGTCTCTTGTACTTGGGGATGACAACGGGTTGGGGTCGGGGTCGGGTTGGATAGTACTATACCCGAATCTGATCTGACCTGACTTGTAAAACTGAAACCCAAACCCAACCCGAAACCCGACTTATAAGCCAAAAACCCAACCCGACCCAAATCCGACATTTAAACCCAAAACTGATACCGTAATTTAACCAATAACCAATTCAACGTACCCCAAGAATTTTAAAAAGAATAAATCTAATTTTTTTTTTGTCTTTTTTTATTAAGGAATTATTAAAAAATTGAAAAAGGCATATTTAGTAAAGTAGCACCTTGTCAAGAGATTATATAGAGTGCTCATTATATCCATAGATAGGCTTTTAGGTTATAAAAGATTCGGGTTTGGGTCGAGTCGGGTTTCGGTTTTATCTTGAAAGCTTTTTTATCTTTGAAAGCTGTGCTGTCTCTTGTACTTGAGCTTCACCCGAAAAAGGAACTAATCGTTATGTGAATTCTTGTAATCACAGAACCGATACTATGCTGCGTTTTGGACTATGAGAAAGAAAAGAAAGACGGAAGCGCAAACACTGCTGTCCTCTCCTATTGTTTGTTTTGAGTGTCAAAAATGACATTGAAATGTGAATTTTCTATTGTGCTTGGTATTCAATAATTCTTGAGATATTTCCTTATTTATTTCTTTCATATTTTATGTTTGGGATTTTTCTTATTAAGAAAAGAAACAACATTTGTTTGTGTGAGAGTATATTATAACAATAATCTTGTTGTTCTCTCTCTCTCTCTCTGTGTCCCTCTCTCTCTCTCTCTCTCTCTCTTCCCACACCCCATAGTGAAACATTCCCTGTTACAATTTGCGCTCCATCTCTCTCTCACTCTCTACGTCTTCGATTGATGCTTGAGCCGCTCACTTTTTATCACCACTCGGGTTAAGAGCCGTACTTTAAGAGAACCCGATATGAAAAGTGAAAATTTGTGATTGACATATATTTGTTGCTAATAGTTAACCGTTGTAAAACATAAGTTATTAGACGAGTCGTAATTTGCCAATTTCTTGAGATGGAGAAACTATTGATGCAGACACCTTGTAATTTCGTTGCATCATAGGGTGTATGAGCAGTGATATGAGAGAGGATAAGAAAGGACTATGTTCCTGTGAGATATTGCGGACCCTAATTCTGCTGGTATACTTTTGCAAACACGAATGTAGAGTTAAGAAGATAATGATGTCAATGTTGAATAGTAAAGACCTCATCCATTGGAAGTGGCAAAGCTATTCACCCAGTTTAAGTTGAGTTACAAGCATGAATTTATGCTTTTTGATTGATTATAAAAGTTATATTGTTGGGTAGGGACATACGAACCAAAACCCTAGGTAAAAGTTTTCCTCTCCGTCTCCTTCTTCGATCGATCGAGGACCAAGACTAGAGACGCCAACTCTCTCTCTCTCTCTCTCTCCCTCCTTGTGCGATTAGCCAATAGCAGCATCCGCGTCAGACCCAGCGGACAGGGAGGAGGTTTGAAAAGGCGATCTTCTTCTCCGATTGATCGAGCAGATGGGGTCTGTCCTCTCTGGCGACTCGACGATCTCTCTCTCTCTCTCTCTCTCCTTCACCTCCGGAAAATGAGAGATGACGGCGGTGACCCTGGTTGGTGCAACCCTCCTTCCGCTCCGGCGCCCTGTCCGATGGGACACAGCGGCAGCACCAGCGTCTGGGATGATCTCCCTCTACCTCCCTCAGTTTGGCGACAGGGGAGGTCACAATCAAGCAATCTCCTTCCCCGATCAATCAAGCAGCAGCACGGATTCTGGCAGAATTGACCCAACGACTTTCGGTAACCCCCTCGCTCTTCTATGAAGATTGGGGCTGTGCAAATTGGCTACACCAGGTTAGGGCTGCGATGCTGGGGTTCGGGCAACATTGGGCAGATTCGGGTAGGCATGATTGGTCCGGACAATAGTAGATGGAAGGACGACCTCCGGGGGGATGGCGTCAGACTCAAGGGCAGCAGCGGCGATGGCTTCCGGCAATAAAGATTCCACTGCCAAGCTCACCCAATCTCAGGCGGACAACAACAATAGCTATGCCAGTAACCACGTTGACGGATATAAGCATTGTGGACAGCAGTGGGTAGACCGACGGTTTCCATATGAGATCCCAGAGGTGGTGTCTGGGTAATGGTGATTAGCTTTGGGCAGCATCTGAACAGCGGCAGTTGACTTCGTCGACGTCGAAAACGCCACTCTTCAAGGAAAATTGGATCAATCGAGGTGAGTACGTGAACATCTAACACTAGAATATGCATCTATGTTTTTCTTATGCTACAAGGATCTATTGCTATTATGCTTCAATCAATAACTTTACCAGCAAGATAAAAAAAAAATACCAGCAAGGATGCAACAATTGATTCCTGCGTGTGGAAAACTAGTGCGAGATGTTAGGAAGCATGCACTTAGAGACTTAGGGGCATTTCCTTTGCCCAATCTGATTTTTTTAAGGATCTAGTCTGATCTAATTAAATCAGAAATATTTGCACTAAATAGAACTAAAATTAAAGTCATTTCGCTAAATAGCATTTAAAATGTTTTATTTCCTTAAATAGCACTTAATAATGTCCATAATATCCAGTGATGACGGATATTTACTTGAATAATGATTAATGCATAATGACTAAAAATGCTACTTCCTCCGTCCCAAAAAGAATGAGACGGTTTGACTTTTTGGGAAATTAAGGGAGGGATATTTTGGTATTGACTTTCCAAAAATACCCTTGATGTGATGGGTAAAAGTAGGATGTGATGAGTAGATTATTAGAAAAAAAGGTATGATGTGATAGGTAGGGTATGAAAAGGTAAGAGGTAAAAGAGGTTTTTTAATAGAAATGTAACGAACTTTATGAGACGCGGTTTTTTCTAAACGTAACAAACTTTTTGGGACGGAAGGAGTACATTGAAAAGAAAAACACATGTGGTGCTATTTAAAGAAATTCATTATGTTTTGGTGCTATTTAAGTAAATTATTCTCGTGCATTGTTTTGCTATATTAGCCTCGTGTCCCTATACTTTTGAAAGTGAACAAAAAGGAAATAACAAATACTCCCTCCGTCCCAAAATATTCACAACATTTGATTTTTCAGCAGTCGCGAGAATTTTTGTTTATTTCTACGTTTTCATTGGTTATTTGATAAAATAAAATATTCTTGACACCTCTTATTTCGAAGAACTTTTCATCTAGTATTTTGATATGTAAATTTTATTTTTTATTTCCATACCAATATGTAAATAAAATAAATTGAAAAAACTTGATATTTTGCCTCGGGAATACAAGTGTAGCAAATATTTAGGGACGGAGAGAGTATCTTCTTTATCTCGTATCTCTCTTGTCTCACGCTATCCCCTCGTCATGTTTAAAGCAAAAAGATTTAAATTCAACACTTTTGAAAACAAAACCAATTTTTAAAAGCCTGTTGCCCAAAATAGTACTCCTTCTATCTCTGAAAAAATTCTTTCTGTTTTGATTTTTTTGTCAAATAATGAAACTTTTTTACTACAAAAAAGAAAATGTATTGAATTATAATATAATTGGGTTTATCTCAGGGTATAGTTTTGATATATCAAATTTTTATAATACTTGTTTATATAGATTATACGGAGTACTTAATTTATATTCAATTAGTGTTACTGGTTAGACACGCTTATGAAGGACTATGATATAATTTCAAAATGTTGACCTTTTAGCCAGGCTTGTTAACCGGTCGGATTTAAGCTCAGACCATAATGTTCTATAGTTGTACCGATTAAAAAGAAGTTGTTATTGGTCAGTGTCTACTCAAGGGGTAATGATGTTGGGTACTAGTTTTAGGCTTGTCCTTTGATATTGGATCGATATATTCGTGAAAAAAGTGGATGTTTTTTGTACTATACATAATTGATAAAAAGAGAGTACAAATATTAAGGAAAAAACTAATCTACGAGAAAAATATAGATAAAATATCAAAATAAAAGTTTTATGTATTTTATTCTCAGAATAAGAATTATAATCCCAACATGTAGTGCAAAAATACTTGACATCATACAATGTCATAATATCGCAATGTAAAATTTTATTTTGAAGATAAAAAAATAGAATTCCTATTTTAGAGATAAATGCAATGTTTTCCTCTTATTTGATTAGATTTTTTTAAATACTATTAAAAAGAAAAAAATTCATATTAAATAAATACTCCCTCTGTGTGTATTTTTTTCTATTTGGCTTTTCATGATTTTTAATTCAATCTTTTAATCATTAGTATCCCAATTTATATGTAGATATATATTATAAAATATGATATTTCAATGTTTATGCATTAGTAGTGAATTTTTACTCTCTTCGTCCCAAATTAAATTATAATTGTATGCTCACTGTTTACCTGGTCAAACTGTTAAACAACTCTCGTTATATATTTTTGGTACTCATATGATAAAATAATATAATTATGCCACCTCTTTTTCATAGAATTTTGATTTAATTTTTAAATAAAAAAAATTAATTTTAAATTCTACCTCAATTTTCAAATAAACTCTCAGTAATGCCAATTGGAAGTTTATTTTCACAATTTCAATATCCATTGTTGTTTTTGGTGATGTCCATCGCGTCAGTCATTAATTTATCCCCCCCTAATGCCCCATCTCCATGAATTCAAAAGTGCATCTCTAAATTGGAAATGTGATTTTTACACATTACTCGAATGTGTAGTACAATTTTAAGGTAATAATCATAGTCGTGTGCACGATAACAAGTATGGACGCTTTCGGTATTGACATTCACATCAGAAACAGAAGTAGTTTCAAGACTCCAATTCTAAACGCTTCGGCTAGATTAGATGGCTCTCTTGGGCAGATCACTTCGATCGTTGTTCCCTTTAGATCGAGTGTGACCGAGGAGTCCACTATGATCATCAAGTTCGCGAGATCGATCATGATTATGGGATCAGCTGTGGTCACCACTTTTGTTGGATCAACTGCAGCTACAGCCTCAATGGTCACCCCACTCGAATTGAACATGGCTTTGGTCATCCTAATCAACTCCCTTAGATTGCATGCGACATCTTCCATACCGGTCATAACCTATTTAAGACTGAACGCAGATGCCTTCGTACCCATACTAAGACATTACTGTCACGATGTCTACAAACACTATCAAAGAACGAACAAAGTTCATAGGTGTCAATTTTAAAATCAGGTAGGAGAGGATGCTGTTTTGGCTGACCACCCTCTACCTTGCGAGGTAGCTGAGGAAGGACCCCCTTGCTATGGGGTAAAATGCAGACTAGCCAACTATTCAGACTAGGGAGGCATGAAAAGTGAATAACTATTTATGCCTTAACCTTATTCTGAATTGTTTGAGCGATGCCTTGTATGTAATGTATTGCAAGGTTGCATCCGTAAAGGAGTTAAGGACTACATTTTCCAACAAATACCAAGCCGAGGACGCTATTGCAAAGAAATTCATTCTCGATAAGATTCTAAATTCTAAGACATTGTTTGAATTTTTGGTATTTTAAGAGACATTAAATGGATCAACTTTGGACTTAACGGTTTTAAGCGTTAATCAATGGATGTGTGTTATCTTAAAAAGAGATAAATGACTACTCCCTCCGTCCCTCAGTTTTTGTCCACTTTCAGTTTTGCACATCATCCAATGCTCTTCTTTAATCCATTTTATCTTGTAATTTGTATATTAAAAAATTATAGAAATTATATATTAATAATCTATATGTTAAGACAAATCAAACAAGATCACACATGACTATATTTAGGCTTACACATTGAGAGAATTTGATGAGTCAAAGTACTTAGATGAACAGTTCCAAAAGTCAAAAGTGGACAAAAACTGGGAGACGGAGGGAGTATTAAGATATATTTTACGCCACAAATGATAGAAGATTGAATGAGAAATTGATTCTCAAAGCTAACCCGTTAAATAGAAGAATATGGTTGATGCATATGATGTAAATTCATATTTCATTTTGAACCAATTTGTTGTTATCGTTATTGATGGGTGTATTTCACCCATGACCGGTCAATGATCAAGACCGGATAGTTGACCGGTCAAAGAAGTCAAACTTGCAAGAGAGGTCTAGATCGTCGGCGAAGGGATGACTGGTTGACCAAAAGGTTGATCGGTATGCTTAGGATAGTATACCGGTCAAACTATACCGGCGACTAATTCACCCTACAAAGATGGCCACTCCAACCTGCAAGAACCAACCGGTGTAGTTCCTAGAGATTGGGGAAGTGTCGGCAAGAGGAATCCAAAAGGACTTGGACTGTAGTGTTTGGAATTGCAGGGATGCTGAGGGAATATTTCCAAACCAGAACGCGACAAGGGTGCCACCCCCCGCGCAAGATGACAAGGCAGCTCAGAGCCAGTCACTTCACACCACGCCAGCAGCATGCCCCCACGTGGGCGCACGTGGTCCTGCTCCCCAGCCTAGTATATATACCTCTTATAACCCTCGAATGGGGGGATCCGAATTCACTCTCTCTAAACTCCCTTGTAAAAGCACCCGTGCATTCTCCGTTATAATATAAATCGGGCTACAGGTGTTCCACCTAAAGTCCTACCGGTCAATTTGCGTGTTTTTACCTTTCTTACTTTGCCAAATCAAGCGAACTATTCTAGACCCGGTCTAGTATAGTTTGACCGGTCAAGTAATTTACACCATCATTTTTGGCGCCACCCGTGGGACCGTTAAGGTTTCTTCTCCTAAACACAAACCTACCCACCAAAACACCACTCGAAATGTCTTCCAGCCAACAAATCATCGCTACTTCCGCTCAGGTGCAGGCCACCAACGAGGGAGCCAGCATCCCTGTGGCTGCTACCATACCGGTCATTTCAGCCCTGGTGTTGCCTTTGGGTCTGAGCTCTGTCCCGACGGCCAGCGTGATCAGTCCCTTCGTGACCCCCGTCCCTTCCGCTGGACCGAGGGTAACATTCCCACCAAGCATGACTCAGTTCATGAATGACTCAGCCAACCTACAAGCCATCCAGGGCTTCGGCCAGGTCATGGCCATGTGCCAACAGAACGGGGGGATGCCTTTCCTCCCTGGTATGTTCCCATTCGCCCTTCCAGGCGCGGGGACCACGCCCCTACAAGCTCCGATGGCAGTAACGTCGTTCCAAATGCCGGTGCCGCAACCATCACCTTTCCAGCCCCAGCTGGTCAGCACCATGGCCCCTGTCAACTTGGCCGGAGCACTTAACGGCGCGATGCCGTCGCGTCCCCCGCAAGCTACGGATCCGCAGGTCACTCCTGATGGTCATTGCGTCTCGATTGAGAGCGATGACGGCGAGTGGGACATCCCGAGGGCCCACAAGAAGAAGAAAGGAAAAAACATCCGGCCAGCGACCTCCCGAAACTCCGCCTTCGAAAGGCTGGGGGATAGGGAGGAAGGCCAGAGGAAGTCAGCCAAGCAAAGGCTGGGGCAGAGCGTTGCCCATGTCAGCGCATTCGCCCGGCGCTCCCGGTCTAACCGGCAGGAGCCAGCAAGGACGAGGGCCTCCCACCAGGAAGGGGAGGCAGAAAGCCAGCCCAGGTTACCGGTGGCAAACCGGTTAACCATCCCAAACGACCGCGTCCAGCAGATGGAGGCAAAGCTGGAAAGGCTGGAAAAGAAGGTCGGGGAGAAGAATGACCGGGACAAACCCCTGGCAGGGTCCCCGTTCACCACAAGGGTCCATCTGACACCTTTCCCGCGAAAGGTCAAGATCGACGCCCCTAGATTCACCGGGAAGGAAGATCCGGAAATCCACCTGGACTCCTTCAACCAGAGTGCGACCATGAACGGTTGCACCGATGAAGAAAAGTGCCTACTTTTCTTCCAGACCTTGCGGAACCGAGCCACTGAATGGTTCAATAAGCTTCGCCCGGGAAGCATTGACTCGTTCAGTGATTTGGCCTCAAAGTTCAAGGCCAAGTTCCAGGAGAATTGTACTAAGAGGAAGAAGTTCACCTATCTTAGTACAGCCGGGCAGAGGGAGTCTGAGAACCTCACTCAGTTCCTTACCCGGTGGAAGGAAGAGGTAGACAAGGTGGAAGAGATGGATGACAAGACCGTCCTCTCCTTCCTCTTGAATGACTTGCGTGCTGGGGAACTATACAAGGAGTTCTGCCGGAAACCCTTAGCCACGTACCAAGAGGCCTACCATACTGCATTGGAGTTTGCTGAAGCTGAAACCCAGCTCCGGGCAAAGAGAGAAGCTGAGCATGGTCCCAAGCCCAAGCCGGTGCAAGTCAAGAAGGAAGAAGCACCGGGACCTAGCCGGTCGAGGCACCACTATGACCCGGTCATCCGAGTGGTCAATACAGAAGAATGCCAAGAAGTCCGGAAAGCACCGGTCATTCCTCCAGAAAACCCTACCTGTGAAGTAGGGCGGCAGTGGTCGGGCACCTATTGTTCGTACTACAGGTCTGATTCCCATAACACCTCCGAATGCAAGAGTGTTAAAGGGGTCATCCGGCAGATGATCGACAGTGGAGAGCTGGGCAAAGATTACTTGCAGAAAGCCCAAGAGAAGAGTCATCAGTGGGTTAGGCCAACTGCCCCAGGGAATGACCGGGACAATGACCGGCGGAGGAATAACCGGCCAAGGGAGCGGCAACCTGCCCCCGAAAAAGAACACATCGGCATGATCTTCGGCGAACCCGAGGGTGGAGATTCAGCCGCGCAGCGGAAGAACTGGGTCCGGAGCATTTACGTGGGAGAAGTAAGTGCTGAACCGCCCAGGCGTAGACATACTAGGAGGGAGCCAATCGTCTTTACTGACCGGGATCTCCCTCCTACCGGTGAAGATCACAATGATCCATTGGTCATCACCATGGAATTAATGGGGTAGATGTCGCCCGGGTACTTGTTGACACCGGCAGTAGTGTCAACATCTTATACCTGGAGACCTTCCAAAAACTCAGGTTGTGTCGAACACAACTTGAACCCCTCAAAACCCCTCTCTCAGGCTTCACGGGGGACACTGTTGAAGCTGAAGGATCCATAGTTCTACCGGTCGAACTAGGATCAGGTGAAAAGACCGTGTGGAAGAAGATACGGTTCATAGTTGTGGACATCAAATGCGTCCACAACGCAATTCTAGGAAGGCCAGGCATCAATAAAGTCGGGGCGGTTATTTCCATGCCTCATCTATGCATGAAGTTCCACACTCCAGGTGGTGTGGGTGAGGTGAAGGGCGACCAGAGGAACGCCCGGGAGTGCTATGCCCGGGCAGTCAAGAGGGGGGTCAATGTCATCTCCCAAGAGATCACAAAAGGAGAGACCCGGGAGAAACTGGAGCCCGAGGCTGAAACGGTGGAAATCGAACTTCACCCGGGTGATTCTTCGAGGATGGTCAGAATTGGAGCAAATCTCCCCGAGGATCTCAAGGATCAGATTACACGGGTCCTCCAAGAATACGCGGGCATATTCGCATGGAGCGTGGCGGATATGCCCGGGATAGATCGCTCTGTTATCTGCCACCGGTTGGCCGTGAGGGAGGGAAGTCGACCGGTACGCCAGAAAAAGCGGTACCTGGCCAGTGACCGGCGAGACTTCGTCAAGAAGGAAGTGAAAGACCTCCTCACTGTTGGTCACATCCGGGAAGTCAAGTACCCGGATTGGCTGGCCAACGTTGTCCTTGCTCCCAAGGGCGACACGTGGAGAATGTGTGTGGATTATACGGACTTGAACAAGGCTTGTCCGATGGATTCATACCCCCTCCCCAGTCCAGATCAAATGGTGGACGAAACTGCGGGGTGCGAACTCCTAAGTTTCATGGATGCCTTCAAGGGTTACCACCAAATCTACATGGCCAAGGAAGATGAAGAGAAGACATCATTCCTCACACCCGAAGGAACCTACTGCTACCGGGTAATGGCGTTTGGCTTGAAGAACTCGGGGGCAACCTACCAGCGCATGGTGAACAAGCGAGGGATAGAGCCCAACCCAGAGAAAATCCGGGCTATCACTGAAATGCAAGCCCCCACCTCCGTTAGGGATGTTCAAAAGTTGACCGGTCGTTTAGCGGCCCTCAGCCGGTTCCTTTTCCCGGTCAGCTGAGAGATCCCTGCCCTTCTTCAAAGTTCTGAAAAAG
Source organism: Cuscuta australis (assembly GCA_003260385.1). Taxonomy (NCBI): domain Eukaryota; kingdom Viridiplantae; phylum Streptophyta; class Magnoliopsida; order Solanales; family Convolvulaceae; genus Cuscuta; species Cuscuta australis. The sequence goes on from NQVE01000196.1 coordinate 1,247,167, forward strand.
GCCAACACATTTGCATGGGACGAAGAATGCCGGAGGGCATTCGAGGAGCTGAAAGAGTACCTAGCGTCGGATATTGTATTGTCTAAACCCGAACCGGGTGAAACTCTGTATCTGTACCAGGGAATTTCCCCAAATGCTGTAAGCTCCGTTTTAATAAGAGATGATGGGGCACAAAAGCCCATTTATTATGTGAGCAAGGCACTAAACGGGGCTGAGAGTAGATATACGGCGATGGAAAAGACAGCCTACGTGCTTTTCATCTCCGCAAAAAAGTTAACATCCTACTTCCAAGCTCACCCGGTAGAAGTCTTAACTGACCAACCGCTGGGTGCAGTGTTGCGAAATTCAACATCCTCCGGGAGGATGGTGAAGTGGGCAATGATGTTAACTCAATTCAATATTGAGTACCGGCCAAGGTCAGCAATTAAGGGACATGCCCTTGCTGACTTCCTAGTAGAACTGACCGGTCTAACTCCAGACTTACCGGTCAACAAGCCCACTGAGCAATGGTGGGAGATGGCAGTTGATGGGGCATCCGGTCCTAGAGGATACGGGGGTGGTATCGTGTTCACCACACCAGAAGGATTCAAGATCTACCATGCAATCGTCTTCAACTTCAAGCTGACGAACAACGAGGCGGAATATGAAGCTCTGGCTGGAGGGCTCAGACTTGCCCAAGCCCTGAAAATCAGCCGGGTCAGTATCAAATCTGACTCTAGCCTGATAGTAGGGCAGGTGACCGGTAACATGGAAGCAAGGGAAGGACGCATGGCGCAATACAAGGACCTTGTACTTGCCCTGTTGTGGGGCTTCGAAGAATTCAAGAGACCAGTTTCCCCGGGAGAGAACGCGGATGCAGACCTTCTCTCCAAATTGACGCAGTATGCTCCCGAGCATGTTTCGAAACTTGCCCGGGTAAAGATCCTTGACCGTGCAAGCATCGAGAAATTGGAAGTCGCCGCTATAACTGCCGGAAGCCAGTTTGACCGGTCAAACTTGGTCGGGGCGGACGACCATTGGATGTATGATCTGATGGAATATTTGACGGATGGGAGCTTGCCAGAACAAGATGACCGGGCAAGAAAAGTGAAGCTCAGGGCACCCCGATTCCAAATTCTTGATGGAAAGCTGTATAAAAGGGCATTTGGGGGGCCACTCCTGAGATGTCTAACCAACCAGAAGGCTGAGCGAGTCATAGCGGAAGTCCACGAAGGCGTGTGCGCGGCGCATCAAATGTCCCGTACGCTTTCCCAGCGCATTATCTTGTTGGGGTATTACTGGCCGACAATCGTCCAGGACTGTGAGAGGTATGTACAGAAATGTAGGACATGTCAAGTGTTCTACAAGTACCCCGGTAGACCAGCAACCTACTATCACCCCGTATCAAATGTCATCCCATTCGCTAGATTCGGGGTTGATATCATTGGAGCCTTCCCAGTCGCCCAAGGAGGGAAGAAGTTCGTGATCGTAGCCATCGATTACTTCACCAAATGGATCGAGGCCGAAGCATTGGCCAACATCACCACGCAACAATGCAAGAAATTCGTTTGGAAGAACATCATCACGAGGTTTGGAGCGCCCATGAACCTCATCACCGACAACGGCCCACAATTCCGAAATCCGAGATTCACTGAATACTTGGAAGGCTTCGGGATCAAGCACAATCGTTCTTCGGTAGCGTACCCCCAAGGGAATGGCCAAGTCGAGAACGCTAACCGAACGATTGTGGATGGTCTAAAGAAACGGCTGGGAGAAGCAGGAAACAAGTGGCTGGAAGAGCTCCCACACATCGTATGGGCGTTCCGAGTAACACTTGGAGGGCTCACGGGGAAACTCCATTCTCCCTAACCTATGGGTGTGAAGCAAGGCTGCCCATCGAAGCTGAATTCTCGACGTTCCGGGAATCAAGTTATCAACCCCAACAAAATGAAGAAGACCACTTGGCCGAACTCAACTTGGTCGAAGAGCGGAAAATGGCCGCGGAAGTTAAAATGAGCACATATCAACAAGTCGTGAAGAAGTACCACGACAACAAGGTTGGGCCGCGGTACTTTCAAGTCGGCGATGAAGTCCTGCGAAGAAGGGAGGCTAGTAGACCGGGAGACAGAGGAAAGCTGGCCAAAAACTGGGAAGGACCTTACCGGGTGAGAGCTATCATTCACCCGGGGACATACCGGTTAGAAACTCTTGAAGGGGTACCGGTAGAAAGAACCTGGAATTCCCATCATCTTCGCAAGTTCTACAAATGATTGTAATACTAGGCAAGGCCTACTTTATTATCAATCAAACCGATGATGTTCAATACTCTATTTGGTAGCGGCAGGATTGATAGGTCGAACCTATCCTAGGAGGGCTTCCTGGGTGGATCAAATCCACTTGGCTAAGCCAACTGAGACACAGGCCCGGACCTGGCACGCTGGTTACTACACCGGTCTTGCTCAGTATAATAGAAAAAATATCAAAACCCGGAAGAGGGGCCCGGAAGAGGGTATGCCTGCAAGAGGGCTGGACCTGGAAGAGGGTTCGAACCGTACTTACACGGGCCCATGAGGTTTGACTGGCGTCGGGGAATCAGCCGGCGCCGTCAAATTGATTGGGGACTAAAAAGATGCCCATTAAAAGAAATAGAAGGGGATCGTCCATCGTGGCGCATCCTGTATCCCCCTTCTCAGGGAAGACTTGAACGGGGGGGTGAGCTAAGGCCTCCCCGGGATGGTAGAAATCAAAGGGCCATTAAAAGACTTAATTACTCGGAAGAGGGGGCCCTGGAAGAAGGGTGCATTTGAACCTTGGAGAGGGTTCGAAACCATTTGGCATGGTTAAATCTCCAGTATTCTTACCGGTTAAGGATACTACAAGAATTTCTAAGTTACAGGTGTTTCCATCTACAACCTACCGAAAAAAAAAAGAAAAAGAAAAAAAAAAGTACCCCGGTCGGGTATGGGCACAACAGAACTTCGAAAGTTCTACGTCCGTCGGAAGGCAAGGCAGTTGCCCGGTCAAACCGTGGAATGGGAATTCAAAAAAGTACCCCGGTCGGGTATGGGCATAACAGAACTTCGAAAGTTCTACGTCCGTCGGAAGGCAAGGCAGTTGCCCGGTCAAACCGTGGAGTGGGAATTCAAAAAAGTACCCCGGTCGGGTATGGGCACAACAGAACTTCGAAAGTTCCACGTCCGTCGGAAGGCAAGGCAGTTGCCCGGTCAAACCGTGGAGTGGGAATTCACCGGTCAAACTACCAAAAGGATTTGTGAAGCTATCCAAAAGACAAGAGTAAAATTCTGCCGGTCAAACTTTTAAAGTTGGCCGAAACGGTGAAGACGTTCGAAAAGCAAAAATTGAAGTTTAACCGGTCAAAGTTTCTCGGGCTGATCCTTGAAATAAAGTGACCAGAGAGAACTTTGAAGTAATACCGATCAAAGAAAGTATGGTGATTGATTACTATACCGGTCGGGTATCCTATGATGGCGTTCTAAGAGGCAAAGATCAAAGTATCAATCAACAAGCAAGCAGATATGAAAGATTAACCGGGTAGGGAAATTAAGCATTGCATTGAAGTAGAACAAAATAGTTAAGTGTTTTACAACTACACCGGGCATTCCCGGGGAAATGAGTTTGAAGTTTTGCCAAAATAATTCAACCGGTCGCAGCCGGGAAGATTACTCCAGAGGAAAGGGAGGCGCAGGCTCTTCGTCCGGGATGGGGGCCAGACCGTATGATTCAGCATTGAAGTCCGGATCCCGGTCGGCAAGGATCGCATGGGTGGCTTCCCGATCTCGTTTTTGGCCGGACATGAAACCGTAGGAGCCGATTTGGGTGATCATCTCTTTCCCTTGCTCCTCCCAGTACAGCAACTTGAGGCCCTCCATTGTCCTTTCCTCAGAGGAAGTAAGCACCCGAGCGGCCTCCACCAGGTTCTCCTCCATCCACTGTCTGGCCCGACCGGACAGCTCTTGCTCCTTCACCCACGCCTTCTCCTTCAGGTGGGAGACCTCCCCCATCAGCAGCGAGTTCTCCTCCTTCAGCTAGAGGACCTCCGCGTTCGCCCTACCGGCAACCGCCGAGAGGTTGGCCATCTTGTCAAGTTGCCGGGCGGTCAGGTCTTGAAGCTCCCGGTTGTGGGCTTCAAGCCTCTTCAGCCTTTCCTCTAGCTGAAGTGACCGGGAAGGGGAGTCCTCGGCAAGCTTCCCCAAGGTTTCAGGCCCGACCTCACCCATCTGCAAAACCAAACATACCGGTTAGTACGGCGAATAAGTAATAAAACAGAGGAAAGTGTACCGGGCGGATGTTACCTCTTTTAGCTTTCGCCCCATCTTGACCCAGAGCTCCTCTAGCGACTCTGTGGCCGGGACACTTTCTCCCCTCCTCCTCTTTACCGAGGGGTGGGTAGTGGCGGCGTGCTTGGTTCGGACCTTCCCCTTCCCTTTGACTAGGGGAGGGTTTACTGTGGTCCTTCCGGCCTGACCGGTCGGAGGAGTTTCTTCCTCGGAGTTGATCTCCACCGGCTCCTGTTGCATCGGTACGGTTTTTGGGGCAGCAGAGGAAGAGCCACCGGTCTTCTTGGTGGGGATGTTGAATGCTCTGAAGTTCATCTCTGCAAAACAAGCGAAAATATTAATCAAGCATGGACCGGTATATAGAAAGAAAGAAGGGAGAAGAGGAAAGGGGGATACCTGGGTGACTGGAACCCCCAGCTTCCGCAGTGTTGCCCGGGGCGGGTACCCCGTGCCCCGCTGCTTCATCAGCCCGGGGGGTACCCATGCCACCCGGTGAGATCCTCCAAATCCAGGCCCCGTAATGGAACATTTGCCCGGTGAACGGGTCCCCTTGTAAGAGTTTCTCCAAACTTTCTTCCAAGTCTGGAGCGTTAGCCGGCTCAGTGTATTGCGGTTTCAAGAGGTGGTCACTCCACTTTATGCCGGCCAGAGGGGAAACGGTGGGGAATTTTATAAAGACAAATTTTTCCTTCCACAGCCGGTTGCTTTGTGGAAGGTTAGAAATGAATTGGCGACCGTTACGGCCCTTGAAATAGACATAGCCATCGCAACCCGACTTACCGGGAAGGACTTCAAACAAATAGAGGAAAAAGCAAAGAGAAGGGTCGATTTTGAGATGGGAACAGATATTTACAAAAGCATTAAGAAAACAGTGGGCATTGGGCGTAAGTTGCCCGGGGAGGATCTTGAAGCAATGGCACAGCTCGACCAGGAGGGGGCGAAGGGGGAAGACGGTGCCACTCTCCAGGGAGATGATATGGAATCCTACCCTATCGTCCCGGTGAGGCTCGATGATATTGCGCCAGTTAGGGTCGTATTCAAGGACATACCCCTCCGGGAGATTCCTACGGGCTTTGTTCTGGGCAATCTTAGAGACCCGGGGGTAGATGTCAAGCGGGTAGCTGGAAGGGAGAGGAAAATAACCGGCGGCATCCAGCCGGTTCACCCACCCCTCATACGACTCGCTGTCAGGGTCATAGGGAGCCGGCTCATCGTCAATCGGTTCATCCCTCTCCTGAGAAGCCTGACCGGGCATCTGGTTAACAGGTTGCGGTTCAGGGACGGTGGTGTTGGGGCGTGACCGGGTCTCGAAACTAGATAAAGAGGACCCGGTCGAAGAAGAGGAGGTTGAAGATTCCCCGGATGCGCAGGCGTCCGAGGAAGAAATACCTTGACTATCAGAAGAAGACATTGACCGGGAATTGAAAACTGAAGAGGGAAGAGAGCTTACTTGGCTCGGAGGGCTGGAGGGCAGGAGAGAGAAGTTGACCGGTGAAACTCGAGAAACGCGCGAGGAAGAAGTGAGGAAGGCAGTGGGGATGGAAGCCTTTATATAGGCGAGGAAGAGAGAGAGGGAGGCGACGTGGCTTCACCAGGGCGCGCCGCGTCAGGCGGCGCCATCATTGCACCTGGGAAGACGAAAGGGCGCAGGTCTGACGCCGTCCAGCGGGCAACACGTGTCATAACCGACACTTTGAATTTTGAAATTCCAAAATTTTGAGCGGGAAAAGCCAAAAATTCAAATTTAAAGGTCCAGTTTTAAGTTTTTACTTCCCGCTTATAACAAAATTGCACAACCGAGAAGTGGAGGGCTTAATGATGGGTGTATTTCACCCATGACCGGTCAACGATCAAGACCGGATAGTTGACCGGTCAAAGAAGTCAAACTTGCAAGAGAGGTCTAGATCGTCGGCGAAGGGATGACTGGTTGACCAAAAGGTTGACCGGTATGCTTAGGATAGTATACCGGTCAAACTATACCGGCGACTAATTCACCCTACAAAGATGGCCACGCCAACCTGCAAGAACCAACCGGTATAGTTCCTAGAGATTGGGGAAGTGTCGGCAAGAGGAATCCAAAAGGACTTGGACTGCAGTGTTTGGAATTGCAGGGATGCTGAGGGAATATTTCCAAACCAGAACGCGACAAGGGTGCCACCCCCCGCACAAGATGACAAGGCAGCTCAGAGCCAGTCACTTCACACCACGCCAGCAGCATGCCCCCACGTGGGCGCACGTGGTCCTGCTCCCCAGCCTAGTATATATACCTCTTATAACCCTCGAATGGGGGGATCCGAATTCACTCTCTCTAAACTCCCTTGTAAAAGCACCCGTGCATTCTCCGTTATAATATAAATCGGGCTACAGGTGTTCCACCTAAAGTCCTACCGGTCAATTTGCGTGTTTTTACCTTTCTTACTTTGCCAAATCAAGCGAACTATTCTAGACCCGGTCTAGTATAGTTTGACCGGTCAAGTAATTTACACCATCAGTTATATTACATAATGTCTAAAAATAGTCCAATGTTATGATATTAATTGGCCATTAATTTCTAATTATTCGGAATAACTTCCTTTCTCCCCTTCCACGAAAAGGAATGGTTATTTAATCACCATTAAAATACCACTTATGCACTACATACTAATGCCTAGATTTATTGTATGCATTTAGCACAATATATTACAAAGGGGGAACATCTATGCTTTTTAAATTAATCTCTAGTCTCCACTCACATCTTTTGAGAGGATATGTACGTGAGTGAGAAAGAGAAGAGGGAAAAACTTTTCTAGTTTAATTCTAAATGAGAGTTCTTGGTTTTCCGACTAAATTTTTCGGCGATCCCCTTCAAATTTTTCGGTCAACGACGATCCAACGACGTTGGTGGACGGAGGTGTGAGCTTGGCTTGTACAACCACCATACACGATACTGGTTTTATCCTAGGAGGAAGGTGCCCACATTTTTCAGGACGGTAGGCGGGTACCATTATCTTAAGAACAGTTCTAGTGACTCCGTTGCCTTTCTTGGCTTTCTATAGTGTTATGTTTTTGAAGATTTTGTTCACATGGTCTACGTCCCAATCGTGGCTTCAGTGTAGTGCATAAAGTCCTTAGTGTCAAGCAAGACCTTTGAATATCCGGAAGCAATTTTTTGGTTTTATTCAGTATTTCATTTATTGCTCGTATACCTATTGAGTCAAATGTTAAATCTAATTTTTTTTTTTGGAAAAAATTACATTTGAGTAAATACCGAGGATGTCAACCTAAAAATTACATAGTCCAAGAAACGCATGCAAAAACTATCTTCCGTTGGCTTACTTTCACTTACAGCCTCATCAAAATTATTTATAGATATAAGCAATATGGAGTAAAAATTATATTACCTGAAAGGCTAGATGATCAAGTCGGGCAAGCACTTGTCGGATGAAGCACAACCGTAGTGCTTTGTGCCCACGTCTACGTCTATTAGTGTAGCAGTTGTGTGCCCGAATCCTCAGTGATCTTTATGAATAGCTTAAGCTGTCTATACATGGCCAAAATGCCCATCGGTCTCACCTAGAACACAAAAAAGTTAGAAACAAAGAAAAAAAACCCGATGAAAAAAGTAGCAGAGATGGAGATCGAGAGAAATAAAGAATGAAAAAAAAAATAGAGAACAGAAACGAGAAGATCTAGATACCTGTATACCACAAATTCTTCACAGAAAAAATGGAATAGAAAAATAGAAAGCACGAACTTAGAAATAAATGATGTTAGACCCATATAACCCAAGCACTACCAAAACTATTTTTCTGAAATAGAACTAGATAAATAGAGATCTAGTAAGAGCTCTTGTCTAGATATTTTCGTTCATGCTTCTCTTTCTATCTATCACACAGGAGAAACAAGATATCAAAGTGCATTTTTTGATACAGCACAAGGGAGAGCCACACCCTAAAAGCTAGCTGTTAAGGTGGGAGAACCCTTGGCTATATGAACCCATCACCAAGTTCCCCATTTAACCGGTGTGGGACAATGAAATCAGTCCGTATCATTTTTCCGCCGAGGAGATTATTTGTTTCTTGCTGTAAATGAACTACAAGTGTCAGTTTGATACCTTGCTGATGTTATTGAGTGATAGTTCCTTCATTGAATTTCCAAAAGTTTCCAGATATGCAGCAATAGCTTCATCACTGTCAAAGAAGAATGAAAAGGAATTCATTAAGTTACAAAAACAGCATCGTTCTTATCTATGAAAAAAATACTGTATCAAACTTCAGTAATAGAATGATGACGAAATGTTCAGACATATACGTTTGGCAACCATAATGACCAAATGGGCTTAAAGAAGATTACAAACTAGAGAAAAAAAGCGCATACATATTGTTCATGTTATATAACTTAACATTCAAGTAAACCAACCTGAATGTATTCCGACAAAGCATTAGTTTGTCTAGTGCAATACAACCATTCACAAGAAAGCCAAGAGAATAGTCTGTCAATTTGCACAAATTACTCAGATCTATAGCACATAATGCAGGACAAGATCCAGCAACAGCTTTCAATGAACAATCTGTCAATTTCCTGCATCCATGACAATATATATATATATATATATATATATATATATATATATATATATATATATATATATATATATATATATATATATATATATATATATATATATATATATATATATATATATATATATATATATATATATATAGATTTTGGTTCAAGTGAGAATGCGATCTTATGAAAAAATAAGAATGAATCTCGTGCTTTAGATTGTAAGATCTAAGGGTCAGGATTGCATCAAAATTAGATGCACCAAAATGGTTTGAAAATGCATGATGTCGAAATGCACCAAAAACCTTTAAAAATGCACTATCACAAAATCGGAGTGCAGGATGCAATCTGAGCCGCACAATGCATCAAATCCAAAGGCTAGATTTTATTCTTATTTCTTTCACCAAGGTGCATTCTCACCTGATCCAGCCCATATATATATATATATATATATATATATATATATATATATATATATATATATATATATATATATATATATATATATATATATATATATATATATATATATATATTATATATATATATATATATATATATATATATATATATATATATATATAATATATATATATATATATATATATATATATTATATATATATATATATATATATATATATATATATATATATATATATATATATATATATATATATATATATATATATATAGGGGCCGGTTCTCGTGAGAATGCACCTTGTGGAGAGAAATGAGAATAAAATCTAGCCGTCAGATCTGATGCATCGTGCGGCTCAGATTGCATCCTGCGCTTAGATTTTGAGATAGTGCATTTTCGAAGGTTTATGGTGCATTTCGACGTGATGCATTTTCGCACCATTTTGGTGCATCTAATTTTGATGAAATCTTGACCCTTAGATCTCACAATATGAAGCACCAGATTCATTCTCATTTCTCTCTTAAGATTGCATTCTCACCAGAACCAAAATCTATATAATATATATATATATATATATATATATATATATATATATATATATATATATATATATATATATATATATATATATATATATATATATATATATATATATATATATATATATTATATATATATATATATATATATATATATATATATATATATATATATATATATATATATATATATATATATATATATATATATATATATATAATATATATATATATATATATATATATATATATATAATATATATATATATATATATATATATATATATATATATATATATATATAAACATCATAAATGGAGTCCTTCAAAGTAAGCTCTCTCATAATATGACCATGTTGAGAAACAAACTCTATAACATAGTAATCACAAACTGTGTGGATACCCGCAACTGACAACCTCCAAATACTTAAGTTTTAACAGTGATGGGGAAGAAGAAGCACGCTGTCTATGGCTTGGCAATCATCTAAATATAACTCCTTCAGAACAGACCACAATGACTCGGACAAGAATTTGATTCCATCAGATGAAAGCAGAGAGCACTGACTGAGATTATTGATGGTGCAGAAGAAACAAGAGCACTTAGCCCAGTGTCTGATAAACGACAAGTACCGTTCACAGATAGATTGGTTAGAGCAGACAGACTATTTGGAAAGCGAGCTAATGTACCTAAAAGTGTGAAGTCTGGCAAACAGTGACCACATTGATCAAGTTGTAGCACATGATTACAATGAGAGAAAGTATTTAGACCCATCAAATGACTACACGATCAAATGTGGAAACTGTACTCTTCACTTATGGTGTTGAAACTATACACGTAAATTGTCACATTCAAGAGCAGCTAAAGTCCTAAATCTAAACTCGGAAAAGGGTGGAGGAGGAAAGGGGGCTCGAATTTACATTACTATACACACTCGCGCGCACATACAGACACACAATGTAAAAATTGTAACACTCACACTAATATAAGATCACTAAAAATTCTAGTCATACAAATCAAATTGTATTACATGTGTTAGATTACTAAATAAAGTAGCAATATTCTGAGAAGTTGTAACATACAAAAAACCACAGATTAAGCAGGGACTAGGCAATGTCAGACACCGATCTGCATGACCATGGGTTTAGTCTTCCCTCGGGCGACTGAGAAGTCGCGCTGGTGAAACCGCCCGGACGACTAGTCGGAAACTAGTCATGGATTAGGCAACGACTTAACAAGGCGGAACAAGATCATGCATTTGAAGTTAAATTACCGGTAGCTAGCACCTGGAAGCTAAGCTTACAACTTATCAAATGTATTTACTGTTTTTGTTTTATTTCGTAAATGGTGAAGACTATTTCAACTTTTGATAAAACCTCTCGATTTCTTTATTCAAATTATACATGGCTTGACTTTATGTACACCTCTTAAAAAAACATACATGTTTACATGTACTAAAAGTGTAATATGTAGTAGATATCATCCTAAAATAATGGATCCTTGGGGCTGTTTGGCAACTTCTGAATAGGTAAGAGCTGAACCAGTAAGAGGTCTGAACCATTAAGTGCTGAACCAGTAAGAGGTCTGAACCATTAAGAGCTAGTATATTGCTTTAACTATTTAGAGGCAAATGTCTGATCAATTCAGATAAGAGGTCTTAACCATTCAGACTTTGTATAATACTTAACCATTCAGAGGCAAATCTCTTTACCATTCAGACATCTGAACCATTAAGAGGCTGAAACAAACAGTCTAAATCATTAAGTGTTGAACATTCAGACATCTGAACCATTAAGAGGCTGAAACAAACAGTCTAAATCATTATGTGTTGAACATTCAGACATCTGAACCATTAAGAGGCTGAAACAAACAGCCCCTTAGTCTTAAGTACCCAATGATATAAACATTAAAAATTTAAAGAGCTAAAGATCATCTTATATTAAATACATTGGAATACTAGATAAAAGTCACATGATGTTCATAAGTCATAACATAGTAAACATACATTACAAATGAATTCAATGGGATGACAAGCACAAAAGAGCTTACATGTGAGGTTAAATGTACTTATTCAACTGTATAATGTTTCACTCCATCATCTTATTACAATAGAAGCAAACTGAAAAGATCAAGTTTCATTTTTTTCAACTATAATATTTCAGAGCACATTTCTTATTGAAATCCACGAGAAGTCAAGAATGGCACATATGTGAGGCTAGAGTGCTATTTTTTGAAATACTTTTTTCCTTACAACTAAAACTGTTAAAGACCTCATAGGTGTAACATCATCATCAAAAAAGGAAAATAGGCAATGAAATCAGTGGCCATCACACAGTTTCAAGAAGGGAAACCTCAAATGTTTACATAAATGCTAGACCATTCAAGAAAGTCAATCCTAGACCCTCAAAGAAGGGCTGTTGAGGTTCGGTGCAACGATAATGAGTTGCTCGGGTTGGAATATTAAGCTGAATTCAGCAGTTATCTACTGGGTACAAAATAGTCAGTGTTGTCTCATATGATAAAAGGCCATTGCAGAGGTCTCAATAATGGTCCCATGAGAAAAAGCAGTAAAATCTCATGAGTGGGACCTGTGGAGTGTAGAGAAGCATTTTGTGTTACCTATACAGGCAGAGATGTTGTCTCGAAAAGAACTGGTTCAAGAAAACTAATAGAAACATGTTAGAATACAGAATGTAAAATGCCTATTTTTTGCAACGGGGAAATAAAAATGTACACATTCCATCCCATAAAAAGGTCCACTGTGATAGGTGTATAACTCTTAAGTTTAGGAAGGCACACTTCCTAAAAAGCACTAAAAATACCTATAGATATATATATCTCTAAGTTGAGAAATATCACTCTTTTTATACGAGAAAAAGAAGTTGAGAAATGATTCTTTTTATGGGATGAAGCCTGAGAATGTTGGGATTTCCAAATGCAGAGGGTAAAGTTAAAATGAATGATGTTTTTGCATTGTTTGTGAGTGAAGAGGTTGACAAAACAGAGATAGTGTATAGTCTGCTATGTGTGTTTGAAAAGTTATGAACTTAAAGGCACACTTTTAATCCCTTGTAACCTAATGGCAAGATTCAAAATGTGGGCAGAAAGAGATGACAATGCAAGTAAAATGTTTGATATCGGAGGGTAACTTTACCCCTAAACTAGACACACCATGTGCATGGGTGCAATTTTGGTGGAAAATATCATCAACTAACATTAAGTACATACATTTATCAATTGTTACTAGAGCTTGAAGGTCACTAGATTGGGTTCAATACTTTCTGATATGGGTCATTTTGGGTTCGGAACAATTTGAGTATGGTTGGAAAATGCATGTTCTTGACCCGAAGTCATCCAAGTTTCAGTCAACTCAAAGGGTTATGAGTATTTATTTTTAGAATATTTAAATTTATTCTAGCACTTTTATTTTGAATAAAACTCCAATAAGATTACTTTTTGCAGATTATTTCGAGTAATGTCATTTTTGGATTCAATTAACAAAATCATTGTTTAAGACTCAATATTTTCGCATAGGGCATCGGGTCATTTTTTCCCAAATTTAGTTGTAATCCTTTCAACATCTCTTAGTATCATTCGACTAGTGTAAGTTAGAGCATTAGGTAAAAAAATTAGGCTGTCCCTCAAAATACTACTTCTAACTAACTTTTTTCATAAGTGGTCGGACTCGTCCCTCAAAACTAACATTCAACTCTAACTCACGTGTGCCAATTGAAAATTTATTCTTAATTCTTAACAAAAAGTGTGGGCATAGAGAGAATACAAAACGCCAAAGCGTAAAATGTAATCAGTAACAATTTACACACAAGATGCAAAAAAAGAAAAAAATCAACAACTATAACAGGGAGGAAAAACAACAAAACACATAAATAAGACATCTAATATGAAGTTGTATAACAGATACAAGAATTCTAGATATAGTTGCATTGTGGGGAATAAGCACAATAATGGGTGTGGAAAGCATCTCATTGTTCGAAATGATGAGGTGTAAACGTGCCTCATTGCGTGCCTGAGATCTAATTAGTGGAGAAGTACGTCAGGGATTGCGGAACATTGTGTACGCCTCAGGACCTTTACGCCTCATGGCGTTAGTCAATTCATTCGAATCTGACTTCTTTTCTATTGTTCCGACCCTACTCGACTTTTATCGCTCTGCATTTTCTTTCTTGGCATCTCTTTTTTTTCCTGTTTTGCTTATTAAACACAGCCTTCCCATCCTGTTGGTATTTTGTTTGTACGTTGTGCGTATGGACTGCTTTCTTTCGTGCTCTTTTTTTATGCTTATTAATCACAATCATTCTTTCCAATTGGTACTATATGTGTGCATGGACTATTTTGATTCAACAACTTTCTTATTGGTTTTTTTATAACTTATTTTCTTAAGAGTTCGATATTTTGCATACATAAAATTTTCATATTTTTTCAGATTTCTTGCCATTAAGTTTATGACCTTCCACCAATATTTGATATCATTGCATGCTAATTTTTTTTTTCATTTAAGACCTTTTACTTTGACAATATACTTTATGAATATTTATGGATTAATTGTTTTATTATAAATGTTTTATCTTTAATTTAATAATATTTTAAGCACATCTTGGTACTTCAAAATGAGGCTTACACCTCAATGGTCAATGCACCAGGAGGCCTATGCAATACGCGATATAAAATGCCTCAAAACCGTAATATGCCATTTCGAACGGCATCTGGTAGTATTTTAATATGTATTAGTTCATTCACCAAAATACTGAATGATGAACTCATAAATAGGGGCATTACCACCCCAACAACCCTTCCCCGTTTCAACTTCAAACTTCTCCCGCTGCACTTTGGGTCTGCCTGTTCTTCGACTTAGCTATATAAACAAGTGGATCTCTTACTCTACTTGATCCTCCTCATCTCATTTACACCTTTTCTTCTAGTTTTAAATGTTGAATATTACAGCGGGAAAATAAAAATAAATAATCCGAACTTATAAAACGTTCGGACTTTACAACAAAAATAAAAGAAAAACAATCTTGGAGTCTTCGGATGCTCGAACGGATGCCGGAACACGAACGGATGGGCGCTTGAATGGCTAACAGAGACGGCGGGTGAAGAGAGGAAGAATGCTGGAGTAGTTTATGAAAGAAGAGTAAGGAAAGCGGAGTCGCCGGAGCTTTCCTTAAGGTAGTATTTCCCGCCTCCCGCACTGGCTAACGTGGGAAATCTCCTCCCAGGATAAAATCGCTTCGTGCTAGGTCTAGAGCGGTAGAACAAAGCACCGACGAGCGAGAATGACAGAGTTACTGCCGGAGAAGATGTTCGGAACTCGGGGATTTGCCGGAATAGTTTTACTGCACAGAGAGTGAATTTTTCGAGAGGGTGTCTAGTGTGTTGTTTCTGCAGCCGAGCCCTCCATTTATAGGAGAGCAACTTTGGACCCTTCGCCGGACATCGGATATTACGAAGAGTCGAAAGACTCTTCATGCATGCATGCCTTACTCCGCACACTTCGTTATTAACGAAGTGTGCCCGCGCGTTTCGTTTTGGAGTTCTCTTCTTGTTCCTTTCATAAGCTCAATTCAATGCCTAAGCTTAAATATAAGAATACGAGAGGTTTAGAAATCGGTGTGGGACAAAGGCATTTACTCTACCTTAGTATTCAACTTTGAGAATTAATTTCTCATTCACCCGAGCACCGTTTATGGCGTGTAATATGTCAAGACGTTCATCTTACTTACGAGATTAATCATCCATAATTATTTTGGAAAAATAATTTTGTGGACCCAACCGAATTTATGTCTGAAAATGTCTAATTTACTTTAAAATTTCCAACAATCCCCCACATGAATGAAAATTAATTCATGTAACTGGAAATAACTCTGAAGTTGAAACCTGCAAGAGTAGGTAGGTTTTATGCCTTTGAACCTACTCCTTGTAAAGTATACCTTCTCTACTGGCTGTTCAGTAGAACGTGATGTCTTTGAACTGTACTGCCGTTTGTGTAAACGACGATATACAGTACACAAGTTTCAACCAATCATCATTCCGTTCTCATGGGTGTGCCCATTATGGTCGTGGAACACGCATCTGGTTCTGTGATAGTGTTAGACAGGATCAGCCCGAAATCTTTCTGTTGAAGCGACCACACTTCACTCTTACATAGGTGATTCTTCTAAGAGTATCCCGATTACTCCACTTAGACCTCGTTGTCCATAGTTCAAGAATCATTAAAGCGTCATGCTAACCTCATCGTTTTCGGGAGTCACTATATCTTAGTAGGAACGGAGGGGTGTTAAGTCGGTGATCCGGCTTGCCCCCACAGTGACCGTGCTTCGTTCCACAAGTAGGTTGTCCCATTGAACCCAAGTACCACCTAGGTTGGGTTTTCCTTCATGGAACGTTCCCAGCATAGGGTAGAGCTTTCAGACCCATTCCTACCACTAACTTCTCATGTTGCTCATTTGTTAACCCTTTGGTTAATGGATCCGCTAAATTATCCTTTGACTTGACATAGTCAATCGAGATAATACCCGTATTGAGAAGTTGCATAATGGTTTTGTGTCTACGGCGAATGTGCCTAGACTTACCATTATACAATTTGTTCTAAGCTCGTCCTATTGCTGACTGACAGTCACAATAAATGCAAATAGGAGGAACTGGTTTTTCCCAGTTTGAAATATCCTCAAGTAGATTCTGAAGCCATTCGGCATGTTCTGCACACTTGTCTAGTGCTATGAACTCAGACTCCATGGTGGATCTGGCAATTAACGTTTGTTTTGAGGATTTCCAGGAAACAGCTGCACCGGCTAGCATAAAGACAAATCCACTTCTAGATTTTGAATCCTTATTATCCGCAATCCAATTGGCATCAGTGTATCCTTCCAGTACGGGTGGATACCTACCGTAGCATAGGCTATAATCTCGGGTATACCGAAGGTATCGCATTACTCGGACTATGGCCTTCCAGTGCTCAGCACTCGGATTGCTCGTATACCTACTTAGTTTGCTAATGGCGCAAGCTAAGTCTGGCTGTGTACAGCTCATTAGATACATCAAACTTCCGATGACTCTAGCGTATTCTGTCTGAGAATCGCTACTCCCTCGGTGTTTACCAAGGTGAACATTTACGTCTATCGGTGTCTTAGCTATCTTTGTATCATCCTTGTTGAATTTCTCAAGGATCTTGTCAATGTAGTGGGATTGGCTCAAGCTCAGACCATCCAGTCTTCTTAGTATTTTGATTCCAAGAATCACATCAGCCAGACCCAAATCTTTCATATCGAATCGTGCGTTCAACATGTCCTTGGTGGACTTGACCATCCTATCGTTGCTTCCAACGATGAGTATGTCGTCTACGTACAGACATAAAATGACATACCCTTCAGATGTGTCCTTAAAGTATACGCACTTATTAGACTCATTTATTTTAAAATCGTTGCTCATCATTACCTCGTCAAACTTATCATGCCATACTTTTGGCGCTTGTTTAAGACCGTATAATGATTTCACAAGTTTGCAGACCTTCTTTTCTTGGCCCAGAACCTTAAACCCTTTGGGTTGTTCCATATAGATTTCTTCATCTAGTTCGCCATTTAGAAAAGCTGTCTTCACATCCATTTGGTAAACATCCAAGTTCCGTAAGGATGCAAATGCGATGATCATTCTGATAGAATCTATCCTAGTCACAGGCGCGTAAGTATCAAAGTAGTCATAGACCTCGCGTTGGCTATACCCCTTGATCACAAGTCTAGCTTTGTACTTGTCAATGGAGCCGTCAGGCTTCATTTTCCTCCGAAAGACCCATTTGGAACCTAATGGCTTACACCCTGGAGGGAGATCAACCAGTTCCCACGTGTGATTCTGAAGGATAGAATCAACTTCACTTTTTATGGCTTCTTGCCACTGAGGTCCCTCAGTTGAGGTTACGGCCTCGTGATAGGTTCGTGGTTCCTTTTCTACCAAACAGGTTAGAATATCGGGTTCATTTTCCATTAGAAATGACAAAGTTCCTTTGTCAAATTCTATCAGATATGTTATGAAGTCAGAACCGAACGTCTTTTCAGTTCGCATTCTTTTACTTCGTCTCAATTCAGTCTCATGTTCGACTTCATCGTCATCGGAATTCAACTGATTTGGATCATCATTATCCATCATCTCAGTGTGAGAACGTTTTGACGAACTGGCTTCGTCACTTGACTTGCACGGAAAAATATGCTCGAAAAATGTTGCATTCCGTGACTCGATGATTGTGTTCTTGTGAATTTCAGGATTATCTGGTTTATACACCAAGAACCGGTATGACGTACTACTGTACCCGATGAAGATTCCATCAACTGTTTTTGGACCGATCTTCATCTTCTTTGGTGGTGGTGCAAGTACTTTCGCGAGACACCCCCACACTTTAAGATACTAATAGGAAGGTTTCCTATTATGCCAAAGTTCATACGGAGTTTTGTCAAGTTTCTTACGAGGTATATTATTTAGTAAATAATTACTTGATAAAACAGCCTCCCCCCACAAGTTCTGAGGTAATCCAGAACTAAGCAGCATCGCATTAATCATGTCTTTTAAAGTGCGATTCTTGCGTTCCGCTACTCCGTTAGACTGTGGCGTATACGGTGGGGTTACTTGATGCACAATTCCATGTTGTGCACAAAACTCATTGAGTGGAGCATCATACTCACCACCTCTATCGCTTCTCAATGCTTTTATCTTGCGATTGAGTTGATTTTCCACTTCATTCTTATATCGAACGAAAGTGTCTAACGCTTCATCTTTACTTTTTAGTAAATAAATATAGCAATATTTCGTGCTATCATCGACGAAGGTAATAAAGTATTTATTACCTCCTCTTGAAGGCGTTGTTCGAAAATCACACAAGTCGGTGTGTACCAACTCTAGAGGTTGAGTGTTCCGTTCGATTGTTTGAAACGAACTTCGAGTTGACTTAGCCTCGACACAAGTTTCGCACTTGTGGGTTAAGTCAATACTAAACTTATGTATGTGTTCCATGTTAATTAATTTCCGGAGAGATTCATAATTAACATGTCCTAGTCTACCATGCCATAAACTAGAAGACTCACACACATAAGCAACAGGATTTTTATTGATCTTTTCATGAACAGTCATTACATTAAGCTTTACAAGCCCATCGGAAATATAACCTTTCCCAATAAAAATCCCTTTCTTGGACAAAATTAGCTTGTCTGATTCAAACACCATTCTGGGACATAGAGCACGTCGTTGAGCGTGAGCTCCTTGCCGGAGGTCATTTTCAACTTGATCTTTCCAATCCCTTGAACCTCTGATTGGGCCGAATTGCCCATCCACACCTTGTCACCGGAGGTCTCCTGGAAGTCGTGAAACATGCTCCTGTTTGAGCAAATATGGCGTGTGGCCCCTGTGTCCACAAACCATTCCCTCGGGTTTGACCCGACGAGATTCACCTCGGTGACGACCGCGCAGAGGTCCAAGTTGTCAAGCTCCGCACACATGGCTTCAGTGGGTTTCTTCTTTCCCTTTTGTGGCTTCTTTTTCCTACAATCAGAGGAACGATGCCCGGTAATGCCACAGTTGTAGCATTTCCCTGCAAATTTTGAAACACCACCCTTAGGACCCATTTTCTTTTTGTCCTTCCCGCCATGTGAAGAGCCCGACGGGTGTTCTACAACATTCGCCTTTGCCCCTCCATTTCTTCTAGCAAGCCCTTCCTCTCGGATCCTCAACCGCGTGAGCAGTTGCTCCAGATTCAGCTCCGTTCTCTTGAGCTTGAGGTCGGCTTGGAAGTCTTCCCACGACCTGGGAAGTTTGTGGATGATGGCCGCCACTTGGAAGGCCTCGCTGACGCCTACTTTTTCTTCATTGCACTTGTTGAAGATTACCGTAAGCTCCTCAGCCTGGGCGACAACAGATTTGCTGTCGACCATCTTGTAGTCCAGCATCTTCCCGACGATGAACTTCTTTGTGCCGGCATCTTCAGCTTGATATTTTTTGTTCAAGCTATTCCAAAGCTCCTTGGCGAGCGTTGCACCGGCGTAGACGGGGTACAGCGAATCTCCCAACCCCTCCAGGATAATGTTGATAGCGAGATAGTTGTTGTGGTACCATGCTTGGTTCACCATCGCCACGAGAGGATCACTTGCTTCATTGGGTTGGGGGGATCTTGCTGCAGGTACTAAGCAAATCCCAAGACGGTCATGAAGAACATCATCTTTTGTTGCCACATTTTGAAGTTCGTCCCATTGAACTTCGGTGGCCTTTGAACCGAACTACCGGGCACTGTAATCGGCCCAACTGTATTGGGCGTGTGGAGGAAAGGCCCGTTAGTCGCCCAATGGGGTCCAACGAATCGATTGACCGGTGTGGGGAAATCCGCGTTCGGTCCTACGTTGACAGGTGTGGGAAAGCCCGCGTTCGGTCCAAAGTTGACCGTCGAGGCCGAAGCCGTAGTCGGTCCGAGAAACGGGTTCGAATTACCGACGGGGTGATCCCCCGTAGTTTCGAGCCCGAGAATGGGTCGAGGGGCTGACCCGAAGATCGAACTCGGCATTGAAAACGACGTCATGATTGCGGCCCCCACATTTGCTGTAACACCCTAATCCGTCCAGCTCTGCAGCCCCTTTTCGGACTAAAGTATTTAACTTGGTAATCGTAAAATTTAAAACTTTTCAAACACACTTTATTAATCTCAATAATATTTTTCATAACATATACAGTACGGAGTATTTAACAATATTGCGGAAGCGAACTTAATATTGACATATCATAAATCATTTCAAACTTGTCACATCCATCCCGACAATCTCGCCCCATCTACCGTCAGGATCACATTATTCTTTCTGTTTACCTGCGTGTAGCAAATAAAACAAACACACTACACGCTCAGCGGTAAAGCTGAGTAAGCATATCTAATGCGTTGAACATCCATATAAACCGAATCTAAATTCATAATCAAATCTTTTGATATCATGCACACAATGTTCGTTTCAGACATTCAGAGTTTTGATATTATTCAGTTCATATCAACACATTTTATTCAATTCAGATACTATTTCAATAGTGCTCTTAAATTATTCTTAATCTAAGGCCAGATCATAACAACGCTCTTAGCTATTCTTAGTCTAAGGCCAGGTCATAATAATGCTCTTAGCTATTCTTAGTCTAAAGCCAAATCATAATTTCATTCTCAGACGCTTAAACTATAATTAGTTTAAGGCAAACATTTCTCAGACGCTTAAACTATAATTAGTTTAAGGCAACAGTTCTCGGACGCTTAAACTTTAATTAGTTTAAGGCAAACAATACTCAGACGCTTAAACTATAATTAGTTTAAGGAAACAATAAGACAATAATTAATCATCATTGAGTCGAAGTATTTCCAACGAGTGATCCTCTAGCTTAGTCTACGAATCCCGTTTATACATTTTTATATAATTCATCGAATATTCATGTTTTCATAAGTTCATTCTAAGATCTATTCTAGAAGTCTTCTAGATAGTCTTAACATTAATTAGCTAATAGGTATATCTTAAAGTTCTTCTAGATATCCTTAACAACATTATTTATCAATTCATACTCTCAGTTCAACAATCATTTCATCCAGAATATTCGTCATCATTAATCCATAATATTCATAAAAATGAACAATCAATCAATCATCAAAATAACTAATAACAATCAGCGGCCTAGCATCGAGTGTTAACACCCTAGCTTACCGTCATGCATCACATAAGATCCCTTTTAGTTGTTAAAATACCATCTTTATTCCAAGAAATCATCCTTTTATTAATCATAATGGTTTGGTATCAAAATATAGGATTCCATAACTCAAAAATCATATTTTCTAAATAACAATTGATTAATATATGATAGGAAATTCAATTATTAGCTATTAGCTTCATTTTCTTCAATAGTGTAGGGTGATAGTCTACTGTCACTTCTGATAATCTACTGTCTGATGTTCAGAATGGTCTGATAATCGATTATCACACTCTGATAATCGATTATCAAACTTCAGAGAGGGCTGACAATCGATTATCACATTCTGATAATCGACTGTTGCTCAGCTTTGTTACAAAAATCTGCAGAACGATGAATAATCGATTTTCAAGTTGATAATCGATTATCCATCGTCTTCTACCTCGAGCCAAATTGCAGAAATGTCACTTTTACTCACCAAACTTCAATTAAAGTATATAAAAATGTTCTCCAAGGTTCATGGATCATTTTAGCATCATTAACTCATAATTTTAACATCAATTTCATGGTTTATGATTCTTAGTTCTTCAAGCATGTCTAACATAAAACTCAACCAAATGACCATCTATGAACGTAGAATCGATCTATATGAGCATTCTAGTCATTAGATATATCTACGGGCTTACCTCGAAGCTTAACGGTGGTTTTGGAAATTTTCCGGCGAAACTTCCGGCGATGATTACTCTTAGCTCCGGTGATTCCACACCAAATTGACAGCACCACAACACTCCTTACACTCAAGGCTACCTCTTAGAAGAAATTTGAGGGAGAATGGTGAAGAAATGAGGAAGAGAGGTCTTCCTTATATATTGGTGAAGAAGAAGAAGCTAATGGAGTTGAGTCAGTGGTGACTCACGATCGGCGAAATGGGAAGGTCGGCTGATTTAGTCTGATTGCTACGAATCTTCCCTGATTGGGACTAATTTGGTCCTAGTCGGGGTACACTTTTTGGTCCAACTTTCTCCGAATTAAAATCCGTTTGCACCGTTTCGATCAGACAGTCGAACTCTATCCAACGATATAATTTTTATATTCATTCATTATACTTTTTCTGACACCACATTTTTGGGTGTTTGACTTTAACAGAGTCAAAATTGGTTTAATTGACCTTCCTCATAAAAGGTTCTCTCATTTAATTCACATCAATTATTCTCATGATTTATTTCAACAAATCATTTCAATATTTACATTCTAAACAAATTCTTTATTTACTCTTGATTTGGGTCTGTACTCAGGTTCCCAATCAAGACCACACAAATAGTCCACATATTGGATTTATCGCTATGAGACTTATCCAGATTTTGATATTGGATGTCAAAACACATTTCATATCTGCCCAAAGCCCAACAATAATTTATTTTAATCAAAAAAAATTTGATTAATTGATTATTTATTTTTTTTCATTAATAATTCTAGGGTATGTTTTAGGGCGTTACATTTCTCCCCCTCTTAAAAGGAATTTCGTCCTCGATATTCTTCTTAGGTTCAACGTTCAACATTTTGTAATGATCTCACTGATCATGACCGTTTCATATTCATATGGTTATGTCGCCATCCTTCGAATACGTATTCTCAAGTAATTGATTTCACCAAACTCGTTCAATCTTCGAGAGATTAGTAATTTTCGATTAAGTAAGGTCTTCACTGATCCTTTGATGATAAAAGTTCCTTCATAGTGTGTAGTATTACATACTTGACATACATAACTTTGTTCAGTTACGAGTCTTATCTGTACGTCCTTGGTTAACAGAATCGATTGAAAATTTCTTCAATACTCTTGAATGGCCTTTGATAAGCATAATTGCTGTTTGTTTCAATTCATACGTCGTAACGTAGTCTTTCAATTACTCAAGGGGTCGTTGTCTTCAGGGCAGTAGCCATTTGACTTTTCATCTTGGATTTGAACGTATTTCAGGACAGCGAATCTAACTGTTCATGAGTCTTGATATGTCATATCGTCAGCAGACTGTATTATTAGCGAACACGTCATTGTCAGTAGGTAAGTTGAATCTATCTTTGTTGTACAAATTTTGACGGAGGATAATTACCCTTTTTCAAAAGTCACGTTTTCAGAGCCTATATATATCACGATTGTGGCCATAGCATTTCACATTCTCACATTATGGAAGGAACATCTCAAACTTTTCCTTACACCATAAAATTCGTTGGTTTACTTGGTAGTCATTCTCTTGGTAGAAATCCAAAGTTCATGGCTACGGCGGTGGATTTAGGAAGGGAATTGGTAAGGCGAAAAATTAGACTTACCTATGGAGGGGGCAACGTTGGCCTTCAAGGAGTTGTTGCTTCAATAGTCTATACCAATGGTGGTATAGTTAGAGGCTTCATACCAGGGTACATAGCAGCACGACAGGTCTACGGACCTACGTATGGTGCAGAATACACAGTTTCAAGCAATTACTATAAGCATTTCGAGATGAATCATGTAGTGGAGGCCTTCATCGTACTTCCTGAAGGGATTGATACTATGGAAGGTTTGTTCACTTTGATCTCATGGGCATCTGAAGGGTTGCACAGTAAACCCATTGGTCTCTTGAATATTGACGGTTATTTTAATAACCTAATCAAATTTCTAGATGACGCAGTGAGGCAGAACTTCATGGCTTCTAGTCAGAGAAAACTTTTCAGCTCTTCTTTCTTTATTGATGAGCTTTTAGACAAGCTAGCGTTTGCTAAAGCTTTTCCGGGTCCTGGGGCTAGTTATGACGAATTTACAAATCCTGGGGCATTGGACTTAGACTTGCATTTGTAATTTTAGTTGAATTTTTGTTGGAATAATATTGTCCATGAACATTATGAGTTAACCATAAATATTATTCTAAGTTGCATGGCCAGTGCAAGTCAGAAAAATATCTATTTTCAACATCAGAACGCATCATGTAAATATCAACATTTTCTCAATATGGGTCAAATGAAAGATTTCATTATACAATGGTTTCAACATACGTAAGTTCAAGCAAATACGAATATTCTTGAGATACAAATCGAAAGATAATTTCTTGCTTACATAGGATTTCTACATTTATTCAATATATCCTCGAGCCCTTATAGCACGTTAGGATCTTCACAAAGTATCATCCTTGAGTTGGATTCTTTGAATTGTTTCGTGCTTTAGAACGTTGACTTCTTCCTGAACGAACAGATTGATTTTGAATAGAAGTAGTCGAATATGGTCCAGGGTTAGTGGGACATTCCCTTCGGAAATGTCCAGATTTGCCACAACCTAGACATAATCCTTGCGTAAACCGACATTCTCCTGGATGGTGTCTTTTACAAATATTACACTTTGGATGTTTCCATACTCTCATTTTGTTCATGGATGACGTCGATTGAATTGTCATTGATTTTCCCTTTTTTGAGTGTATGGCACAATCGATTTCTTGCAGGGGTCTCTTCGCACTTGAATTTGGTCGTTCATTTGGATTGACATTCTTATTCTTCAGACTTTCATAGTAATCACTTAGATCTTTTTCGGCTTTGGAGATTAGATCGTATGCCTCAATGAAATCTATAGTTTGAATAGTAGATACGTGCGGCCTGAGGTCAGGTCGAAGTCTTTTGCGAAACTCCTCAATGCGGTCCGCCGCTGTACTCACCAGCGTGGGTGCAAATTGAGCGAGATGGACAAATCTTTTTCGGTATTCAGGGAGTGTCATATCTCCTTGCTTTAATTCGATAAATTCAGCACGTTTCTCTTCACGGAATCGAGCTGGTATATATTCCTTCTTGAACGCCCAATCGAAGAATTCCCAAGTCCAAGGTTTGGGTGTGTTTGGATTTTCGTCAGTACGTTTCCACCATTCGTAGGCTTCCTTGCGGAGCAATTGAGATGCAAATTTTGGATGATCAACGAGAGGTATGTTCAAATTTTGTAGTACACGAGCGGTTTGCTCGATCCATTCAAGAGCAATTTGGGGTTCGGCAATTCGATCTCCCAGAAACTCCTCAGCGCCATTATCTTTCAAGGTTTTGAAAGTGGTCAAACGAGGTTGTGGTGGAGGTGGTTGAAACATAGGGGCATTAGTCATTTGTTGTAAGAAGTTTACCATTAAGGTAGGTAGCATAGCGTCAGGTTGATCTCCAATATTTTGATCATTTTGGGGAACATGTAGTGAGTTCACTTGTTCACTTTGAATAAGAGGTGTGAAACTAGATACTTCAATATGAACATTTTTGTGCCCATCGCTTGGCACTTGGTTACTTTGATCGTGAGCGGTTTCTTGACTCATGCTACAATAATAGAAATTCCTTCGTTAGGATTCTTGACGAGTTGACAACGAATATTTATTCAGACTATATCGATGTTTAAGTCAACAATGCATCACTTCATTCAACAAGATTGAGCTATCCATAGCTTCTAGCAAGTAGGTTCCTTTGAATTTGACTGAACAGATTGTCAATACATAGTAAAGGGTAGCGATTCTTGATCGTCAGTTTGTCTGTCTTAACAGAGATGTGGTAGTATCCTTGACCGTAAGTCAATCTTAGAGAGAACAATGGATTCTCTAAGCTGATCAAATAAGTCATAGATACGAAATAAGGATAACGTCAATTTCCTTGTATGATATTTCAACAAAGTTTGCAAGGAACTGTTACTAAATGAACTATTTCGATTCGTATAATATAATCGCATATTTGCGTCGTAATGAGTTAGAGATCAGAATGGGATACTTTTAGACAACCGAGTTTATTGATTCTAAATGTTCGTGTTTAAATCAGCAATCCGATCATCTTCAGTCCACATGAGGATCTTTGACAGCAGCTTTGCGAATGTTATTCAACATTAGGCGTTTTCTCATAGTCGTCTCACTTCTATGCTACTTTGCGAGATAGATCAGCTTCGCCAATCGCGATATGATAAGTACGTTGATAACGTATCACAAATTTTTTTTTTATTCTTTCGTCTCTTCACCGAGTACAAAAAATCTACTTGAGTTTATGATCGATATAATTTCACTACTAACAGATGTTATCTAGTGAGAATTTTAACAAAGTTAATATTAATCTAATAAATTCTCATACCTTTCCTGGAGCAGAGGGATGCGAGAGTCGTGGATGTGACTGACACATTTTTTTTAAATTCAAATTTTGATCCGAAGATCGGTTTTAAAACCATTTGCTCTGATACCAAACTGTAACACCCTAATCCGTCCAGGTCTGCAGCCCCTTTTCGGACTAAAGTATTTAACTTGGTAATCGTAAAATTTAAAACTTTTCAAACACACTTTATTAATCTCAATAATATTTTTCATAACATATACAGTACGAAGTATTTAACAATATTGCGGAAGCGAACTTAATATTGACATATCATAAATCATTTCAAACTTGTCACATCCATCCCGACAATCTCGCCCCATCTGCCGTCAGGATCACATTAATCTTTCTGTTTACCTGCGTGTAGCAAATAAAACAAACACACTACACGCTCAGCGGTAAAGCTGAGTAAGCATATCTAATGCGTTGAACATCCATATAAACCGAATCTAAATTCATAATCAAATCTTTTGATATCATGCACACAATGTTCGTTTCAGACATTCAGAGTTTTGATATTATTCAGTTCATATCAACACATTTTATTCAATTCAGATACTATTTCAATAGTGCTCTTAAATTATTCTTAATCTAAGGCCAGATCATAACAACGCTCTTAGCTATTCTTAGTCTAAGGCCAGGTCATAATAATGCTCTTAGCTATTCTTAGTCTAAAGCCAAATCATAATTTCATTCTCAGACGCTTAAACTATAATTAGTTTAAGGCAAACATTTCTCAGACGCTTAAACTATAATTAGTTTAAGGCAACAGTTCTCGGACGCTTAAACTTTAATTAGTTTAAGGCAAACAATACTCAGACGCTTAAACTATAATTAGTTTAAGGAAACAATAAGACAATAATTAATCATCATTGAGTCGAAGTATTTCCAACGAGTGATCCTCTAGCTTAGTCTACGAATCCCGTTTATACATTTTTATATAATTCATCGAATATTCATGTTTTCATAAGTTCATTCTAAGATCTATTCTAGAAGTCTTCTAGATAGTCTTAACATTAATTAGCTAATAGGTATATCTTAAAGTTCTTCTAGATATCCTTAACAACATTATTTATCAATTCATACTCTCAGTTCAACAATCATTTCATCCAGAATATTCGTCATCATTAATCCATAATATTCATAAAAATGAACAATCAATCAATCATCAAAATAACTAATAACAATCAGCGGCCTAGCATCGAGTGTTAACACCCTAGCTTACCGTCATGCATCACATAAGATCCCTTTTAGTTGTTAAAATACCATCTTTATTCCAAGAAATCATCCTTTTATTAATCATAATGGTTTGGTATCAAAATATAGGATTCCATAACTCAAAAATCATATTTTCTAAATAACAATTGATTAATATATGATAGGAAATTCAATTATTAGCTATTAGCTTCATTTTCTTCAATAGTGTAGGGTGATAGTCTACTGTCACTTCTGATAATCTACTGTCTGATGTTCAGAATGGTCTGATAATCGATTATCACACTCTGATAATCGATTATCAAACTTCAAAGAGGGCTGACAATCGATTATCACATTCTGATAATCGACTGTTGCTCAGCTTTGTTACAAAAATCTGCAGAACGATGAATAATCGATTTTCAAGTTGATAATCGATTATCCATCGTCTTCTACCTCGAGCCAAATTGCAGAAATGTCACTTTTACTCACCAAACTTCAATTAAAGTATATAAAAATGTTCTCCAAGGTTCATGGATCATTTTAGCATCATTAACTCATAATTTTAACATCAATTTCATGGTTTATGATTCTTAGTTCTTCAAGCATGTCTAACATAAAACTCAACCAAATGACCATCTATGAACGTAGAATCGATCTATATGAGCATTCTAGTCATTAGATATATCTACGGGCTTACCTCGAAGCTTAACGGTGGTTTTGGAAATTTTCCGGCGAAACTTCCGGCGATGATTACTCTTAGCTCCGGTGATTCCACACCAAATTGACAGCACCACAACACTCCTTACACTCAAGGCTACCTCTTAGAAGAAATTTGAGGGAGAATGGTGAAGAAATGAGGAAGAGAGGTCTTCCTTATATATTGGTGAAGAAGAAGAAGCTAATGGAGTTGAGTCAGTGGTGACTCACGATCGGCGAAATGGGAAGGTCGGCTGATTTAGTCTGATTGCTACGAATCTTCCCTGATTGGGACTAATTTGGTCCTAGTCGGGGTACACTTTTTGGTCCAACTTTCTCCGAATTAAAATCCGTTTGCACCGTTTCGATCAGACAGTCGAACTCTATCCAACGATATAATTTTTATATTCATTCATTATACTTTTTCTGACACCACATTTTTGGGTGTTTGACTTTAACAGAGTCAAAATTGGTTTAATTGACCTTCCTCATAAAAGGTTCTCTCATTTAATTCACATCAATTATTCTCATGATTTATTTCAACAAATCATTTCAATATTTACATTCTAAACAAATTCTTTATTTACTCTTGATTTGGGTCTGTACTCAGGTTCCCAATCAAGACCACACAAATAGTCCACATATTGGATTTATCGCTATGAGACTTATCCAGATTTTGATATTGGATGTCAAAACACATTTCATATCTGCCCAAAGCCCAACAATAATTTATTTTAATCAAAACAAATTTGATTAATTGATTTTTTTTTTTTTCATTAAGAATTTTCGAGAGGGTGTCTAGTGTGTTGTTTCTGCAGCCGAGCCCTCCATTTATAGGAGAGCAACTTTGGACCCTTCGCTGGACATCGGATATTACGAAGAGTCGAAAGACTCTTCATGCATGCATGCCTTACTCCGCACACTTCGTTATTAACGAAGTGTGCCCGCGCGTTTCATTTTGGTCTCGTAAAAAACTGGCCACGCCACGCCGTAGACGCGGGCTCGCCTCGCCTCGCCACGGCCCGCCCCGCCGCGACGCGCGCGCGTGTCGTGCCGAGCCAGACGGACGGCGGTGGCGGCGGGCGCGCGAGGAGTTCTCTTCTTGTTCCTTTCATAAGCTCAATTCAATGCCTAAGCTTAAATATGAGAATACGAAAGGTTTAGAAACCGGTGTGGGACAAAGGCATTTACTCTACCTTAGTATTCAACTTTGAGAATTAATTTCTCATTGACCCGAGCACCGTTTATGGCGTGTAATATGTCAAGAAGTTCGTCTTACTTACGAGATTAATCGTCCATAATTATTTTGGAAAAATAATTTTGTGGACCCAACCGAATTTATGTCCGAAAATGTCCAATTTACTTTAAAATTTCCAACATTCAATGTCGGACAGTGATTCGCAAGACATCACAACCGTCACCCAGCCTGAAACCTCTTTGACCGACTTACATGCATCATTGCAATGTGTAACGCCCCGAAACATACCCTAGAATTATTATTAAATAATTATTCGATTAAACAAATTTGTTTTGATTATTATTGGTCTTTGGGCCGATATGAAATATTTTTTAATATCCAATATCCAAATCTGGATAAGTCTAATCGAGATAAATCCAATATGTGGACTATTTGTGTTGTCTTGATTGGGAACCTGAGTACAGACCCAAATCAAGAATAAATAAATTAATTAATTATGATGTGAACTTTGTAATGATTTATTGAAATAAATCATGAGAATAATTGATATGAATTAAATGAGAGAACCTTTTATGAGAAAGGTCAATTAAACCAATTTTGACTCTGTTAAAGTCAAACACCCAAAAATATGATGTCGGAAAAAGTATTACAAATAATTATGAAAAGTATATCATTGGATAGAGCTCGACTATCTGATCGCAATGGTGCAAACGGATTTCAATTTGGAGAAAGTTGAACCAAAAAAAGTGTACCCCGGCTGGAACCAAAATAGGTCCCAATCAGGGAACTGTTTAGACGGCGCCTCCTTCCCCACTACGCCGATCGCAGAGTCACCTTCTTCTTCTCTCCTTCTCATTATATAAGAAAACCCAACCTTCTCATTTCTTCACCATTCTTCTTCATTCTTCTTCCTAAATGTTCATGAAAGTGTGAGGAGTGTTGTGGTGCTGTCAATTTGGTGTGAAGTCGCTGGAGTTGGTTGAAATACTCGCCGGAAGTTTCGCCGGAAAATTTCCAAAACCTCCATTAAGCTTCGAGGTAAGCCCCTAGATATATCTAATGACTAGAATGTTCATATAGGTCGTTTCTACGTTCATAAATGGTCATTTGGTTGAGTTTTGTGTTTGACATGCTTGAATAACTAAGAATCATAAACCATGAAATTGATGTTAAAATTATGAATTAATGATGCTAAAATGATCCATGAACCTTGGAGAACATTTTTATATACTTTAATTGAAGTTTGGTGAGTAAAAGTGACATTTCCGCAAGTTGGCTCGAGGTAGAAGACGATGGATAATCGATTATCAACTTGAAAATCGATTATTCATCGTTCTGCAGATTTTTGTAACAAAGCTGAGCAACAGTCGATTATCAGAATGTGATAATCGACTGTCAGCCCTCTCTGAAGTTTGATAAGCGATTATCAGAGTGTGATAATCGATTATCAGCCCATTCTGAACATCAGACAGTAGATTATCAGAAGTGACAGTAGACTGTCTCCCTGCACTATTGAAGAAAATGAAGCTAATAGCTAATAATTGAATTTCATATCATATGTTAATCAATTTTTATTTAGAAAACATGATTTTTGAGTTATGGAATCCTATATTTTGATACCAAACCATTATGATTAATAAAAGGATGATTTCTTAGAATAAAGATTGTGTTTTAACAACTAAAAGGGATCTTATGTGATGCATGACGGTAAGCTAGGGTGTTAACACTCGATGCTAGGCCGCTGATTGTTATTAGATTGTTCATTTGATGAATATTATGGATTATTAAATGATTGTTGAAATAAGAATATGAATTGATGAATAATGTTGTTAAGGATATCTAGAAGAACTCTAAAGATATACCCACTTGTATAATGATGATGATTATTAAGGATATCTAGAAGAACTCTAAGATATACCTCCTTGACCAATTCATATTTCGGGGTTAAAACGTACGTACGGGATCCAGACCGGATATCACCCACCCGACAAATCATTGTTCGGTTGGTACGTAATCCACATGACTCATAGGGTGGATTATCGATTCTTGTGTTCTGCATTAAACTATTTATAGTTTAAGGCCCTGGTTAGAATTACTGCCTTAGACTAGGAATAGCTAAGAGCTGAATATAAAATGATGTGGCCTTAGATTAAGAATAATTTAAGAGCATTATTGATATATATTGAATATCAAATGACTTGGAATAAAATATTGAAAATATTTTGAACGTTTGAACTATATATTGTGTGCATGATATCAAATGGTTGATTATGAATTGAGATTCAATTTATGTGGATGTTCGACGTTTTAGATATGCTTACTTAGCTTCACCGCTGAGCGTGTAGTGTGTTTTATTTGCTACACGCAGGTAAAACAGAAAGTTTAATGTGATCCTGGCGGCAGATGGGGCGAGATTGTCATGATGGATGTGACAAGTTTTGAAATAACTTATGATATGTCAATATTAAATTCGCTTCCGCAATATTGTTAAATACTCCGTACTGTATATGTTATGAAAAATATTATTAGGATTAATATAGTGTGTATGAAAAGTTTTAAATTTTACGATTACCAAGTTAAATACTTTAGTCCGAATGGGGTTGCAGACCTGGACGGATTAGTTTGTTACACAATGTGTGGGATTGCAACCATCGTCACTTTTGGCTCATCCGTCTTCTCATGCTCCACCATCGCCAGACACGCCGCAAGGTGGTGGTTGCTGTCGCTAGGTAGTGAGGGTCTTTGGTGTTGGTGGAAGGTCTCTCATGCTGCACTTTAAATCTAACTACAGGAGATGTGATCGACACTTGCGAAATTTGCTTGGAGGAGTTCGAGCCGGGTGAGGGGCTACCGATGTTTACATTGTGCTCCCACCTTTCCATGTGGACTGTCTTGCCGGGTGGCTCGCGCTTAGTACCTTGTGTCCCATCTGCGGGTCAAATGCCTTTCTAGAGTAGGCCGATGGGAGGAGCAACGACATTCCAGAATAGGCTGAAAATCAAAGATTGATTTGGATATTCTTCTTTATACCTTTTTATCATTACAAACCTTGAAATTCCTCGAGCTAACTAAATAAACAAGCCTCTTTCTCTAATCAGTCTTCCTCATATCACACATATTCCTCATCTCACGCCAAATTAGCAAGCTCTATCAGCTTTACTACCCCCACAACCCTTCCATGTTTCAACTCTGAACTTCTCCACTACACTTAAGATCAGCCTCTTCTTCGAGCTAACTATCTAAACAAGTCGATCTCTTACTTTACTCGATCCTCCTCATCTCATATACATCTTCTGTCCATAGTTTCCAATGTCGGACGGCGATTTGCAAACAACCTTCTCCCAGCCTGAACCCTCTTTCGCTGACCGACTTACAGACATCATTGTGATGGGTGGATTTCCACCATCGTCAACTTTTGGCTCTTCCACCATCTTGTGCTCCACCGCTACGCAGAGAGTGTCGATCGCATTGGTGGCGTGGTCGAGGGGCGCCAAAACAGCGGTTCGAGGCAACGACCACCCACAGATGGGCACACTTTCTGGAACTCACCGTACCCAAACCCTAATCCCGGGGTGTTGGGCCCCTGGCCCACCCCCGCACCCTACCCATATCATGCCCATGCCCATTATACAACCACCCCACACCCCAACCCGTCACCCTACCCGCCCACCTCCCCCCTACCCATCACCCTACCCGTCACCCTACCCCCCCAGCCTTACGGCAGCCCCACCCGCAACCTACCCGCCCCCCTACCCACCCACACCCACAGCCCTAGCCCACCAATTTGATACCATGTCCCTCCGTGAACCCACATGGCTTATGGATACCAGTGCCACACACCACATTGCCTCAAACCCAGGTACTCTTTCTCATGTCTCTTCTCAAGCTTTATATTCACCTCACTATATCACTGTTGGTAATGGATCTAAGGTTTGCACTACGGCGGTTGGTAGTCACACCCTTCCCACCATCCCTCCCCTCTCCCTAAATAGTATCCTAATATCCCCCCCATATTACTCCTAATCTTATCTCTGTTCGCAAACTCACTCGTGATAATGACTGCACTGTTGAATTTGATGCTCATGGTTTCTCTATGAAGGATCGTCAGACGGGGACCGTGATGCATCGGTCCAATAATTCAGGTCCTCTCTACTCGGTTGACCATCCAGCCTCTGTTCAAGCTCACATCTCGTCCGTAGATCATCAAACCTGGCATCGTCGTCTCGACCATCCAAGTCCTGCGGTCCTGCGTGGTGTCCCTTCTATTTTTCCTTTATTTAAAAATTATCATCAAACTCTTTGTCATGCGTGTCAATTGGGAAATCATGTGCGCCTCCCATTTTATTCTTCGAGTCGAGTCTCTTATTTTCCTTTTCAACTTTTGCATACAGACTTATGGCAATCACATGTGCTAAGTGTTACTGGTTTTAAATTTTATATGTTGCTGTTAGATGATTTTTCTCATTTTTTGTGGGTGTTTCCTTTAAGACATAAAAGTGATGCTTTTACTCACCTAAATTCCTTTGTGGCATATGTGAAAAATCATTTTAATACAACAATAAAATCTGTTCAATGTGACAATGGAACTAAATACAGAAACTCACCTCTTAAAAATATTTTTGCCTCTTTGGGTATTCTTTTCCGTTTTTCTTGTCCCCATACTAGCCAACAAAACGGACGCGCCGAACGTACCATTCGCACTATTAATAACACCGTTTGTTCGCTCCTCTTCCAGGCTCAACTTCCCCCTGAATTCTGGGTGGAAGCCCTCTATATGGCCGCCCACCTCTTCAACATTCTTCCCACTACTGTGTTAAACAACCGCACTCCTCACTCTGTTCTCTACAACTCTCCCCCACACTACTCTCATCTTCGCGTTTTCGGTTGCCTTTGCTACCCGAATATCTCTGCCACCGCCCCACACGAACTTGCACCACGCTCCTCTCATTGCGTCTTCCTCGGCTACCCCTCGAATCAACGAGGCTATCGATGCCTTGACCTTCAAACGAACAAAATCATTATCTCTCGCCACGTTGTCTTCGATGAGCACACTTTTCCATACGCCCACCCCCTTACCCCTCCCGGTCTTCAATTTCACGACACCACCGATGATGGACCCAACCCCCTAACTCACCCACCTCACCCTCTCTCCCGTCCCTCGGCCCACCCCTCCAACCCGGCAAACCCACCCCTCCCTACGGCCCAATCCACCCCCTCCCCTCTCTCGGCCCATCAGCCCTCCTCGGCCCAATCCACCCCTCCCCCAATCTCCCTCACCCACCCACGGCTCCTACCCAGCCCAGAACCCCCACGGCCCATCCCCCTCTCCTCCTCACAGCCCACCTCGACCCACTTCCCCCCCAACCCAATCCACGGACACCGCAGCCCAACAACCCAACCCGGCACCCAATACTCACCCAATGCAAACCCACTCTAAAGCCGGTGTCTTTTGTCCTAGACAAATTCTCAATCTTAACACCTCTGTCACCATCTCCCCGTTACCTCCAACCTACCGTAGTGCACTAAAAGATCCAAACTGGCATGCTGCTATGTGTGATGAATATAATGCCTTGATAAAGAATGACACATGGGAATTAGTACCCCCCCCTCCCCCTCGCAAAACCTCATCACCGGTAAATGGCTCTTTAGACATAAATTTGGCCCAACCGGTGAGTTATCCAGGTACAAGGCCCGCTGGGTGGTTCGTGGTTTCAACCAACGTTTTGGCGTTGATTATGACGAGACTTTCAGCCCCGTTGTCAAGCCTGCCACTGTTCGTGTTGTCCTCAGTCTTGCTGTGTCTCGAGGTTGGCCCATTCATCAGCTTGATGTCAAGAATGTGTTCCTTCACGGCCAGCTGCAGGAGACCGTCTATGTCTGTCAGCCTTCTTGGTTTCAAGATCCCACTCGCCCTCACTATGTGTGCAAGCTCAAGAAGGCTCTATATGGTCTCAAGCAAGCACCCCGATCATGGTTTCACAGGTTTGCTGGCTTCATACAGACTATTGGGTTTAGAGGATGTAAGGCCGACACTTCTCTATTTGTCTTCTCTCAGCCCATGGGCACGACCTATCTACTACTTTATGTGGATGATATAGTTCTCACAGCATCCTCGCCAGCACTACTACAGAGTCTCATTCAGCAGCTCAAGGCTGAGTTCTCCATGACAGATATGGGAGATTTGCACATTTTCCTCGGGATTAATGTTCACCGCACAGATTCTAGCCTCTTCCTCCACCAGACTCAGTTCGCGCACGACATCCTTGAGAGGGCAAGGATGGTTTCTTGTCGGCCCATCTCAACCCCGGTGGATACAAAGGCGAAGCTGTCTGCGTCAGCTGGCATGACGCTCTCCGACACCTCCCTTTACTAATCCATTGTTGGCGCGCTGCAGTACCTCACATTCACTCGTCTAGACATCACATATGCAGTCCAGCAACTCTGCTTACACCTCCATGCCCCACACGACGCCCAGTTTACAGCCATGAAGCGTGTTCTCCGGTATCTCAATGGCACTGCCACTCATGGAATTTACTTGACAGGATCCGCCACCGACTATCTACAGGCTTATTCAGACGCTGATTGGGCTGGCTGTCCTGATATCAGATGTTCTACTTCGGGCTACTGCGTTTTCCTCGGCGACAACCTTGTCTCATGGTCGTCTAAGCGCCATGCCACTACTTCTCGCTCCAGCGCCGAGGCGGAATACCGGGCTGTAGCGAATGCTGTTGCTGAAACTAGCTGGATCCGAAACCTTCTCCTTGAGCTCCAGCAGCCACTCCGTCGCGCCACACTTGTCTTTTGTGATAATGTGAGTGCGGTCTACCTTTCGTCAAACCCGATGCAGCATCAGCGCACCAAGCACGTCGAGGTTGACATACACTTTGTGCGTGATAAGGTGGCGCTCGGTCAGATCAAAGTCCAGCATGTTCCGTCATCTTCTCAGTTTGCTGATATCTTCACAAAGGGGCTGCCCTCACAGTTACTTCTTGACTTCAGAGAAAGCCTGGGTATCCGACCCCAGCACTGCCGACGTAGTCGGGAGCATGTTAAATATATATAATATATTTAATATTATTATATTATTATTGTTACCATATTTGTATAGGTTTCCTAGATTGTCTCTCCTACCTTAATTAGGATTGAGACTTTTGTATATATACATGTACTCTCCTCACAATTTAATCAATGAAAATAATTATTCTTCATTAACCTTGTGAAAAATATACGGAGTAATATATAAATATATGAATTGATCATGTGAAAAATAATATGTAATAATGTTTTGGGACTTAATGGTACAATCATTTGAATAGTATTAGTGTTTTAAAATATTTAATTTCAATATCATTTTGAATGTGTAATTTTATACACAAAGTATTATTTATGAATATTATATGAACAATTATTTTTAAATATATTCAATTTTTTATTGTTAAGTAATATAAAAACCAAGATTTCATACACACACACACACACACACACATATATTTTGTGGTTATTAATATTACTATTATAATTTTAATTATCTATTATACTCATGTAAAATTACATATCATTGATTTATATGACTTAGATAGGATATTGGAAGAAGTCTCTCTACTTTTGACTAAGGATAAGATATTGTTTGATTCACGACTTAGATAATTTATTATATGTATTTAAGGTGAATATCTATGGTGTACGTGATTATAACTAGTTTAAAGTATTGTAGGTTAGTTGAGAAATGTCAAAAAGGCGAGAATGGATGGGAAGACGTTCGATGGAAAACGGGTGGATTAATCCGGAATTTTTATATGGTGTGGAGGAGTACATTAAAGTGGCATTTGAAGATAACCAAGATATGGTAAAGTGTCCATGTAAGAAGTGTCGGTTAAGATTATTTTGGGCTTCAACAAAAATTATTCCTCGACTTATTGCAAGGCATTTATATGGTCCGACGATAGGTATTGAACGTAGGGTACCTGATTATAATCTAGGTTGTTATGAAATGTGTCATTTCGTGGATGCGTTCGTCATTCTTCCTGGAGGTGTGGAGACCATAGAGGGGTTGTTCTCTATAATCTCATGGGCCTGCGATGGGATTCACACCAAACCGATTGGTCTATTGAATGTGAAAGGGTATTTCTATGGCTTGTTGAATTGTCTTAATCATTGTGTGTCACAAAATTTTTTGGAATGCGTCCAGAGAAGGTTGTTTATTTCTTCTCTCTTTGACGCTGAATTGCTAGATAGACTTGAATTTGCAATAGCTTTTCCTGGCACTCATGCTACTTATGAAGCTCAAGTGAATTCTGGTGAAGTCGATTTAACACTGCATTTGTAAGATAGGAATAAGTAATTGAAGTTTAGTCCTTCAGACAACCACTATGGTTAATTTTGTTTGGATGTACGTTATTCACTTAATTTTGTCACTCTTTGGCTTTGTATTTGTAATGCTGAATTCTATTTTGTGTTCATTTATAAATACGTAATCTCTTTAATAAGATATCTGCCTTTGATCATTTTTACATTGAGTAAAGTACATGTTTTTTGCCAAATTCCCTTCTGTAATATGCTGCTGTAATATGCTGCTCCTATTTATGTATTTTTTGTAGCATTTGTTCATAAAAATAATTCATCTTCAAAGCTGAAGAAACTTGGAAATAGATAAAAATGTTTAGCTCATCACCACTGTTGATAATATTTATATTCTGTTTGTAAGTGATACACTCTCTTTATCCTCGTGTGGGCAGGATTATCTAGAATTGAGTGGGCAAGATTATCTAGAAATAAGCAAATATTTAGTTCTATTGTTACTTCCTGGCTGATTATAGAAATTACATATTTATTAACCTTGAAAATGGCTATATTGAGTTTCCAGTTAATGTAAAATAAATTTACAAAAAAGTATTACCCTCTCACAGGAATTCTATACTATTGTAATCACCTCTTTATTTTTTTATTTGGATTAAAGTACTATCACAGGATTTGAAGTGCCACTAATTGGCATTTTCACAATAGTGTGTAGCGAATGTGGTCTAACTTTTAGAGTGTAATATAAACTGACACTGGAGTTGAGGGAATACATTGGAATTAATTCATCTGGACACATAGTGAATCTTTGTGAATTTTATACTTGAACTTTTCTAGCTTCAACAACTCTTCTGAATTATCTTCATTG
Organism: Cuscuta australis; assembly: GCA_003260385.1. Taxonomy (NCBI): domain Eukaryota; kingdom Viridiplantae; phylum Streptophyta; class Magnoliopsida; order Solanales; family Convolvulaceae; genus Cuscuta; species Cuscuta australis. The sequence goes on from NQVE01000196.1 coordinate 1,286,017, forward strand.
TCCCTATTTTTGAAAACAGAGAATAAGTGGTACACTCTCTTTAAAGAGTAGTTGAAACTTGATCTATCTAGAGTTTTCAAAACATGATTATCCTCGTATGGGCAGAGGGGGAGAGAAGCGGGGCACTCGGAAAAACCCCGATTTTGATAACACATGGCTTAATGCTCTTTTGGAGAGTGATTTAAGTTTCAGGGCTGAATGGAATTCAAATAGTGTAGTTTCTTCCATACCTCTTCAAAATGAAGAAAACACTTCAATTGCCCCTTCTACAAATCACTTGGCACATGGTAGCATTGGTGGTTCGCAATCTCCCCTTCCCATTGCTGAAACACAAGGAATGGAACCTCCAAAACAAAGGGAGGAAGAAAGAAATGAAGATGAACGAATGGTTATTGTCCCCGGGGAGTAAGAGATTTACATTGTGTATTAATTTATTTTATCATTGTTTTTTCTATCAATTACTTTAATATCATACTATGTTTGTAGTTTTTCAGTGAATAAAACTGTTCGTGAAGAAGTCAAGCGCATCAACAAAAGGTTGTTTGACGGAAAGGCCACTAGATTCTTAGGCATCCAAAATGCTCGAGATATATATTGGGAACAACTTGAGGCAAGATTTTGTATAAATAAAATAACATGGTGATACATTGTATTTTACATCTAAATCTTGTTACTCAATGTGATGTTAATCTACCTTTATTCAACAGCAACGCTTTAAATGGGCTCTTGAGCATCACTCTAAAGTTTGGAAGAAGTATTTTGGATTGGTTGAAAGTTCATATCGAAGAAAAATGAATCGAATTCGAGCAAATATTATAAAGAAATCAATCCCAGATTTTAAACCAGAAGAAGATTATTCACGTTTAATTCCATTTCGACCTGAGAAAATAGGGGAGCAAAATTGGAGAAATTTATGTGCTGTTTGGAATACACCAGAGTGGAAAACAAAATCCAAAGCGGGTTCGAAAAATCAGAGAGGCATTGTTCTTGAAGAAATTATTTCTTCATTATTATTTTTTTACTATTTTGTTATGCTATCCTCTTAGTTAATTGAGAACATTTATACATTTCAGAAATAAGCTAACATTTATTATTTCATCATTCATTTACATGTAGGCAAGCTACTTGATGGTGATGTTACAGCAAGAAGTTCATTGGGCACCAAGACAAAGTCTCAATTACTACAGGAAATTGTAAGAACATGCAGTAATGTCTATGTCGTTAACTATTATTCACCAAATGTTCTAATATACTTTTTTATAGTCTGCTCAACTTGGTCGTCCATGTCGCTTTGATGAGTTATTGCTACAAATGTGTACAAATTCGAAGACAGGTCGACCATTTCAGACTCGCCATTATCGAATTTTTGTAAATCACTATGTACTTTTGTGTTTAATTTTTCTTGTAAACAGGCATGACTAAAAGCCCAAGAGCAACCTGAGCTGCTGCTCAGGGCCCGGGTTTGGTAGGGGCCCACTTTTTTAGTTACTCCAATATTTAACAAGTTGTGAATTAATTTTGTGGCATCATAAATTTTTTTTAGGACAATTGGCTTTTCACCGCACCTCACAGTACTAGAAGATTAAAATTGAACCTAAGTACTTTTGATATTTTATTCTTATTCTAATTTTGTTTTTAGATCATTAATTAATTATGTTTAAAAAGACATGATTTTTAAAAGTTAGAGCATAAAAAGAAAAAAATTAATTTTATCTCTGGCCTATAAATTTTAAGAAACGATCCTGCTTTTAAATGATATATATTTGACATTTTAACAGGAAGACTATTGTAAAATTCTGTGTGCAAAAAAAGGAGAAGATCGGGGTACGTGGCTAGTCTTTGATAGAGATGCTTGGATTCAAGCGTCAGGCGGAGTGCAAAAGGGGGATCAATGGATAGGTGTCCCATTGCAATTTTCAGACCCCGTGGCATTCCATCCAGCTCGTGAGACCCTAAAGGTAAAAGTTGTTTTTTTGTAGTTCTTCATGAACAGAAAATGTTTACACTGTGTTATCTTATAGAAAATGAAAAGTGTGAGCTTTATTTAATTAAGAAATGACACAACATATTAGTAAAATTAATTTGTGTGTCTAGATATGACCATTTAATTAAGTCTTTCACCCTAAATATGATCACTTGTTCTAACACTTGTTATTCTCACATTGACTTGGTACTGGAGATAAAGCACTAATGTGATTCTTGTGAACAATATTGACAATTTTGAGTTGTATGAGTGTATCTATTCTTTTTTTTTACATTGCAATTAATTTACTTATGTGTTATATGTTCTTGTAAATGTTATGTAAGGAGAATAAAAGTGAAGTTGAGCGTCTCAAAGAAGAATTGAAGGAGAAAGATGTAACAATGAAAGCAGAAATAGACAAATTACAAAAAGAACTCGACAAGACAAAAGGGCTTCAACAGAAAGAAAGAAAACGCCGTCGTGAGGTGGTTCAAGAGCTGGAAGATTTTAAGAAAAGGTTCCATTCTTTGGATGCTTCAATGTCCAATATTCATCATAGACTATTAAAAAAAGGTCTAATCGAAGAATGTGAGATAAATCCTATGTCAGTAGCCAATGGATCTAGAAGCCAGAATAAATCTTTCCGCCATTCAAAGACGAGGAACTCGAGAATTCATAGTCAATTTAAATCAGTGTGTGACGATCGCACTAACTCAACTGATTCATTAAACTCAACCTCTGATGAAGAGTCTGATTAGAAGGTGAGGACCTTTGAAATTTAAATGAAATAAAAATATTATTATATTTCTTTTATTTTACTATCAAGTGTGTAATATTCTTGTATCGTATTGATGAAGGAGACTCCCATTTCACTTCGAGAAGCTAAGATACTGAAGGTCAGAATTCATTAATAAATTAAATCAATTGTTGTTCTTCTCTAAATTCTGTTTTTTTTTCCTTAAAAAAATAAGCATCTCTTGTGATTGACGCATGGCTATTAAAAAAGTACTCAATTCATTTTGGACTTGGAAATTCACATCTTCATCCTTATGGTTGGTTATTAACTTGTTGGAAAAATTTGCATTACAATTTTACATATTTAGTTAATAATGCAGAATCACATGGGCTATAATACTTTTCATGTTTATTTTAATGGACTGTTTTGCTTGAGCAGGTATTATATGTTGATGGTGTTGCAGCTCGTTTTACTACCTTGGACTAAGCAAATTGTTTTTGTTGGTTTGAACCACTTTGTCAATTCTATTATGCACTCTTGTTGGTTTCTTAATTTTGTTGATGTAAAAACATATTCTCTAATGTTTTTTTATTTCTTATTGAAGAAATTAATGTGTGTATGGTTGTTATTAATTGGTATGTAAATCCCCCCTTTGGTGTCCCACACCCCCACTCCCAAAAAAATAATACATAATATTTTATTTTTTTTACATTCAGACTTTGAGAGACAGATTTCTGTCTCAAAACTAAGCAGCCATTTTGCTACCCGCTGTTGATATTGAGACTGAAATTCAGTCTCTTGCTTTCGTCTCATTTCCGTCTCTCATGCCAGGAAGACGAAAAAAATGAGACAACTTGATCCGTCTCTTTTCTGTCTCATAATAGAGACTAAATTGAGATGGAACTCCCGTCCCTTTGAGGCTCACATTCTTGTAGTGAATGCATGTTGACAATAGTGAAAACAATAAACCACGGAGAACTGAATATTAGTTTTACATACTTACTGTAACTTGTTATATATATATATATATATATATATATATATATTCTGTACTCAAGATATTGTTACAAGGTTTACTTTTCCTATCTAAACAATAATGTATACTTTGTCAGAAGACCCGATCACGGGCCCGGGTATCCGGCCCGCCCGCAAAATAGCGGACTTGGGCTTGACATTTTAGGGTACGGGCCGGGCTTGGGCCTTATAAATTGGGGCCCGAATATTTTAGGGCCGGGCTCGAGTTTATGCTCAAGCCCACGGGCCGGCCCGGCCCGAATAAATTAAATATTTATTATTAATATAATTATAATAAAATAAAAATAACAACATTAATAATAATAATAAACAAACCTATTTCAAATTATTATAAACACACATACATACTTCTATGGAGAGAAAAAAACTATAGGTATATATAATAAAATGAATACATCTTTACTACTCCGTATTGTTTGCAACGTATCACACATTCATTATGACATTCTAATAGATAACATTTTGTACTCCATACATAGTAGCAATATCAAACAAAAATATTTATATATCAATTTTTCTTTCATTTACTCATAATAGTTTTTATATCAAATATCTAATATATTAATCTGTTACTTTTTTTAAAAAAAATATTATTTTAAAATTATTTAGAAGTTTTTGTCGGTCGGACCGGGCCGGCCCGAAACCCGCGGGTAATCATGCGGTCCGGGCTTGGGCTTCAATTGTTAGGCCCGTTATACGGGCCGGGCCGGGCTCGAGCCTAGAAAATTTGCGTAAAGTAGTGTCTCGGCCCGGCCCGCACTTTGACCAGGCCTATTTGTCACTAAAAAAAACTAATCTAAAGCATAAGAAGTTAAATAATTAATTAAAGTTTATTTAAAACAATGAAATGGCCGAAAATGAAATAAGTAGATAAAATGAATATACATGTTACTTTGTAAGAAGAAATCTACGAAATAAAGTGTTTTGATTCAACAGGGGACGTGAACCATTAAATTATTTCAAAATGCTTTATAATTGAAAACATAAAAAAGTGTTTTATTTAAATGACCGTACTAGGGTTAACCAAACATTTAGTGGATGAAGTAAAAGTTTCAAGATTTATATATAGATGTACTTTGACCAAGTACTGTCACGTTTTTATCAAGTGGGTCAAACCACTTTCAAGGCCGGACCGTGTCCATGTGGATGAGCCTATAAATAATCATACCACAACGTGCGCACGAGAACCCAATGATGACCCCGTGGGTCTAGGGTTCACTTCTGATTACTAGACCCGAGGTCATGGGGAGGTATCCGAAGTAAAACTACGAATCGACTAGTGCGGGATTCCAGCCTAGTCATGGCTTAGTCTCTAATCTGTGGTTAACCTAGTAGGTCAAGAGTTTTCTAAATGTCTCCAAGTATCTATTCAAAGTGAAATTTTTCCCCGATGATTTTAATTATGCGAAAAGTTTTTTTTATATAAAAAAACAAAAATTAATAACTTAAATTCCCCAAAATATATTTACATTTTATATATGTCTACTGTTTATTTGTCACTCAGCTTATGCTGAGCGTGTAGTGTTTAACTGCACGCAGGTACTTGCAAGGAGAACAACTGCTGAGGAGGAAAGCTTGGACGTGGAGGTCGTGCTAAGGAAGGAAATTCTGTTTTAAATAAATGAATGAATAAATTATTGAACATATTTTGGTTTGGGCTTGGACCCCAAGTTGTATTTACCTATGAACGTTATTGCTCTTTTACTTACTCGCAAATCTTCAAACTCTTCATTATCGAAATGAGAATTTATTTTAAATAAGTAATGTTTTACTAAGCAACTGAGGTTTACTAGCACTATGGACTAGATGACTCAGGTCATCCAGGGTGGGGTGTTACACCTACCACCTGGTCGGTAGAGGCTACCGTGACAGCCTTCCGAAGGGGACTCCAGCTGACACGGTAGGTACCCCCGTATCGTGGGGACGGTACCCTGGTACCGTGGGGTCGGTAGCCCCTACCACCAAGGGTGCCGTGTTGTAACACCATAATCCGTCCAGGTCTGCAGACTAAAGTATTAACTTGGTAATCATAAAAATTTAAAACTTTTTCAAACAATTTTATTTATCATAATAATATCTATAACATATACAGTACGGAGTATTCAACAATATTGCGGAAGCGAATTTAATATTGACACATCATAATTCATTTCAAAACTTATCACATCCATCCCGACAATCTCGCCCCATCTGCTGCCACGATCACACTGTTCTTTCTGTTTACCTGCGTGTAGCAAATAAAACACACTACACGCTCAGCGGTAAAGCTGGGTAAGCATATCTAATTCGTCGAACATCCATATAAACTGAATCTAAATTCATAATCAAATCATTTGATATCATGCACACAATATTCATTTTAGACATTCAAGTTCTGATATCATTTCTATTCATATCAACACATTGTACTTAATTCGGATATTATTTCAACAATACTCTTAAATTATTCTTAATCTAAGGCATAATAAAAACGACGCTCTTAGCCATTCTTAGTCTAAGGTCAGATCATAACAACGCTCTTAACTATTCTTAGTCTAAGGCAAGATCATAACAACGCTCTTAGCTATTCTTAGTCTAAGGCCAGATCAGAATTTCATTCTCAGATGCTTAAACTATGATTAGTTTAAGGCAAACAATCCTCAGACGCTTAAACTATAATTAGTTTAAGGCAACAATTCTCCGACGCTTAAACTTTAATGAGTTTAAGGCAACAACAATCCTCGGACGCTTAAACTACAATTAGTTTAAGGCATAACGAAACAGTTATTCAGTCATCACAAGTCCATTCTAACATGAGGTCTATCTTAGAGATCTTCTAGATAGCCTTAACATCAATTATCTTAAATGGATATATCTTAGAATTCTTCAAGATGTCCTTAACAATACACATCATTTTCCTTGTTTATCTACTTATTCATTTTGAATCATAATTCATTAATCCAAAATAATCATTTAATTCAAAATAGTCAAACAAACATATCTATCCACGATTTAACTGTTACGGTTCATTCGTTTATTTCCATACTTTATTGTTTTGTCAGAATAAATTCATTATCGTTGTGTAGTCATAATCGCTAGGGTCGTCCATTTGATCTTCATAATCAATATTTAATATCAATGATGTTCCATTATGTTTTTATCCATTATAATAATCATTTATTCAGAATATTATCAAGGTTTGATCATAATAGTCATCATAACATTTATTAACAAATAGCGGTCTAACAAGTGTTTACACCTAGCTTACCGTCATGTTGGGAAACGAGGCTTGGATAACGAAGCGGAAAACAAATATTTATAGTCCAAAACTCGATTCCACCCAAGAATAACTTACGTAAATTACTAGCTATAGTAAGAAATTTACCTTAACGGTGAAAACGGAGAACGGAGGAACGGTCGGGGATGGTTTTGAGGAGATGAATGTAGCGCCAAACGTATGAAGCCTCCAACGTATCCACACGAACTTGCTCCGGAGTCCAAGATTAAACTTGTGCTAGCAAGTTTAATATAGGATAGTAAAAACTATAATAATACTACTTTGGGAGTAATAAATATATAGTAAAATATTTATCTTATAAATATTTCTTTATAATATTTTGTGTATATTTCTAACACTTTAGAAAAATAACTTTGAACACAAAATATAATTTTCTTCTCTCTAAAATTGGGATGGCCGAAAATTTTGAGATATATTTTTCAAAATCAAGACCTCATTTTATAATAAAGTATATTTAGGAAATTGCTAGGAAATTAATGTTAAGCATAAGTCCATGTATATGTCTTAACACCATGTGTAAATGTTTAATATCTTAGCTACAAAACAAAATAGAATCCCTACATCAAATAATAATCAAATATATTAATTTGACATTAAAAAATACTTTATGTATAAAATCAAAATGGTCTTGGATTTTCCTCTTGAAATTTCGTACATCACATATTTGAAATATATCATATTTTATTTTTGACATCAATAATTATCATATAATTAAAATGATGAAAAATAAAATTATATATATATATATATATATACACACATTCGGCGCTACATATATATATATAATAAAATTTGTTTTGTCAAAATATAATTATCATATAATTAAAATGACACAAATAAAATGTAATTTTAAAATACATATGTATTTTCGAAATACATATATATATAAAATTATCACAACTATATATTTAATATTACTCCCACTAGTGTAGTATACTACTCCCTTACAAGTCCTAAGTGTGTGACCCTTTAGATATCCATAACACTGGCAATGATATTAATAAAATTAATATCATAGATAATAAGCGGTATCTAGCAACACATTATTATCCCCAGATTATGAAAAAGACGTTCATCTCATCAATACCTTCTATTAGAATAAGTGCCCTTCACTAGAGGGGGGGTGAATAGTGAGGCACGAGAATGTTTATAAATTTTCGCGGAATAAAAATCGCAGGGATAAAGTAAAGAGCGGAATAAAAAGGAGTAAAGGGAGCACACCAAGATTTACCCTGGTTCACCACAACTTGTGGCTAATCCAGCCTCCCGAGAGACTCTCTCGAGCTACACTACTTCCGTTAAGCTTACGGGTGCTTAACAAACCGTTACAACCTGAGAACTCGAGTCCCACGAGCCTCAATACACTTGCTCGGAGATACCGCACTCCAAGACTTCAACCCGAAGGAAAATACCTTTCCTTCGTACAACCAAGGGAAACAAGCTTCCCTAAACGTGTTTACAACACTAAGACTATTCAAGAACAAGACTCTCTTTAAGAGTAGATGTTGAGTAAACTATATACGCTCAAGAACAACTCAAACTTCACAAATTGGCTCTAGAAAGCTATGGAAAATAATGTTGTTTGGATGCAATGATAATATGAATAAAGTGAAGTGAATTATTGAGAAAAGCACACCCAAACACCCCTTTTTATAGTGCCAAAATAGGCTCCAACGAACCAATACATTAAAGGGGTGATTGGCTTGATTTATGGGATTGAATAAATTTGGGATCTGCAAGATATTGGCTTCCCATCGATGTTTGGAACTTACCCATCGCTAGTAAGCCAATTTTTCTTCAGTTTTGAAGCCAACGGTTACCTACCCATCGATGGGTAGATGCTTCCCATCGCTGGGTGGGAGGTTGACTTTCAAATAAGGAAAGAATCAGCCTTAAATAACTCGCAACGGTCATGCCTTCCCATCGATGGTTAAGCCTTCCCATCGCTGGGTTCCCATCAATGGGTAAAGCTTCCCATCGCTGGGTAAGGGCATTCTGCCTTGTGGTAATGTTGCACCAAGGCTTTAACATCGATGGGTAGAACTTCCCATCGCTGTTTGGCATGGTTCTGGAAATTGGTTTGGCTAAGGGACTGCTTACACATCGATGGGAAGATCTTCCCATCGCGGGGTGACATGATTCTGGAATCTCGGGATCACTTACCTATGCATGGGTAAAATCTACCATCGCTGGGTAGATGGCTAGCCCAGAACCATGGCCTAGCCGACCGGCGCTGAAACCCGACCAAAAAATGCAAAGTTCTCCAAAGTAAAAACTAAGTATTTAAAACACTTATTTAATTTATTTTGATGTAAAAAAAAAGCTTTGTAAGTTGAAAACCACGTCGTTAAGGTAAAAACCATGGTTGACCAAGTCAACACCGTACACGGGTGGTTTTCACCAAAAGACAAAACCAGAAGGTGGTTTTCATGATGTTTTGATTGGAGAAGCATTTAAATGCATTGAAAAACAATTCCCACAAAAAAAGACTCGAAAACCACTTCATTTAAGTGAAAACCACGGCTAGCCAAGTTTATGCCGCTTCGCGTGGTTTTTATCAAACGACAAAAAACGAAAGGTGGTTTTTGAAGTGTTTTTGATGGAAAACTATTTAAATGTCCCCAGAAGTGAAAACCAATCATAAAAAGTTGAAAAACACTTGGTTAGTTCGGACGCCAAAAACCAACACCGAAAACCGAATGCCGAACGCCGGTTTCTGAAACCCGAACGCCGGATGGCTTGATTTTTGGTTTAGGCGAACACCAAGTGTTTTTAATGTTTTAAACATGTTTGAAAAACATTTTTATGATGTGTGAAATGCATGAAAAGAATTTTAGCCAAGGTGTAAAGGTTGGGTCGGTCTTGATCACAATTATGACCGACTCAACAACACTAAGACTACGGTCTTCGTTCTTGGTCTTCTTTTGGGTGTTGTTCTCTTGCTTTCTTCTTATATTTATTTCTCGCCTTGTATCTTCAATAACTTGTCTCGTTCACGGCGGTTTGGCATTATCAAAACCTGTCATAAAAACGAACACGGCTTTAGTACGAAAACACGATAAACCCGTGTTTCAACACCTTCTACGACACAAGACATTCTATAACTATTATCCTTCTGTCCTAAATGACATGATTTAACACAAGGCATGGGATGTGTATCCTTGTATAGTTAAATCAGCTGTTACTGAATCTCAAGTAGACTGGCAGGGATCAGATATTTATCAGTCTCTAGATAGAGACATATCTGGGCATGGCCATGCACTTTCCCAAGTCCTACTATTCAGTGGGCCCATTGACATTATACTTCTATACAGTAGAAGGGACAGATCCTGTATCTGTTATTCACATCTCTAAATATGCTTAGCGGCATACCCAACGCATAACTGTACGTCTACCAGTATTTCAGATAGCATTAGTTATGAATCAAAGCATACGGCCCCACATATCAGAGAATGTAATAACTTCAAGTCTAAGGATAGTTATAGCAAGGTCGATTTGAGAATACTGATAAACACATTACTGTAGATCCATGCAGTATTCTCAAGATGGGTCAATCCAGTCACATATTATCAATATAATATGCACCTACGTACAGATTAAGATATCACAATACCTATAGTCTATGAGACGCAACTATGTCATCTCGTACGTACTAGTCTTGATACGTTATGAAGTCCGTATTATCATAAAGTGCGACTAGGGATATTCTAGACACAGCCTTCGTCAAGAAGTAACAGTCTCATAATCAGAACATCGTAGTCCTCATCTATGTTACTGAAGCGCTATCGTCTATGGACTGAAGCTATGTTATGTTACACGAGATATAAAACATACTTCAAGGCCTTTCATTCATGATAAAGTGTACAGTTACATAGGTATTTGATTGCCGCTAGGGCACCTAAATACAACAATCTCCCACTTGCCCTAAGGCCAATCAAGCATTTCTCGAATGCCCATGGACCACGTATGACTCTCGTGTTTAGGCTTTCCCAAAGCCTTCGTCAACGGATCCGTGATATTGTCGTCTGTACCTATCTTGTAAATCTCAACGTCCCCACGTGCAACGATTTCTCGTATGATGTGATAACGTCTAACGATGTGTTTGGTCTTCTGGTGAGACCGAGGTTCTTTCGCTTGTGCAATTGCCCCATTGTTGTCGCAAAACAACGGTATAGGGTTCTTGATGCTAGGAACCACTCCAAGCTCAGTAATAAAATTCTTGAGCCACACACCTTCCTTGGCTGCCTCGGCTGCAGCCATGTACTCTGCTTCTGTAGTGGAATCAGCGGTAGTATCTTGCTTGTAACTCTTCCAGTTAACAGCTCCGCCATTCAAACAAAACACATACCCTGCCTGTGACTTGAAGTCATCTCTATCAGTTTGGAAGCTGGCATCAGTATATCCAACAATACTGAGCTCTTCTTTTCTGCCATATACCAGGAAGGCATCCTTAGTCCTACGGAAGTATTTAAGGATCCAATGGCCGACGCATAAGGAACATTTCACAGCCGCCCAATGGCTTTCACCAGGGTTGGACTGGTATCTACTCGTGACACTCAGAGCAAAGGCGACATCAGGTCTCGTACATACCATCGCATACATGATGGATCCAATGGCCGACGCATAAGGAACATTTCTCATACGTTCTACTTCCTCCGGAGTGGAAGCACCCTGAGTCTTGGAAAGACTCGTGCCTTGGGCCATAGGCAAACTTCCTCGTTTCGACTCAGACATGCTGAATCTAGCGAGGACCTTGTCTATGTATGTACTTTGACTGAGACCTAATAGCTTCCGGGATCTATCCCTATAGATCCTTATGCCAAGTGCATAACTGGCATCTCCCAAGTCTTTCATAAAGAAACTCTTACTCAACCACGTTTTGACGGTGGTTGAAGTAGGAATATCGTTTCCTATGAGCAGTATGTCATCAACATACAGAGCAAGGAAGACTACAGCACTCCCACTGACCTTCTTGTATACACAAGATTCATCCGAATTTCTTTCAAAACCAAAGCCGATGACAGTTTCGTGAAAGCGGATGTTCCAACTCCGTGAGGCTTGCTTCAATCCGTAGATTGATCGCTGCAACTTGCATACCTTGGTAGATTCTTCAGGAGCGCAAAACCCTTCAGGTTGTGTCATAAAGACATCCTCAAGGAGGTTTCCATTAAGGAAAGCCGTTTTGACGTCCATCTGCCAGATTTCGTAATCATGGTATGCTGCGATAGCAAGTAAGATCCGAATGGATTTAATCATGACAACTGGAGAAAAAGTTTCGTCATAGTCGATACCATGTATTTGACGATATCCTTTTGCTACCAATCGTGCCTTGAAGGTTTGCACCTTACCATCCATGTCAGTCTTCTTTTTGAAGACCCATTTGCACCCAATGGGTTTGATCCCTTCGGGTGCATTAACCAAAGTCCATACTTGGTTGGTGTACATGGAATCCATTTCGGACTGCATGGCTTGACGCCATTCCTCAGCCTCGGGACAACTGATTGCCTCGAGGTAGGTCTCCGGCTCATCCTGGTCGATAAGCATTACGTCACCCTCAAAGGTTAGGAGGAATCCATACCTTTCAGGTTGTGTGCGTAACCGGTTAGACCTACGGGGTTCTTGTGTATCTTGAGCATTTTGAGGTACAACAGTTTTGCGGTAGTTTCTTCGTCGTCTCGAATTTCTTCGAGCTCTATCTTTCTCCCGCTAGTTGCGATGGAGAGAAATTCCTTCTCGAGGAAGACGCCATTGCGAGCAACGAATACCTTCTTATCGATAGGGTGATAGAATGAATACCCTCGAGTTTCCTTTGGGTATCCCACGAAGAAACACTTATCAGACTTGGTGTCAAGCTTGCCATTCGTCAAAAGATGTTTGACATAAGCCTCACAGCCCCAAATCTTTAAGTGTGACAGAACCGGGCATTTGCCCGTCCATAGCTGGTATGGTGTTCCTTCAACCGCCTTGGTTGGAACTCGGTTAAGAGTATATATTGCAGTGCTCAGCGCATACCCCCAGAATGATTCTGGTAGAGTCGAATGACCCATCATAGAACGAACCATGTCAAGCAGGGTTCGATTCCTCCTTTCAGAGACACCATTCCATTGTGGAGTCCCAGGAGGTGTGAGTTGGGATAAAATCCCATGCTCTCTAGGATAGTCATCGAACTCACCACTTAAGTATTTTCCACCTCGATCGGATCGTAGTGTTTTAATACTTTTGCCAAGTTGTTTTTCAACTTCATTCCTGAATTCTTTGAACATTTCAAAGGATTCTAACTTGTGTTTCATGAGATACACATAGCCATATCTACTGAGGTCATCAGTAAAAGTGATGAAGTATGAATAACCACCTCGTGCAGTTGTATTGAAAGGCCCACACACATCACTATGAATGAGTGCCAGAAGATCACCAGCTCTTTCACCGTGTCCGGTGAAAGGAGATTTGGTCATCTTACCCAATAAACAAGATTCACATGTGTCATATGATTCAAGATCAAATGACTCCAGCATTCCCGACCGATGTAGCTTGGATATGCGTTTCTCGTTTATATGGCCTAACCTACAATGCCATAGGTATGTTTGGTTCAAACCGTTCGGTTTGTTCCTCTTGGCTGATATGTTATAGACAGGCATGTCCAAGTCAAGGACATATAACCCATTGGTCATGTTGGCATTAGCATAGAAAACATTCTTTCTGTAAACGGAAAGGGACTTGTCTTTAATAGAAATGATGAAACCACTCTTATCAAGACATGAAACAGAAATAATGTTTCTGCTAATTGCAGGAACGTACAAGCAATCGTTTATTTCCAACATTAGACCACTAGGCAAGACTAAACTATAAGTTCCGATTGCCAAAGCTGCAACAGGTGGACAATTGCCGACTCGGAGTTCAATCTCGCCTCGAGCTAACCGTCTACTCTGCTTCAGTCCCTGCATGGTAGTACAGATATGAGACCCACATCAAGTATCTAGTACCCATGATGAAGATATAGACATGTTAACTTCTATAACATACACCTCAGAAGAAATGGTCGTACCTTCCTTCTTCTTGGTTGCGAGGTATGTCTTGCAGTTTCTTCTCCAGTGGCCTGCCTTACCACAGTGATGACATTTGCCCTTTGCAACTCCTCCTATGGGTTTCAGGGTTGGAGATGAAGTGGACTTCGATTTAGGCTTTCCGACCATCCTAGCCTTAATCTTAATCCCCTTCTTCGGCTTCCCCTTTCCGCCTTGGACCATAAGGACGGAAGCACCCTTTCCCTTAGTAAGGTTCTCCTCTGCAGTCTGGAGCATTTTAAGAAGCTCCGGAAGGGGTTTGTCAAGATCATGCATCATGTAGTTCATGACAAAACCCTTATACAGCTCAGGGAGCGACTGCAGGATCAGGTCCGTTGTCAACTCCTTCTGCAAGGAGAACCCGAGTTTCCCTAGATTGGTTATGTAACCAATCATTTTGAGAACGTGCGGACCGACCGGGTTCCCTGAAGATAGCTTGCAACTAAAGAGAGCCTTACTCACGAGAAAACGTTCATGCCTGGATTGCCCCTGGTATAGCTGCCGCAAGGCCACGATCATCTCGTGGGCCTTCATTTCCTCGTGCTGTTTTTGCAGCTCGGTTATCATGGTAGCCAGCATGACACAGCTAACCTGGTTGTCATCCTTAACGTGTTTCTCGTAGGCATCTTTGACCGCTTTCGGGGCGTTAGCGGGAGGGGCAGGAGGAATGGGCTTTTCGAGCACATACTCTTTCTCATCCATGCGGAGAACAATGCAGAGATTGCGTTGCCAGTCAACAAAGTTTGTTCCGTTCAATTTATCTTTATCCAGAATGGAACGCAGGGCGAGGTTGTTTGTGTTGTTTGCCATCTACAGAATTTTGCGAAGATAGTTATTATCATGAATTAAGTATCTAATAGGTCTTTATTAAATACTCTCCCACTATTTCTTACAAGTCAACTACCCTCAAGTACGGAACCTATTGACTTGGGGTTTCTATTTGAAGAATACCCTAGCGGGCCAAGATCCATATTTTATTTAACTATAGTTGTGCTTTGCATCTTGCCCTACAGTTAAATTATTTAGGTAAGAATTCATTCCAATTGCAATCGTTATTACAACTCTTGGTTCGGTGGATTCTTTTAAATAAAATTCTTAATTGGGCCAGATCCATATTTCATTTAACTATAGTTGTGTTTTGCATCTTGCCCTACAGTTAAATTATTTCTGGTAGGAATAAATTCCAATTGTAACAATTTACAACTCTGGTTGGATGATCTGATTTTATTTATTGATCCTATCGCAGTGCCCTAAGTCTCTCATCCTTATGACCAAGACTTAGTTAAGACTAACCCGGGGCGAGTCAGTACCCTAGTTACGGGTTTCGCGCCTAACCAACGTAAACCGGGCGTCTCACTTGGGTGAGTCCGTTACCGATCTAAATTGGGTTTGACGAGTGACGGGGCGTCGGGGTGGCAAAGACTTAAAATTATGAGGGATTTATAACGCAGTCTTACCTATGGCATACACCGCGCGTATGCACTAGCGAAAATCACATACATGCATACATTCAATCATACATCACATGCATAATAAGTAAACGTGAAATGATTGTGGCTCCTAAAGAAAAACAAACAATAGCGCCATGATCAAGAGATCTTCTATCTCCGGCCCATCACGTCTTCCTTAGAATTCTCTATCACGAACGGACTTCGTCTTCTTATCTTCTTATAATTTTCGAGAGAAAAGAATATTTGAGGTAAAGAAGAGAATTACATCGAGAGTATAGAGATGAGGCACGACACGCAGGCCGTATTTAAAATTACAACAAATATAACTAAGCCACAATCATCCACCATGCAATAATACATACAAGCATCACATGCATCACATCATACATATTAAAGCATACACCGGGCGAACCGCGCTCGCCCCAGACCTAGTTTATTCTATTCTACGGAATAAACTATCAACAATAAATTAATTAAACTAGCAAATAATTTAATTAAAAATCATAAAATACTTTAAATTTCCAGAATGTTAGAAATTTGATTTTCTAAATTCCAGAAAATAAAATATTTTATATTTACCGTATTTATATATATTTAAATTCGAAAAAGGGCTTTTATTTCGAATTAAATATATATATGTTTTATAAATTAGCAAATAATTGTTGGAGACTCCCAGTAAACTTTATTAATCTGGAAATCCTAAAATTCCAGAATGAATAAAATTTAAAACTTTGAAAACCATTTTTCAAAGATAGAAAACCGAAATTATATTGTGAAAATATATTTCGAACTTCCAAAAATATCAAAATTTATTTTCCAAGTCAAAAATAAGTTCCAGAACTAGAATATGATTTTTCTTGAATTTAAAATATTAATTTTGAAATTTAAAATAATTAAAAATCGGACTAGTGAATAGTACCGATCCAATTACTTCAAAAATACAAAATAAATACTTTTACGTGTTTAAAAATTATTAAAATTTTTATACAAGCTTAAAATCTCTGGTCTCAACTTATTATGAATTAAAATTAATTTTTGATCTTCAAAAATAAGTTTTCCTATTTTCTATTCAATAAACGAATTTAAAAATAGAAAAATAGGAAATTAATTCCAAAAATAGATTTTAAAATTTCTGAGTTATATTGACATGTCAAATACTTCCCAGAAAATATAAAATATAATTTTAATAAATATTAAGTATTTATGGCACAAATAACAAGTATTCTACGCATAAACTACTTAATAAGAATAATATAAAAATACCCCAAACAGTAATTCCAAAAATTACTGAACAAAATTATATTAGGTCCAGTATCTAAATATGGCCACCTAATTAAATTTTTAATGGGATAAATTTTTGTCCCCAAAATTTATTGACTAATCTACAAAAACAATAACGGTAAAAACTACTAAACTAGTAACTTCGTAAGCCGGCTTCGATACCACTGTTGGGAAACGAGGCTTGGATAACGCATCGGAAAACAAAAATTTATAGTCCAAAACTCGATTCCACCCAAGAACAACTTACGTAAATTACTAGCTATAGTAAGAAATTTACCTTAACGGTGAAAACGGAGAACGGAGGAACGGTCGGGGATGGTTTTGAGGAGATGAACGTAGCGCCAAACGTATGAAGCCTCCAACGTATCCACACGAACTTGCTCCAGAGTCCAAGATTAAACTTGTGCTAGCAAGTTTAATATAGGATAGTAAAAACTATAATAATACTACTTTGGGAGTAATAAATATATAGTAAAATATTTATCTTATAAATATTTCTTTATAATATTTTTTGTATATTTCTAACACTTTAGAAAAATAACTTTGAACACAAAATATAATTTTCTTCTCTCTAAAATTGGGATGGCCGAAAATTTTGAGATATATTTTTCAAAATCAAGACCTCATTTTATAATAAAGTATATTTAAGAAATTGCTAGGAAATTAATGTTAAGCATAAGTCCATGTATATGTCTTAACACTATGTGTAAATGTTTAATATCTTAGCTACAAAACAAAATAGAATCCCTACATCAAATAATAATCAAATATATTAATTTGACATTAAAAAATACTTTATGTATAAAATCAAAATGATCTTGGATTTTCCTCTTGAAATTTCGTACATCACATATTTGAAATATATCATATTTTATTTTTGACATCAATAATTATCATATAATTAAAATGATGAAAAATAAAATTATATATATATATATACACACATTCGGCGCTACATATATACATATAATAAAATTTGTTTTGTCAAAATATAACTATCATATAATTAAAATGACACAAATAAAATGTAATTTTAAAATACATATGTATTTTCGAAATACATATATATATAAAATTATCACAACTATATATTTAATATTACTCCCACTAGTGTAGTATACTACTCCCTTACAAGTCCTAAGTGTGTGACCCTTTAGGTATCCATAACACTGGCAATGATATTAATAAAATTAATATCATAGATAATAAGCGGTATCTAGCAACACATTATTATCCCCAGATTATGAAAAAGACGTTCATCTCATCAATACCTTCTACGACACAAGACATTCTATAACTATTATCCTTCTGTCCTAAATGTCATTATTTAACACAAGGCATGAGATGTGTATCCTTGTATAGTTAAATCAGCTGTTACTGAATCTCAAGTAGACTGGCAGGGATCAGATATTTATCAGTCTCTAGATAGCGACATATCTGGGCATGGCCATGCACTTTCCCAAGTCCTACTATTCAGTGGGCCCATTGACATTATACTTCTATACAGTAGAAGGGACAGATCCTGTATCTGTTATTCACATCTCTAAATATGCTTAGCGGCATACCCAACGCATAACTGTACGTCTACCAGTATTTCAGATAGCATTAGTTATGAATCAAAGCATACGGCCCCACATATCAGAGAATGTAATAACTTCAAGTCTAAGGATAGTTATAGCAAGGTCGATTTGAGAATACTGATAAACACATTACTGTAGATCCATGCAGTATTCTCAAGATGGGTCAATCCAGTCACATATTATCAATATAATATGCACCTACGTACAGATTAAGATATCACAATACCTATAGTCGATGAGACGCAACTATCTCATCTCGTACGTACTAGTCTTGATACGTTATGACGTCCGTATTATCATAAAGTGCGACTAGGGATATTCTAGACACAGCCTTCGTCAAGAAGTAACAGTCTCATAATCAGAACATCGTAGTCCTCATCTATGTTACTGAAGCGCTATCGTCTATGGACTGAAGCTATGTTTTGTTACACGAGGTATAAAACATACTTCAAGGCCTTTCATTCATGATAAAGTGTACAGTTACATAGGTATTTGATTGCCACTAGGGCACCTAAATACAACACGTCATGCATCACGTAAGGTCCTTTTAGTTGTCAAAACATCATTTTTATTCCAAGAAATCATCTTTATATTAGTAATAATTGATTAGTACAAAAAAAATAGAGTTTCATAGTCAAAAATCATGTTTTCTAAACAACAATTGATTAATATATGATAGAAAATTCAATTATTAGCTCTTGGCTTCATTTTCTTCAATAGTGTAGGGAGATAATCGATTATCACTTCTGATAATCGATTATTTGATGTTCTGAATGGGCTGATAGTCGATTATCACATTCTGATAGTCGATTATCAAGTTCCAATTCATCTTCAGAGAGGGCTGACAGTCGATTGTCACATTCTGACAATCGACTGTTGCTCAGCTCTATTCCAAAAATCTGCAGAACAAGCTTTAGTCGATTTTTAAGTTGATAGTTGACTATTCATCGTCTTCTACCTCGAGTCAACTTGCAGAAATGTCATTTTTACTTCCCAAACATCAATTAAAATATATAAAAATATTCTCCAAGGTTCATAGATCATTTTGGCATCATTAATTCATAGTTTTAACATCAAAATCATGGTTTACGATTCTTAGTTTTTCAAACATGTCAAACCCAAAATTCAACCAAATGAACGTTTATGAACGTAAAAATGACCTTTATGAACATTCTAGTCATTAGATATATCTACGGGCTTACCTCAAAGCTTAACGGAAGTTTTGGAAATTTTCCAGCGAAACTTCTGGCAACAAATACTCCCAACTCCAGCGATTTCACACCAAATTGAAAACACCAATGAACTCTCCACTCAACAAGGAACACAATGATACTATATTTACTTTGTTTTGGTGCAGAAATAGAAGCTGGTTCTTCCTCCTTATATAGGAAATGAAAAGGAAGAAGAAGACAAGTCCTGTAGCGGTAGCTCTGCGTAGGAAATGAATTAGTGCGCTGGGAGGCGCCGTCTCCACAATGTCCCTGATTGGGACCAATTTTGGTTCTAGTTGGGTACACTTTTTGGGGTATTTTTCATAATTATTTGTAATACTTTTTCCGACATCATACTTTTGGGTGTTTGACTTTGACAGAGTCAAAATTGGTTTAATTGACCTTTATTCAAAAAGGTTCTCACATTTAATTCATATCATTTGTTCTCATGAATTATTTCAATAAATCATTTTAATGTTCACATAATAAATAATTTATTCATTTATTCTTGATTTGGATCTGTAGTCAGGTTTCCAATCAAGAACACACAAATAGTCAACATATTGGATTTATCTCATAGAGATTTATCCAAATTTTGATATTGAATATCAAAACACATTTCGTATGGGCCCAAAGCCCAACAATAATTTATTTTAATCAAAACAAATTTGATTAATTGATTATTTATTCATTAATAATTTTAGGGTATGTTTTGGGGCGTTACACGTGTGGTACCTTAACTGGTTTGAATTTGTTGTTTGTGTCGAGGATCGATTCCGAGACTTTGTGTGTTTCCTGACGGTAAACATGGGTGTTGATACTCAGAGTTAGGCCGCTGTTTGAGTATGTTTGATCTGATGAATAATGTTGTATGATGCATGAACATGTATGTTATGAAATATTGATAATTAAAGGATGAAATACCTAGAATGAACTCTAGGAACTGACCTGAATGGAATAGTGGCAAGTTGTTCCATAAGTTAGCAAGTTAGAGTCATGTGGTACCTACTGGGTCCAATAGCTGTCCGGGTAAAAACGTGTACACGGGGATCTAAGAACTGTCGTTCCGAAGGGGACAGAGATCTCACCCACCCAACGAAGAACTCCCGAGTTGGTTTGAGCTTGACCTTTGTTCCAAAGGGGAAGGTCATGACTCTCGTAGGCAATTCATATATAGTTAAGCTTTAACCTAGTATCAGTTAAGAGCCAAGTACAGAAAGAAAGTAAAGTAAACAAGAGGACAGAATCTGTTATTGTATCCAGAATACTATATCACTTGAATGATGTTATTACTGTTATATCTGATTTATTCTATCTGTTTATATATATGTGTTGAGCATGTTGTGTGCATGATATTGTATGAGGATACGAGCTAGTGGGATCATCTATGGGTGTAGCTGTATGTTAGATATTTCTCACTTAGCTTCAATGTTGAGCGTGTAGCCCTTTTCCTATTTGCTACATGTAGCTAATCCTTTGAAGCTAATCTCGAAGGGCGATGAGGAGGCTAAGAGGTGCGTGGTGGTGTTCGACGATTTTGAACTATTATTATTTATTTAAATAACTTATTACTATTTCGGGCATGATTCCCAAGTTGTGTTTTGAATTACTAATTAAGCTTCCGCAACTGTTTTGACTATTACTCCAATGGATATCAAGTTATGTTTTGAAAATGTTATTTAAATTGTTTTGAAAGTTAAACGATGTTGGGATACCGATTTAGTAGCAACCCGATTTACTGATCTGAACATTCGGGTTATGCGTGTTCGGGTGTTACAAATATTATCTTTGTCGTTGGAATTCCTAAGTTATATAGAAGGAAATTTTTCCGTTATGAATTACACTCTTAATTAAATTTTAATAAATGAAAAATATAATAACAAAATTCTCCTCGTGCAATGCACAGGTACGAATCTAGTTTGAATAAAAAAACAAAGATAGTTTGTGATAATTTTAAATATTTTAGGGAGCATAGTTTATTTTTATACACGATCAATTTCAAATCTTTTTATAGTGCTCCATTCTCTAGGGGACAAGCGGAAGGAGAGGGTGGTGGGGGCCGGGGAAGGGGGAGAGGATGGGGGTGGGTGGGGAGAATGAACTGGATCAAAAGTTATTTTCTCCTCTTAGAGAAATTATTTTTTCAAAAAAAATGATTTCTTCCATTTATGCAACCTAAATCTAAAAGTAGTGCTGTAATTTTTTGAAAAAACTTTCAACCGAACATATCCTAAAAATTAGAATCCAAAAGAATATAATCTTAAAAATTTGAAGAAAATTTTTATAATCGACAAAAATTTTGTTCAACCCCATGCGTGGCACGACTTAAAATACTAGTTAGAAAATAAATGTGAATCTTATGGTACGCTTGCCTTGAGAGAATTTACAATTTGGAGGAATCTCTCTTTTCCCCATTATCTATCACGTCACTATTTTACTAATTTTCAGCCTCGTCTCAAAAATCTGCAATAGTATCGTCTTCTCGCCTTGCCTCTTCGTTTCTTTTAGGTTTTTCATATTTTTTGATTCAATATTTAAATAAGTATAATACAAATATTTATTTATTAATAAAAACATATGAATAATTTTTAAAAATAAAAAATGATTCTAACAAATAAAAAATTAAAAATAAGTAAATACAACATAAAAATTACGAAATGCTACATTAATACATTAGAAAATTTAAAAGTGTTTTAGTGATAAGAAAATAAATTGAGAGAGATGAGAGTAGATAAATTAAAGTTGAAGATGTGTTAAATTTTTTGATTTGAAAAGTAAAAGAATAGAAATTCAGATCGGTGCGACAACCCATTGCAATGGACGGCTACCCATCCCGTTCACGGCGAAGCATGTCTGGCTCAGCACCGCGGCTAAACATCCATTGGTCATGCAGCAATGGGAAGAGTCGGACCCACCTTGAGTCCGACGAGATCCCGGGACCCCATGGACCCCGGTGTAGGTCCATATAGGTATTAGATATGTATTAATGTTAATATATACAAAACGCTTGTCACTTAGTAAACAGAAGCGCGTTTGGTTCAGTGGAAGTTCAGCCTGATGCGTCTCCCTTGAGACGGGGGTTCGAGTCCCAACGGTGGTTTCTCTCAGTCAACTTTTACTTTATAAGCAACAAAAGTCAAAACGGCGTCGTTTCCTCCCCCCATTTTCTCAGCAAATTTCTTCTCTCCCCCAATTCTTTAATTTACATTTTTGATTTTGGAATTTGGAACCCTAAACTTCTAATCTGCCGTTCTGCTGCCCACTGCTCAGCCGACGCGAGACCGCGACTTGCAGACCGGCGACCGGCGACCGCCGTCCAGCCTCCACCCTCCGGCCGCCAGCGACGGGCGATCGCCGCACCCAGGCTTCCAGGCACCCTGCTTCATCTTCCCCGTCTCCGGTCTCCGTCACTCCCGCGGTAAGGTAAAAACTTTTCTTTATTTTTCTAAATTTAAAAATTGATTTTGGATTGCAAGTGAAAAGTGATAAATATTATTAATTATTGTATTAATGTTCATTTTATGTTTAATTTATAGAATTCAAAATGCAAAGGTACTTCAAAAAAGTAGCCAAATTTAAAGATTCGAAGTCGAGTGGAATTGGTAACAATGTTATCGCTCCGGTGCCTCAACTAAATACTCAAGAAAATACTCAACCTACACATGTTCGGGAAACCTACACATGTTCGGGAAAGCACTCAAGTGACTCAACCTATATGTATTAATTATGGCACTCTTAAAATATTAGTTTTAATTTATTGTTATATGTTAAGACTTATGAATTAGTTTGACATGAGAATGGAACGTAGTCTGGTAAGGCCATAACCCGTAACTCCGTAAGGGACCCCATGACCTTGAAATCCTGGATCCGCCTCTGGCAATGGGAATCCGGCGCTCGAGCCGCCATTTTCTTCCGGTGCGGCACAAATGGAGCTCCCATTGTAATTTCTCTAAGCATCTATCTAATTTTGACTTTTGTAGTCAAAATTGATTAACTGTGATTAATAATTAAATAAAATTGATATTAGATATTGAAAAAAAATAGTTTACTAGATTTTTTATAAAACATATCTAAAATATTAGTTTATCTAATTAATTTACCATATTTTTAAAGAAAAGGATTAAAATAAAATATAGAAAACATATCAAAATAAGAATTCTATATTTTTTCCCTAAAATAAGAGTTAAAATGCAAACTCTTAGATCATGTACATTATTAGAGGTGGCAATCGGGTTCACCGGATAAGTTTTGGGTTGAATTTTTTCGGTTTGGATATCTTTCAGATATATATTATAATCAATTTGGTTTGAATTTGATCCATTTCTATACATTATTCGGTTGGGTTCGATTTCGAGTCGGTTCAGATATGGTTCAGTTATAAATGGGTTCGGATAGATTTCAGTTCGGGTACAATTTGAATCGGATATATTTCAATTTCGCATCTAGTTTGGTTCAGATATATTTCGGTTTTGGATCAAATATATTTTGGATATATATTATTTTCTAATTAAAATTCAATTATCCATGTTTCTTTTTATGTTTTATCACAATTATCAATTATCATCAATTCAATATGTCATATTATTTTATATTTTTTTCTAATTATATTATCTCTACCCTAAATAATCTTCCCTTTTCGACTTTTAAGTCAAATTTTACAAATTTGGACTACAAATTATGAAAAACTATATATTTAATTATGATATAAATTTAATATAATTAAGTTGATTTTAAAATTTAGTTTTTATATATAAAATTTTTCTCACATCTACTAATATATTTATGTTTATAAATGAAAAGATAAATTCAAATATTGTTATGTTCCATTTGAATACAATTTGGTAAAATTGAGTAAAATTGGGTGAAATTAAGTGAATTTTTTTCAATTGAGTGCAAAATTTATAAATTATTTTAGTGTATTTGGTTGAAATTACATAAAATTAAATCTAATAGATTCAAATATAATTAATTTTACATCTAAATATAATGATGTAGATCAAATTTGAAAATGATAACACTAAATGGTGTCGCTCAAGAGTTTTTTTCAAAATGATAACACTAACATCTAATGTTATTGACTAATATTGAGTAAATTGGTTTGAAAAAATTAAATTAACTCTCAACCGAATAAAATTTATTGTAATTAGGATAAAACATAGTTATTCTATACAATTCATCATATAATCCTTTCGTCCCAAAAAGAGTAGCACACTTCACTATTTAAAAATTACGAAAATTTTATTTGTTTGTGCATTATCATTTATTATTTGATAAAATAAACTATTATTCTTGTAACATCTTATTTTGTAAAATTTTTGACGTATTTTTTTAAATATGTAGACATTTTTTTATTTCTATACCAATCTTTAAATAAAATAAATTTTAAAAACTTGAAATTTTTTCTTTGTTTTGCGTTATGTAGCATTCTTTCTAAGATGGAGAAAGTTTTTTCTTCAAAATAAGATTGTTTTAATTAGATTTTGTAACTTAAGACTGAAACTAGTACTATATTTTCTATATAATAACTAATCAAAGACTTAATTTTTTTATCAATTTTCTTATGCTCAAAATATCCCTCATTCTTTTTCACTTTACCTGCTTAATCTTATCAATTTTGTTATGCTACCATTCAACTCATTTCTCAATTGTCACTCACCTTCAACTCTTAGACCTAATTTTTTTCGATTGAGGCTTCACCTTGTTTTTCAAATATTTTATTTTCTTTAATTTTGTTAATAACAAAATAGTTGGCTCACTTTATTCATCTAAAATTTTATAAGTATAACTTATCTTCAATTTCTAAATATAATAAATTTAAGGCATGAAATTTTGTACTTTTTTCAAGATGATAATCCATTTTACGAGGGAATAAGAAAGTAATGTAGTTAGTTTAAATGGTAAAATAAAATTTAAAAAATTTAAAAATATGCTCCTTCTGATCCTTAAAATATGGGAGTTATTGATTTTTAGAAGATTTAAGGAAAGTCTATTTTGGTATTGAATTTTTAAAAGTTTTTTGATGTAATGGGTAAAAGTAAAATTTGATGGGTAGATTATAAGTAAAAAGGTATGATAGATAGCTAGGGTATGAAAAAGTAAGAGGTAAAAGTGACTTCTTAATAGAAATAAGAAGTATTTTTAGGGACGGAGGGAGTAATATGCTTATTGAAAGGCAAACACAGTTCTGAATTTATTGGTTTTAGTTCTAATCAGGTTCGGATATTATCGGTTTTGGATCTAATCAGTTTCAGGTTTTATCGGTTTCAGATATAATTGGATTCGGGTTTAACCGGTTCAGATATTATCGGTTTCAGATCTAATCGGCTTCGGATTGAAATCAAATATGAATTATCTAGTTCGGTTTTGATTCGATTTGGATCATTCCAGGTTTTCAATTATATATCGAATCTTCATTTTTTGGATCATTTCGGTTTTGATTTCGGATATTTCGGTTTGGGTAATCGGTTCCGATTCTGTTTTTCCAGGTCTATACATTATATAAAATTATTAGTGTACGCACATTTAAAAGTTGTGTAATGCGTAAGAAATTAGATTACATAATTATTTGGTCAAAATTTTAAAATGTTGACAAGAATACATTTCAAAGAAACATAGTTAATAAAAATTTCAAAATCACTATGAAAATTAAAAATTATTTAATACTCCCTCCCATAAAGTCAATTTCGTTTCGAAAAATTTGTGTCCCTTAAAATCCGTCTCATTTCTATTATAAAGCCACTTTTACCCGTTACTTTTTTATACCCTACCTATCACATCACACCTTTTTCATAATAATCTACACATCACATCCTACTTTTACTCATCACATCAAGGGTATTTTGGAAAGTCAACACAAAATTATCCCTCCTTATTTAACCACTTTAGTCAAACCGTCAGAATCTTTATGGGACGGAGGGAGTATAAGATTTTAGTAATTTACATAAATATATAATGGTAACTAATATTTGTATCCACGACACAACTTTTTAATATATTGTAACATTAAATAATTTTTTTAATTATTGAGATAATAATAATAATAAATGAGAATAAGCTTAATTTATATTTTTAAGCCATTGTTGAAAGAAATCAAAACGAGTTAAAAGAAAGTGGAAAGACATTAAAAAATTAGGACTAGAAAGAAATCAGGAGTTGCAAAGATTTAGAAAAATAAGAAGTTAGAATAAAGTAGAAAAAAGTAGGAGTTAAAAATGTTAGAAGAGAACCTTAGAATTATTGAGTTAAATATTTATAGCGATTTGTTTAGAAGGAAAGGTTTGTTAAAGAGAGGCAGCTACCTAATCTCTCCTAATTAGAAGGAAACGATTTGGTCACTTTTCAAATTAGTAAATTATGAAATTATCCAAGCATTAATTAATTTAGAATCGACCAGATCCCCTCCATCTAATTTGCTTCGGTAACATACTCCGTGTATAATAAGAATTGCAACTGAGGACAACCTCGGGGTTTTATTTGTTCCGCCGACAATGTTTTTTCTCCTTCCTACTCCGATCCGCGTAATACATATCCACCCGTGATCAATTGTAACGCCAGTCAAAAATCAATAACAAATCACATTTTCTGTTCCGAATAATATTGAGTACCCATTCGTCCTGGCCGGCGGCGATATGGCGGTGCAGGGGTTTCACGGAGAGGACGATGGCGTATTGCTGTGGTCGGAGGAGGGACGGCCGGAGGAAACAAGCGGCGGGGGGCTGTGCGTGCCGCAGGATCGCCTAGACGATTTGAACTTCTTCCCGGACTTCCAAGACGACTTCATCTCCGTTGCGAATCTGCTCTCTTCCCCGGAACAGAGCGAGGTTCTCGACCACGACGGCGGCGACGAGGACAGCCGGGAGAGTTTCACGGCCAGCTCCGGGGGAGAAGGGCGGAAGAGGGCGGCTTGGATGGACGGCTGGGATTCTAATCGGGCGATAAAGCGGGCCGGCCGGACGAAACTGGACGAGGAAGAGAAGAAGAAGAAGAAGTGCAGCCACTGTGATGCGGAGGAGACGCCGCAGTGGAGGAGGGGTCCGATGGGGCCCAACACGCTGTGCAACGCCTGCGGGGTGAGGTACAAGTCGGGGAGGCTGGTGCCGGAGTATCGGCCGTTCGCCAGCCCCACTTTCGACAGCTCCAAGCACTCTAATTTTCATAGAAGGATTGTACACAGAGTGCAACATCATCATCACTAGTTTATAGTAATTTCTTTCCTCGGTCATTAAAATTCATTTTAGCTATAGTTTTTTCTCATACGTCATTATTCTTTATTGATCCTTTTTGTCTCTCTTTTTGGGATCAATTATTATTCTTTATTCATTTTGATTTGTGCTTAATTCGTTTATTAATAATGTAACGTTTGATGAATAAATTGCCTTTTGAATGTGCCTTTTTGCTTAGCACATGCTTATATCCTTTCTGTCCCGTACAATTTTGTGCATTGAAGATTTTCTTGAGTACCATCTCACAAGGAATCAAGAATGTTTGGCCTACATTACTCCAGAATGGAAGGGATGCAATGAATCGAGTATATTGACCCGTGTGCATTTTTTATACTTCTTTTTTGCCATCCCTCTCGCTCTCTTTTAGTTGATTTTTCGGTCCTCTAATCTATTGCGTGTTAATAATACACTTATTACAGCCCAAGTTGTTTCAAAACAATCGTATGGATTACCATGAACGGGGAAAACGAACGCTCTCAAAAGATAACAAATAATATTCTAAATTTATAATTTATTTAGCATGCTATTCACTAAACAACAAAATTGGAAAAATAATTTCAAGAACTTCAAAAGGTCTTGTTCTATGAAGACATTATGTACAGGACTGAAGCAACAAACTAGTACAACAACGAGAACATTATGACCTAGGCAAAATACAATGAGGTTAATATGAAAAAAACTTGCAAAAAACTAAACACCGTGGAATTCGTGGGGGCAGCGGAAATCATCAATAAAAATAATCTACACAAACAGATCAAACATACAGACAGCTATAGAATCTTAAGGTAGTATTCATATCCGTGCACGATGGCGGGTATGGACGGATTCGGTTTTGACGCTCACACCAGAAACAGGAGTAGTTCCGAAACTCCGGTTGTGAACGTTTTGGCTAGATTCGGTGGCTCTGTTGGGCAGACGACTCCGATCAACGTTCCTTTTAGATCAAGTGCGGTCATGGGGTCCACTACGATCACAATCTTTGTTGGATCAAGCACGATTGTGGGGTTCGCTCTGGTCACATGGGTTAATGGACCAACTGCGGCTACGGACGCAATGGTCACCCCACTCGCACTTGGACCGAACACGGGTGTCTTCACATCCGCACCGGTCGGACATCCAACTGTCATGCTGCCTGTGAACTCTGTCAAACAACCGAAAAAGTTCACAGGTGTTGGCTTTAAAATATGGCAGCAAAGGATGTTATTTTGCCTGCTCAACCTTATGAGGTACTTGAGGGAGGATCTCCCTGTTGTGGGGGAGAACGCGGACGAGCCAACAGTTCAGGCCAAGAAGGCATGTGTCTTAACCTTATCCTGAATTGTTTGAGCAACGCCTTCAAGAGGTGGTAACAAATATGTTATCACTTTTGTCGAGGATAACACGAAGTACACAGAGTGCAACATCATCATCACTAGTTTATAATTTCTTTCCTCAGTCATTAAAATTCATTTTAGCTATAGTTCTTTTCTTTGATACGTCATTATTCTTTATTGATCTTTAGCTTTTTTTTTCTCTCTTTTTGGGATCAATTATTATTCTTTATTCATTTTGATTTGTGCTTAATTGGTTTATTAATAATGTAACGTTTGATGAATAAATTGCCTTTTGAATGTGCCTTTTTGTTTAGCACATGCTCATATTCTTTCCGTCCTGTACAATTTTATTTGTTGAAGATTTTCTTGAGTACATGACTCCAGAATGGAAGGGATGCAATGAATAGAGTATGTTGATCGGTGTGCATTTTTTATACTTCTTTTTTGCCATCCCTCTCGCTCTCTTTTAGTTGATTTTGGGGTCCTCCATTACGTGTTAATAATACACCTATTACAACCCAAGTAGTTTCCAAACAATCATATAATCGTTCTTGAAATTATAATTTATTTAGCGTATTATAGACTAAACAACAAAATTGGAAAAATAATTTCAAGAACTTCAAAAGGTCTTGTTCTATGAAGGCATTATGTACTTGACCGCAAGGACTTTATGTTTGTAACGAACTGGTACAACAGCGAGGACATTATGGTCTAAGCAAAATACACTAAGGTTAATATGAAAATCACCAATAAAAAATAATCTACGCAAACAGATCGATCAAATAAACAGACTGCTGCAGACGATGATGTAGCACTATTGCAGAAATAGATGACGGGCAATGTCATCATCATCTTCTTCTTCTTCGCATGACATTGCCGGACAATGTCATGGCCTGGGAACCTTGCCAACAACTAAATAATACTCCGTAATAATAATAAGAATAACAATAATAATAATGGTAATAATAATAATAATAGTAGTAGTAGTAGTAGTAGTAGTAATAAAAGGAGAAGAATAAGAAATAAGGGTGAGTGGTGAGGGTCTGGAAGATCGGAATTTGAAAAAGGGGGAAGAGGAAGAGGATAAGAAGAAGAAGAAGAAGAAGAAGAAGAAGAAGAAGAAGAAGAAGAAGAAGAAGAAGAAGAAGAAGAAGAAGAAGAAGAAGAAGAAGAAGAAGAAAGAAGGAGGAGGAGGAGGAAGTACGAAGAAGATGGAATGGTGGTGGTGGAATGATGATGATGATGATTGTGGTACACTTAAGGGAGAAAGGGGGATAGATGGAGAATGGATCTAAAATCTTCTCTTGGTATATTTTTTTAAATTTGGGGTACCTGAGAGTATATTTTAAAAATTAAGGTTACTTGGCAGTGCTTACCACAAAATAGAGGGTACCTGGCAGCAATTGTGTGTGTGTGTGTGTGTGTATGGATATAATTAGGATGTAGGGGGGGCTATTGCCCCCAATGAAATATATATTTGCAACGTAAAATTTTTTGTTTCATTGTTAAAATTTTATAGGAGTTGCCAGCTTGCCCCCATTTAATTTTGAAAAAATTACCATTATTGCCCCCAACCTAAACAAAAAGACTAAATGAAGACAAAAATTTACCTAACCAAATGCAATAAAAAAATTCCAAATGCAATATAGATTAAATGTTACTAATAATTTTTTTTGCAGATAGACTTCAAATGACTCCACTACGTTTCTTCTTCTCACTGAGGGCAAAAAATAGAGTAGATCTCTTCTCTAATTATCATTCTTCAATTGTTGTGTCGTGCCGTCGTCCATAAATCACGAAGAAAAGCTGCATAAATCGTTCCATCTTGTTACTTCTTTTTCTTATCAAGTTATAATGTATTTCTTTTTATATATATGGAATTTTTGAATTTTTAGTCTAAAAATTATTTTATGTATAGTGTGTTACTTTGTTAACAATTGTTGACGAGTGGTTGTATAAGGTACCTTGAGTGCATTCTTTTTTTGTACACCTCCTCACATAAAAATTCATTTTTTTATTTTTTAATTTTTTATTAAAATAAATGCTCATATAGATAATTAGGATTTATTTATTTATCTCACATGTAGAGTCATGATAAACTTAGAGTCCATCATAGAATTTGCTATCGTTGACAATTGAATTTGTTAGGAAATAGAATAGGACTGTAGGAGTAAAGAAAGCAAAATATTGCAAAAAATTGTGTTTAAAAATTTTAGGACTCTTTGGTTGATATTTTACAAAGCTTATTTTGTGAAATCGTGGTTTAAAAAAAGCTAAAGTAGTGTAATGACTTATACAAAGTGTTCTTAGAATTTTCTAATATTTTACAAACGTAGATGTAATTGATCGACAAACGAAAATTTGTTTTAAAAAAAGAAAACTCATAGAGAACAATTATAGAATGTATGTTTGTTTTAGGGGCTGTTTGTTTCAGTCTCTTAATGGTTCAGATGTCTGAATGGTTCAGCACTTAATAATTTAGACTGTTTGTTTCAGCCTCTTAATGGTTCAGATGTCTGAATGGCTCAGACATTTACTTCTGGATGGTTAAGTATTATACAGAGTCTGAATGGTTAAGACCTCTTATCTAAATTGATCAGACATTTGCATCTGAATAGTTAAGCAATATACTAGCTCTTAATGGTTCAGACCTCTTACTGGTTCAGCACTTACATATTCAACAGTTCTCAAACAGCCCCTTAGTTTAATTAAGTGGTTTTTTTATTTTAATTTATTTTTATTATATTTATGCTAACCAAAAATCTGCCGGGTGCAAAAAATTCTGCATCCGCACTGGCTATGCTCGATTTCCGACAGGTAGCAGCGGACTGCGGCGACGGGTTTCCCCTTTGATTTTCTGAGTTCGACTTCTTTATCAAGGCCAGTCGTGTTCATATGTCTATAGGTAGTATTAATTCGTAGATAATTCTGCATCCGCACTGGCTATGCTCGATTTCCGACAGGTAGCAGCGGACTGCGGCGACGGGTTTCCCCTTTGATTTTCTGAGTTCGACTTCTTTATCAAGGCCAGTCGTGTTCATATGTCTATAGGTAGTATTAATTCGTAGATTAGAATCTTATTCCTATAAATCTTTTTGTGAAATTAGACGAATTGGTTGTTGAATTAACGGTTGTTGGGACTTGTTCTTGGAACTGAGCCGGTTTCCGGCGTGAAGCCGGCGGGTCGCCGTCGGAAGGGGGGCGGCAGTGGCGGGTACAGATCCGTTTGTACCCAATTTTGTTCAATTGAATTGATTTGGGTCCAATTAGGTCAATTTGGACGCAATTGGGTTGAATTGGGTTTGTTTTGGGCAATTGGGTTTTTAATTGGAATCAATCGGGTCCATCCGGATTTCATTGGGTCTGCCCGGATTCTAATTGGGTCAATATGGGTTGCTTGGACTCAATGGGGTGAAGATTAGTTAAATTGGGTTCTAATTGGATGCAATTGGATTCTATTGGGTTCAGATTGGTTATGTTTGGGCTAAATTGGATGCATTGGGTTGTAATTAACTAATAGGGATATGTTTGGACTAGGTTAAGGTTAGAGGATGTTTGATGTGTGTTTTGGGACCGTTTGGGCTAGTGGGGCCGGCTGCCGGGTGGTGGGCAGCTGCCTGGTGTGTTTGGGGTTTTGGTTTTTGGGTCGCCGGCTTGATCCAGTGGGTTGCCGGGCTAATGCATTTGTACTGTTTCTGAAGAAATTGATTTTGATTTCTTCAATTGACTTTGTTTCCAATAGGAATGCCAAATACACTTTGTTCTTTCTCCTTTTCAATTTGGTGCGGCAAAAAAAAAACTTTTTGAATATTTCTTATTTTCCAAAAGTCATTTTGTGAAAGTCATTTTCCTCATTTCCCCCCTTTCCAAATGGACGTTTCAAATGTTGTTCATGTTGTAATATATTTTAATTTGATTGCTGAAAGGACAGAAGTTTGATTTCAATGGAAGCCAAAGAACCAATAGTAGAATTTGTGACCCCAAAACGAAGTAGGCTTCGCAGGAGACCTTGTGATGATTTCGACTCCGCCCTCAGTTTATCTGCAAAGGTCAGGAGAATCAACGGTGTGATACTGGCGAAGGCGAAGCCGTCCTATTGCCTGAAGCGTGGTATAGGGAGCTTACAACGAGACTTCACCAGTCTACGCTCTGTACACAGGAAGAAATTGCGGCAACTACTGCTGATGTTGCTACGGCGGCATAACTGGACCGAGGCAAGTGGAGTCTTGAGTTTGCTTCATAGAGGGACTTCCAAAGAATGTGCTATTACAAAGACTCAAGCTAAGTTCTCGGTACGAACTAGAACAATGTTGTAGTCATACTCAGATTGTATGCAACTTTTTTCTATTTATTTTTAAGTTTGCAGTTGATGTATTTTAGTTCTACATGCCTCTTATGAAGAGTCTCTTCTTAATCGTCTTGCATTTTAGCCTAATGCATGTATTCAAAAATAACCTTGCAGGCTACCTTGGAGATTCTCAAGCATTTAAAAGGTGACACTATCAGCTCAAGAAGGATTCAGAATATCTATGGGATGTGGATGTCAAAGCTTGGACCTATGATAAAATGGCCTATGAAGGTAGAAGATGACATATAGTCCTCGATGTTCTACCCTAACTCACAACATGGGAGAGAAGTTACTTAGTGTTCATATAACTCCTTTTAATCTCAAAGAAAATTTAATGCGAATAATCCCAAGTTTGGACGGTCTTCTAGAAAAAATTAAAAGTGTAAATTAGCGGCCAATAATTCCAATTTTTGTCGGTCTTTTAGAACTTATCACAAGTTTGAAAGTTGTTAAGAATAATACAAAGTTTTTATCAGTATTCCATGAATGATCCGCATTCTATAGCGGTAACTATGTTAACGTTTTGATTTTTTTTTTTTTAAATTTTGGTCTGACTGAACCACTCTCTTTTTACTGGACCATTCTGGACCAGGACCAGAATCCCGAAAACTGTGCCGGCTGAAGAATTGACGTAAATAGTTCTAATCATGAACTGGATTGGGCCAAAATAATATCAGCTAATTTTTGTTTATTTTCAAATTGGTACATCAAGTTGCCAAATGTGTCATTTTAAAAATTTTTAAATTTGCCAAGATTTTTTTGTCCATTCCTGTTGAAGATCAACTTTTTATGCCCTAAGTCTACACATTTTTTCAGGATTTTGGTTCGGGTCCAAGTGGTCCCATTGGATCATAATTTTCAAAAAGTTTACACAAGGCAACAACTTTAAAGGACAGATCATTCCATGATGACCTATGCAAACTACGGATTATCCTTAACATCTCAAATTAGGATTATTTCTGGAAGATTGCCCACTGGATTATTGGCAGAAAAATTCTCTATTCTAAATAGGTATTACTTTCTTTGACAGAACAAGTTTGCTATTCAATTGGAACACACTCTTTTCTGTTTGACAAGCAAGGAGATGGATGGGGCACATCAGGCTTCTCTAAGGTATCTCCCTTAGAATTTTTTAACTATTCACAATACCATTCTTTACTATTCACAACGATACACACACACACTTGTATGTATGTATGTATGTATGTATGTATGTATGTATGTATGTATGTATGTATGTATGTATGTATGTATGTATGTATGTATGTATGTATGTATGTATGTATGTATGTATGCATGCATGCATGCATGCATGCATGTATGTATGAAGTTGGGATTTTCAATGTGGTTGAGAACTATGTGGAATTGTTGGTTTGGATGATCAATGTCACGGTGTCATCAGTCTAATGCAGGAACGAGGTTTTGAGGGAGACCCAGTTTCTAATTTAGTTGTTGGGCTGACATTTTATGAGCTATGGTACTCTAACCTTCCACAAGAGATGCACTTGGGTGAGCAGAGGGAAATTGAATGCAACACACAACCAGACAGATCTCAAGTCAATGAGGTCATGTCCATTGTGGATTCAAGGAGTCAAGGTGCATATGAAGGTCAAGAAATCAATTCATTAACAAAACATGAATCCAACACATCTATTCAAAACGGTAAAGAAAATATTGAAGCCGGTGTAGATCCATTTGGGAAAGATCTCATGGATGTTGAAAATAAGCCTCAACGAGATGCCGGTAACCAGGAACTGATTGTCTCTTTGCACTCAGATGAGAGGAGTGAACTTGAGAAGTCAAATAACAGTTCCCCACCATCACTCTCTACTTTCTACACTCATGGTTAGTGGAATGATTCCATAGAGTTCTAACATCGTAGAGCCTTGAATATGCTTTGATGCTTTAATGCACTTTCTACACGTTGGAGATGCCTCTTTCCCTTAGCTAATTCTTATGTTTGGTTTTTTTGGATGTGGAGTACATAATGGATCCTAGGGGTGTGCATTGGTCCACAACTGGACCAAATACCGAGGGCCGAAACTCCAAAATTCAAGGACCGAAAGCCTTGGGTCCCGACCAGACTAGGTTTTCTGTTCGGACAAAGATCAGACCGATGGACCAACTTTTTAAAAAAACATTCTCTTAGTTTTTTTGCATATTGAGTCTAATAATGCTAAAGCTAAGGTCAACTTTAACTAGCCTAGAGAATAAAAGTTCAAATTCCAACTAAAAAATCGCAACTTCAAAATATACAAAATAAATGAATGCATTATTAAATTCCCCAAAATACCTTCAAACTTTGGCCTCTAAAGCTTGAAGTTCAAGTTACCATTAAATCACGGGTATAAAATAAGAATCAGGTCCTTCCCACACTCTATCTTACAGTATCATACAGAACTAAGACTATTTTTTGCAATCAATCAAAAGCCACACATCTAAAGAAAATTTGATATTTTAATGAAATAAACATTTATTTTACAACAAATTGCATAGCCAACACATATGAAATGAATGTGGGGTACTCTGACCAATTGAATAAATATAGTTGATTACAATGTACATCATCCCTTGGGGCCCCAGAATATTGGGACCCTGGCTGGCGCACTGCACGTCTCCGATATCTTCAAGGCCACCGTTGTTGGTCTGGAAAGATCATAATTGGACTTAAAGGTGCGCCAAGGACCGGACTGATCTAGGTTGGTCCGGTCCACCATTACACCTTGGTCCAGTTTTGGAATGTAACTTGCACAGCCCTAGTGGATTCATACAGGGAGTAAGATGAGCTTTAATAGTTTCTCTCAATCATAGGTTTGTCGACGCTGTTGTTGCCTGTACAATTTCCTCAGTTGGACAACTTAGAGGAATTATATGATATGCATAGGCAATTGCGCAACGATCAATATAACAGTGCAGTGAAGTTTTTGAGTTGCGCACTCTCCTCAACACCACCAGTACTCGAGGCTTTTCATCCTCTGATACAGGTATTGTCCACAACTTTTGCTGGGGATTTTATGAAAGACCTCGTTTACTTATCTTTTCTCCTTATGGACCTTACCTTTATAGTTTTATACTTGAAATAAGTGGCTAAAAACATTTACAGTGCTAAACTACATCTTTTGAATAGAGCATAGGAAATAAACAAAATAGTTTGAAATGTTTATAGACAATTAGACAAACACATGTGATGCAGATCGGGTCCACGAGCTTAGTTGAGGAAGTGGGCCGATCGCCTGATCGGCCCAAGCTCGGTGGGATGCGAAGTACAAGGGCTTGGGCCCGTGAGAATCTTCTAGATTTAAGACTGTATTGTAATAGGAAACATAAGGAGTGGGGTGCAAGAAAAGGGGTGTGATATCCGATTTCTGTTAGGAGTCCATACCTAATTTGTATGTCCATGATATGTATAAATAGGCCCTCTCTGTTAAGGGCAGGGGATCTTAAATTTACTGAATACACATCATATTGTGAGATATATATTTCTTATTCTTGTTTTCTTGATTTGATCTTGAGATTTTTCATCATGGTTATTGTTGTAGCGTAGTATAATGATTATTAAGAGGCTTTATTATTTGTTTTTTGGGATAAGATTTATTGGAACACACACTAGCTCATATTCGCACTTTTGATCTTAGAGTCTCAATTTTCGACTTCCTTTTATTCATCATATGAATATATAATTTAAATCAGGGTATTTTCTTTTCCTTCTTCCGGTTTTATCTGTTTTTGCTTCTGTTTCCATGGTGAGTGGTAGCTCCCTCCACCTGCCTAGCCTTAATCTTTACCTTACATTTCCTTTTGAAGGAAAGAAGCCATTTTTTCATGTTGAGCTAGAAAGAGCAGTCTCATACACATTTAGAATTTTAGAACAGTCGCATACTTTTTCACCATCGTAGTGGCTCCCTACCTCTTTTACTCTTTCCAGTAAGCCCAACAATGTACTCCGGTTATCAGAGCTTCCACACGACTCCAACCTGTCCCAAAACTAAATCAATCTTGTGTGATCACCTGTAACCTGTAACTCTCCATATCCTTTTTGCTGGTATGTTTATCGCGGTGGTCCATCTTTAACCCATTTTCTGTGTTTTTCTTTTGTTTAGAAGATAGGTTGTTGAATTTCAGTCTCAAAACTGTCTGTGTTGCTTCTATGACTTGGATCTCATTTAGTTCACATTTACTCTTTTGGTTGTGTTCATCTAGTCAGTGTTTGGACATCTGAATGTTTGGCTCTCCTAGTAATTTATTGACTTCTTTTTTTCGGTTAGGAGTCAATGTCAATCACTTCAAAAGTAGTCAAAGTTTTCTAGCTCATGTCCTGTCACACACCATACCACTAGACCTGGCAAAATAGACGTACAATCGGTTACATGAACTAAATAACCCGAAACCGGATCTAAAATTACCCAAAAACTAAAGACCCTATCTATTACTAAAAACCCAAAATGACCTGAATAAAACAGGAACCAAAGGTAATGTATTCAAACCCGAATTAGACCTGAAATCGATCAAACCTGAAACCGCTTAGATTCCTTAGACCCAAAACCGACTAAACCCAAAACATATTAGACCAAAACGGATTAGACCCAAAATTGACCGTAACCAATCAAATATGAAATTAAATCTTATCATGACTCATTAGTAATAAGGAAACCATTTGCCTCTTTTGGCAAAAGTTTGCAAAATGTAAATTCCAAATCAAAGCATTCATATTAACGAAATCAAAGGAAATTTGATACGAGTATAAAGCATTGATAATAAGTAATAATGAAATTTAAAGTTACAACTTTAGTTCAACAAAATATAGATATACCTTAGAAATTACACTTGAAAAATAAGTCAAGATAGATACAGTACGTGTAAAATTTTCCGCACGAAATACCCTAAATAGTGACTTGTTGCACCAAAAAACTTAACTAACTTGTGCTCCACCTCTTCTCATGAATTTGAGCTCCAAAGACCTACATGATTACTCCATTTGTTGATTGTTCCATAACTAAAGTTTGAAATATTGCAAAGATTGATTGAATTTAATATTATTTAAATTGGTACATGCTTTTAAAATATATTTATATATTTCAAAATTAGATAAAATGCTTTATAAAACAAGATTTGACATGAGTATGTTATTATAAGAAGTGATTAATAAACAAAATATATCCGAATTATAAGACACCTGAACTGATATTTATAGAACTGTCCTGTAGCCAAATTGATTATCTATTTAAACCGTTGTTAAACCAAATCGTAACAAAAAAATGAAAAAATACCGAGAACCAAATTAAACAGAGACCTGAATAGAACCAAAATGACACGAACAAGTCATAACACAAACCTAAGATAGAACCAAACAAAACAAATTTGTACGTAACCGAACCAATTTACCGGATTGCCACCTTGTACTACCGTTCTCCTTTAATATTTGTTTTTTGTTTACCATCCAACTTTGACCCAAATGCATTTCACATTTATAGAATAAAGATGAAGAGAGGAAGAGAGAAGTCATTGGGAAAGCAGTTAAATGTACTCCTAGAAATCCCTGGAAGCTCCATACTATATTGCTTCACCTCAATATATGGTAGTCCCATATGATTCCAATATAGTCCCAACTCCAACGAGAATAACTCACAGTGAAAGAAATAAGATGAATGCTAATCATTAGATCTTCTGCACTTGACGCATGTGATTTTATATGTTTTTATAAATAGCATAAGTGCATTTATGGTAAATTCTAAAGCTTGTGCGTGATAATAGGGAGAAATTGAGATCTAGGGGCAAATTTGTGAAGTAAGTATTCATTAAAACAAGTAGTGAGTGAACGCATTATGGAAATACATAGTATTTTTTTTTGAAACAAGTCTTTTTTTAGCATTAATTGTCATTGACTACATTAAGGATATACATATCTTTAAAGTAAGTAATTAGTTAATTAGGTAATGATTGTGCAATACATTAGGTAATGCATCTATTTTTAATTATTAAAATAATACTCCCCCCATCTTAAAAAAGATTAGCACAGTTTAATTTTTTGGTCAAACGATGACACAAGTTGACTACAAATTGAACAAAGTTTAAAATAATTAAATGTTATAAAAATTTCATATGTCAAAACTATGTTTTAAAGTGAACCAACAAAAACAACAACAAAACTTTATCCCACAGTTTGATATTTTTTTATCAAGCGATGTAGCACTTTACCACAAATTATGTAGCACTTTACCACAAATTATGGAAAATCAATATTTAGTAATAATGTAAATTTAGTAATATTGGTTCATATTTTAAAATGAACCAATGAACCAATTCTACTAAATCTACATTATTACCAAATATTCATTCTCTCGTAAAGTGCTACATCGCTTGATAAAAAAATATCAAAGTGTGACAATCTATTAGAGATGGAGAGAGTATTTTTTCCACCCAAAATATTTTTTTGTACATTAATAATAGTTATGGTAAGGCTTTCCTTTTTTTTCCTTTTTTTGTCTTCCGTTTTTCTTTAATAAAAATCAATAATGAATACAGAGTAATTTTTACTATTGCACTCTTTGTATAAGGGGCTGTTTGTTTTAGCCTCTTAATGGTTCAGATGTGTGAATGGTTCAGCACTTAATGGTTCAGACTGTTTGTTTCAGCATCTTAATGGTTCAGATGTCTGAATGGTTAAGAGATTTGCCTCTGAATGGTTAAGTATTATACAGAGTCTGAATGGTTAAGACCTCTTATCTGAATTGATCAGACATTTGCCTCTGAATAGTTAAGCAATATACTAGCTCTTAATGGTTCAGACCTCTTACTGGTTCAGCACTTAATGATTCAGATTTCTTACTGGTTCAGCACTTACCTATTCAGAAGTTGCCAAACAGCCCCTAAGATATTGATCACTTGCTTTATCTTAATGCATATTTCATAGTGTAACAGATTCATTTATTTACATTTTTTTAAATTGTATAAATGATAATTTTCACTCCAATGGTAGTAAGTTCAAGTATCGTATACTAAGGTATGACCTACATCGGGGTAATGCAAAATGGGACGCGTGTTGGAGTCTGAAATTAGTTTGTAATGTAACAGATTTTTTATATTATACTTTGTATCTACAAAAAAGCATAACCAATTTTGCATCTTGTAATAGGATCTAAGATTTTGTGTGGTTATGCTTGTGATTTGAAATTCGAACATGGATTTGTAAAAAAGCATAAGCAATTGGAATGTAATAAGACAAATTCTAGAATTGAAAATGTGGATTGTAATTTTTTTGAAAGAAAATAATATATTGTCAACAGTTTTTTCATTCTTCTAAATGTTGTTAAATCACTTTTTATTTTGCAACACTTTCTTTCTTATTAATCATGCAATTGTGATGCAATTGACTAGTTCTAGTCATTTAGAACGAGTCAATAAAGTTTTCTCATGTGGTAGTTATTTAATCTGTATGCACTATTCTCATATATAGCTGCAATACATATTGTAAATTATGCACACACACATAAGAAGTTTGTGTTAAGTAATAATTGTTTTTGTCCATATGCACCAGGCTCATCGTAAATTAACCAAAGATTGTTGTATCTATAACATTGGTTTAGAGGATGCTTTTTTTAATTGAAAAGAATGAACTTTGGATGGTAGTTTTAATATTAAATTTTTATTCTAAGTCATTTTGAGTAGTTTAAAAGTCATGTTTGTTTGATCTTTTAATGCATTAATATATCACGTGTTTTTACACATATAACACATCAAACTTAACAGGGTAAAAAACTTACTCGAACAATTGCTAGTTAGTTTAAATAACATCAAGCTACAAAACATTACTTGGAAGATAATTTCTACTATCATGAAACCCTATTTCATTATAGGTTTTACAAAATACTATCATGATAATTTCTACTATCACCACTTGTATTAAATACTCAGAGATTTTTTAAAGTTGAGCATGTTATGGAAAAACCAGAAAAACATATCCTCATGTAATTCCAATTTAAGAGTAAAATTAGAATGGAAAGCAGGAAAAGAATATAGCAAGCTAATTTTTTCTTTTAGACACAAAGATGTAGTAAGAAAACTTTGTTTTTGTATAGGCAAAAAAATGCAGACATGCAGTAGCTTATACATAAATTAGATCAACCCGCCTAAATTTGCGATAGGGGAAACATGGAAGTGCAATTAGCAAAAGGTAAAACTAACATCTCAATATTTAAACTCAATCAAAACATGCATGTGTAGAGAGAATTTGAGCATTTTAATTGACAAAAAAAGTACATGAAAATGCAGTAGGCCTAATTCAGTGTGTTAAATCATTATAAAAATGGACAGTAATAGAATCAAAGCCTCACATTTTCTTCTTAGCAACAATGTGAACTAACAATGCATTACCTTAAGTATGAGGATGCATAAATTGTAAATATAATAATACATAGAGAAGCAGCAAAAAGACTGGTTCAATAATAGTAACAAATTCTTAAGGAAATGAATAGTTTTTGAACATTAGAACACATAAAGGAATAAACAAGAGATTGGTTTTATAAGTATACATATTAAGATGGGCAAGATTCCGTTATCACTGGCATCCAGTGTCAACAGATGACACTCGCTCATTTGGAGCTCCTCCAATGCTCTGTTTGCAAAATTGATGGTTCCTACCCCTCTAACCCCCTCCCTAAACCCACTACAGCACCAGCACCCTTGCGCCCCCACCCAAGACCCATCTTTTACCCCCTCCAAATGTGTGGTTATTATGCTTTGCATAATAGCCACACATTTGGAGGGGGTAAAAGGGGGGTCTTGGGTGGGGGCACATGGGTGGGGCTGGGGTGAGGTGCGGTGTGGGGTTTAGGGATGGGGTTATGAAGGGTAGGAACAATCAATTCCTTGTGTTTGATTCTTTAGGGCTGTTAGAGTATATAACAATCATTCCTGGGCCACAACCACAAGCTTGAGCTTTTGGTTGAGTTGGTTTCTTGACATTGTATCAGAGCCTTGATGACCAAGAGGTCACGAGTTCGAAACTCACCGCCACCCAGTTTAAAAAAATTAAGGTTTCACGTGCAAGGCTCAAAGAGGTCACACCTGAACGTGAGGGGGCGTGTTAGAG
Source organism: Cuscuta australis (assembly GCA_003260385.1). NCBI lineage: Eukaryota > Viridiplantae > Streptophyta > Magnoliopsida > Solanales > Convolvulaceae > Cuscuta > Cuscuta australis. The sequence continues at coordinate 1,328,583 of NQVE01000196.1, forward strand.
TATATAACAATCATTCCTGGGCCACAACCACAAGCTTGAGCTTTTGGTTGAGTTGGTTTCTTGACAAGGGCATTTTAACAACCACCTTGTCTTCGCCTTGATACCTTGAACGAAAACTGAGAAATCTTCCTCCTTTTCTACAATATCGGAGTAGCCTAAAAGCAACACAAAATGCTCCCTATCACAAATGTAAACCGGCGAAAAAGAAACACAAAAATTTGAGATTGCTAGGACAGTTTTCCAATCTCAAACTTAAGAGAAATTCTGCACCCCCTCAAAGAAAATCCATAAACCTTAAAATGGAACACGAGAAAATGATTTTGGGTGTCTTGTCGTTAGATGACGATTTGGCAAGCGCCTTATCGCCTTGCGGTTATTTTGCCGAGGTGTTTGGCATGGCATCCATGGGAGAGTGCCTTAACGCCTAGGCGACGCCTTATTCACTACTCTTTCCATCCCATAATCTTGTCCTACTTACTATTTTGGGCTCTCGATAACTTTACTTTGTTCACAGATTTTCATTGACCATTTGATAAAATGAAATATTCTTGTCATGTATTGTTTTTTTAACTTTTGGTGTTTTGCACTTTTTATTTCTATATCTATTTGTAAAAAAAAGCATTTTCAAAACGATGGGATTCGGCATATTGTTCAAAGTGTGCCAGAATTTTTGGGATGGGGGAAGTATGTTCATGATAATACTGACAGGTGTAATTGTTTTCCTTTCTTTGTCTTTTGGTTTTCCCTCTATTGCTTCTGCTGCCATGTAAGGTGGTGGTTCTCTCCCAACACGGTTTTGTTGACCTAGAGACATTACTTTGTGTCTTTATGCTTTGTTCATACATATGCTAGCATTATATTCTTTTTGCAGAATACTACATAACAATCAGCATATGTGACGTAAACAGAACTGGAGATGTTTATGGACCAACACATGGTTATTGTTGCAGTTCAGCATAATGATTATTGATTTGTTTTATTTTTAGTTGCTGCTTCTTGGAGATAAAGTTAAAGAAGCCCTTGCCATGGTTGATAAAATTTCTCCAGACTCTAGTACACCTCTCCATTTGAGGTAATAATACCAAATTTCCTTATTTTTATAAGCTAATGACTTTTCTTCATGATTGCTGTCACCTGTCGCCCCGTCGGTATTATGCAATAGCTGAGAGGAAAATGTAGTGTAGCTATATAGGTGTACTATGGTTGACAACATAAGGTTGAGAAGGTTACTCGAGGATTATAATTTTATTCATTTAGAACATTGGTTCAAAGCATAGTTACAGAATTCGCTTACCTAGCCGCGATTTCCGAATTGGTACGAATCGTACCGGATCGCAAGTCGCCGGCGAACCGATCGCCACCGGTACGGCGATCCAATTCGGTGTGGTACGGCGCTCCAATTCGCAATTCGCCGGCGATCCAGATGCCCTAGAACGTCGCACCAAGTCGGATAATACGGAGTACCAATCGCCGGCGGTCCAGCGATCCAAATCGCAATTTCGTCTCTCCCGCGACCTTCCCTCTTCCAAGCGATTGTTTTCTCCGTAAATTGAAAAGGTCAATTCGCGATTGCACTTCCCCAAGTTCCGTGCGAGTCGTTCATAGTCTCCGTGCCTTTCTCGATTGTTCTCTGACTTCTCCCTTTAATGTTTCGTTTTTTCCTAGGCAGTCTCCAAATATATATATATATATATATATATATATATATATATATATATATATATATATATATGTCTCTCAAGTCTAACCAGTAACCACAACCCAATCTAAAGTCCTCAATATTCAGTAATTTTTAGATGATGTCTTGTTTTTCAATTGGATTTTGTAATGTTAGGCACTTATGCTCATCTTATCTATTTTTGTTTACTTATGCTTTGACTTTTGGTACACCGAACCGAATACATGGTACACCGTACCACTTCGTACCACTTCGTACCGAATTCGTTACATCTAGCGAATTTCGTACCCGTACCGCGTACCCGTACCGAAGCGTACCGCGATTTATGTGACTATGGTTCAAAGTAAGGCGTGATTCTAGCTTCCTGTCCAGCTCCCAGATTTACACCTTTCATTGCTTGTCACCCTATCTGCGTATTGCCCTTTCTAATTCAGTATTTTAGTCTATTAGTTAACTTCTTAAGCACCTCTCTAATGTGATGCCTAACTTTTTAAGTGTGCATTCAGCATAATTTAAATCTAACCCAAAAGTTTCATGGAAATGTTATGGAGCTACTTCTGATATCAGCTGTGTCAAAATTTTAAAAGCTTTTTGAATGTACCTCAAGATGGGTGTTGTAATGTGGAAACTTCACATAACTAGATAAGCATAGGGTTGTACAGTGCAAATGCCATTTCCACCAGGGTCACAGCTTCACTTTATATCCTAAGTGTGTGTTGATGAATTTCTTGGCTATAGTCTTTGACTTATTTGTTAGGCATGAAAGTTAAGATCTCTTCAATTGTCTAAGGTTTCAAATAGTTAATCCCTCTACCCACTAAGTTTGGGACATGGGATGTTGGCACACAAATTAATAAAATGTGGAATTGCATGATTTACATTATAAATGTAAAATTGAATAAAATAAAGGACGGTGGGAGGGAGTATTACTCTTGTACTGACTCCATTTTTGACCACATAATGATGCAAATATGACAAACATAGATTGTACAAAAATAGTGGGACGGAGGGAGTATTACTCTTTACTGACTCCATTTTGACGAGATTGATAAGTTTGTGAAAGCTATGGAGAACGAGTTTGATATGAGTATGATTCGTGAACTCACTTTCTTTATTTGATTTTAAATCAAAATTTTCTTTCTCAAACCAAAAATGCTCAAAATTTGTTAAAGAAGTTTGATATGAATGACGGTAAGAGTGCTATAACACCCTGTCTTACACATGAGAAAATCAGGGGTATTATTCATAGCCTATTTATCTTATAAGGAGTAGCAAGCAGGCCAAATACATGCTACAGTGTGGGGGAGTGTGGTGGTGTGTGCCAGATGTGAAAGAAAACCAAAAGAGTCTCATTTGAAAGCTGTGAAGAGTATCATGAAATATATCAAAGGGACTCAAAACATAGATTTCTGGTACTCTAAAGGTGTGAAGCAGATTTTATGGCATGAAGTGATGCAGACAAGGCTGGAAATATTGATGATGAAAAAAGCACTTCTGGAGGTTGTCTCTTTCTTGGTGGAAATCTCGTTGCTTTGATGAGTAAGAAACAAAACTCAGCTTCTCTCTCTACAGAAGAGGCTGAATGCATAGCAGCGGGGAGCTGTTGTGCGCAACTATTGTGGTCTTTATGGATGAAATCTTTGTTAGCAGGTTTTGGAGATAAGCATGATACTATTCCATTATTTTGGGAGAATACTAGTGCTATTAATATTTCTTAAAATCTAGTGTTGCACTCACAGACAAAGCACATTGATAATTCATGAATTAGCTGCGGGTGCACTGATTTATGGAGAAAGTTTTTTGAGGATGCGGATTGCCAGCTAAAGTGTCCAACCCTTTGTTTCCTGCTGGAAGTAGAAGAATTACCCTATGCTGACACTTGGAGTTGTTACAACACATTCCCATTTGCTTGTTTCACCTTTTGACAAGCGGTGTTTCACCTGAAATTTGAGGAGACCATTTTTCCATCTTCCACAAATCCTATCCACTTCTTTCCACCAAAGCTTCATATCCTTTATTCTCTCAAAAAATGTTTTACCCCAGTGGAGTCGTGTACTATAGAGGAAGAGGCAGAACTATTGGGAAGAGACGCACCACCATTGCACCCCAATGTGTTCAATCACAGTCAAAGCCTCATATTATGGACCCTCTATCTGCTTAATCTGTTTTAGAATTGAAGAAATTTCTGAGGATGATGTCTTGGCTGTCTCATGGAGAAGCACACCAGAATTATTATATCTGGAGTACACAATTTCAATATTGTCAAAATCTTGCTAAAGAACAGGAGGAAGATATCATCTGTGATTTGCGTTCTATTCCCACTGAAGAAGAAATCATTCTTAAAACTCTAAATTCAGCAATGCATGAATTTGAGGCACCTTCAACTCAAGATCTAGAAAAGAATGATGTTGAAGTAAATCTTGAACATGACAGATAAGGACCTTCTGATGATCGAATTGATGCAACACCTTTTGAATAAGAGAAAGTGGTAGAGAAAATTGGTGTTACTTTTGTTGCAGTGTTGCTACAGAGGAAATCAAATCAGCTGCTGCTGAGGATGAAGTTGTCAAAGGGCTAGAAGCTCCTTCCTCAGTACAAGCGGAGAAGAAAAGAGATATAAAGAAGAGGTCCCTGCCTTACAAAAAAAACTGTTTCTTTAAAGGAAATCCAAACAAAAGTTTCCTTTGAAAGACGCTTAAGCATCCTCTGCACCATCTCAGCAGAAGTCCAAGAAATGCTCTAGTGCTGCAACCACCACTTCACCAATTGTTAGGAAGAAGGCTCTAATTAAATCTGCCAACAGTTCAGGGAAGTCCTCTCGTACTTACTTCATATCCTCTAGTGCATCAGATTTTATGCCATTTGTTTCAAAGAAAAACATCCTTCCTCAAAGAAACATTGATATTAAAGATTTTGAGTCAAAGATGAACCTACTTGGTGTGATAAGAAGTATATGTTAGTACACGTGCGATCTATGATATGAAGCTTTCCTAAAGTTTAGTACACTGCTGATCTAGAATAGGGTTGCAAGCACGTGGAGAAGATCATGAAGAAGTGTAGCAAGCCATGAAAAGAGCTCAGACAGAGTTTGAGTCAGAAGCTTTAGAAGAGGCGTTCTATTGTAATTAACTAGTGTAATCTTTTCAAAAGTTTATTGGAGGGCTTTTACACAGACGTGGGCTTAGGCCTGCGAAGTAGTAGGTTTTCTTTGAACTGCGTAAATAATTCTCTGTGCACTGCTTACCGCTTTTGTTTATATATGAGTGTGCATTACTATGAAGATGTTGTAGCACTGTGTCATCTTTGTTCTGAACTACAGTATCATCATAATACATTGCTTGATTGATTCGTTCTGTTTGTGTGAATTATTTTTATTCGGTACCCTTGCTGCACTCTCGGTATTTCATACACTAGCTTAACCATTGTCTTACATATACAAGTACAAGAGTAGTGTTTGAATTTAACATTTTCATCACATTTCGTTCTTTACAATGCCACTTCAAACTTGAGGGCAGTGGGAAGTAAAAATGTTGTAGGTGGAGTATTAGAGTTGGTTGACATTGATAGGTTAAGGATTTGGTTGGTATTCTTGTTGTCAATTCATCAAAATAATCCACAATTTGTAGCTTTTAATGTATTTGGATGAAAGATGTTACCAAACAGGGTTCCTTTTAGAAAGTTCCGAAATGCAGCCATATTTGCAAAGTAATACTCCCTCCGTTTCAATAAACCCTTCCCCTTTTGACTTTTAGCCAAAATAAGGAAAGTATTTTTATGGTTGACTTTTCAATTTTTCCCTTGATGTGATGGGTAAAAGTAAGATACGATAGTTAGACTATTAGTGAAAAAGTATGATGTGATAGGTAGGGTATGAAAAAGTAGGGATAAAAGTGGTTTTTTAATAGAAATCGGAAGTGTTTTGGGGAAATGAAAAAAATGAAAGAGGAAGGGTTTATTGAAACGGAGGAAGTATAATCTAATGCACTCTAAAAATCCCATTATGTCAAATCTGCTTCTTACGTTCAATCCAAGCCAGACAGGAACACACTGACATCTCATGGTGGTAAAGATCCCTGCCCCATTTACATTGTAGATTTTAATTTTCTGGTACAATAAACATTGTCAGCTTCATGAGTATTTTAAGCATATGTGTACTTTTTTGTTGTCAAGTTATTAGTTTTTTTTTGGTGCAGACTGAAGGCTCAACTATTGGAACATTTTGATAGAAACAACTACGCCAAACTTGCTACATGCTTTGAGGACATATTGCAAAAAGATCCCACCTGTGAGTATTCATTGGGAAGGCTCGTTTGCTTGTATCAAAAAGGTAAACCCTCAATTCAAAACTATGCACCCCTTTTGCCCATGTGCTCTTACGCATGATCTGCACAATTTTTCCATTATTTTTTTTTAATGTACTGTTTTCTGAGACAACGTGATGCATGCAAGAGATAATGCATTGGAGTGATTTCCATTTTTTTATCTCTTTCAATTCTCCAAGATTAATTTGGAATTGAGTATTGCACTTTCACTTCAGGGGACTATAGCACTGAAAAATTGGTGGAAAAGATAGCCTCAAACTTAGATGCTACTTGTGCTAAGTGCAACATATGGAGGGAGTTTGCGTCTCTCTTGCTGAAGCGTTCTCAAATTGAAGGAGACTGTGTATCTGTCTGCGCTGATGATGATGATGATGGACCGAAGCAACAACCATCTGAGTTCGTTAGTAGTCGTGTCCCAGAAATTTTCATTGCACCTGGATCAGGAGAATCATGGAGGCTTCGTTGCAGATGGTGGCTTACACGTCACTTCAGCAAGAGCATACTTGTGTCTGATATTGCTTCAGGTATCATTCTATGTTCTGACTGACATTTTTGGCTTATTAAGGCGCAAATCCTACCATTTCTCTAGCAGTCATATTGGCACACAAACTGTGATTTCCCTCTAAACTCATTTTCCTATGTTTGGTATACAGAGGGAATTTTCTTCCTACTTGGAAGGAAGATGCTCTCCAAAACTCTTTCGTAGGCATGTAACGTTGAATTTTCGGTGATTATAGACACTTGAGATTATTTTATTTATTTTACTCCGTGTTTGTCTTTTTTGTGCAAAAAAACCATTTGACACTAGAAAATGCTATGGAAAATTTGGTTTTCTTTGGGAAAAGCCTTTTTCATAAAATTTCTTGTGTACCAAACCAAACAGTGTTGCTTTAAAGTTTCCCATTCGCAATATATATGCTATGAAATGTAGCAAGGTTAACTCTGAGTTCCAGACACTTCAGATTACCATTTGATTTTGAGTACTTTTTTTTAATCTGTACCAGGCGACCTGGAGCTCCTCACTTACAAGGCAGCAGCCTCGTGTCATCTTTATGGGCGAGAGTTTGGATATGTGGTACAGGTTAGTGAGTTCTTGAAGAATACAAATAATACGGACATGTTGTTTATACTAAATAGGCATGTCCACAACTCTGCCGGGTTTTATTTGAATTTAGACAGGAAGATGCTATAAAATCTTGTTTCAGCCACAGGCGTCCTTATTTATTCAGCATTTAGCAAACGGTGTCTCATCATATTAGGTCAGGAAAGAAATTCATGTAAATTTCAAGTTTGCTTGCTTAACCAAGAAACTTATTTTCCACTTTACTTATAATGCAAATTGGTAATGAGCATTTTGACGAGAAATATGTTCGTTTTTTTTTGCAATAGCATCTTGGAGAAAAAAATGTTTTTTAACGGGTAATATGCTCCTTTAGATGTTTACTAATCCGGCGTTTTAAAAGATTGATGTAAAAAAGAATAACAACATTGACTGGAGAACAAGTTTATATTGAAACATTCATGTGATGTGCATAAGCTCAACCAATTCTTTTACATGCCAGGTCAACATTGAAAATCAAATTTTCATTCATCCTTGTCAGTTTTTGGTGTGTAATATATCAAACGTTGGTCTCGCCCAGGATGACCAATTAAATTCATACTTAGTGCCAGAAAATTTCAACAGTTAGTAGACATATTCTGTCTAAAAAGGAGATATCATTTGGGATGGTAAAATAAGTATTTAGAGGTTGAACTCATAACTGTGTATTAGAGGTAGGGGTATTAGAGGTTGAACTCATAACTGTGTTGCCCAACAAGGGTATAAGGACATGTTACAAAAATGAAGTCTTGCCAGCAATAAAGTAAAAGTGGCCAAATGCAGGTGCTAAGAATGTTATCATCATTCAACGACACTATATTCCACTGTAGTTCACCACGTATGAGATTTGACGAAGGTCATCTTTGCCGTTATAATATACGTATTACACACTCGTACATATAATATGCGTATTATTCTTCTAAATATGAATTTCTCATGTAACAACTGTAATACAAGTATTTTTTATTCTAAATATATTTACAAATTTTATACGTATTAAATCATAAAAATTCTTTTCCACTGACTCCAACAATCAAAATATGGAAGGTCAAATTTTGGATCAGTCAATTACTTGATTGCCTTCCTCCCAAAAATACAAAACTAAAATTTTACTTTGGCAATTGTAAACGTATTAGAAGCGAGATTGTTTGAGTCATCCACCAATATCCTTTTTTAGTTAAATAATATACACGGTTTACAAGTCTCTTCGATTTTATTTAGCTTAGAGTCCAACACTCCAATCGCTCTAGTGATTAGTAGACAAAAATTATTTGTTTAGATTTTTAAAATGTAATTAGTTTGTTATATATAGTTCTTGAGGTTAGATATCTAACTTCGTAACTATATTTTTTTATTTTAAAAATAAAAAATATAAAGTTATATAATGAAATAGAATATTATTATCCCCGTCCCAGTGTATTTGTCCAGTTTGATTTTTTCGAGTCAAATTGGATAAATTTTGAATTCTAATTACACTCAATTTATATTGCATATTAGCATAATGAAATACAATTTTGAAAGTTTTCAACACGATAAATCCAATAAAGTCATTTTTATGTTAAAATACATTACAGTTTTTATTTAATTGAAGCTCAAAGTTTGGCTAGTTTGATTCGAAAAAATCAAACTGGACAAATACACTGGGACGGAGGGAGTATTAATTAATTCCTCTCCTAATCCCTCTATTTTCTTATTGTATTGTTACTAAATTTTCTTTTCCTACTTTGATTGGAACTTTCTCATGTAATCTCAATAAATACGGATGTAGCCTTCAATATTCAATAAGATCAGTTATTCTCAAATTGTATCATTGTTTGGAGCAAAGGTCTCCAAATCCCTAACTGTTTTCGGTAGTCTTGTCGATCAACTTCCTTTGGTCGGTCCACCGTCGTACCCATGTCAACAACAAACCCATTATCTTTGCTTTCATCATGAGTAAAATTTTTACTCTGAAATCTTCACAATCTCATCCCTAAAAAACTCACGGATACAAACTACCTTACATGATTGCTAAATGTTCAAATCACGCTTGAAGTGAATCTTCTTCTTGGTTGGATGGATGAATCTACAAGAATTCCATTTAAAACTATCCTTAAAGATGGAGCTGTTACCTTGAATCCTGATTTCACCTCCTGGACAATCATTGATACTCATATCCGGGCCTGTCTTCTCCCCGGCATCTCCCCGGCAGTAGTAATACCATCCATAAACATGCTTGTGTCTTCACTACTTTTATTGCCCAATGGAAAGCATTAGCAAAAAGGTATAACTCTGTTTCGATAGCCCATATTTATCAACTTTGCGATAATCTACATACTATGCGCCGAGGTGCTAAATCCATATCTCAATACCTTGATAAAGTCGTAACAATTCTTGATGATCTTGATGCTTTACGTGTGCATATTCTTGAACGAGATGTCGTCAATGTTGTTATTCACGGTCTTTCTACAAAATATTCTTCATTCAAACAAAATATTCATCTCTGATAGCGACATCACTCTCAATCAGTTTTCTGGATGTCTTACTTAAGAGAGAATTTACATTGAGATGGAGTAAAAACTAAATTTAGCTTCCTCTCAAGGGCCGCATAATGCCCTTCTTGGTACAAACGATCAAGGAGGCTATCGCGGTCAACCATCCTTTGGATGCAACTACAACTGTTCTCGCGGTGGTAGAAACAACGGTCGATCACCCTCCGTAAACAGCCGACCGTCACGGGATGTCCCTGCGTGTTAGATTTGTGATAAGCACAAACATCTGGTCACATCATGCTGGTATCGTTTCGATGACTCTTATACCGCAAGCTCTTCTACTAATGGACCTCGTGCGATGCATGCATCTACAAGCAATCGATCTAGAGATTTGTATCTGGACACCGGTGCCAACACTCATTTTACGTCTGATTATTCACAACTTCAATCTCCTCATCCATATACTAGTACTGATACTATTACTGTACGTTATGGTCAATCTTTGCCCATCACACACACTGGCCCAGGCTTTGTCCACACATCCGATGGTAAATAGCATCTCCCCTCCCTTCATTATGTCCCCTCTCTTACATCCAATTTCTTATCTGTCCATCATTTTACCAAAGGTAACAATTACGCCCTTGTTTTTAACGCTAATGATTTTTAGATGGTGGACAACACTACCAACCAAGTGCGGTACAAGGGCCTCTGTGAGCATCGACTATATACCCTCCCTTCAAATTTTTCATCCACTTTGTGTCAAGCTATCCAAGCATCTACCTGGCATCGTAGACTAGGTCATCCGGCTCCTGCGATCACCAAATCTATTTTGTCCTCCTTAGGTTTTCAATTTTCAGAATCGTTGCATTGTGGATCATGGTTTGTCTCTAAGTCATTTCGTTTACCTTTTGAGTTCTGTGATTACAAGGCCATGGCGTCATTTCATTTAATACATTCTGATGTTTAGGGTCCAACCTCTATAACTTCTCTTGGCGGTTTTTGTTATTATATCTCTTTTATTGATGATTTTAGCAAATTCACATAGATTTATCCTTTAAAATAAAATTTTGATGCCTACTTTATTTTTGTTAGTTTGAGAACATGATTAAAAATCAATTCAACTCTAACATTAAAAATTTTCGAAGTGACGATGGAAAAGAATTTGTTAGTACTACTTTTGGACTTTTTCTTCAAAACATAGGAATTCTTCATCACACCTCTTTCCCTCATACTCCTCAGCAGAGTGGATTCACAGAGAAAAATAGCCTCATCTTATCGAAATGGTTGTTTCTCTTCTTTGCGACTCTAATCCTCCAACCACCTTCTGAGTAGAGGCACTTGCCACTGCCAATTATCTTATCAATTGTATGCCTACAAAGAATCTTTCTAACAAATCTCCTTTTGAGGTTGTCTACCATCACCCCCTACATATACGAACCCACCTTCACCCTTTTCGATGTCTTGTCTATCCATGGCTTAAGCCTCACACCCAGCACAAACTTCAGTCCCATTTTACTCTGTGTGTCTTCCTTGGGTAGCATCCCACCATCAAATGGTATAAATGTTATGATCATGTATCTCAAAAAAATATATGTCTCTTGTCATATTCGGTTTTTCAAGGATCAGTTTCCATATTCTAGGCTATCGTCTCTTTCGCTAACCTCCCATATCACACCTATTTTTCCACCACACCCAAGCTCACATGCTCAAGTATCGCACAACAACACTGTTCCACAAATGGCCAATACAAACGACTGTCCCCAACCAACGGCCGACTGTCCCAACAACCCGTTCTAGACATGCTACAGGCGGTCGACCCCTTGAACCGTACCCTTAGCCATGATCGACCATTCATCCCCTCCTCCTCTGGACCTCTACCGACAGTCCACTCACTGAACCGTCCCCTAATCCAAAACCCAAATACCACCACTAACACTCATCCCATGAATACCTGTACCAAATCTAGAATTTTCAAGTCTAAGACCTATATCATCACCACCCTTGATAATACCCCCTACCACCGAGCCTAGGACATACCACCAAGCCTCAAGGAATAGTTTTTGGTGTAAGGTTATGAATGAGGAATTTATTGTTTAGAATGAACAACGTACATGGGATGGTACTACCACCTAAAAACTACACTCCGATTGGTTGCAAGTGGGTGTATCATATTAAATGAAACACTGATGGATCAGTTTCAAGGTATAAGGCTTATTTTGTAGCCAAAGGTTATCATCAGGAGTATGATATCGTTTGTAAGAAGACTTTTAGTCATGTTGTTAAACAACAAACAGTATGCCTTGTTTTCTCCTTCACTCTTAATCGTGATGGGCCTCTTCATCACTTGGATGTCAGTAATGCCTTTCTTCATGACACTATGGACAAAGATATCTATATGGAGCAACCACTGGGATACATTAATCCCCAATGTTCACACTATGTTTGCAAGCTTTGGAAGTCCTTGTATGGTCTCAAATGCCTATTATCTTTTTTTGCAGGGCTTTGGTTTTCTATGATGTGTTCATGACACTAGTTTATTCACTCGTCATTGTGCTTGAGGTATGGTCATCATACTAGTCTATGTTGATGATATTATCATTACAGGGAGCTCGTCTGCCCTCATCTCTAAAGTTACTCAGGCCATGCATGACTTTCGGATGAAAGAACTTGGTCCTTTACATTACTTCCTTGGCATTGAAGTCAAGCACACCAAGATTTCCATGCTACTCCATTAGACCAAATATGCACGTGATCTTTTGCGCCGGGCAGAGATGTCAGAATGCCATTTGACTGTTACTTAGATGGTGGCTCGACTTATAATCAAGTCCTCTGCTTCTTACAAGGATCCCTCTCACTTCTGAAGCATTGCCGGTGGTTGCATTATCTAGCTGTTACTCGTTCGGATATCCAGTATGCTGTTAATCGAGTGTCTCAAACTATGCACAACTCGACTGGTCAGGATTATCATGCTTTATTGCAGTGTATTCTTTGATACCTAAAAGGTACCCTACACCTTGGTCTTCTTTTTCGTAAGGGGGGGGGGACTTGATCTATCTATTTACTGTGATTCTGATTGGACAAATGATAAAGATGATCCCAAGTCTTTTACAGGTTACATACTCTTGCTTGGTCCCAATCTCATCTCCTGGTGTACAAAAAAGCAGGCCCGTGTCTCTAGATCTTCTACTGAAGCTGAGTATCATGCTATGGCTACAGGTGCGGCTGAAGCTATGTGGCTGCGTTATATTATTGATGCGCTGGTTATCCCTCCATGAAAACCTCGCTTATACTGTGAGAATGAGTCACTTTTTTGTGTCACCAAAAATCCAGTTCAACATGACCGTATAAAGCATGTTGCTCAGACTTTAACTTTGTACGAGATGAAGTAATGTCAGACACTATGACTACACATCATGTTCCTTCATCAGAGCAGTTAGCAGACATTCTCACGAAACCGCTTCTGCCAACTCCATTCGAGTACTTGTGCTCTAAGTTGCCCCTCGTCTTCACTGATTAGCTTGCATGGGAATATTAAGAAATAAAATATTATTAATTAATTCCTTTCCTAATTCTTCTATTCTCTTATTGTATTGTTACTATATTTTCTTTTCCTGCTTTATTGGAACTCTCTCATGTAATAATCTCTATACATAAGGATGAGCCTTTAATATTTAATAAGATCAACTATTCTCAAATTGTATCAAGTTGATTTCATTTACTCAATTTTTAAATTGCGTAAAAGATTATTTATTGAGTTCATATTTATATTATAAAGAGATTTGAATATTCTTTTAAAATTCATGATGAGCATTTACTCAATTCCATGAAACTCAAATTGTTCTTGTCATATCTCAATTGCTTAATTTGTGTCAAAATGTTAGCTTCATTTTCAAGAAGATATTCTTACTTTGATTAAATTTTATGGAAGAATACATTAATAGTTAGATTGAAAGATCTCCTTTGCATACATATGTGAAAATGAATATACAATGAATTCTATAGTGTTGGTTGAATTTTATGGTATATTTATATTCAATTTTAAAGTTTTAATTATCTTTCTTATTAAAAATATATAAACTCCTTATAAGCCGTATTTTTGAAAAATCAAACATATAAAACAAGAACGTATCTGTAAACATACTCTGAACGTTTAAAACGTACTCCCTCTGATCCTAAAAATCTTTTCTATTTTGATTTTTTTTGGGTCAGATAGTGACACTTTTTTACTAGAAATTACACATAATCTAAATAAATAAATGATATAAAAATTTGATATATCAAAACTATATTCTAAGATGAACACAATTATATTGACTTTATATAATAACTAAGTATATTTTTTGAAAATTTGTGGTCAAAGTGTGTGAATGTTGGACCAAAAAGTCAAAACAAGAACAGGTTTTTAGAACAGGAAGTGTGAAAAGACGTATTTTAAGAAGAGTTATTTACCTAAATAGGACTAAAACATAATGACCTTCTCTAAATAGTACCATATGTTTTTATTTCTCAATGTAGGACCTTTGGTTATTATTAATTAGTCATTATTCAAGTAAATGTCCATTATTGCTGGGCATTATTCCTTCCACGAAGACATTATTAAGTCCTATTTAGAGAATAAAAAAGTTTAAGTCCTAGATTAGGAAAGTCATTATGTTTTAGTCCTATTTAGTGCAAATTTCACTTTTAAGAATGTGGTCTGTATTATACACGAGCATATGAATAAACGTAATATATCCGGATTCGAATAAGCTAACAAAGATGATAAATACTCCATCCATCTCGTCCTAGTTTGATTTTACGAAATCTAAAAAAAGTGTTGAAAAATAAAAAAAAATAGGTGATTACATTTTATTAAAAGAAGGAGATATTTTAAATTACATATTATTTACTTTTTTAGGAAAATAAAAAATGAGTTAATTACTTTTAAACGGACAAAAATTGAAAGTAGACTAGTAATTGAGAAGGAGGAGTATTCGTGTATCGGTGTATGTGAGGTGCTATTAGCCTATTATTATAGGCTTTTTTTCATGGAAGGTATCTCATCTTTGCATTGTAACAAAAACGTACACTAGTACAAAAATGACTTTTTAAATCGGTTATTTGGACCCTTTTAAATCGGTTTCCAACCGATGCAAAAGCCAACGATGCAAATACTCCGATACGTTTTGCATCGGTTGCTAAAACCGATGCAAAAACCCTTTACAAAAATTACCGCCAGTTCTGAAAGTTGGCTTTTTGCATCGGTTATTACTTAAAAACCGATTCAAATGCCCCTACCCAGAAATGGCGCCATATTTGGGTAGGGGCTTTTGAATCGGTTATTTGTTAGAACCGATTCAATAGCTAAGCTTTTGAATCGGTTATTACAAATAACCGATTCAAATGCTCCTACCCAAATATGGCGCCATTTCTTTATAGGGGCATTTGAATCGGTTTTTTAGTAATAACTGATGCAAAAGATTAGCTTTTGAATCGGTTATTGAAAATAACCGATTCAAAAAGGCTTTAAATTTTGCAGATTAATTTTGTTTGTTAACGATATAATGGAATACAACAATGCAGAAAATTCAGCCCATTAACACAGAAGTAACTAATACAAATGTTTTCACAAAAATCAAATCAAATGTCACAAAATGAATTAAACCACTTGAATATCTTAAACAATATAAGAGTAAAACTACTATGTACTCTTCAAAGTTTTAACAATACAACTAAATCCTAAAACTACATTGTACTCTACTAACTTACACAAGTTCATCGAGAAAACCCCCGGTCCAAAACTCTCTAATTTCCTCTAACTCGGCTCTAGTATAAGGCAAAGTAGACTGAAATACCTGCAAAATCAAACAACATACGACATAAAGTTCAATAATTATTACCCTACACTTCACTACTTTCGTAAACACTAAAACAAACTTACCTCGAATAATGGTACTGAACATTTCGCACAGATATTGACGATGACCCAACAATATCGCATTGTATAATAACCACAATCAACATTCCCTTCTTGTTGGGGTACTCCTGGAACATCAACCCAATCCGGTCGAGCCTTAAGCTGAGGCATATGTCGTTCCCGAAGTAATCGTCAAGACCTTTAATAAATGCAAAAAAACAAATTAATAAAAAATTAATTTCTTAACAAATAAACAACTTTATTAATAAGTAATAAATTTCTTAATACTCACTCGTTGACGAAAGTCTTCACCTTCATATTCTTATGACCTCCAGTTGACTTGATGGAGTTTAGAAAATACACTTTGTTTTCAAACAAACATATTACAACTAACACCCAATGTCGCCTACAATTGAAAAAAGCGTTAGTCGCAAACTTAAAATAAAAAACTAAAATACATATTAGAAATGATTTAAAAAGACATACGGTGTCGATAGATACAACGACATAAGTATCCAGGGTCGCAATTGATAGGTCTCAAGTGCTTTATCCAGATACTGGCGATCTCCAAATTCTACCACGTATGCTATGCTCTCTGGACATAACAACCCGACAGACGCAATGTCCAGCTCCATCATATGATCGTACAGCAATCTAGTAGTTTCACATGTAAACAAGAATTACAATTATAAGAAATAATTATACTTACAAAAGTAATTTATTCGTACATAGTCCTTGACATACCTAAAGAAAACAATGATGATGGTCTGATCCACCTCCTCCTGTCGCATGAACTCACGTATATTCTCCGGGCGCATCCTCAGCTCCGTCTCATTCGGATAGAGCATAGACTCAGGGTTGAGAATAACGCTGATGGTAGGTAAAGCAGATGTGCGTGTCAGCCACTGACACAACTCTCTGCACCTCGGCCCGAAAGTGACGTATAAGCTCTGGTCAACAACATCTTGTACGGGAGATCTAGGAGCAGTGGGACGTACCCCGAGAATGGGACGAGATTTGCTTGATGAGAAGTCGTCATGTTGAGCCGTCTGCACTGCGGGCTACGAATATTTTTAAAAAATTTATATATGAAACACAGCCCAAATGATGTTTAATAAAAAAAACTAAATTTATTTACTTACATCTCCAATGCCCACCAATGACTTAGGCCATGCAACGAAGCTCCCCAAGCAATCGGCCACAGTCTCTATATGCTCAGTCGGACAAGGAATGGTATATTCACCCATTCCAAGAAGCACAAGGGTCACAGAGACCTTAACCTGGTGGGGAAGGAGGGGAACACCGCGCACCATATCTCCCGGTGCACGTGGGAAAACCGATCCATGTGCCACTATGTAATCTGATGGATCAGAGATCCTCAAGTAACAAGGAGAAACCTACAAAATACAATTAGTAAACTATTTTCGGAAACAAGTAAACGTAAACTAAACGGGAAACCTTAATTACAAAATATATGTACCTCAGTGACACCGGCGACGTCAACAAAATCTGTAGACGCCTTGCTACTACGCTGAAGCTCATAATGAGGTTGTACAGACGGTGTGTGCTGCGACATGGATGCCCCTTCTGGAGCACTCCCGGACACAGATAGTCCATACTGCTGCAGAAGGGAAGGAAGACGCTGCAAAAGATCATCCTCAGTCAAATAGTTACCTTCGGGCTTACGAGGCTTCATGTTGCCATTAAAAACTTTACGTAAGCCCGAATATGACCCAACACCCCTCGTCCGTCCTGGCTTCTCGGCAGACCCTAAAGCTCTAGTCAGTACATCATTGTGCCCATTTGGAACAAAGGTACCGGCTGCGACCTCTTACTTTAGCTGAACCTACAATTAAGAAAGAAAAGAAGTAAAGAAATTGTAAGCAAATAATAAACAAGTAATAAACATATATATTGACGCAATTGTAGATTATATGCTTACTATCCTATCACGAATCTCCATCAGTGCAGGGTCCGTAACTTCTGCCTGCCTCCCCGGGGTGTGACCTCGCAACCAAGTGTCCTCTCGTCCCAGCTGAGAACTCTTCTCTGTAGACGAACCAGCGATATCAGCAGAAGTACTAGTGTTGGCCTGAGAACCAACTGCCAACTCACGCAAAAGCATGGCATATCCACCTCGGCCCATAAAATGCGGATAGGAATTCTTCTTCTATATATCCCTATTCTTATCGCTCAAAGCCTAAAAGAATTGTTAAAAATAAATTAATATGTCAAGTAATAAATTCATTCAATGAAGGCAATTATGGTTTACCTTAGCTTTCGGAGTCCCCATCTGGATCAGAAACTCCTCCCAATGCTCTCGCTCTATGAATGTATAATCATCAGAGGGATAATTGCCGTAATGATCCCCACCTTCCGTCAAATAGGCTTTTCGTAAATATGTCCGGAAAGCGCAAAGTCTAGCCCCAGCAACTGTCATAACATGTCGGGCCCCATCAGGAGGTATCACATATATTTCCTACAAGAAAATGAAGCAACAACTTATTATACATAGAACCATGTAACAATAAAATATAGAAAATTTAGATAAATAAGTGGTACCTACCCGAACCCCGTCTAGTACTGTGGCCTTCAGGTCTTTTGGGACATCGCGCCATTGATGATAAGTAATCGGCACTCTCGATCGGACCTCAAACCCTACAAGCCCGGTAAATTCCGAAACATACGGACCACGTATAGGCTCCCCACGCTCCCACTCAAGCTCTATAGGCGGGTGACCTTCCCTCTTCCTCTTATAAAGCTTCTCGCACTTCCCCGCACCTCTAACCTTTTTCTTCTTCTATTGGTCCGCCATACCTGCACAGAGATGGAACAAAGAGAAAGAAATACATGTACTACCTAAGTGAGAGAAGCATTTCAAGAACAGCTCCAAACTGGGAGCTATTTAAAATTTACTCCTAATGAGTGAATTTTAAATGGGTATCTAGGTCGGTCAATATATGTTATTTCTATATTATAACGTCTCAGAACATGTAGAATCAAACACAAAATAATTAAACAATCTATTTTTCAAAAACAATGTATATCACAATGAAAAATTTCAACTTAAACATGTACACAAAACATATATAGTAAATTAAATATTAACTTAATGCAAAAATATATAAACAAATAATAGTATAATTAAATATTTAAAGCTAAAAAAATACCTTAAGGAAGGGACGACGGCTTGGCGACGGTGGGGCAGCAAAAACGGCTTGGCGACGGCGGCTTGGCGATGGAGGCAGGGTGAGGTGGTCGTCGACGTTGTCGCCGTTCCCTTGGAGACAGCGACACTAACAACGGCGAACGTCGAGGTGAGGTGGACGAAGGCGGCGCAATTAGACCAGATTTGGGGGCGACATGAGAAAGGCGACAGAGTGGTGTGGAGTTGAAGACGACGGAGAGCACGACGAAGACGAAGAACGGAATTGGAGGTTTTTTTTTTCAAAAACGCGAAGGATAAGGTAGGTTGGCTAATTTTATCACACTCTTTTGGATCGGTTATTACTAATAACCGATTCAAAAGGTATTTAAATCGGTTATAAGGAATAACCGATCCAAAAGATGGTCAGCTTTTAAATCGGTTATCCGTGATAACCGATTCAAATACTTTTTGCATCGGTTATTACGGATAACCGATCCAAAAGCTAAGCGATACGCGAATTTTTTTTTGCATTTACATCGTTTGTTTAGCTTAACGATGCAAATGAGGCGATTTATTTGGTCATTTTTGTACTAGTGGTATTTCATATTTAACTTGTAACAAAAAGATAACCCATCTTTTAAAAAATGTAACAAAAAAGTACCCTTCGCCGGAATTTCAAAAATCTAGACGGCGAGCATGCATGTCACATTCTACGTACTTAGCTTTCTGGTGTACATGTTACATTCCATATAACTTCAAAATTAATTTGTAACTTCTCATATACGTTATTAACTTTGCATGTGATGTTCTAATTTTTTTAAAATTATATTTTCTTTATACAACAATTTCATATTTTAATATTTACAAAATATTTCAAACCATACAAGCAAATACTTTTTGAATATTTCTCTTTATTGTAACTTAAAGGCAATATTTCTTATTTATTTAAATTTTAAAATATCTACCATCTTTTAGAGTTAGAATTTTAATAAATAAATAAACACGATGTTGCATAAACGTCACTTAGATAACTTATAAAAACTCATTACACGATATTACATAAATGATGATGATCGTAGTAGTAGTATCAATAACAATAATACGTATTTCTTAGAATTTAAATTTTAGCAAATTTCTAATAAATCTTTAAAAATATATAATAGACAATTATTAAAATGTTATTGCTACTTGTGTTTAAAATATGAAGTATCTTATAAATTATAATTTTTTTCAAAATGCTAAAATTAAAAGTAAAATCTTATAGAAAGCACGATTTAAAAATAAAATTAAAATATTCTCCATATATAGTATATCCTCCGTATTTTCATTACAAGAAAAAATATTGACTTATGTGTTAAATACAAAGTTAATCAAATATTAGATAAATTACGAGTCAATTTGGAAGTCATATGAAATGTGACAATACATCAGAGAGCTAAGTAGAACGCCACATGTACGCTCGCTAGCCAGATTTTTGAGATTCCGATAAGGGATACTTTTTTATTACCGTACATTTTTTAAAGATAAGGTATCTTTTTGTTATAAGTTAAAAATATTATATCTTTTTATTACAACGTGCAAAGATGGGATAGCATGAAAAACCCCAGTCAACTTACCTCCCTCCTATCCTTCTAGATCACCACATTTTTAATTAAGTCAAGTACTAGGGTATTTTTTTCTACCTATCAAAGGCAAAATTCGTTTTTCCTTTTTTAGTCAAACTAAGAATATGGGACATAATGGGGTTAGTAGTTGGGGTTACATATGCATCTTTACATGTGTATGTAGGGGGAAATGGGGAATACTCCTTTCGTTTATAAGAGTTTGTCACATTTTGACCTTTTTAGTCAAATTATAACCTTTTCTTACTACGAATTATGAAAAAATTATATTTAGTTATAATGTAAAATTTTTAAAATTGGGTTTATTTTAAAATATAGTTTTAATATATCAAGTTTTATAATATTTTATTATTTTAAATTATACTCTCTCCGTCCCATGAAACATGAGATGTTTTGTTTTTTGAAAAGATTTAAGGGAGTGTATTTTGGTATTGAATTTCCAAAAATGTCCTTTGATGTGATGGGTAAAAGTAAGATTTGATGGGTAGATTATTAGTAAAAAGCTATGATGTGATAGGTAGGATATGAAAAATTAAGGGGTAAAAGTGACTTTTTAATAGAAATGAGAAGTGTTTTATGGGACGGGTGAAAAAAGAAAGGAGAAAGGTTTTATGGGACGGATGGAGTATTAAATATATTTGTGGTTAAAAGCTGTTACAATTTGACTAAAAAATACTCCCTCCTCCCACAAAACATTACCCATTTTGAATAGTATTTGGTCAAACAGTTATACGCTTTGACTACAAATTATGAGAAAAGTATATTGAATTATAATATTAATTTAATTTAATTGAATTAATCTTAGAATCTAGTTTTGATATATCGAATTTTTATAACATTTCTTTATTTATATTATATTTAATTTATGTTCAAAACATGTAACTATTTGATCAAAAATATATCAAATTAGGTATAATAATGTTTTATGGGAGGGAGAGAGTATGAAATGGTGGCAATCTTTTTTAGGAAGTGAGGGAAGAAATAGTGACCGGGAAGTTGATTATTCAAAGGAAATAAGTAGGTAGGTATATTTAACCTTTAATTAACAATATTTGACCAACATTTACCCAAGTCTCACGCCCAAAATTCCGCTACATCATATACATATACATAAAAGTCGCCCACTCTCCAAAGAGGGAAAGAAAACTCGATCAGTATTTGCGTTTTGATTAATAGTATAGGAGAATGGCGGCGGCGGCGGCAACGGTAGTGCCACTGGCGTACCAGAACAACACCTCGACGGCGCCGGAGTGGCTGAACAAAGGGGACAACGCATGGCAGATGATCTCCGCCACCTTAGTGGGCCTGCAGAGCGTCCCGGGCCTCGTCATCCTCTACGGCAGCATCGTCAAGAAGAAATGGGCCGTCAACTCCGCCTTCATGGCGCTCTACGCCTTCGCCGCCGTCGTCATCTGCTGGGTCACCTGGGCCTACAAGATGTCCTTCGGCCACAAACTCCTCCCTTTCTGGGGCCGAGCGGGTCCCGCCCTCGGCCAGAAGTTCCTCCTCCAGCAGGCCGCTCTCCCCGCCACCGTCCACCGCTTCTCCGATGGCACCGTGGAGACGGGCGAGTCCACTCCGCTCTACCCCATGGCTTCCATGGTATGCAATTTCAGTTTAGATTTAGAAATATTTGTACTAAAGAGCACTTAAATTCTTTTATTCTCTAAATAGCACTTACTAATGTCCGCAACGTCCAGTGGTGTCGAACATTTACTTGAATAATGACTAATGGATAGTGACTAAAAATGTTACATTGCAAAAAAAACATATACTACCTTCGTCCCACTCTCTTTGTCCATTTTTTACTTTTGGAACTGTTCATCTAAACACTTTGACTCATCAAATTCTCTCAATGTGTAAGCCTAAATATAGTCATGTGTGATCTTGTTTGATTTGTCTTAACATATAGATTATTAATATATAATTTTTATAATTTTTTAATATACAAATTACAAGATAAAATTGATTAAATAAGTGCATTGGATGGCGTGGCAAAAGGTAAGTGAACAAAAAGAGTGGGACAGAGGGAGTACGATGCTATTTAGAGAAAGTCGTTATCTTTTTGTGCTATTTAATTAAGTAAATTCCCCTTAGATTCATTGATCATTGATTGGATTGGTTAATATGGTAAATTATCATTCTTACGTGCGGTGGCTTGCTCCGCCGTGGGTAATGGCTAGGTGTGGTTCCAAGGGGTTTTCGCGGCGATCGCGCCGGTGTTGGTGGCGGGGTCGCTGCTGGGGAGGATGAACTTCAGGGCGTGGATGATGTTCGTGCCGCTGTGGCTGACATTCTCATACACGGTGGGGGCGTTCAGCCTCTGGGGCGGCGGTTTTCTATTCCACTGGGGTGTCATGGACTACTCCGGCGGCTATGTCATCCATCTCTCTTCCGGTATCGCCGGAATCACCGCCGCTTACTGGGTATGTACATTATTGCTACGTAGACAATTACTTCTTTATATTCGGGACTTTGACCTAGTAAATACGACTACTCTCTTCCTCTCTTTCATTTTTTATTTTTTGTAGTCAAATGGGATTAATTTAAAAGACAATTAAATAAAAATTATATGATATATTAATTAGAAAGAATAATATTTTTAAAATATTTTACAAGTTAAATTTACTAAAAATGTTTTTGTATCAATATTAATTATTAGTCAAACTTTGTCAATTTTGACTATAAAGTTTGTCAATATCTAATACCAATATTAATTAATATCAATATTTTATTTTTTAAAGGACACATTCATTTATGTTATTTATATACTAAGGTTAATAAAATGAGAGTGTATCCTAGGAGCATAAAAGAATTTGCCAAAAGTTAAAAATAGACAAACATTTCAAGAACGAGGTAAAGGATTTGGCTAGACGCACAAAAAGAAAAGTTGAAAGATTTTTTTAGTTAAATGCAGAAACAGTCATTGTAATCTTTCTTGAGTTGGTAAATAGTCCTTGTACTTTCAAAAATTTTAAAATACTACATAATCCTTAGGGTCAAATAACTGGTGCATAGATAGTCTTTTCTTTAGGTCAAACATGAAGCACACAAATTAAAATACGCACATACAATGCGAAAATGTGAAGCATGAAACAAAATAAAAAAACTAATCTAACAAATTAAAATTGAGAAATTTACCTAAATAGGACTAAAACATAATGACTTTCCCAATATAGGATCATATCTTTTTATTTTCCAATGTAGGATCTTTGGTCATTATGAAGTAGTTATTATTCAAGTAAATGTCCATCATTATTGGACATTATTCCTCCCACTAGGTCATTATTAAGTCTTATTTAGGGAATAAAAAAGTTTAAGTCCTACGTTAGGAAAATCATTATGTTTTAATCCTATTTAGGACAAATTTCACATTAAAGTTACCCTCGTTTTCATGATTAAATATATAAAAGAGCCTTTTGTCACCTCTGATATATAGCACACATGTTATTTCCCTAAAATATACTCCCTTCGTTTGCAAAAAGGTTTCCTATTTTGACTTGGAACCAAAATAAGAAAGTGTTAAATTATAGTTAACTTCAAATTTTGGCCCTTATGTGATGGGTAAAAGTAAGATGTGATGAATAGATTATGAGAAAAAGTATGATCTGATAAGTAGGGTATAAAAAAGTAAGGGTAAAAATGATTTTTTAATAGAAAGTGGAAGTGTTTTGTTAGAAGTAGAAAAAATTAAAGAGGAATTGTTTTTGAGAACGGAAGGAGTAGTTACTTGAAGAACAAAATTATGTCGATCTCATTTAGAACATTGTACTACTATTAAAAAAATCACTATGGAAGACATAAATTGAAAAAGTTACTTTGAGAATTGAACAAAAAATGGATAAATTTCACCCATGGTATATGAACTTTCATCATTATTTCACTTCGATATATAAACTTTAATTTCTATCACAAAAGTACACGAACTTTCAACATTATTTCACCGATGGTCCAACAGTCGGTTTCTAGGTCACCTTCAGGTCATTTGGGGTAAAATTATAATTTTATAAATTTAAATTTTTTATTTTGACCTCACCTTTCCCTCCCTTCTCTCTCTTCCTCTTTCCCAGCCAGCCCTCCCCCCACGCACCCATTCTTTCTTCTTCTTCTTCTTCTTCTTTATTTAATTTAAATTCGAAAGAATGTTGAAAGTTCGTGTACTTTTGTAATAGAAATTAAAGTTTATATACCGAAGTGAAATAATGATGAAAGTTCGTATACCATGGTTGAAATTTACCCAACAAAAAATAAAAGACATTTACTACCATTCAAGCTAGCTTATACATCACAATTAAACTCTAGATCAAATTTTTTATTGTTACACACTTACACATGCTTCACATCTCCACATCATACGCATGTGTTTTATGTTCTTCACGTTTTCATTCAAGGACTAATTATGCAATGATTTTTTGACGATAGAGACTATTTCATAACTTTTAAAAGTTCGAAGACATTTTTTTATAAATTAAGGAGGGAACTGCTTGGTTTATTTCTGCCTTTTTTTTGACTAAATATTTATGACCTGTTTGTGAAACCATTAGTTTTTATAGTAATAAATAAATGTGATCAATTTCATTTCAAAAAAAATGTGATCAATTTTGAAAAGGTGGAGTGTTTGCTCGTAATAAATCAAATCTACGCAGTTAATTGTGGGCAAGTGATTATTTAGAATTTTCATTAGATAGATATATTTTTTTCTCCTCAAAATAAGATTCTTTATTTTGTTTGGTACATTATAATTCTTTCAAGATTTTTAAAGTCTTTCCATTTTTCAATTTTATTTTAGCTTCTTCCATCACCTTCCAGTCCTTTCAACATCTTACTCTGAAATTCTGATCCAAAAGAACATGATCTAAGTTGAAATATGATATGAAAAATTAATATAGACATTTAGAATACTTGTACAGTAGAGGGAATACTAGTATTCTAATTTTAAAATTTAATAAGAGAAATTTACCTAAATAAGACTAAAACATAATGACATTTCCAATATAGGACCATATGTTTTTATTTCTCAATGTAGGACCTTTGGTCATTATCAAGTAGTCATTATTCAAGTAAATGTCTATCACTACTGGACATTATTCCTTCTATAGGTCATTATTAAGTCCTATTTATGAAATAAAAAAGTTCAAGTCTTACATTAGAAAGATCATTATGTTTTAGTCCTATTTAGTGCAAATTTCACAATCAAAATTGGTACGGCATAAAATTTCACGCCGAACCAAAATATTTTGCAGGGTACTAGTATGAGTTAACTATTGTATCATACAATACCATTCTTACCCCTACTTTCCTCCAAACACCAAAGAAAATTAAAAATAACTCCATTTCTAAAAGTCAATTTTCAAAAATCATTTCCAAGGTGCCCAAATCGATCCAAATATTATTCGAATTCAATTATAATCTGAATAACCCTGCCCCCAAGCACCCCACTAAGCTTCTCCTAGATCATCGATTTGAGCGGCCTAAATCGACAATCTAGGAAGACAGGGTTTAAGGGGAGAGGTTTGACGTTTGGAAACAACAATTTTACTAATAATCAAAATAATCCGCGTGAAAAGAATTGTGGTGTAATTTTGTTTAATTAATAGTCAAAATTCATTAAATTTAATTGAAAAAAATAAAAAAAGGGTAAATAATATAGCACGGAGGGAGTATTCAATAATTCATTATTCAATGTTTCAGAAATGAGAATTAAAAATCTCATCGAATATTTGAAAAGATAATAATTGAGTCAATGTGTAGTTCATTACAATGAGATGAAATACGAATCATATTCTTCAATCCGATAAATTGGCTCATATGACACATTGAAGTAGGTTGTATTACTCTACTTATATGATCTACATGTGAAATGTAAATTTTCTCACTTATTTTTATCAGCTCCTAGTTGGATGAAGGACTAAAATATATGTAAAACATAGGAAATATTTTAAAATATGTTTTTCATGATTTAATTTCTAAAATAGGAGTTAAAATGCATAAACAATGTCAATAAAATAATGATCATATACATTATCAAAAATTATTGTGAAATGTCCACACGCAGTGCCACAATACAACAATACAAACTTTTATTTTGGGGATAAATACATGAACTCTTATTTTAGTATTTTCTTTATGATTTACTTTCTATTGAAGATTAGTTTTTTAGTTGGATTTCTTTCGTTATACAAGGTCAATACATTTAATTATTCGATATTTCAAGTTCCATATATATAATAAGTATGGAATTAAGGCCCACACAAAAACTTGTCAATGAAATAATAATCTATTTATTATTCCCTACGTCCCGTGAAACATTTTCTCTTTCTTTTTTTATTCGTCCCACAAAACACTTCTCATTTCTATTAAAAAGCCACTTTTACCCCTTACTTTTTCATACCCTAACTATCACATCATACCTTGTTACTAATAATCTATTCATCAAATCATACTTTTACTCATCACATCAAAGGACATTTTTGGAAATTCAATGCCAAAATACACTCCCTTAAATCGCTCCTAAAAAGAAAATGTCCCATGTAATCTAATGACATATTCATAAATCGTAATAATAAACTAACGGTGAGTTTGGGAACCTGAATTGATTTTGGATTTCAAATTTTGATTCGATTCACATGACTTGTTTTTAGATCAAAATTTTCAAATTCAAAATTAAGCCAATTACAAATTAACACCTCTTCCCGTGTTATTTACAAATTCAAACTCAACTTCTTTTTAATTTATAACTTGTAATTTGTAAATAAAGCATGATCGATATACCCCTATGCAACAACAATTCCATATTGGAATTTGAAAGTATGAGATTTCAATTATTGAAATTGAAATATAACATTTCAAATTATTTCTAGTTCCCAAATACTACTTCAATAAAATTTGGTTTACTAAGTTCTCTTACTAAAACGGATGATATTGCCTCCGTTCGAAAATTTTATTTCCATATGACTTTTTTTGGTATCCATTGTTATACTTTGACTATTAATATTTATACTTATACTAAGGTTTCGTTTGGTAACAGAGTTTTCGATTAGCGTTAGCGTTTTGGATAAAATTTTAATGGTGTAGATTAAATCTAAAAACGCTAACGCTAAAGGCTACCGTCGGATAGCTTTTTGAAAACGCTGACGCTAATCTCTAACGCTGATGCCAAACGGGGCCTAACTATATTTTAAAAAATCTTGATATTTCAATACCACATTTCAAAACAAGGAATTTATTCATATTAATTATACGGAGTAATACATTTACGGAGGATATTATAATGTTGGGGGAGAAGCAACAAGATAGAACACCTACAAGGATCAACTTCAAGACAACCAACCAAACACTTGACCCAATTTACCACAATTGATTAACCAAGCACACAAAATCAGCAGCACATCAAATAAACCACAATCAAATATGAAGAATAAAGATGCAAACGACACACAATTTTTATACGTGGAAAACCCCTTCGATGTGAAGGATAAAAACCACGGGACTAATAGGGAGTCCGCCCTCTTCTTTTCTTATTATGAAAATTGAGAGTAAAAACACCCAAACTCAGTCTACAAAGATGTCACAGCCCACCAACAACAACATACATAAGAGGCATCAACTATAGAGAAGGAAAATCAGGATTATCACCCAAAAAACGCAGCGTCGCACCAGCTGCGATTACAGAAGATCCGTAGTTCCGATTAATGTGAAACTTGAACAGATTGAAGCCCTAAGTTTTGGGAACAACCTCTGAAAATTTCAGCTCAATCCAACGGTCGGATCTCCGGCGATGATCGAATTTATGCGGCTGGTCTGTAAATTCTGTACCAGCACCTTTCCTCTCTCTATTCTGTTTTTTTTTTCTCTGCTCTGTCCGTAAGCACTGGCGCACTGCCACTGCCCAGCCCTTTTTTCTCCTTTTTGTTAGTCAACAAAGTAAAGGAAAAACTTTTCTATTATTGGACCCCCACCAAGAAAAATGGAACCCAAATGAAAATGGGCTGAACCCACAACATATAACACATTGTATTTTTTGTATATCGATGCAAAAATTTACACATCTTGACGAAAAAATCAAGTGGGAAAAGAACTTCTGAACGGAGGGATAGTATACATTATATTTTGACTTCAATTCACATGGCCAAAATTCAAAAACTCATACTCTGCATTCAAATTTTACATTAACATGAAAGTAAATTGATCGAAATTTGACCGATCCTACCCGATACTTACTTGACTCAAAGCCTTAGGCTTCTTTCCGTTCAATTTATTTTTTCAGCTTATTACTTAGCTTATTCTTATTAAATACAGATAGACCATATAATCAGAAAAACAGATCAGATTAGGCAAAGAGAAGATACCTTAATTGAAATCTACTCATGTTAATCACCTTGACTCGATTCATACCCAAACTTACTAAACAAAATATCACCCACACTTGACCTAATCCAAACTTACTTGGAAAGAACACCAATTAAATACTCCCTCCGTCCCGAAAAACATGAGAGTTTTGATTTTGAAGAAAAAATTAAAGAGATTGTATTTTGGTATTGAATTTCCAAAAATGTTCTTTGATGTGATAGGTAAGAGTATGATTTGATAGATAAATTATTAGTAAAAAGGTATGATGTGATAAGTAGGGTATGAAAAAGTAAAGGATAAAAGTGACTTTTTAATAGAAATGAGAAGTATTTTTAGGGACATATGAAAAAAGAAAGGAGAAAGGTTTTCAGGGACGGAAAGAGTATTTATGAAGAAGTTTCAAAAAAATTTATGAAGAACAAAAAACTTGCTAACTAAAGGTTTGCTCTTTTGAGTTAGAATTTCAATCTTAAATGTTAGATCAAAACCAAAAGAGTTGAAGGTAAAGTGAGAGAAGTTGAAAAAAAACTAGGAGTTGAAGAATTGTAAGGAGTTGGAGAAACTAGAAATAGTTGGAGAAACTAGAAATAGTTTGAAAAATTAGAAGTAATTAGAAAATGTTGGAAAAAAATAAAATATGTTGGAAAAAATAAAAAAATATTGAAATGTATACTCCTTCCGTCCCAGTGTGTTTGTCCAGTTTGACTTTTTCGAGTCAAACTCGACAAATTTTGAGTTTTAATTAAATAAAAACCGTAATGTATTTTAACATAAAAATGAATTTATTGGATTTATCGTATTGAGAAATTTCAAAATTGTATTTCATTATGCTAATATGCAATATAAATTGAGAGTATTCGAGTTCAAAGTTTGTCCAATTTAACTCGAAAAAGTCAAACTAGACAAATACACTACTGAGACGGAGGTAGTATTATTTTTTAAAAAGTTTTTTCATATGTTTAACTATTATTGTTACAAACCAGATTCATTGTAATATTTTTGGGAGAACTCTTCGGATAAGAGTAAAAAAAATTATGAAAATATCAAAATAGGAATCATAGGTCTTTTAAGACCAAAAAAAGTGTTTACACTGTCATTGTTACACTATCACGCTCCTCACATTTTGACACTACAACTGCCACTCGTCGCTGCGACCACTAGAGTACCACTATTGATTGTCGACGTTGACTAATGGTTAGCCGATGATTGCATGATCACACTGCCATATTACATTTTCATCATTTTTCTTTCACACTGTCAACACTCTTACATTACATTGCTGTTATGGTAAAGAGTGTTAAGGGGATAGATCCAAGTTCGATTTCTACCAACTACGTTGAGAGAGAATTATGCTAAACATAAGGTATATGTATGTATTAAATGTAAACTCCACTTTTTACCAGTAATATGCGATTAAATTTTAATTTATCTTTGCTCAATAATTGTCTGATCAGGTTTAAATAAGCTCTCGGGGAAGGGGCTCATTATTTTTTATAAATAAAGGGTCCTTATCTAAAAGAGTAATCCTAGAGTCACAAACAAACAATTCATAAAATTCAAATATTTTTTTCTTTTTAACATTTTACTAGGAACAAAATGCACTCAAATAATAAAAAAATACTCCCTCCGTCTCAAAATAAACTTCCCTTTTTGATTTTTTGAGGATTTAAGGGAGGGATATTTTTGTGTTGACTTTCCAAAAATACCCTTGATGTGATGTGTAAAAGTAAGATGTGATACGTAGATTATTAGTAAAAAGGTATAGTGTTATAGATATGATATGAAAAAGTAAGGAGTAAAGGAGTTTTTTAAGGTAAAAGAGAAGTTTATTTGGGGACAAAGAAAAAACGAAATTGAAAGTTTATTTAGGAACGAAGGGAGTATTTAAACTTAAAATCCACAAAAGACAGGTTTGTGAAATTTGTGAAATGTTAGTGACTCTTGCATCTTCATATCTAAAACGTGGACTCGAACATACAAACCGTTTAAATAAGAGCGATGTTCTAGTAATATCACGTACATCAAGAGACCGCATTCCCCCCATAACATATCAATAATCTATGGAATAAATATAGGTGGGGCCAAGATGTAAAGCAGACCGAGAGCGGTTCCCGCCAAACAATGTGGTGTTGATGCTAGCCGGCGCAGGGCTGCTATGGATGGGGTGGGCCGGGTTCAACGGCGGAGACCCATACGCCGCCAACATCGACTCCTCCCTAGCGGTGCTCAACACCAACATCTGTGCCGCCACCAGCTTGCTAGTTTGGACATGGCTTGATGTCATTTTTTTCCATAAGCCATCTGTCATTGGAGCCGTTCAGGGAATGATCACTGGCCTCGTCTGCATCACTCCCGGTGCAGGTATGTATGCACATATATACTCCCTCCGTCCCAAAAAGAATGGAACGGTTTGACTTTTTGGAAAATTAAGGGAGAGATATTTTGGTATTGACTTTCCAAAAATACCCTTGATGTGATGGGTAAAAATAGTGTTAGGAATAAACACACAACACACACAAATAATCTGCGAGAAACGAGATAAACGGAACACAAACGACACACAAGAATTTAACGTGGTTCGGTTTCCCTAATCCACGGCTGCAACAGGAAGATTTTCTTATTTTACTTGTGGTGCCGATTACAAGTACAAGTATGCAATATATATAGGAAGAGTGCATCTAGGGTTTCGTAACATGGGCCGGGCCAAAAGTCAAGCCCAAGCCTCCACAAACCCAACATTCTCCCACTTGGAGGCTTGATAATCATCAACTGCCATCCACCACGATTCCCTGTACATCGAGTAATCTTCCTCAACTCTCCTGTTGCAGCGGCCCTATCATCAGACAACTGAAAGGCCCGTTGAAGCTCTCCCAAGCTTCAACACATCAGTCACGGCAAAATCTGCCCCTAACTCGTCCTCGGTCCCTACCGGCTCCCACTGCAGACACACACTGCCGGATCCTGGAACATCCTGAGAACAAACACTCTCCATACTCAGCAAGAAATTTTCTGGAGATGTTCCAACAGCTGGAATACTGGTTCTCCTGACCCACTGTCTTCTAGGCAACTTGGCTGAAGCGCCTCTTGAGATCCCGCTGCCACAAATACCTCTGACTCGCCCCCTTGAACCTTTCCACGCTCGTTCATCCTGAGTCTGACCAGTGGCTCTAGGTTTCTCTCTTGCACAGACAACCTTATTCTGCCCACGAGACTCTGTGAACCGGACTTTGTTTCTCTTCTGAACTGGGACGGTCACTCCCTTAGATGGTAACTCGACCATATACAGCAAACCTCTCTTCTTTCCATGGGCCATGATAAGGTTTCCCTTCACGACCTTCCACTGCCCATCTTTGAACTTCACCTCATGTCCGTGTTCGTACAACTGCCTGACAGAAATCAAACTTTTCTTCAAGGCTAGAACAACTTTGACATCCTTCAAAGTCCAGAAACCGGCTGGGGTCTTCAGCACTATTTCACCCATGCCCGTCACATCAAGAGCTCTGTCGTCCGCTAGTCGTATCTTTCCAAAGTCTCTAATAACCAGATTCTGCAATGCTTCACCGCTGTGGGTGGCATGAAATGAAGTACCAGAATCCATGACCCATGAATCCACATTGCTTTCCTCACAACAAGTCAGAGCGACCTCCTCGTCACTCGCAAAGCCTTGAGCAATGTTTACTTTATTATCATTTGGGCATTGATTCCTAAAATGCCCCACCTCTTTGCACTTCTAGCACGTTACACCTGAGCTATCCCGAGTCTTCGACTAACTCCTTCGTCTGTTCCTGCTCCCACTACCTCTGCTATTTCTTCTGCCTCTACCAACATGAAGCAATTCACCAAATGACTCCCCTGAACTCTTTCTTCTGACGTCCTCGCCAAGAACGAGATCTCGAATCTGATCAAAGGTGAATCCATCGGGTCCCACTGAACCGGTAACTGCAGTAACCGTTCCGGACCAATTATCAGGTAAAGACGATAGCAGTAGTAAAGCTTGAACTTCATCTTCGAACTTAATGCCCACTGACAATAGTCTGTCTAAGATCGAATTCAACTAGTTGATATGCTCGGTAACTGAAGTGCCTTCTTTCATTTTTGTGTTCACCAGCTCTCTTATCAGAAAAACTTTGTTCGCTGCAGATGGCTTTTCGTACATGTTAGACAGCGCGTCCATAATTCCCTTCGTTGTCTTCTCCTTCAGAATGTTGAACGCAACATTCTTGGTCAACGAGAGACGGATCACGGATATTGCTTTCCGATCCAACCCTGCCCAATCTGCATCTGACATCTTTTCTGGCTTGTCACCCAATACCACGTCCAAATCTTTCTGAACAAGCAAATCTTCAATTTGCATCCTCCACCAACTAAAATCTGTACCATCGAACTTTTCAATTCGGAACTTCCCGTCTTCTGCCATATCCACGACTAGACAAGATACCCTGTACAACTAATTTCAGATCTTGGTAATTTCGTCAGAAAATCAGGTCCACCACTTCAATTTAATTAGCCCAAACCAAAAGTCCAAATCCAATAAAAAAAACCCAAAAAAAACAAACAAGTGGGCTGACCAGGTTTACGGCCCAACCTCCCACTTTTTTTTATTCGATCAGGATTTTCAATTGGCGGCTGAAGTTTTTCTTAGCAAACCAGACGGTGGCAGCACGGGGAGCAATCGGCGGCGGTGCTCTCGCTGGACGACGGCGGCAGATCTCCACTCAAGCGGCGAATCTCTCTCGCTCCTGCCGCGTTTAGTTTTCCAACGACGACGATCTGATTTGATGGTGTCGGCACGATCTGAAACGGCGCGGCTTCGCGGCGGCTCCTTAACGTGGCGGCGGCGGATCTGGACGGCGGATGACGGCTGAGATCCCCGACAAATTTGTGCGCGGGTCACTCAACGGCTGCTCCTCAACGCGGTTCTTCGTTGTTGCGTGTCCCTCCTCTGGATCGCAGCTTCTGCCGCTACACAAATAGCCTACACAGCGGCGCTCCTCAATTGAACGGCTACACACCCAGGCGATCTGGATCCCACACGGTTCTTCACACAAGAACCCTAGGTGACAAATCTTCTAGCAATTTGTGTTCGTGTTGAACAATTGGCTCCAATACCACTTGTTAGGAATAAACACACAACACACACAAATAATCTGCGAGAAACGAGATAAACGGAACACAAACGACACACAAGAATTTAACGTGGTTCGGTTTCCTTAATCCACGGCTGCAACAGGAGGATTTTCTTATTTCACCTGTGGTGCCGATTACAAGTACAAGTATGCAATATATATAGGAAGAGTGCATCTAGGGTTTCGTAACATGGGCCGGGCCAAAAGTCAAGCCCAAGCCTCCACAAACCCAACAAATAGGATGTGATGGGTAGATTATTAGAAAAAAGGTATGATGTGATAGGTAGGGTATGAAAAAGTAAGGGATAAAAATGATTTTTTAATAGAAATGTAATGGACTTTACGGGACACAGTTTTTTCGAATTGTAACAAATTTTTTGGGACGGAGGGAGTATTATATATGCACTCCTCACCTCCCTCCACTTTATTATTTGCATTTTAAATCATAAGAAAAGGACCGAAATAAGCATAAAAGTTAGTGTAATTTTCCAACTTTATGAACACATACAATCTTTTCACAATACACTTCCCACTGGCCGCAATACATCTAAGGGTCCGTTTGGTATATGGAATTGGTGGAATTGGAATTGAATTGGAATTGTAATTCCATGGGATTCAATTCTATGGAATTGAATTCTGTCAATTTCAATTCATTTTTTGCACTATCAATTCCAAATCTACATAATTTTTGTGTTACCAAACAATAGAATTGGAATTGATGTCCTCAATTCCAATTCCATAGTTTGAATTTCATGTACCAAATGAAGCCTAACAGTATTTGGAGGAATTTGAATACTCCCTCCGTCCAAAAAAAAGCTCACAGTTTGACTTAACACAAAATTTAAAAAAAGTAAAAATGTGTGGTAGAAAGTAATATAGAAGACAAAAAGATTTTTAGCACTCAAAGTTTTATACGGAGTATAAAAGGAAAGAGGGTGTTTTTTTAGCATTAACATTGATTATCTAGCCAAAAGTGAAAAGTGTGTGGGAATGACAGGTTTGGTTCAAGGATGGGCGGCCATAATAATGGGAATTCTATCCGGAAGCATCCCGTGGCTCACAATGATGATCCTCCACAAGCGGTGGACCCTACTCCAAAACATCGACGACACTCTGGGCGTCTTCCACACCCACGCCGTCCCCGGTCTCCTCGGAGGCTGCCTCACCGGCCTCTTCGCCGAGCCGGTTCTCTGCAACCTCTTCCTCCCTGTGACCAATTCGCGAGGCGCGGTCTACGGCGGATCCGGCGGGATTCAATTCCTCAAGCAGTTCGTCGGCGGCAGTTTCGTCATCGGGTGGAACGTCGTCGTGACGTCCATCATTTGTTTCACGATTGGGTTAGTTGTCCCGCTGAGGATGCCGGAAGAGGAGCTCAAGATAGGAGACGACGCCGCCCACGGCGAGGAGGCCTACGCCGTGTGGGGCGACGGTGAAATATACGACGCCACTCGGCATGGATCCTCACCGGGAGGGACTATGCATTACGGGAGTACTCTGACTGGGGCCACTCCATTTGTGTGAAACTATTCCCTATTCTCTAGTACTCTGTAAAATGATTTAGTTTTGTCATTCTTCCGGCAATTCCGGAACCAAAATTAACACTAGTATAACTTGGTATTGTTTTATTTTTATTCATATTTTTAATTGAGTGTTGCTAAATCTATGATCTATCCCCAAAATGGTTGTATCCATACATTTTATCTATATTTGCTAAATCTATACTCATTACTTTAAATTTAAATTAGTGTAGATTTAGCCAATTTATTTGAAAATGGTGAATATAAACATTGTTAGGATGGATTTTGAAACCCTCTTATAATTAAGTATTTTTATTCATATTTTAAAGAGGTTATATGACTAAATAGTCTTCCCATTCTTGAAACAATAGATTTAAGCTCAATTCAACTCCAAAAGTCAACTCAAGAGAGCGGGGTACCCAAGCTATTAAATGACAGCACAATATAAAGCTGCATTGCCGATGTGGGATGAACAACTCAACAATAAGTGAATAAATAGTCTTCGAGCTTTACAAAATGTGACATAATCCATACAATCATAAAATTGTTTCATAATTAGTCATTTCTTTAAGAAAAAATGTAAAACACGTGCATACTGTACAAAAATGTGAAACATATAACAAAATAAAGAGCTAATCTAAACAATTTTTCTCGTCTTCATGGTTAAAAGCAGGGAAAAGTCATCTTCCACCTCTTATATGATACTACATTACCCTATAATAAAATTATTTGAAGAATAAAATAATGTCGAGTAAATTTTAAACATTGTACTACTTTTCAAGATATTAAAATTACTATAAAAAACATGAAGTAATTATTGTTAGAGTTGAACCAAAAGAAAAAAGATATTCTATTACAGTTAAAACTTACATATCACAATGAAAGAATGAACTAATTAGCCAACGATTTTATGACCACATGGACTATTTTTCAAAATTTGAAAGTTTGAGTAATATTTATCCACTTAAGGTATATCAAACGGATTATTTATGAATATAACTCCTTTTAAAAATAGAGGATAATTTTACCAGAATTCTTTATTATACTACAAATTGTACAACATTTATTTCTTTTATACGGAGTATGTGCTATAGCGGCACCCAAGCGCGCCACCAAAATCTGCTACGACATTTCTTTTTCATCACAGATCTGCGACAGAAATTTACAACGAAATTATGTCCATTGCAAATACTAAGTATTTTTATCTTCTAGGTCTAGGCATACCCACGAAGAAGATAGAGCCTTGAATGCCACATAGAATGATACTCCATCCGTCCCAAATCTGATTGCAAATTGGGATTTACGAGGTAAAATTTCTAATCTTTTGAAATCATTTTATTTACAAATTGGTATATCAATAAAAAATAAAAATTATATGATAAAAAATTACGTCAAAAGTTCTACAATTAAGAGAGGACAAAAATATTTTATTTTACTGTATCAAATAATCAATGAAAATAAACAAATAAGTAAAAGTTATCGAATTGGTATATCAATAGAACGCTACATAGAATGATATTCTCCGTTCCAAATCTGATTACAAATTGGATTTACGATGCAAAATTTTTCATCTTTTGAAATCATTTTATTTATAAATTGGTATATCAATAAAAAATAAAAATTATATATTACAAAATTACATCGAAAGTTCTACAAATAAGAGCGAACAAAAATATTTTATTTTATCAAATAATCAATGAAACAAACAAATAAATAAAAATTATGGAGAGATAAGAGAAAACAAAATTGTAATCAATTATGGGATGGAGGGAGTATGATTGTGAGAAAAAAAGCATTCAACAGCAAATATGTAGCTAAAAAACATTGTACGAGGTAATGATTTATATCACCATGGCAAGTATGACATTAAATTTTAATGTCAAGGGATCAACTAAATGTCATGGGATGACATTACTCTCAATTAGGCATTTATAGTGCTTGATTCGTAAAATTTCGTAAAATTTATACGGAGTAATTCCTACATCCACCCCCGGTAAGTTCCCTTACTCTGCCAACGAGTCTATCCCTTTCAATTGTAACATGAATTTTAATCTAAAATTGAGGTGTCCAATTAGAAGGGGTGAGTTCGGGTCGGACCAAAGTGAGAGTTTAACAAGAAATCATAAGAGGTTAGAACTACCAATTTTAAATCGGGTATCGTAAGTGACTCAATTGGGACAAATATCATCCAATGACATTCAAACTTAATGCCATGGAAACCATGTCCAGATAAAAATTAAATTAACAAAGAGGGATGCTGGGAAGATCTCACTTGGTGTACACTAAGGTAAAAAAAACACACAAATACTAAATATTTGTGCACGTACATGCATTGAATGTCTATGTGTATCTATTTTTACCTTAGTGTACCCTATATGGGATTTCCCAAATATTTTACAAATTAGGAAGGACAAAGAAATTTCATTCGTTTCATAAGAAAAAATTATAGTTTAACTTCCCAAAATTTAAGAATATAAAAACATGAAAATGTATGGTTGAAATTTATTTAGAAAAATTTACAGAGTACAAAATTAATACGAAATTAAGTAACTTGGAGTAAATCTTATGCGGATGAGGGTAGTTCACCAAATTACCAAAATTCAAAGCATTTAACTTATAAATCTGTGAATAAAATGAGCTCCAAAAGAAGTGATGCCATAAGTTCAACTTTCCATTTTCGTTTGATTTTCAATATGGCCTATTACAAAGCTGAGACTACTATCACAGAAATACATAATTTTTTTTTTAAAAAAAAAAGTAAAAACCCACATAAAGCTGCAAAAACGTCTGAATGAATTGAACTAGAGATCACTACAGCATATGTATAATTCAGGTCTCATTGTGCATTAACGTACCTCCTCAAAATTTGGACTTGGTTTCTCTTTCATATCTCTCCCCATATATTGGGGCAACTTTGACAGTTTTTCTCCCTAGTATACAAGTATATTAAGTATATATGCTACTTCTTACTTGTCAAAAGAGGTAACCCCCAGAGAGCCTCGGCGCCCTCACTGCACTTGTCATGGACTTGCTTTATTCTCTCCACCGATTTGCAGATTCCGCTGCAAGACCAATCAAATGATGCCACGCATGCATTCCCTGCTTGAAGTTTCCACTCGCATTCTGCAGAAGAGTGCATTTTTTTATGTTACTTTGCCCAGAAGATTCTGTATATCGCGTTCGGATGGTGGGGTGAGAAAGAAGAAGAAGAAGTGATAAAAACCTGGCGGAGTTCCACAACACATGTTTCTGTCATCAATGTGTTCGACATCAAGACCAATCAGCCATGCCCCTAGGGATACATCTTCATTTGCATACTTGTGTAAGATTTGCCTGAAACCACCACATATTACTACCGGATTTCCAGCATTATATTCTACAAGAACAGAAAGGAATAAAAAAAAGCATTAATCGTGATTACTCGTTGTCGGAAATGAACTTTGCCAGATCTTTTGAGATGGCATATATCTGTCCAGTTGCATGTCTGAAGTACTTATTTCCCATATCTCCAAATCTCCAGTACTCAGGTTCGTGGTACTTCACATTCCTTCCAAAGAAAATGTTAACATTAATAAAACCAATCAGAGATTTGGGGGAGGGAACACTATAAACTCCAAACAACAATTTAATACTCTGTCTTTAAAAAAACATGGAATGTAAAAGCTTAATAGTAACGCACTTGCTGTAAAGAACTGGTCCGGATTTCATACAACCAATATACACCCTGGGTTTGAGACGGTGTCGGGAAAGAGTTGCAGCAAGTGTACCTTCATTTAAGACTTAGTATCTAAATGCATCATAAAAATTAATGGAAAAAAACCACTCCTGAACTATTGTTAGCACTACATATATAAAAAGGAGACCAATAGAGAAAATACTACCCAAGTTGACGTGAACATCATCATCAATCTTGACATAGAACTCAGCATCCCATCTTGCATAGGCAGTGGAAATGAAAGATTTTGTCTTTGCAGAGAGTTCATGATATCCCTCTATATGCTCCTGCACAATACCAAAAAACAAGTGTTATATTGATGAATAGAAGACGGTATTGCACATAGGCATTGTTTGGTCTTCACCATTTAATATTTAGCTGCTTTTTTTTGCATCAATTATTTCCAGAATATTAAGCAACCGCTGAAAACCAAATAAACCCAAAGACAAATCAAGTATTAGAAATTCAACGTACAAGCCTGAGAATGTCTTTGTGCTGAGCATCTTCCAGATCAACTGCTCGATCTAAAACGCTATTGGATGTTGCACTGAATCAAAGGGTAAAGCTAATAAGGCTTACCAACCTATTTCACCACTTCTGCAGTAGCCTTGAAGCTAAAGTTCATAGAACATTATAGAACATTAAAGTACTACCTGTGGCCAATCATAAATCGCACAACAATTCCCTTGTCTTCTTCTAATTTAAGCAGCTTCTCGCCTGGTAAAATCAATATATAAATAAACGAGCATGAAAGAATGACAAAGAGCTTGGGGCCCTGTTTGGTAGTGGTAGCCTTATCTGAGTCATTATGCATATATCAATAGATTAATCAGAATAAGAAGCTTTGACTTGTTTATATGGCTGAAATGGGTGTTACGGAATGCTTTTCCTGTTCAGAAAATTCATCCATTTCAGCCGAATAACACTACCAAACGGTCCACAAACCATTGCAAAGAGGCTACAGAAATGAAAACCTTGAGGTAGCCATGTTTGTCTAACAGAATCGCGCCTCTTTCTGCTACTGAAGGCTGTGTTTATTCCAATAACCATAAAAGCTTTCTTCCTTGTCCTCGATCCATCAGACTTATCACCGACAGTGGCAGACAGGTTACCAAAACTTTCCACGTTATCAGAACTCCTAGACAACTGTAGCTCATCTCGAACTTGAGGAAATGAATTGCCCAGGTCTCTGATAAACAGTCAAAGATCGGAACAATGAAGTTTGGAAACACCTTTATATCGTGCACTTTCTCAAACTTGTAATTAAAATAAGTATTAACATCATATCACCAATTACTGAATTACAAATTCAAAAAGTTCAAAA
The DNA here is from genome assembly GCA_003260385.1 of Cuscuta australis. Classification (NCBI taxonomy): domain Eukaryota; kingdom Viridiplantae; phylum Streptophyta; class Magnoliopsida; order Solanales; family Convolvulaceae; genus Cuscuta; species Cuscuta australis. The sequence goes on from NQVE01000196.1 coordinate 1,368,850, forward strand.
CAAGGAATAGAAATAATAAATCACAATCATATAGATTAGTCAACGAAGGGCGGTGATAAAGAGATTCATCATCAATGCTCACTCGGTGGTTTCCTGGACTTTGCTGAAGTCACCAATTACTCTCTTCTTCTCCTGAATGAAATATGGAATTAAATAAGAGTAGAAAACCCACACAAAAACAGAAATCAAACAACCAAAATCTAAGCTGCAATGGGGAAAACACAAACTTTTTTCCAAATTATTTGGCTTCAGAGACGTCCCAATTACTCAAATGGGGACGTTTCGGCTACGGGAACTGACACTTAGTTGAAGAATCCGTGAATCATATACCAAAATCAGAACGAAAAAAAAAAGATATGGCTTGGACCTGATCAACAGTGGTGTCGCAATCGTCGAGCTTTTGTTGCTTAATTCGGCCGCCAAACAACATCCTGCCATCATCCATTTCAAGAGGAGCCCATACTCTACAAGGATTTCATGATTCAATAATAAAATCAAATCAAAAATTATTTTTTTTGGAGGGGAATCGAAAGCCATCATCAACAAAGGGGAAATGAAAAGAAGAAAAAAAGACATAAAAAACAAATAACCTGGTGGAAAAGAGCATCCCAAAGGCGAAACTGAGGAGCGATAAAACGAGGATCCATTTGGGTGAAACTCTGCCGCTTCTGCCGCTGCTTCGGGTCTTCACCATATTTTTCAGCATTCCGAAACAGCCCCCTGCGACCTCTCTCTCTTTCGAAACATTAATTCATTCATTCCATCTTCGAAAAACAAAACAAAACAAAACAGAATTGCTCGGAGTTGTGTAAATCTGTGTGAGGGAGAAAGAAAGGTAAACACATGCGTGGATGATTGGAAGGAGAGAAGAGGGAGAAGTATTTATGAAAGGGGTCGTCGATATATGTTTGATTCAATCCCGTCTTCCAAATCTTCCAACTCTCAACCCCTCCATTACGGCGACCGATGGTGACGCCATTTTCTCCTCCCCTGTCCATATTTTACTTTTCTGATTGTCTGCTTTGACGAGGTTTTTTTTGGTAAGTTGCTTTCAGGCGCGCCTAGCGTAAAATTGTCTTATTGTCAAATTAAGGTGCACACCTTAAATCTTTTTATAATTTATACCGGACCATTCCATGATATTATCTGACAATATCACGGGGAGGATCCAGGCACGCTCTGGTGCCCTGTTTGTAAATTAATGCTTCTTACCTTCTCTAATCCTCTGGTAAATCTCTACCATGGTCCGACCCGAACATACCGCCACCCTCTTCAATTGCACCCCACAAGTTAATTTTGACCCAAGAGTCAAAATTAACTTGTGTGGTGCAATTGAAGGGAACGGGGGTTTATCGGGGCTAGTGGTAGTAAAACAGTCAATTTTACAAACGGGACCTAATAATTAGGTTTTCTTTTTTTACAAAGTCCAACACATGTTCCTAATACATTTTGTCTCTAAATTATCGTCCTTTCTCAATTACTTTGATTAGTCTAATTTTTTATGTAAGGGATTGACTCCAGTGAGATGACACCTTACGGTGCAATGACATGCTCAGATGACGCAAAGCTCACCACACTACATTACAAAGCTCACCAATGAACAATGCAAAGCTCACCTGGAAATAAAGCAAAGCTCACCACTTTGAATTCCAAAATTCACTTTTTTTTAATTTTGAAAATTAAAAAATTAATGAAAAATAAAATAGCAACACCGGTCAACCACCGGTCAATGGCGGCGGCAGGCGGCGGAGCAGCGGCGACGGTGACCGGCGACTGGAGGCGGCAGGGGGCGGTCAATGCTGGAGTCAACGGTCAAAGTCTAGTCAGCACCCCTTCTTTTGATTTTATTTTTTCAAAAAAAATTCAAAGTGATGAAAAAATATGGTGAGCTTTGTCTTACAGTTTGGTGAGCTTTGTAGTTGTGCTTGGTGAACATTGCAGTGGGCAGTGGTGAGCTTTGCGTCATCTGACCGAAGCATTTCATCGCACCATAAGGTGTCATCTCACTGGAGTCAATCCTTTTATGTAATTTTAAAATATGCAATTTATACTATTTTATTTTAGATTAATTTTTAAAATAAATTAATTTTTTAAAAAAAGAGATTTTACTCGTTATTCGGAAGAAGATGATAACTTACGGGCAAAAAGAGTGAAAATTAACGGGATAAAGGTTAACTAGATGGATCAGTAGAATCAGGTAAATATCCCACATATATAGATAATGATCAATACACTTCTTATTAGCTAATGTTATTAGGTATTTCATACTACCTAGTATTCTAGACATACATTAATTGATTTTCAAAGATGACAGTAATATTGTACTTATCACCACGTTTCATTTTACTTTGATTAATATGACCTTTAAATAACCAGAGACACTCGTGATGCTCCGTTATGAATATTGATTTTTTCTACCTATACCCCTCCCCCGGAGACGGGGTGTAGGAGAGATATGAACTAGGAACTGTAAGTTTGTGGGGCTGCAGCAGAAATCACCAATTGAAAACTACGCAAACAGATCAAACAACTATGTTGTAGAGAAGATACTGCAGCACATACTGTCACAGTAACAGATGATAGACAGAGTGCTACAACACCTTCTCTGTCACAAGCACATACGTAGAATATAAAGTAAAAACAGTAAGCAAGACACCAGAATTGTTCACGCAGTTCGGAGCAAATTCTCCTATGTCTGCTATGCCCACGTCCGTGTAATAGCCCTTCCACTAAATCACCGTAAGAATTACACAATCAATCACAATAGAACCTTCTAATGTTTTGATCTATCTACTTACGAATGACTTGACGACAAACTCGGTTTACGTCTATCTCCACGGCTTGTTACGCCTTCTCAAAGATCTTCTTCAAGGACGTAGATTCCAGTATACCTTCAAATAAAGATTCTCCTTGATCTACAAAAATATGCAGGCTGATCCAAAGCTCATAAATCGAGATTGAAGCTCCACGAGTCCTTAGACTCCTCCTAAAATTTCAGCACGATCGGACAAGATTTGGTACTCCCATCATAGACAAAACCAGAGCTGCATTCTGTGCAAAAAAACAGCGGCAATATGCAGATTGTAACTTCGATAACAGAAGATCCGTAACTCCGATAGACGTGAACATTTAACACAGTGAAGCTATATGTGTTGGGAACACTCTCTGAACGGTCCAACGGTCGGATCTCCGACGATGATCAAATCTGTGCGGGCTGTCCAAAAAATTTGCACTCTCAAACTCTGCACCTTGTTTTTCTTTTTTTTGGATTTGCTTCAGTTCTTTCATGGCTTCCTCCTTAAGAATAGCAAACTAAGTAGGATTAGAATTCTCTTTTCAAGCTCTTTCCTCTTTCTCTTCCTTCACATGTTAGGACTCTAAGTCTAAGTAAAACATCTAAAATAATTCTAGGTAAATTTATTCGTTTGTCAAAAAATAATGTCAACACAATTTGGAACTAACGATCTTCCCCTTTGGCAATTTTTTCACAAAAACGAATCTCAGCTGCTTTGAACCTCTTCTCCCCCTTTTTTGCATAAAAAATGCCAAAGGTTTTATTAAGAATATTGGGACAAAAAGAGAAGAATAACATTCAAGTGAGCTTGAGCATTACAATAATGAATATCAAAATAGACCTATACTTTGTCACATCAACCTGAGCCATATTGAGTGACTCCCTCTCGGACGATCCATCTGAAAAAGTAATAATCTGCAAGAAGAAAAAGACATGTATACAACCAGCAAAAAACATCTATGCTCTAAGGTATTCCATGCTGGAGATGAAACACTTCTTAGAGCATCTTCTAAATCAGGTAGAGATGGGTGTGCACAAACCCAAGCGGGATCTGAGTATACCGAACCGATTCCCATCAAATGCGCTTTTACACATGCCCAATGCCCGTTTTTTCATAGTCATAAACTTCTCACTCTCATGACTAGGAGGTGTCACTTCATTAAACTTATGAGATGATTCAGCGGGTCTGGCAGAAGATGTTACAGCGAATTTGGCAGCTTCTAGCTTCCTTCTTTGTGGGGCAGTTTGAGCAACTTCCTTTCTTTGATCAACAAACAAGTCAAGTACCTTGACCGGTTCGGTCACCGGTCTGGTTCTGAAAACTATGCTTTTAAGAGTTTCGAGCTCTCTTCTCACTTTATAATTTTGTTTAGTTTTTTTCGGAGTTTTCTCGGTACAAGTTATAGCCCGGATCTCCCATTTCTGCGAAAGCATAAAAGTACGTTTTCTCTCATTTTAATTATGAATTCAATTATGTCTTTCTTTTATGAATGCATATTTAGATCCACTATTATGAGGTACTAACTTTATTAGGGATGTGATTCATACTAGGGTAATAATAATTTTTAGATGAAATTATGTTGGAATATTTTTCTATAAGTTTATTACTAGTTATTATTCTGAATTTTTATTGTGATTAATTAATTGAGAAATTATTAATCAAATCTTGAAAAGGTAATCCTGCTCATTAAGAAATTATGATCAAGATTAAAAGTCATATCCTTTAATAATAATAATTAATTCCTAAAATTAGAATTAATTATTGAATAAATATCTAATGATATTTACTCACTAGTAGTAAGGTTTTGAAATGAGAGTTATTCTAACTAATAAAAATTGTCTATAAATAGCCATTTCCTAAAAATGAATTACATTCATGTCTTTTAAATCGTGATACAAATCACCACCTTTTTAAAGCTTCAATATTTGAGAACTTTCCAAATCAATTGGTAAATCTTGTTTAGCTACAATCCTACTGTCACTTTCCCTTGGGCCGATCCTAGAGACGACACGGGAATAAAATAATTTATGGTCAAGTTCATTCCCCCTTTACTAAAAAATCTTTTTACAAATGGTGTCGTTGCCAAGGATTTGCGTAGAAAGCTGCTAGAAGAATATTTTAAGCTTACCTGAGAGAATGTTGATAGGGTCGATTTTCAAAAAAAAATCTAAATTCCTTCTAAAAATAGCAAAAATTGAAATTTATTTTAAAACTAAAATAAATTAATTAATTTTTAATTTATTAAAAAAAATTATTATAAATTTAATTTAGGATAATCTAGGATAGTTTTTATGACTTTTTATGAACACTCGCTCTCGCGGAAATAATATTCTTCCGGGAACAAATAATCCTGAAATATTATTTCACCGACGAACAACTCGAATTCCACATCAACTGAGGTTCAGTGACGAAGGAAATGGAGAGGAAGATTCAGAGGAACAAGAGCGACCTTCAGAACAAGAAGAAGAAGAAAGCGAGAGAAAAGAAGAGATGGCGGAGAACCCGCGAAGAACGATTCTTCAAGCCATGAGTCCCGCTTACACAGAGGAGGATCCAATAGGACTCCCAGCAAGCGAAGCCCATGCCGTTGAGATCAAAGCAGCTATGATCCAAATGGTATCGAACAACTAGTCTGGAGGTTCAAAAGCTGAAGATCCAAGAGCACACATGTTGTGGTTTTCATGAACATGTCAACCTTTTCAAACCAATGGGTTATCTATGGATCGTATCAAAATCTCATTGTTCCCTTTCTCACTTTGAGATCGGGCAGCGAGATGGTTGAATACGTTTCCCCATGGTAATTTTAAGACATGAGAGACACTTTACCAGGCATTTATACATGAGTACTTTCCTCCTTCAGCCATTATGAAGATTAAGAACTCGATCCAAAACTTTCGCCAATCTCCATCAGAGTCACTAAGTGAAGCGTGGGACTGATTTAAGGAGCTAAAGATTAAATGCCCTCCGGCACTAATGGAAGCAGATAGTTTAATGTTTTACTTCTACCAAGGCTTACTAGTTCCGTCCAAGAAAGAACTTGACCATTCCTCTAAGGTTGGGTATTTTCTTAAGATGTCTCCCGAGGAGAATGAAGAGTTAGTTGAATGTCTAACCTCCAATGCTAAATATTGGTATGACAACCGCGCTCCTCAACTAAAAGTTGGAATATATGAAGTGGACCAGTTCACAGCACTCAAGGGCAATATGGAGAGTATTGTGAAACAAACTATCAAGGAGCATCTATGAGCTCATCCGGTTCGCGTTCCAATCATTACGCTGAGCCAGTAAACCAAGTGGAGACATACAATCTAGGAAGTTATCAGCCATCTAAAATTGTTGTCTTGTGAGTTGTTCTTACAGAACAATCTCACTACCTAGTGCCACCTCTGTGAAGGCTCCATAGCAACGAGGGCGAAAAAAGTTAATCTCACTCAATACGCTAATAAAGGGGAAGGCCCATGGGCTCCAAACAATCAGGAGCACTAGAGAGAGAGAAACAATTTTCAGGGGAATAATCGTCCTAGGTATGATCAGAAGCAGAGTAACTGGAATAGTAACAAAGGTGGTAATTACCCATCGGCAGAACTACCAAGAAGAATCCATGGCGAAGCTCAAATCATGGGTAGAAAAGATGATGATGGAATGCATGCAGAAAATGAAAAACTTAGTAGACGATCTGAAGGAACGAGATAAAACTCGTGACAACCAACTCCAGCAAGTGTTTAAGCAGCTAGGAGCCCGTGAACAAGGGAACCAGCAAACTACTACTGAGCCAAACCTTATGGAATAGCTTCGGGTCATTACCTTAAGAAGTGGTAAAGAGCTTTAAGGCCAAGTAGTAGAGTTAGAGGAAGAAGTTCAAGAGATCTCATGCGATGCAACCGCAGTGAAACCCAGCAACCCTACATCAAAGGAAAAGAAAAAGGATGAAGCAAAACCCAGCGGACACAACCACCGAAGCACGCCACTCCAAAGAATAGTATACCCTTTCCCAAAAGGGTAAAGAAAGGTGATGACGAGAAGGCTTTTAAGAAGTTTCTTGACGTCATTGGCCAAGTAGAGGTTAAAATGCCTCTTGTGGATGTGATGATTGAGATGCCGAAATATGGCAAGTTTTTAAAGGATCTTGTAACAAAGAAGAGAGACTGGGAATAATTTTTAGTGGTAAGTCTGAATGCGGAATGTTTTGCCCTCCTACTCAAGGAAATTCCAAGAAAGCACAAAGACCCAAGTTGCTTTGTTATTCCCTATACAATTAATGATAAAACGTTTAATGATGCTCTGGCAGACCTCGGAGCGAGCATCAATTTAATGTGTTCCTCTATATCAAACTCATTAGGGTTTATTATACTTGAACCCACTCAAATGTGCCTTCAATTCGTTACCCGAGGGGTGTTATTCAAGATGTGCTTGTGAAGGTGAATGAGTTCACACTCCCTGCTGATTTTGTTGTACTAGATATAGAGGATGATAAGGGCTCCTACTAGGGTGACCATTTCTTGGCACTTCTAAGGCATTAATTAATGTTCATAATGGGGAGCTGACCCTAAGAGTAAGGAATGACGATGTAACATTCAAGATGATGAGTGTAATGAACCGTACTCCGGACCAGCTGAGTTCTGTAACTCAGTTAAAAAAATTAAAGATAAAGGGTCTATTGAGGATCTCTTGAGCTTGGAAGCAGCCTTCCAAGAACCTAAGTGTGAGGAGGTACGTGGAGTATGTGACCAATGTGAACCCACTAAGGAGTCAAAACCCTTAGAACTTAAACCACTACCCGCACACCTAAAGTATGATTTCCTAGATAAAGAGGGCCAATGCCCTGTTTTTATTGCAGCTGATCTGACATGCGACCACGAGAAGAAACTTTTGGCACTCCTTCGACAACACAAACAGGAAATTGCTTCGAAGTTGGAGGATATCCAAGGGATAAGCCCTACCTACTACACTCACAAGATCGCCATCGAATAAAGGTTTAAATCAGTTGTCCAGGCACAACGTAGGTTGAATTCAAAACTAATGGAGGTAGTACAGAAGGAGGTCTAAGACTCTTAGATGCGGGTATCATTTACCCCATTTCGGATAGTCAGTGGGTGTTAGCTAGTTCCGGGCAGAACTATGACTAGTTGGCAAATGGTCATAGATTATAGGAAACTAAATAATGCCACTAGAAAAGACCATTTCCCACTTCCTTTGGATTTATAAATTTATTGAAAAACTAGCCGATGATGCATACTACTGTTTCTTAGATGGTATGAGTGGATACATCCAAATTCATGTTAATTTAGAAGACCAAGAGAAAACCACATTCACTTGTCCTTTTGGTATGTTTGCCTTTCGGCGAATGTCCTTTGAGCTCTGTAATGCCCTTATCGCCTTTATGAGGTGTATGATAGCAATCTTTGAAAATTTTATTGGGGATTTTATGGAAGTCTTTATAGACGATTTATCCATCACAGGGAAGTCATTTGACGAGTGTTTGGGTAATCTTGAAAATGAGCTAATAAGATGTAAAGAGACCCACTTAGCCTTGAGCGGGGAAAATGCCAGTTTTTGGTTAAGTAGGGAATTGTGCTAGGGCACAAGGTCTCCAGCTGTGGGGTGGAAGTTGACCAAGAAAAGATTGAGGCTATTGAAAAACTTCCACCACCTAACTCAGTTAAGGCCATTTGCAGTTTCTTAGGCCATGCTGGATTCTACCGTAGGTTTATAAAAGACTTTGCTAAAATAGCAAATCCCCTGACGGCCTTGTTAGAAAAAGGTGTAGAGTTTATCTTTACTGAAGAATGCTTACAAGCCTTCAATACTTTAAAGGAAAGGTTGATTACAACTCAAGTCCTCATAGCCCCAGACTGGATGTTACCCTTTGAATTGATGTGTGGCACTTGCGACCTAGTAGTGGGAGAAATTCTTGGCCAAAGGAAAGATAAGATCTTCCATCCCATATACTACGATAGTAAGACCTTATCTAGAGCCCAACTTAATTACAAAACGACGGAGAAAGAATTCCTGGAAATTGTCTATGCCCTTGAAAATTTTAGGCTTTACATCATTCTTTCTCCAGTTATCATTTACACTGATCATGCGGCATTGCGATACCTGTTGCAAAAGAATGATGCGAAGCCTCGGTTATAACGTTGGGTGTTATTATTGTAGGAATTTGACTTGCAGCTAAAGGACCAGAAGGGGTCAGCCAATCAGGCTGCTGATCATCTGTCACGCTTAAATGTGGAGATAGCAGAAAAGTTTGGCAATTGCGAGGTTAATGAATCCTTTCCTTTTGAAAGGATTAATGATGTCCAGGAAAAGGAACCCCGGTACGCAGACATTGCTAAATACTTAGCTAGCAAAATCCAGCCTACCTTATTATCGCTGCACCTAAGCAAGAAGTTGAAGCGGGAGGCTCATTTCTACTTTTGGGATGATCCTTACCTCTTCCAAATATGTGTTGGCCAAGTTGTTAGACGCTATGTTAGTGAGGCCAAAGGGCAACAGATCATAGCAGCATGCCACAACAGCCAAGTAGGTGGGCACTTTTCACTTGCAAGAACGGCTCGGAAGGTGTTGGACTCTGGTTTCTTTTGGACGAAACTCTTCAAAGGTGCCAACCATTATGTTGTTGCCTGTGATTGCTGCCAAAGATCTGGAAACATGTCTAGGAGGGATGAGATGCCACAACAATACATGTTGCCCTGTGAAGTGTTCGATGTGTGGGGAATTGACTTCGTGGGCCCATTTCCAAGTTCCTATAGCTACAAATATATCTTCGTTGCTATTGACTACGTCTTGAAGTAGGATGAAGCCCAAGCATGCAAGAAAGATGATGGGCGGACCGTGGTCCGATTCCTAAAGAAGCTTTTTTCGAGATTTGGAGTCCCAAGGTTGATAATAAGTGACAAGGGTACCCATTTTCACAACAAACCCTTGTCGAAGGCTCTGGAATGCTACGGTGTTCAAAATAGAGGAGTGGCATACCACCCCCACAAACAGGGGCAGGTGGAAAATGCGCATAGGGACCTACGGAGGATTTTGGAGGAAACAGTTGTTTGCACGAGAAGGGATTGGAGTGAATGTAACACCCCGGCCCCCATCCTGGCCGTAAGTGTTCGCTCAAAGGATTATAGACTGGCCCCACAAACCAACACAAGTCTTTTCCCGCGCACTTTGTCCTCACTCAATCGCGCCCAAGGAAACTTCCCAGGGGGTCACTGTTGGGAAAAATATCATAGATTTTGATGATGATGTATTTAGAATGTAATAGGGACTTTAGGTCTCCCCCAATATTCAATGTAATTTTTCTTTTTAAGAAATATTGTCAAAACCAAGCTCTTGAGATTTCCAATAAAACTGTGATATTTCTTTAAGCGTTTTGATGCCTGAAGACTTAATCAAATTCAGTGATATGGAAATTGGATATCTTAATCGGAAAAGCTAGAGACAAGTAAGGATTTCTCAATCAGATAAAAATCCTTAGATCCGGAAGACTACATAAGAACCGGATGTCTCGCTACAACCCGCTGAAGGCTAAGTCATTCAAATCGGAAGACTAGCGCGGATCTCCTTCTCACCCGGAAGTCTGAAAAAGACTCATCCGGATTTGTCAGCTAAGAATCGGAAGACTCACCGAAGACCGGAATTCTCAGAAAGCGGACAAGTGAGAAAAGGCTTAGAAAATCATCTAAGTCCTGAATGAAGAAATTCTACCCGTGGCAAGGAAAAATCAATCTCTTGATTTTCAACGGCTAGATTGAAGATAATTAGGCTGATTCAAGAACAAATTACTCGAAGACAAAGTCTAGGTCTCTAAAATTAAAGAGCCTGCCCGGAATTCCTAAACAAGCACTAGAAGACAAACAGAGTAAAGTGCTACAATCTTGACTTCTTGAACAACGGCTAGAAGACGGATTTTGGGGAATCCTTTCTCAACAATTGGGTAAATCCAAACACCCACTTCAACAAAGAATCTTCAAATCACAATCTTCATTCAAAATTGAAGCTGGCAAATGCAACGGATAGTCCATTATGATTCAACGGATAGATTATCCAATCCAGCTATAAATAGCATCCTTGGAAGACTGAAGAGAATATGATGAGATACGCTGATACAACAACACAACGAAGCAATCACTAAAGCTATCTCATTCACAGTTAGCCCAAAAAGCTTGATAAAGAGAGATTTCTAAACTCCCTATCCAGAAGCAAACTTCTCCTCCTTCCAAAAAGCTATAGTGTAAACACTTGAAGGTTTCCTTACCTCAAGCACCACACCACGTTGAAGGATATTACTTTTGATCAAACTTATTGATTAAAAGGGGGTAGGTCAACTCTCTTACAAGTTGATCTTGCAAGTCCTATTGTTCGGATCTTGCAGTTGTTGAAGAAGCTTGACCTTCGAGGGAACAACAAAGCCAGCACGAGTGCAGTAGCAACATTGGTCTTGTGAAGATATACCGTGCAGAAATTCACACAAGTGTAACTGTTGGTTCATTATTCAACAACCAACTACATAGTGGATTTTGAGGACGTAGAAGGATTACCCCACCTTCGAACCTCGTTAAAGTTTGCGTGTCTCTCTCTCTCTCTTATCTTTATTCTTACTTGCAATTATATTAACTGTGAAAACTAACCTATCCATATTAATTACTGCTCACTCCACCCACCAAATTCCGCACACAATCTAAAGTTCACAAGGACTCTAGATTAACACTCATTTTCTCGTTTTCAAAAGAAACGAAAAAGATTTTAAACTTGTAACAAAGTCTATTCACCCCCCCCCCTCTAGACTTTGTATTTCACCACTTTGGGACCACCAATTGGGTTATCAGAGCAGTCTTCTCACTATGTACATTTAGATTAACGAGAAGCGATCAAAATGGTGAACAATATGGATCACGGTTTGCCCAAGTTTTCTCTTCTAGGTTATGATGATTGGAAGATCATGATGGAAGCACACCTTTACGCTCTACATGATTGCATGTGGATGGTGCTTGAGGATGGACCCTTGAAAAAACCAAATGGAGAATCCTGAGAGGAATCCAGCAACTCCAGACGTAGTCCAGTACAATCCAAATCCCAAGGAAAAATGGGATGATAGAGATTGCAAAAAGCACAATCTGGATAATGTCGCCAAAGCAGCCATCTTCAAGACACTTGACCCTATCACCTTCTCCAAAATTAAGCACCTCAAGACTGCCATGGAGATATGGCAAGGTCTTGGGAAGCTATGTGAGGGTTCAGAGGACTTGAGAAAGCAGAAGATAGAAGTCCTGCTTGAGAAGTTCAAAGGCTTCAAAATGCTTCCCGGATAATCATTTGATATGCTAGATGAAAGATTCCACAAAATCTTGAATGATCTTGCATCACTTAACCACGTTCTTTCTCCCAAAGAAAAGAATGTAAGGTTGTTGAGATCTCTTCCAACTGAGTGGTACACCAAAGCCACAGCCATGGAAGAAGGAAGAAATCTGGAGAACTACACTGTTCAAGGTCTTCTTGATGAGCTCAGAACCTATGAGCACGAGCTGAAGAAGAAGAAGGAAGAACAAGTCACTCCCTTCCCCACGGCACTGATGACAACTCCAAGAGTCCCATCAAGTGAAGGGACATGCCCAAGGAATTGTGACACACCCTCCTCCAGCCAGCCGTCAAGTTCAAAAATGGAGCGATGAGGAATTTGCCATGATGGTCAAGCAATTCCGGAAGTTCAAAAAGTTCTTCAAGAAAGCTGACTCAGTCAGAAGGCCATCCAAGGGAAAGCCACAGGTAAGTGACTCTCCTCCTGAATCTTATTTGTGTTACAACTGCAGGAAGCCTGGCCACTGTAAGTCAGCGTGCCCGTACCCAAAAGTGGAGAAGTACGGAGAAAGAGAAAGGATCGAGAAGAAAAAGAAGGCAATGGTTGCTGCTGAAAGTGACGAGTCATCCAGCTCAAGCTCGGATGAAGAAGCTCTCGTCTGCATGGAGCGCAGAGCTGAAAACTCCAACCATGAGGATAGGTGGACCATGTCAGAAGATGACACTCTCTGCCTAATGGCCAAAGATGATGCTGATCAAGAGGTAACCTCACAAACCTCCTGCTCATCTTCTTATGAAAGCATACCAACTTCTGAAAATCTTTTTGACCAGTTCAAAAAGATGATGAAAGACTTTGAGGAGATAAATCTCAAACATTCTTCCTTAACAGAGGAAAACAAACTATTGAGTGAAGAGAATCTCAAGTTGACTAAAGGTCGGAAAAGTCAACTGAATGAGATCACTCAACTCAAGACTAAAAATGAATCTCTCTCTGAAAAGGTGAAATCCCTTAACAAAGAACTAGGAACTCTTAAGTCCAAAGAAGCAGTGGATAAGCTTCTTGAAACGACCAAACATAAGGGTCGTGAAGGACTTGGGTTTGACTCCTCTAGCTCTAAAAGGAAAGGGAAAACAACTTTCATCCCTCCTAAACCTACTGCTAAACCAAATAAGCAGAAAGGGAAGGAAAAGGAAAAACCAACAGAAGTTTCCAAAAAGGTAGTCCCTCCTAAGAACTATAGGAAGCTGGACAAACCTCAAAAAGGAAATAATTTCAGAAGAAAACCTTTTAACCCCCATTATACACGAGGCTATACCCATTATGGGGTAGACAGGAGTTTTCCAAGAAATTCTGAGTGGAGAACTATGCCAAGATATAGTCACCCTCCACCTCAGAAGCTATTTGTGCCACCTAAGTATGCTTATAACCGACATAGGACACACTATGCACTACCTAGACAAAATCATAGGTCTTATCAACCTAGGTTTGCTAGGAGGAAACAAGAAATAACACCTCTTGCACGTAGGAAGTTTTATGCCTACAACTATGATTACAATCCCAACAAGTTTAGAGCTGCAAGGAAGATTCCCTGCAACTTCAAACTTGATGTAGGGACACACACCATTAACTACTCCAGAACCAAACTTAATTGGGTACCAAAATCTTCCTCCTCCTAATGCAGGAAGCCACTAACTACCCAGGTGTCTGGTACTTAGACATTGGCTGTTCAAGACACATGACGGGTGATGCGAGCCTTTTGAGCAATCTAATTCCCTATGATGGTCCAAGAGTTACTTTTGGAGGAAGCAATGATTTCGGCCTTACTAAAGGGCTAGGAAATCTGGTGTACAAGGGACTAACCATCCAAGCTGTATCTTATGTTGAAGGGCTCAATTACAACCTTCTTAGCATAAGTCAGTTTTGTGATAAAGGTTACTCCTTGGAATTCTGCAAGGACATGGCATCTCTTAAGAACATATCCACTAATGAAGTCATTCTCACTGGGAAGAGAATCAGGAACATCTATGAAGTAATGTGGGATAATGTCAAGGAAGCATGTCTAATCAGCAAAGGTGACACTAACCTTCTATGGCTTTGGCATAAGAGGTTGAGTCATCTCAACTTCAAAACTCTCAACAAGTTGTCCAAAGAAGGGTTAGTAGAAGGTCTTCCCAAAGCTGCATTCAGAAAGGAAAGAATTTGTGATGCTTGCCAAAAAGGAAGGCAAGTCAAGTCCACCTTCAAGGCAAAATCGGCACCCTCAACTACAAGGATATTAAGTCTTATTCACATGGACTTATTTGGCCCTGTTACACCAATAAGTCTAAGTGGAAAGAAATATGTCCTTGTGGTAGTTGATGATTACTCAAGATACACGTGGACAATCTTCCTCAACGGCAAGAAGGAGACTCAAGGGAAACTCACCAACTGCATGAAGCTAATTCAAAACCAAGCAAGTCAGACCATTCAGAAGATCAGATCTGACAAAGGCACAGAATTCCTGAATGAAATCATCATTCACTACTGCGAAGAAAACGGAATTCTTCATCAGACATCTACAGCAAGAACACCTCAACATAATGGTGTAGCTGAAAGAAGGAACAGAACTCTGAAGGAAGCAGTGAGAACCATGCTAGCAGAAGCTTCCTTACCAAAGAGGTTCTGGGCTGAAGCAGTTAACACAGCCTGCTACACTCAAAATACGAGTATGATTTATAAAAGGCACAACAAAACTCCCTATGAACTATGGAACGGGAGAAAGCCTAATATATCATATTTCCATATTTTTGGAAGCAAGTGCTTTGTGTTAAACAACGGGAAGAATCATCTGAACACTTTTGATGAGAAATCAGATGAGGCCATCTTCCTGTTGAAACACGGGCATGTCACGTTTTCGTATTAAAGCCGTGTTTGTTTTTATGACAGGTTTTGATAATGCCAAACCGCCGTGATCAAGTCAAACTTTGAATATACAAGGAGAAGAAGGAAGACAAGAACAAGAGCTAAAAGAAGACCAAGAACGAAGACCTTAGTCTTAGTTGAGTCGGTCTTCATTGTGATCAAGACCGACCCAATCTTTACACCTTGGCTCTTTAGGCTAAAGACCTTCATTGCACTTCTTAAATCATAAAAATGTTTTTCAAACATGTTTAAGTCATTAAAAACACTTGGTGTTCGCCCAAACCAAAAACCAAGCCATCCGACGTTCGGGTTTCAGAAACTGGCGTTCGGCTCTCGGTCATCGGCTATGGTTTTTGGCATCCGAACCAACCAAGTGGTTTTCAACTTTTTATGATTGGTTTTTACTCTTTGGCATGTTTAATCGGTTCTCCAACAAAAACATCTTGAAAACCATCTCTCGCTTTTGGTCGTTTGACAAAAATCATTCAAAACGGCATAAAACTTGGCTAGCCGTGGTTTTCACTTAAATGACGTGGTTTTTAAAGTTTCTTACTCGATTTATTAGCCAAATACATCAAATAAGTGTTTTTAAACACTTGGTTTTTATTTTGGAGAACTTTTAATTTTTCGGTCGGGTTTCGCATCGGTTGGCTAGGCCATGGTTAAGGCAAAAACCATGGGTTCTTGACTTACCACTCACCCAGCGATGGGAAGATCTTCCCATCGATGGGTAAGCGGCTCCTCAGCCAAACCACTTTCCAGAACCATGCCAAACAGCGATGGGGAGTTCCACCCATCGCTGTTAGAGCCTTGGTGCAAAATTACCACAAGGCAGAACGACCTTGCCCAGCGATGGGAAGTCTATCCCATCGATGGGAACCCAGCGATGGTAAGGGTATACCATCGATGGCAAGGCATGACTTTTGGTGGTCATTAAAGGTTGATTCTTTCCTTGTTTGGAAGTAAACCTCCCACCCAGCGATGGGAAGCTTGTACCCATCGATGGGTAGGTGACCGTTGACTTCAAAACAGAAGAAAAATTGGCTTACCAGCGATGGTTGATTCAAAACATCGATGGGAAGCCAATATTCTGCAGATCCCAAATCTTTTCAATCCCATAAATCAAGCTAATCACTCCTTTAATGCATTGGTCCGTTGGAGCCTAATTTTGCACTATAAAAAGGGGTGTTTGGGTCTGCTTTTCTCACCAATTCACTTCACAACATCTATACTTTCATTACATTCAAATATCATAATTTTCTATAGCTTTCTAGAGCCACTTGTGAGAAGGTTGAGTTGTTCTTGAGCGTACTTAGTTTACTCATAATCTACTCTATAAGAGAGTCTCGTTCTTGAGTGTAATTGTGTTCTTAGACACGTTGAGAGATAGTATCACTCTCGGTTGATTCAAAGGAAGGTCTGTTTCCTTTGAAGGATTCGTTGAGGTTCGTGTGACTCGAACTCTCAAGTTGTAACGGTTTGTTAAGCACCCGTAAGCTTAACGAGTTAGTAGTGTAGCTCGAGAGAGTCTCTCGGGAGGCTGGATTAGCCACAAGTTGTGGTGAACCAGGGTAAAATTCGGTGTGCCTCTTACTCTTCTCTTTACTTATCTTTTAAATTTTTAATTCCTGCGATTTCTCCGATCAAACACTATTCACCCCCCCTCTAGCGTTGGTCTTTTATTCTAACACTTCCTAGGATATTCCATGGTAAGCAAGGCGTTCAGAGTCTTCAACAAAAGAACCATGATCACTGAAGAGTCAATACATGTCATTTTTGATGAAAAACATGTGATTAACAAACCATCAAAACATGATCATGAGGTTCTGGATTTATCAGACAAGGATGAAGAAGTCAATAAAGAAGATAGAATGAAGCCCACGGAATTCATTCCATTCAGAAGTCTGCCTCTGAAGATTTCACAGAGAAATCCGGATTCAGACGGTGCTGAGCCCTCCGGAAATTTTGGCCAGCCTTCCAATATTCCGGATATCTCAAACGGCGACAATTCCGGAAATGGCGACCCAGTGCCAATCCATCCGGAAACACCAACAACTTCTGTTCTTCAACCAGAAGCTGAACTAGATCAACCAGCCAATCTCAATCAACACAATCTTCGTTGGTTAAGGGATCATCCTTCTCAACAGATCATTGGAGATATTCAATCTGGTGTTCGCACAAGAAGTGCCCAACAGAATCTTGAAGCTATGCTTGCTTGTTTCATCTCACAAGTGGAACCAACGAATATTGAAGAAGCTCTAGCTGATTCTGATTGGATCAATGCAATGCAAGAAGAACTCAACCAGTTTTCCAGAAATGATGTCTGGAAACTTGTTCCCAGACCTACTCATCAACATGTCATTGGGACAAAGTGGGTCTTCCGGAACAAGATGGATGAAAACGGCGTTGTTGTCAGAAACAAGGCCCGGTTAGTTGCTAAAGGATATTGTCAAGAAGAAGGTATAGATTTTGATGAAACCTTCGCTCCAGTTGCTAGACTTGAAGCTATAAGGCTGTTTCTAGCCTTTGCTACTCACAAGGACTTCAAAGTCTATCAAATGGATGTCAAAAGCGCATTTCTCAACGGAAACCTAGAGGAAGAAGTGTATGTAGAACAGCCTCCAGGATTTGAGTTACACACTAAGGGAGATCAGGTGTATAGACTCAAGAAGGCGCTATATGGACTCAAACAAGCACCAAGAGCTTGGTATGATACATTGTCTCAATTTCTTATAGACAATGGATTCACCAAAGGAGTAATTGACAAGACAT
The DNA here is from genome assembly GCA_003260385.1 of Cuscuta australis. Lineage (NCBI taxonomy): Eukaryota > Viridiplantae > Streptophyta > Magnoliopsida > Solanales > Convolvulaceae > Cuscuta > Cuscuta australis. Next base: position 1,386,613 of record NQVE01000196.1, read on the forward strand.
TATTCAAGCTACAAGATGGAGAAGATCTCCTATTAGTTCAGATCTATGTGGACGATATCATATTTGGCTCAACGAAGGAAGATCTATGCACCAAGTTTTCAACCCTCATGCAAGGAAAATTTGAAATGAGCATGATGGGGGAACTCAACTACTTCCTTGGCCTTCAAATCAAACAGAGAAGTGAAGGCACTCTCATCAATCAAGCTAAATATACAAGGGATCTTATCAAGAAGTTCAATGTTGATCAGAAGTCATCCGTTTCTGTCCCTATGGGCACATCCACCAAACTTGATATGGATGTAGATGGAAAGGATGTAGATCAAACTCTCTACAGAGGGATTGTCGGATCTCTACTTTACCTTACTGCAAGCTGTCCGGATATCTCATATGCAGTAGGTGTTTGTGCCAGATTCTAGTCAAAGCCAAAGGAAAGCCATCTGATAGCAGCTAAAAAGATTCTTAGATACCTCAAAGAAACTCAGAACATGGGTTTGTGGTATGCTAAGAGCAATTCATTTGAGTTAGTGGGATACTCAGATTCTGACTTTGCCGGATGCAAAGTTGACCGGAAAAGTACATCTGGTACTTGTCAATTCATTGGTGGAAATCTTGTTTCTTGGTTCAGTAAGAAACAAAATTCCATTTCTACATCTACAGCAGAAGCAGAGTACATTGTAGCTGGTAGTTGTTGTGCTCTACATTGCAGCTGGTAGTTGTTGTGCTCAAGTTTTGTGGCTAAAGCAACAACTACTGGACTATGGAGTCAAAACAAAGGAAGTGACAATATTTTGTGACAATCAAAGTGCCATAGCCATCTCTCAAAACCCAGTGCATCATTCTCGCACTAAGCACATTGATGTCAAGCATCACTTCATCAGAGATCATGTGGAAAAGAAAGATATCAAAATTGAGTATATCTCAACTGAAGAACAACTAGCGGATATCTTCACCAAACCACTAAGTGAAGCCAAGTTTTCCGATTTGCTTCACAAAATTGGTCTAATTCAATTAGACTGAATGTAGTGCACGTGGCAGTTCACTTTCCACGTCTGTCAAAATGATGGGTGAGAACGTGGCCTTGGGAACAGTATCGCCACTAGCCGCATAAATCGCCCACATTAAATCCCAATCGCCACTATTCAGATCTCAACCGCCCACTCAAAAATTCTTCGTCATCTTCTTCGCGAAAAATTCTCAAAAACCTGCAAGAACCCTAAGCCTTTATTTCTCAAATTTTCACCCAAATTTCTGAGAAAATGAAGGTTGTCGGTGCAAATGTCCACTTTCAGAAGTTAGATGCCAAGTGCTCATCTCCAACTTTCTTCCAAAACTATCTGCAGATGATAGCCGCTCAAGAACTCTCCGAATTTCTTCAAATGGAGATTCGCCTCAAATTCGAGGAAGAAGTTCTTGAATTCTACAGAAATGGAGAAATCAAATCTGCTCAGTCAAAGAAAAATCCACAGAGGACATTTCCAGTCATCAAGTCCACTGTTGGAGGCTCAAAGGTGAAGCTTTCGCAGAAGAAATTGGGAAGAAAGCTTTGCCTTCCCAATTCTGGAGTTGAAGTTGGGAAATTTCCAGTCAAAAATCTGGACTGGAACATCATTGGAATTTCTGGGCAAACTCTTTCTGGCCCAGCAAAGAAAGAAGATCTGAACAACGATTACAAGTTGATTTTAGAACTGGTCATCGCCTGCCTCGAATGTGGGAGTGGAGGTCATGCCGATGACATCACCCAGGAGAGAGCCTTCATCATCAACGCTCTCATTACCAAAACTAAGGTAAACTGGGCTGCACACTTTTTCAATTCCATCTCAAAGCATTTGGGAAAGCCCAACCAGAAATATCTTTGTCAAGGACTATACCTTGGACATATCTTGGAGTCTGTGGGTATTGCTTCTAAAGGAAAGAAGTATGGAGAAAGATACTGGCTATACTACTTATCCTCCAAAGGAGAAAACAGAGCCAGTGCTAGTACCACTGCAGAAGATAGCTCATCAGATAATGTCCTACTCATCCATATGGCAAAGACTGCCAAAAGAAAGCAAGTGGTGTCCCCCTCTCCCTCCATTGAAGCACCACAGAATCTTGTCTTGGTATGTTTGGAAGAAGAAGAAGTCTCTGACCATGGAGAACTTCAAAGGAAGAAGAAGAGAAAGATCAACTCTTCATCAACATCCAAAAATGTCAATTCGGATGAGTTGAAGGAGAAGGAAACTGCTGAGGAAACCTCTATTCAAAACCGGAGCCCTTAACAATTTGAAGAAGAAATCCCTCCAGTCCAAAGCCTTCCAACCTCATCTCAGCCTCATACAGATGATGCTGACAACAAATTCTGGCAGCTCTACTATAATTGGAGAGCTTGGAAAGTTGGAAATTCAGAAGAGCAACTGCTGGATTGGGACCAACAGCTGAAGAATGAAAAGATTATCAAGAAATGCCTAGGACTACCAGTCAACCACTGCTGTGAAGACATCTTGGATGACTACTGGGTATGGCAAAGGAACAATGAGGATCTGCATCTGGAACACTTGTCCACTACACCAGTTTCAGACTTTGAAGCAGATGATGAAGATACTGCAGTCTACAAGCCAGTCTTCTCAAAAGCCACAGAAGATCAAATGGCTCCCACTTCAGAAGAAATAGATGTTTTGGAAACAACAGCTGAGGATTTCCCTATCTTTCCGGAAACCTCACCTGCGTTTGAAATGGTTCTGACTGAAACTGTTCAAGAGAAGGCAGCCTCTCCCCCACAAGAGCAGAACCAGGAAGCAACTGAAGAAGAAGAATTTCAGCAACTGATCCAATCTCAAGTGCTCGAGATCCTCACAACTCCTTGTGAGATCTCCAATCAGACACAACTTGAGATTCTGGAAAAGTCAGCAGAAATTCCGGAACAGTCAGCTATTCTAGAAATTATGGAAAAAGAAGTAGAAGTCCAAAGGCACTCTGGAAAAGCTCAGAAGGAATCTCAGATGGCAGAAGAGGCGGTCTCTCAAACTCTAATAGCCATTTTTGAAGAACCATATGAAGCTGAAGATAGTGACTCACTCTCAAGATACATATCAAATTTTGCACTTGATGAAGCAGAAGGCGAATCTGAGAGGACACTAAAGATCATTGATGACGAAGATGTGCAAGAAGATGCTGAATCTCTTCCTTTGCAACTCTTTCAAAGGACATCATCTCCTCATCAGGTAACCAATTTTCACTTCCATAGCTCTTCCACTCCTACTCTTCTGGATGAGATACCGGAAACCTGGACAAAGAAGGTCCAAGGGCTGATTGAGTCAGCCCTAGCATCTCAACATGCCTCCTTTAGGCAAGAGATAGAGCTAATGGAAGCCAAACACACTGAGCTGATAGAGAAATATGAAGAGAAACACAGCGCTGATCACAAGGAGATAAGTAAATCAGTAGAAAAGACTCTAGAGATCATCTCTCTATTAAGTAAAACTGTGAGCAATACGATGGAAATATACACCTCTGACAGTCAACTGCAATTCAATGAATTCAACAAAGTCAAGGAGCAAATAGCAAATGTCACAATTGGTCTACAAAAACAGATGTCTCTTCTCCAAATGGACATCAGATCAGCCCTAGCTATAGCTTCAGCAAATCAGGTAGTAACCAAAGACTACTTGAAGGTGATCATTGACAATCAAAAGGAAGCATACAAGCTGTTCAGACTTATTGGTGCACATTCTGGGAACCGCAAGATGGAAGTAATTCTCCAACAACACAGTCCATCTCCAATACCACAGCTCCCTATTGCAGTCAACGAAGGAGAAGCATCTTATGTCCCTTCTCATCTGCACATGACTAATCTGATCCTTGAAGCACATCAAAGAAATCCGGAAAACTCAGCACAGCACCTATCCAGCTCAGGACTGGATGGAACAGAATTTATAGGTGCAGTTGTTGACCACTTCTCATATGCTGCTCAAACAGAGGAAAGGCGTGAAAACTTAAGGCGCATCAAAGAACTTTGTGGGAACATGCATGGCATCAGTGAAGTTGTCGGATCTTCAAAACACAAAAGGAACTGAAGGTTCTTTTCATCAAACCAGGGGGAAAGTATGTGAAAACATTTGTTTTGATGAAAACACCTTCTTTTTTAAACATTGCTTGGTTGGTTTAAACATTGCTTAAGTATGTCTTAATTGCGCTTATTATGCTTCATTATGCTTATCTCAAGTATGATTTTATCTTAATTATTTTTCTAAAGCGCATACATTCAGGGGGAATGTAATTCAGGGGGAACTTACCTAGTTTTGGCTAACAATTATTTTTGGCAATGAATTATTAATAAGCTCAAAGCAATGGAAGACGGATATCTCAGTTTTGGTACTAAAATTGGAAATCTCCAATTCAGGTACTTTACAAAATCTGCCTTCTTAAACTAAGCTTTAGTCCTTAATTCATTTCCAACGAGCTCTAAAAGTACTGGTCCCTAGGATGTTTAAAAATGTACAGGACTTTGGAAAAATAGTACCATTTTTCTTTTTAAATATTCATATTTGTTTTGGTGCTACCTCGTCCTAAGTAGAAATTAGAACTATAGGGAATGAAAAATGATAGTCTTATTTTGGGCCTTGAGAACCCAATAGGAGTAATTTCCCTTTAGTACATAGCTTTCTTTTCTTGTTGGGCCACTCTTTTGGGCTTAGCCAAACCAGAACAGTTACGTTTCTCAAACCAATCAAAACTGATTTTCTAATTAAAACAGTTTCAATTCCTTGGTAACTGGTAAAAGATTCCTTCTACTTTTCAACTTCTTGGAAGTTGAAACTCCTTTACTCTCACCGTTCCAACTACCCACTTAAATGGAACCCGTGAAACTCCTCCTCCCCTATTTAAATCAAGATATCTCAATCTACTTTCATCACAAACAACTCTCCCAATATGAAAAGTCTCCAAACTCACTGTCTAAGGAATACACCAAAAAAAATATCCTCAATGGAGAAACTTTTCTTTCTCACCCTCATAAACGGCAATGGAAGAAGCCTACTGAGAAGAAAAGACTTTTAAGGTCTATGGTGAAAATCTCGGCAGTAGAGAAGGTCTATGGTGGAAATCTCGTATTTTTCAGTATTAGACCATACACCTTCTCTGGAACAACATTCTCTCTATCTTTTTTGAGAGATGTGTTGCTTCCAAGATCTTGAATATCCACTTTGGATATTAATGATCTATCAAACGCAACGCCAACTGCTCAGCCAAGCAGAATCTGCTGAAGCTGAAAACAGTCAAGGCGGAAGAAATCACAAAATCTCAAGACAAAAACTTGGTTTAGGAATTATTGTAATTTGAATTGTATTTGTTTAAGAGTTTTTGTTAACAAGCTGTATGTTATGAGAAACTAAAAGAAAGTTACAAAATTAGTTCTCAGTACAGCGACCGGAACTCTTAAACACTTGTTTGTCATCATCAAAAAGGGGGAAATTGTTGGGAAAAATATTATAGATTTTGATGATGATGTATTTAGAATGTAATAGGGACTTTAGGTCTCCCCCAATATTCAATGTAATTTTTCTTTTTAAGAAATATTGTCAAAACCAAGCTCTTGAGATTTCCAATAAAACTGTGATATTTCTTTAAGCGTTTTGATGCCTGAAGACTTAATCAAATTCAGTGATATGGAAATTGGATATCTTAATCGGAAAAGCTAGAGACAAGTAAGGATTTCTCAATCAGATAAAAATCCTCAGATCCGGAAGACTACATAAGAACCGGATGTCTCGCTACAACCCGCTGAAGGCTAAGTCATTCAAATCGGAAGACTAGCACGGATCTCCTTCTCACCCGGAAGTCTGAAAAAGACTCATCCGGATTTGTCAGCTAAGAATCGGAAGACTCACCGAAGACCGGAATTCTCAGAAAGCGGACAAGTGAGAAAAGGCTTAGAAAATCATCTAAGTCCTGAATGAAGAAATTCTACCCGTGGCAAGGAAAAATCAATCTCTTGATTTTCAACGGCTAGATTGAAGATAATTACGCTGATTCAAGAACAAATTACTCGAAGACAAAGTCTGGGTCTCTAAAATTAAAGAGCCTGCCCGGAATTCCTAAACAAGCACTAGAAGACAAACAGAGTAAAGTGCTACAGTCTTGACTTCTTGAACAACGGCTAGAAGACGGATTTTGGGGAATCCTTTCTCAACAATTGGGTAAATCCAAACACCCACTTCAACAAAGAATCTTCAAATCACAATCTTCATTCAAAATTGAAGCCAACAAATGCAACGGATAGTCCATTATGATTCAACGGATAGATTATCCAATCCAGCTATAAATAGCATCCTTGGAAGACTGAAGAGAATATGATGAGATACGCTGATACAACAACACAACGAAGCAATCACTAAAGCTATCTCATTCACAGTTAGCCCAAAAAGCTTGATAAAGAGAGATTTCTAAACTCCCTATCCAGAAGCAAACTTCTCCTCCTTCCAAAAAGCTATAGTGTAAACACTTGAAGGTTTCCTTGCCTCAAGCACCACACCACGTTGAAGGATATTACTTTTGATCAAACTTATTGATTAAAAGGGGGTAGGTCAACTCTCTTACAAGTTGATCTTGCAAGTCCTATTGTTCGGATCTTGCAGTTGTTGAAGAAGCTTGACCTTCGAGGGAACAACAAAGCCAGCACGAGTGCAGTAGCAACATTGGTCTTGTGAAGATATACCGTGCAGAAATTCACACAAGTGTAACTGTTGGTTCATTATTCAACAACCAACTACATAGTGGATTTTGAGGACGTAGAAGGATTACCCCACCTTCGAACCTCGTTAAAGTTTGCGTGTCTCTCTCTCTCTCTTATCTTTATTCTTACTTGCAATTATATTAACTGTGAAAACTAACCTATCCATATTAATTACTGCTCACTCCACCCACCAAATTCCGCACACAATCTAAAGTTCACAAGGACTCTAGATTAACACTCATTTTCTCGTTTTCAGAAGAAACGAAAAAGATTTTAAACTTGTAACAAAGTCTATTCACCCCCCCCCCCTCTAGACTTTGTATTTCACCACTTTGGGACCACCAGTCACACATCCTAGAATTGCTCCAGGTCAAGCACGCTTAACTTTGGAGTTTCTAGGTGATGAGCTCTCGAAAAGAAGATGCACCTTGTTGGTATGAGTAGTACTATCAATCCTTTTGAGCTCTCTTCCCTTTTCCATCTTGATACGGGGTATTACATTCACCCCCACTTAGGATTGCAACGTCCTCATTGCATCCTTTTTTTGAACCCATAGATCTTCCCCGCTAGGTGAACTAAGCTCTTTTGGCCCATCACGGTCGCAGGGTTGCTCTGATACCATTTGTAACACCCCGGCCCCCACCCTGGCCGTAAGTGTTTGCTCAAAGGATTATAGACTGGCCCCACAAACCAACACAAGTCTTTTCCCGCGCACTTTTTCCTCACTCATGCGCGCCCAAGGAAACTTCCCAGGGGGTCACCCATCCTAAAATTGCTCCAGGTCAAGCACGCTTAACTCATGAGTAGTACTATCAATTCTTTTGAGCTCTTCCCTTTTTCCATCTTGATACGGGGTATTAGAGTGAAAATCTTGATGATGCTTTATGGGCATTTCGAATTGCGTATAAGACACTTATTGGAACAACTCCGTGCCATTTGATCTATGGGAAGTCATGTCACTTACCGGTGCAAATTGAGCACAAGGCGTTATGGGCCTTAAAGAACGTTTGCCTGAACATGTCTGAAGCAGGTAGGGATAGATTTTACCAACTTGACGAGCTAGATGAGTAGCAATCATTGGCATTTCATAATGCTGAACTATATAAGGAAAGGATAAAACTCTATCATGATGCTCTTATCAAACAAAGTAGAGTTTTTCATGAAGGAGACAAGGTGCTGCTCTACAACTCTCAGTTGAGGTTATTCCGAAGAAAGATCCGATCAAGATCGATAGGATCGTACACTATCACTATACTAGAGTCTTTCCTTATGGGACCCTCGAAATACAAGGGGACTCCAGGACGTTCATCAAGGTAAACGATCAACAGGTAAAATGGTATTTGGGAGAGCAGTACCAGAAGAACAAGGTGGAGATCAAACTCCAAAACGAATGATTCAATTGCGTCAAGCTAGTGACGTTAAAGAAGCGCTGAACGGGAGGCAAACTTTTATATTTCCTTTATTCTTCTATTTTTTCTATTACTTTTTATTTTATGTTGGATGAAAAGAATGGAGACTTGTCGCACTTTTGAGGGGGAAATATTTTATATATTTGTTTCATGTGCCAATGCCTCACCGAACAAAGTTCCCCTCTGTTGCACGAGCCGATGTTCATTTAGTTGGCTCTAGACCCATCGAGCGGTTCGAGACATGGGGGCGCCACCGCACACTGACAGAGTCTGTGTACCTTTCACCGACAGTCCTTGCCGACTCTGGGTATGCGGAAGACATGGAGCATGTTACTCCATGAGACCAGGTGGGAGCGGCTCATCATGATGCGAGCCGAGTCTAGCCTGCCATTGACTATCGAGTTATTGTGCTCCTTAGAGGTGGATCCATCCTATGGCTCGCGGACGCTGAACATTCACGCCACCGACTCTCACACGACTCTGGCCTTCACTCTCTTGGGACATGTGTATCGTCTGACAGTTGGGGAGCTGGCAGGGCATTTGGGTCGCTACACTTTGGAGGAGACGATGGATCAGGAATTCCATGAGGCACCATTCCTTTTTCCCGAGGATGTTGACCGGGTTGCTTTTTGGGTAGAGCACTCTTCTAACCCGGAGCTGTTTGATGTTATGAGCCGGGCGAGGTTCTAGATCCAACCGACTTGGCAGATCTTGTCTTTCATGTTGTCGGTGTCCTTATTCGGAAGGCTGTTGAAAACTGACCGGGTGTATGCCGACGACCTCATCATCTTCTAGAGCTTGCACACACGTTAGCTTGCGAACGTGGCTGTTTTTCTAGCTCGATTTCTGTACAGCTAGTCGTTGGGGAACCAGGCGCACATCGTCTATGCCTTTGTGGTTACGCAACTCTTCTGGTCCCTCGTGAGTGCCGCGCCCATTCCGCAGGTCAGATGCTGATGCGAGACTTAGACGTGGGCATGCTGCGGGATGCTCATATTCGTAGGAGCTTGGGATCTAGCTCTTCTGAGAGCAACACTGCCTCATCCTCTACGCCAGTCACATCAGGAGCATCTTCCCAGCCCCCGTCTAGGAGGAGCCACTCGTCATCGTCGCGCCGCCTCCCGAGCCACTACATCCACTTCTCGAGAGGAGCCAACCCCTGATTGGGCCCGAAGGGTCTTGGAGCAGCAGGACACCATTATTCGGACTATGGCCACTATGGAGCAGCTCCAGACATCCCAGGCTGAGAGGTTTGCTCAGCTGCGGAACGTTTTCTCCAGCTTCTATACAGATGTGCACACTGGTCTCACGCCATGTCCTCTTGAGGGAGATGATCTCTCCTCCTCTGCCCCTCCCCAATGATTTCTCATTTTCCCTTTTATGCACATCTTATTATTTTTATTTATGAGCAGGAAATTGATGCTCGACTGGCTTAGTTGGAACTTCTTATTTTTCCTCTGGAAACATTTATTTATGAGCTTGTTTTATTTCTATTTCAATCACTTGTTTGAATAATTGATGTGTGTTATTTCTTTTATTATTAGTCAAGCATTCCAACCACATTTTATACTCCTAAACATTTTTTTCCAACCACGTGGACGCGGTTGTGTTCAAGTGTGAGTAGGAGAAATATCTGGTTGAAATGTCCGAATGGGAATTGTTTTACATGCATACTTGCAGGAAGTTTTGTTTATCTTAGTCATCAATCCAACTTGGGTAGTTATTTGATAGATTGTCGTCCATAAAAAAGGGAAATTTCTAAACTTCTTGTCAAACTTTTATTTTTACTCTATTTTTTTCAAATAGCCTTCTAATATTCTTAGAATATATTAGTATTTTCTTAAGTTTTTCTTAGATAAAATGGTTTTTATTTCCTTCTAGAAAAATTGATTTTCTCAGAATTTTTGGCAAGATATAAAGGTCTATATACAATAAAAAATACTTTTTAAAGTTCTCTAATGTAATTTTTATTGTGATTGCGCTTAAGCGACGAATTGGAAAGTCTATCTCCGTAAAGGGGCTCTGCTTCTCCCGCAAATTATATAAAATGAGGGAGTAAGTATGCATATAGAATAAATCTACATTCTCAATTGAGAAATCATGTTTCCGTGAAATGAGAATTTCTCTCATCGAGATGCATTATAAAAATAATAATAACAGACCTTTGTGTTTTAGCAGTTACTCTTTGAAAACTTCTTTTTGTGGGAAGCAGTCAAATTCCTTTTCGATCTTAAAAATTTCTTTTTGAGAATACAATTATTTCAATAACACTTTAGAAGTGTTTGATTTAATCAAGTAAAAACACTCGCTTGACAAAAGATTTTCATATTTCCAACGGTACGGGAGAGAACTCTAAAAAATGCAACTACTTGACAAGGATTGATGATTACATTATTCAAATTTTCCTTATGACTATGCAATTAAAAGCTCTTTTCAGTGATATCAAGAAAATTTCATATCCTTAACTGTTCAAATTTGTTGTTTGAGGGCTAGTAACGTTTAAGTGTGAGGAATTTGATTAGTCCATTTTGTTCTTATTTTCTTCTACATATTTTAAGCGTTGTTGCACAAAAATATTAATAAATCAGTTCATAATTACATGTTAATACGAACAATATTTGTTGGTTTGTTCAAGAAGGAATGATAATTGGTTGTAAAATAAATCAGTTTAGATTTTCAACTTTTTATTCATATTTATGAGAAAAAGAAACTTCAAGATGAGAATTATTATCAAGAGAATCTCGAGAGAGGCAAAAATAGTGTTCGAGGAGATTTGTACATAAAACCAGGCCCAAAATGGAACCAAGTCGCACAGCCCAAAGGAAACGGATCTGAAGCGTCCAGCCCTTGGACACTTTGCAGGTTGGACGCTTGGCGTGGATTACTTTCCAAGGCTGACACGTGGCAAAAGAGGAGTGGCCGGGATAGCTATGGCATCGAGATCTGGACGCTACATGTTGGACTCTTGGGGTTGGACACTTCACATTCGACCCTGTATAAACAACGTCTCTCTCCCAGTTTTTTTTCATTCCATTCATTTGGATTTTTGCTATTTTTCCTCCCTTTAAAGAGTTTCGAGCTCTCTTCTCACTTTATAATTTAGTTTAGTTGTTTTTGGAGTTTTCTCGCTGCAAGTTGTATCGTGTTTCTGCGAAATCATAAGAGTACGTTTTCTCTCATTTTAGTTATCAATTCAATTATGTCTTTCTTTTATGAATGCATGTTTAGATCCACTATTATGAGGAACTAACTTTATTAGGGATGTGATTCATACTAGGGTAATGGTAATTTTTAGATGAAATTATGTTGGAATATTGTTCTATAAGTTAATTACTAGTTGTTTTTTTTTGCAAACAAGCACATCATTTTATTCCAACAAAAACATCCAACAGACTTACATCTTTCCTCAAGGGATTTAAATCCTACTACAATTACTAGTTGTTATTATTGTGAGTTATTATTGTGATTAATTAATTGAGAAATTATTAATGAAATCTTGAATTGATAACTAAATGATTAGTTTAAAGTTATTCCAACGAATAAAAGTAGTCTATAAATAGCCATTTCCTGAAAATGAATTACATATTTGAGAACTAATAAAAGTAGTCTATAAATAGTCTATTAAACCGTGATATAAATCACCACCTTTTTAAGGCTTCGATATTTGAGAACTTTCCAAATCACTTGGTAAACCTTGTTAAGGTACAAACCTACTGTCACTTTCCCTTGGGCCAATTCTAGAGACAACATGGGGATAAACTAATCTACGGTCAAGTCGATTCCCCCTTTACTACAAAATCTTTTTATCAATCGTGTAGTTCAATGACACCACTATGATTATCCCAAATGAGTGACCATCTACTCGATCCCTAATGAGGGCAATAACTCAACAGGCTTCAATAGATTGAGAATGCATGAACAAATACTATATTACAATAGAGTTATTAATGTTAAAAAACATGAGTTTGGATTTGAATATTAAACAAATACGTGTACGAATATAGTGATAATCCTGTTTTTAGAAGCACCGATACTAGGGAAAGCACTCCAAATTAGGGTTGTTCAAGTTTAGGTTCGGACTGAAAAACTAATCGAACCATACCATTAGGTCCATACCAAACTCGGACCAATTGGATTTCGGGTCGGTTTTAGTCCAAACAAATTATGCATTCGGGTTTCGATCCGTTATGGTCCAAACCTGAAATGATTTATGTCCGGACCGATTGGATGAAATGAATCTAATAAGTAAAATTTGCTCTAAATAGGACTAAAACATAATGTCTTTCTCAATGTAGGACTTAAACTTTTTTATTCCCTAAATAGGACTTAATAATGACCTAGTGGAAAGAATAATGTCCAGTAATGATGGACATTTACTTGAATAATGACTACATGATAATGACCAAAAGTCCTACACTGGGAAATAAAAACATATGGTCCTATATTGGGAAAGTCATTATGTTTTAGTCCTATTTAGGTAAATTTCTCATCTAATAACCCTATTGGACCTAAATGATCAAAGAACTAAAGCTCTACTTTTAAAGTTTGATATTACACGTTGATGCCCTATTTTGATACTCCCTCCGTCCATTTTTAATGTTCGTTCTTTCCTTTTTCGTCCGTCCAATAATAATGTTTCTATTTCTATTTTTGGAAAATTTTTTACATTAAAAAGACAAAATTACTCTCATTACCCACTCCTATCTTTTCTTTTTTTCCTTTCTCTCCCGTCCATTCGGATCTTATCTTCTTTTTTCTTTCTTTCCCGTCCTCACTTCTCCCTCTTTCTTTTCTTTTCTTCCCTTCCTCATCATCTTCTTCTTCCTTTTCTTTCTTTCCTATTTTTCTTCTTTCTTCTTCCTTTTCTTCTCTCTTCTTCGTCATCTTCTTTCTTTTCTTGTTTCTTCTTTCTTTTCTTCTCTCTTCTTCGTCATCTTCTTCTTTTCTTCTTTCTTTTCTTTTCCTTTTCCCCTCTTCTGATTTTGTCATGTCACCCACTGATTGGGAGTAGTGAAGCAGCGGTCGGGGTAAAGGCGGTGCAGCGAGGTGGTGGTGGTGGTCGGAGGTGATGCAGCGATCAGATCTGCTCCTCTTCCAACATAGTTGTCATTGATTCTATAGATCTACAAATCCTCCGTTGCTCCTAGTGCCTATTCACGTCACAATCTTGGATACAAGAGCCAAAGAATTCGTTCGAAGTAGTGCCGGACAGTCGTCGGCGACTGTGCCGGAAAGTTTGTGTCGATGCTGGAGAGTCGCCGGTAGTGAGTTGGGAATGAGAGATGGTCACGTGTGGAGGGTGTAAAGTTGTAAAGGTGTAGGGGTATAATAGGAAAGTCAATGAAATTTTTATCACTTATTAATATGCGCGTCCGGTCAAACTAAAAACATTAAAAATGGACGGAGGGAGTAGATATCTTAATTTATTTAATTAAGAAAGCTTTTTATAAGTAATTTTTTTAACAATTCAAAAGAAAAATATTTCACATCTGTTTTTAGGATTATACATAAAAAATAGTCAATGTTGTGCATATATTTTTAGTTTGTTCATATATTTTTTTATATTTTTTCATATTTGCACGGTACAAATAAAAAAGCCAAAAACATAATTAATAGATCAAAATAATTAAAAATATATTTTTTGGTCCAACTGGTCCGGACCGATTCGGTCCTAAGTATTTCGATCTGGTCTGGTCCATACCCGAATAGATTTAAATCAGTCTTCGGTCTGCGATTTTGTTCAATTCAGTCTTTGGTCCGATCTAGTCTTGGACCGATGAATAGCCCTAGCCCAAATCCTACTCATACATTGTTCTTATCTAATGACTAAGGTTTCTTCATTTGGGTTGGAAAAGTTAACTTCCAACGTTTTTCAATTCCTTCGAATTTCTTCCTAATCGTTTTACTTTCTTTCAGCTTTTTCCAACAACCACTAAAAAAGTGCTAACATCCTGATGAATATACAATAACATCATATTTCAAAATTTATAATATACCACCTCAAAAGTAGACAAAAATGAATTCTTTTTTTTCCAAAATTAATTTTCGTTACATATTTATTTGGGTGATTATTTAATTGAGTGACCTTTTAAAACTTTATTTTTTCCAACATTTTTCAACTCCACCAATTTTTTTTAACTTCTTCCAAATTCTTCTAATATCACACTCTGTTTTTATAAACCAAACGAACAGAGCCTAAGATTAAGTGATTATTTTGGATTCAAAAACCCATAAAAAAAAGAAATGAAATGAAAACCCAAAACCCCAAAAAAAAGGAATCGCACTTCATGATTTCACTTAATAAAATTTGAAAAAAGTATTTAAAAAGTAAAAAAGTTATTGATTATACTCTATAATGTTTTGAATATGAGAGAAAACTTGTAAGTCATATGGTTTATTCCTTACCTGGCAAAATAGAACTAGAACCGATTACCCGAATCGAATTATTTGAAACCAAAATTGAAATGATCCAAACCAAATCGAAACCGAACTAAATAATTCATATCCGATTTAAATCCAAACCTGATTAGATCCGAAATTGATCATATCTGAATCGATTATACTCAAAATCAATTAGATCTGAAACTGATAATACTCAAAACTCATAAAATATGAAACCGATTAGAACTGAATAAAAATAGAACTGAAATTAAAATCGATCCGAACCAAACCAAACCAATTATAACATATATTTGAAAGATATCCAAAGCAAAAAATTCAATCCAGAATTAATCTAATTGACTCGATTGCCACCTCTACCTAATATGAAAGCGAATGATTGTAGCACATATTCTTCATTTGAATGGTACCAAAAAAGTGAGTTGGCTTATGAATAGGAAATCGTGCATGGTCCTTGTAAATGTCTCATATTTTGCATGGTGTCTCTCATCGCAGCCATCAGGCTTCAAACTCAGGATTTCTATCTTGTAGTACGTTTATGCTAACCGCTGAGCTTCACTTCACAGACTTATAAGTTTCACTATGTTACCTATGTTTAGTTGAACATAGTTCAACAATCGATAGCCCCGCAGAGACTTCGTACCTCTACGCATGCTAATTCGTTTCAAATGAGTTGAACATAGTTCAACGTTCAACTCATTCACAGACTTTGCTCGTCTCAAATGAGTTGAACTATGTTCAACGAATCGTTCAACTCACTTAGCCACTTCGTTTAGCATAGTAAAACGTCCCTCTGTCGGGCAACTTCGTACCTCTCCTCTCGTTGGTCATACCTCTATGCAAGCTATAGATTCGTTGAACATAGTGAAGGAGAGATGCTAATCCCAGAAAAATGATACGAGAAATTAGAAATAATTCATATACGGAATGAGGGTGACTCGTGAAAATACATCAATTTCTTATTAGCAGTCCAATGCATTTTCATTATGTTACCTAGCCAAAATCACTACCTCATGTGTCAAAGTAAAACAGCTTACACTTTTTAAAGAAAAGTTGAAAACTATTAATGAAAATGGATGAAATATATATTAAATGATGTGGTTGACATGTAATTAATAAAAAGAGCGTGTAGTGTTTTAAATATTAAAAAAGAGTAAATTCCATAAAAGGTCCCCAGTTATAGGTCGTTTTACATATTTAGTCCCTACATATCAAATATTATTAATTTAGTCCCCAATTATTATATTTATTTTCACGAATGGTCCTTTGTTAACATTTCCATTAAGAACGTGGATAAAATTATAAATTCACACTCCTTTTTCTCCTCAATTAAGCTTCCTCCATCCCCTCGCACTCCTTTTCCAAACCCGTCGCTGAGTTTGAAGCTTTGAACCCAGAACCGAAATCATCACTCTTCTCTCAATTGTTTGTCTAACTAGTGGAACCCAAATTCGAAATCAGTAACCTTCATGGATGATTTTTAATGTTTATTTTCTTCGCAATTTCTTGAGACTAACCGATAAAACTCATCCATAAAGTTTAATGGTTTTGATTTTAGGTTCCACCAAGAAGACTAATAATTGAGAGAGAATGATCATTTCAGTTTTGGGTTTAGAGATTCAAACTCCGCGACGAGTTTGGGAAAGAGTACGAGAGGAGGGAGGAAGCTTAATTGAGGAGAGAGCAATATGAATATATACAATTTTATCCATGTTCTTAACAAAAACGTTAACAAAGGATCATTCGTGAAAAATGATATAATAATTGGGAACTAAATTAGTAATATTTGATACGCAGGGACTAAATATGTAAAACGACCTATAACTGGGGATCTTTTATGGAATTTACTCGTTAAAATATTATAAGGAGATCTTTTCTAGACAAAAAAATGTATTTGGATAGATCTTTCCTAAATACTCCCTCCGTCCCGTTTTAAATCGCTCGTTTTGACTTTGGGCATATTTAAGGAAAATTAAAAATAGAGTTGATTTTCCGAAATTGTCAATATTTTTTAGGAGGGATGATGATGAATAAGAATATAATGTGGAGAAGATTGATTTATTTTAGAGGTAGTTTAGGTATTTTATTTTTAAAAGTTTACGAAAACAACTAACAGACAACTTATTTTGGAACGGGGAAAAAAAGGCAAACATACAATTTAAAATGGGACGGAGGTAGTAATTATTTTGAAGATGTTCAATAGTCAAAATATTGTTCTCTCTCCCATCTGAAAAGAATATTTAAATAATACTCCGTACTATACAATAATGCCCAAATCTCTACGACACTTGTTGCAAAAGTAAAAGGTTTAAAGAATGTTTTACAGGCTCTTTTTTAAAATTTCTATGACACTCCAGCGAAAAACAAGATCAGTGTATATTCCTATGACGCTTTTTGCCACAAAAAAACCATTATGCTCTAAGGTTTGTACCCCACAGTTTTCCACCAACACTTTGTGTTGGTGTAAAACTAATTTTTGTTAAACGCACCAACATTTGTGTCCGTGTGAAATTTTATTAACGCACCAACACTTGTGTCGGTGTAAACCATCGAAATGTTTGTGCAAACCTGTGGTGTATAAATGGAGTATATTTTTTGGTGTAAGTGTAGAATGGTCCCAAAAAAAACTAAGAATGTTTTACACTTTTTTCCTATGACACTTTTTGCCATATCAGTATGTGTTTATTATCACTGCAAGAATGTTTTGCATTTAGAAAAAGTTACTGGGAAATACGATTTAATCTTTCTATTTGATTTTTTATGGTCAAAGTTTATAAAAAAAAATCATTGTGTCATCAATAACCTGATTTATATATAGTCAAAGTGACAATCATTGCTAACATATTTTATACACTTGTAAAAATAAGATTTCTTTGGGATACAAACCGCAGACGAGAATTCTTCCCGAATAAAAAGAAGCTAAATGTCTTGAATAGGAGTGTGGTGCGTTGTTATACTTTCCTTGGAGTTGGACACGTATATACTTTTTTATTTGGATAGATTTACCCTTTTCTTATTTTTTTAAAAAAACTATCATCTCTCAAACAACATGCAAAGATCAGTTCTTTTAAATTAATTTAAATAAAAATTACATATTTAAAAATTATATTGTTTTCTTGAACTTTCGTCGTAACATATACTCTCTATTGTAGGCGTATTCAAAATTTGCATCCCTATTTCTATTTTGTTGCTTTGGTGCAATCAAAGTTCATTGATAATGCTAACATCATATATATGAGAGTAATTAGAGTGTTAATTACTGTTCCGTCCCAAATTAAATATCAATTTACTATTTACAAGGTCAAGCTCCATTTCTTTTTTTATTTTCGTTAGTCATGAAAAAATAATTTAGTCTTGTCACCATTAATTTTGTAAATTTTTAATCTAGTTTTTAAATATGTATTTTTTTTTTAATTTTTGCTGTTTTTCATATAAAATGATTTGAAAATAACTTCAATCAAATATGGTAAACCAAAACAAGCAATTTAAATTGAAACAGATGGCGTAATATATTGTAAATTGTTTGGTCACTGGTAATAATTTCGTTGCTTTCCTTTGTAGATTGTGTTCTTTTAGTGTTTTCTTCTACCTCATGTTATCTAAGACTATTCCCAATGGGAGACTTGAAGATTCTAAAATGTACTCAAAAAATGATGAGAGAAGAGAGGAGTGAGAATAGTTGGAAGAGAGGAATGGAAGAATCCCTTTATTGATTGATTTACATTAACAAATACAAGTACCAGTGTTTTCCAATCTAGGAAATTTTCAAGCGAAAAATATATATATTTTTCCAAAAAATAACACCAAATAATGTCTGCAAGCCAAGAACACTGAATAGTAACAAAAATTGGAGATGCTTCAGCCTCAAAAACACATTTGAAGTCTCTGGGTATGGCTCGTGCAATGCAGAGGCAAAATGAGATTGTTATAATTATTCATCTCCTACTGGGTGTATTTCAATCTACTCTACTAGTTACAACAAGAGAAAGGGAGCATTACGTGAAGAATGACAAATTCGGAAAGAAAGCAGTTTTATAATGGAGGAATGCCTCGAGGAAGTCTTCTTTCTACACTACCAAATCTTTGAGGTGGCCAGACAATGTGTGTGACCCTGCCACAAATTAAACCTAAAGGGACCTGGCAGTTCGGTGTAAGAATGAATGTTATTACCAATCCAAAACATAATGATGCAATTTCTAGCTGCAACAGAAAGTGTCGAGTTGTGTGGGTGGGTGGGTTGGGTGGGAGGGAGGGGGGATGATGGCTGATTGTGAATGTGTGTGCCATGTTGGTTAAGACTTGAGACACTACTTACAGGTCCATGAGATCTCGAGTCTAAGCTGTGAGGTGCATTGTCACCTTCAACCCAGCAATGGCCTTCTGGTACAATCACTGCATCATATGAATCTTCTTGTGTACTGATCAAATCACCAGGTAGCCCTATTATCCTTTTGATGTTTCTCTTATGGTGATCAGAAGGAGATCTTAAAAGAAGAAAAAGAAAAACATCAATATAAAGTCATCGTTCAAAGAAGTCGAAAGATAGAAAGCTACACACTAAATCTCTCGCAACAAAAACACAAATATTACAATGTATAGCACGCCTTAAGAAACTAATGCTCATAGGTCATCATGTTTTTTTGTACAACTTGTCTATTGGCCTCAAATTCCAACAAATAAGAAGAGTTAAAAGTTCCATACTCAGATTCTTCATTCATGCAGTAGAGAAGTGAGCTTTTGATTTGTACAAGGGATGCACTTACACAAGTGAATAGGATACTTCCAGTGAGAAGATCATTTTACCTGAAGACCACCACATCACCTTTAGAAAACTTGTACTTTTCAAGGCATAGTTTCTCCAATAACACACGGTCCCCTAGATGATGAGGTGAACATAGTGAAAAAACAGCCCAATGTGGGAAAGTGCATGGGATAATAAAAATACAGAATGAATGTATATTACGAGTCAATGGTCCATCTCCATGAGGGTTAAATGTTGGATACATAGAGATGCCTTTAATGGAAATTAGACTGGCATAACGATCGGACACAGTAATGCCAAAGAGGCCCCCGGTAAAAATGTACTTAGTGGTATCCCAAAGAAACTTTAGCCTTCCCATATTTTTACCGCCTATTTCCAAAATCTGAAATGCAGCAAAGCTCTCTGCAACACCAACATTTGTGGCAACAATTATAAAACTGAAGTTAGTAGATATCTATACACATGTTAAAGGAAAATGAAAGTCGCAATACAAGATCCCATCAAACAGCCACACCATCCTACAGTGAAATGCCAAAACATCCCTGTAATCTGCCAGGGATCTAATTACCATACCAAATTTTTACTTGTAATATAGAATTTAGTAGGTGAGACTAAGCAATGCCTGAAGGAGACAAGTTTCGGTACCTTGAGTTGGCTGGGAAGATTGATGGGGATATTGTTTGCCATATTCCGGCTTGGAGCTACTTGGGCGATGTGGAGGCTAGCTTCAGGTGTCCTTTATAACACGAGGATAACATCTAACATGAAAGGGAAGTTTTGTTGACAGTGGTCAGACCGACCATGTTAATACACAGCAGAATGCTGAGTTGTGAAGAAAACTCATGTTGGCCATCTTCAAGTGGCAGAAATGAGAATGCCGAGGTGGATGCATAGTCATACAAGGATGGATAAGATTTAGAATGAGGTTATTCAAGGTACGGTGGAAGCGGTACCTGTGGAGAATAAGTTGTGAGAAGTTACACTGAGGTGATTTGGACACAATAAGAGTGCAGAGGTCCATGTAAGGAGATGCAAGAGGGTTGCGGTAGACGGAACACAAAGGGGTAGAGGTAGACCTAGAAAGTGTGGAAAGAAGATAATTAGATAGGACCTATAACTTCAGGATCTTACTGAAGGTATGGTCTTAGATACAAAAGTCTAGAGATCTAGGAATAAAATAGTTGGACAAACTATGGACCTTAATTTGTAGCTTATGATGGTGTACTTTTTTGCCTTAGTCTATAGTGTGTGCTTGTGTGCTTTTTGCACTTTATGTGTAGTTCTAAGAGTCGATTTGTATGCTTATTTTGTCTATGTTTGTACTTCGTTCCTGCTTCAGTGGTTTTTTTGTTTGTGTTTCTATAATTGAGTTGTGATCTCTTGGAAATAGTCTCTCTACGTCATAGTAGAGAAAAAGCTTGCATACACACACACACCCTCACCTGGCCCTATTTTTTGTGGGATTCTAATGGGTTTGTAGTTGTTGTAGACCAACATCGCTAGAGTATTGTAATTTTAATTTTGGGACTACTTTCAAGGAAAGTTTTTAGAGTACAACAACAACCTAATAGAATCCCACAAAAGTAGGGTCCGGGAGAGTGTGTGTACGAAGACCTTACCCCTACTTGAGAGTAGAGAGAATGTTTCCAAGAGACCCTAGCTCGAGCAAAACAGAAAGTACATTGCATGATAGAAAAAGAATAAAAAGTAGATTAAGGACAGTAAAAGCACAGGAAGACAACAGACACACAAACAGCTGCAGCAAAATGACCACAAGCCTAAAAAAGAACTACCACCCCTGTAAAATTGACTACCCAACTAGCCTAGTTTTAGCTCTCTAGATGCTCCTATCTAGGGTCATATTCTTGATAAGAACTGGACATCCTAAATCCTGCATAATCACCTCCTTCAAATTCTTCTTAAGTCTATCCCTCCCCCCACCCACAATAGTAAGCCTCTCACATCTTTGCCTGGGAGTTTAATGCTAGGTCGCTTTACATGACCAAGCCATCTCAACCTAGCCTTTCACAGCATGTCCTCCACACGTGTCACCTCATTCTGAATCATATTCAACCTCGTCTGCCCACACATCCACCACAGCATTCGCATCTTAGCCGCGTAGTTGACGACCATAAAGCATAGCCGGTCTGACCACTAATTGATAGAACTTTTCTTTCATCCTTACTAAATTCTTCTTATCCTTAGGCTTCCGCTTAACACAAACAGCTCCAATTGGTGAATAACTCCTCGGCCATCTGCCCATATCTATAAATGGCCGAGCCAACATACCCAAATTTATCTATTTTAGGCACTGAATGTGAATCAATCCTAACTTCCACTTCTGATTCCGTCACCCAACCTCTGAAGCCTTTACTGACGCCATAACTCCAACTTGTCATTAAGTCATATTGGATCTTGTCGATCAGCACAATATCGACAACAAAAAACATGCTCAAAGGAACTACCCTTTGGGCTTCCTGCAATTCAATATCCATCACCAAAGAAAACAAGAGACTAAGGGCATACGGGCTTAGTGTAACCCCACTTCTATAGGGAAAGAATCAGAGTCGCCCCCTACAATCCAGTCTTCTCCTAGTTCTTGTCCCACTATATATATCTCTGATTGCACGAAGGTATGCAATCAGAACCCCTCTTAATTCAAGACATCTCCATACGATCTCCCTTGACACCCTGTCGTACACCATTTTTAGATCAATGAACGCCATGTGAAGGTTCTTCTTTTTAGCTCTATACTCTTCCATCAACCTCCGCAAGAGGTGAATGGCCTCTGTGGCCGGTCAGTTAAAGCATAAAGCAAAACTCGTTTTTGAAGTTTGATGCCTCTATATTATTGCAGCTCTAGATATCACCCTTCCCCTTGTAAGTGGGATCAACACACTTCTCCTCCATTCGTGAGGCGCCTTTGTCGTCCTAAAAATAACATTGAAGAACTCAATTACCCAAACTAGCCCACTGCTGCCCAAGACTTCCAAAACTCAGCAGCCTTCCAAAACTCCACCAGGATCTCATCCAGCCCCAAGGTTGTCCCTCTTTGCATCCCGAAAATGGCCCTCGTCACCTCTCCTTGACTAATGCGCTGACAATACTCAAAATCTCCATGTTTCTCTGAGCTCTCCTAGCTCTAGCTTCACTTCTCCTGCATTAGAAAAGCCATGGAAGTATTCCCCCCATGGGTTGAACACATCCCCTACTTCGAACAAAACCTTGCCATCATTGCCATTAGACCTGGCGAATCGATCGGTCAAGTCGGGTTCGGTCACTTCGAGTTTGGATTAAATCGGATTCAGGTTGAGAATTCCATGTTCATGACCTAGTGTCACCAGGCTCAGGTCGACCCAATATTAAAATTCATACTAACACTTGCATTTTGCCGTGAAAAATAATAAAATATCAAAATACATATATTTAAGCTCTTAGAATATTTTATTTTGAACCTTTTATTACTTTTAAATACATATAACAGTATTATGAATAATATAAAAAATTAAATATGTACCACTTTTGAAAAAAGTAAGTTAATTATGTGATATAATTAAAAACTTGTTCAAAAATATAAGTTTATATACTAAAAATTAGTAATAAGAAAAAAAATTAAACATAACTTTATTTTTAATACACATTATTTTTCATGCTATAGTGGATGACTTTGAAAAACTCTTACGTTAGCAGGTTGAGGTTGGTCTGGTCAGGTTCGGGTTCAGTCGAGTTTGACGCTTTTTTAGCAGGTCATTTCAGGTTCGGTCAACAAAACGTTTGTTCAAAAGCAAATGTTTTTGGGTCGTTCAACGAATTCTCTAGCGACTCCCTTTGGTCGTTCCTTACCCTCTCGGCGGTCAAAAACAGGTCCAGTCAATTTTTGCTAGCTAGGGGAAGGGAGAAATTAGTACGAAGTCTAGGTTTACTCTTTTGGGCCTCTTTGAGCCAAATTTTGGCCCAATAATATATTATATCTTATTCTATGAACATGTTAAGCGGTTTGATGTGAAATTAATGATTAATTTGAGATATATATTATATTTCTTATCTATTTTTTTAATTGAGTAATTGTTATCGTTTGTGAATATTTTGAACATATATATATATATATATATATATATATATATATATATTCTACAAAGATATATTAATATAAATAAAAAAATATGTGATTATCTTTAATGATATACTTATACAGAGTATTTATTTTAAAAAAAATTATGGAGTATTACTTATTATGATTTGTCGACTAATCAGCGACTAGTCGGCCGACTAGTCGACTAGTCACCTAGTCTCTTCCACACCAACTCGACTTGACTTGTCGACTTGATAACCATGCTATATATGCATCTGACATTTGTAGTATCCACATGTGAAGATTAATATTGAGCTGCCAATTGTCACTCTTAAAAAACTCACTCTAGTTGTCATCAATAACTAGTTTCCCTATTCTTGTTTCTTGGTATTTCGGTTAGGGCAATAGGCACTTCTTTGTATATATAGCTTTAGTTTTCTCATTTGTAGGACAGACTTTTTCCTTCCATTATTGAATACAAGCTTCCATTTCTGTTATTTCATTTCTTTATCATATCTTGGTTTCTTGTTGAGTAAGAATATTAATATGGTATTAGAGCCACTCTGGAATGGCGTTTTGATTTTTGAATCGATCAAATTGATTTGATTCTGTTCATCTGTATTTGTTCCTCTTAGCCTTGGCAAAAGAAAATACTTCCACGAGATCTTCAATTGACATTCAAAGTGAATTGCACCTACACCCTACTGAATTACCAAATTTTTTGGTAGCTTCTCAAAAATAGAATGGTGAAAACTTTCCGCAACGGAAACGATCTGCTGAGATCGCATTGAGCGCGAGAAACAAAATAGGTTTTGTGGATGGAAGCTCGAAGGCCCTTGAATCCTCCTCTCCTTTGTTCACACAGTGGAATCATCGCAATAACATGGTAATCTCTGGGATTTTGCATCCAGTTGAATCTGGAAGTGCGAGTAGTGGGTTGTATTGTGAATCTGCTAGAGAGTTGGGACTTGGGAGGGCCTTGCTGAACAATTTGGTCAGACTAACGCACCAAAGCTATTTCAGCTTTATAGGGAAATAGTGACTTTGGTGCAAGGATCAGATTTTGTTTCAGAGTACTCCACTAAACTGAAAGATTTTTGGGACAACTATCTAGCAATGGTGACTTTACCACATTGCAAGTGTGAAGGTGCAGGAAGCTACACCAAACTCCTTCAGGACAAGCAATTAATGCAGTTTTTGATGGGGCTTAACAACTGTTTTAAGAGCGCTAAAGGAAATATCTGGATGATGAAGCCTCTTCCAAATTTACCAAATTTAAGTCAGGCGTACAAACTGATTTCTCAGGAAGAAACTCAGAGAAATAGTAGCAGTTCTGCTCCTTTAGCCAATGAATCTAGTGCTTCGGCTTCACTGCATCATGCTTTCAGCACTTCATTTGGATCACTCCTAGTGGAAGAAAGTCTAAATTCTTTTGTCAGCATTGCAAAGTATATGGTAATGCTGTTGAAAAATGCTTCAAAATACATTCATATCCCAAATCTAACAAGGGATACGCTCCTTCAGTTGATCAAAATTCATCTCAGAGAAAGAAGCTTGCTGGGAGTGCTTTCTGAGGAAAATAGGAATGTGAATGGGCATACTGATAATTCCAATCAGACCCCCCATCTGCTGAGCTACCCATGACTCTCACTAGCTCTCAATATAGTCAACTGATTGCTCTTTCAAGTAAGGAGAATTTTCATGACAATGATGATGCTAGAGCTCCAGGGTTTCTTCATATAGAAACTGTGAAGTTACAAAATGGAATTGAACTTGATGTCCTTCATGTTCCAAATTACCCCTTTAATCTTCTTTCTTTCCAGAAATTGGTTTCCCAAATGTCTTGTTCATTGCTCTTTCAACCTTCCCATTGTTTAATTCAGGACCACATGAAGAGGAATACTCTGCTGGTTGGTAAACAGCATGGGTCCTGTATTTTGTGTAGCAACAAACATCCTCCACTCCACATGCCTCTTTTCATTCTTATATGTCATGTATGCCTCTTTTATTTTATGATTATTTTTTAATAAAATAAAATTAGTTAATTCATATATTAGAATAATAACTCATATTATAATGTAATAATATTTTTTATTTTATTATTATTTTTTTGTAAAATTAGAATATTAATTTAATATTTTAATAATTACTTCATATATACATTAGAATAAATATTTAATTTATATATACATCAAAAAGTAATTAAATTTAGATAATCAATATATAGAAGAGATAGTACTTTTATTAAAATATCTCATCCTTATAAAAGATCAAAACTTTAGAAACTCAAATTACAGGTAGCAATAAAAATGTATTTTAAAAGTAGAATTAGATTGACATTGTCAATGTATTTTAAAAATATTTTTTCCGACGTCTAATAATTAAGGATTACTTTCTTAGTTTTCTGTTTAACTTGTTTCTAAAGTTTATTCTTTTTCATTTTTAATAATAATAATAATAATAACAATAATAATAATAATAATTCTTGATGGGATCTTGATCTGATCTGATTCGATCTGATTTGATTTTAATAAGAATAAGAAAAAATAAGAAAAAGTAAGTTGAACGGAACGGGGCCTAAAGACTTCAACACAATCACAAAATAAACCCCCTAACTATTACTGAATGTCAAGATTGGTCCAACACATATGAATTGTTTTTCAACATCCTCCCACATAAGACCATCATAGATCCTTTGGATGCTTATGCTTTGCTAGCACATTGTCCTGTCTCAGAACCAAATTTGCTCCTAGAGTTGTCACTTGTGTATTTCTTGGTTATCCTTTCCACAAGAAGGTATATAAACTTCTTGATTTACGCACTAGGCAGGTCTTTTACAGCAGAAATGTCAAATTCCATGAACATTGTCATCTTTTTCATCACACCTCTTGAACGGTTCAACCTCTTCATCCATTCTGCCTAATTTGCCTCCTCACTCATCCAACATCTTCTTTCACCCTACATATGATTCTGATACCACAATCCATGATAATACTGATGGTTCACCTTCCTCAGATCCTTCTCCTCTTGATTCTTCTCCTTCATCATTACCAAATAACCAATCCCCTTCTTCTTCAACCTTACATAACCATTCCACTTCTCCTTCCCATAGTTCAGTTCCTCCTCCACCCAGAGCATCTCCTGGAATAAGAAAACCACCTTCCTACTTAGAATATTACAAATGTTCTATTCTCAGACATCAGTTTCACTCTAATGCTTTAACTTCTCACCGGTGCAATTTTGCTCATTTAAGTAGCCTTTCCCAAGATCATCAAGCTTTTCTTACCCACCTTTGTTTTTGAACCCACTTCTTGTTCTTAGGCTTCCAATGATCCTAGATGGATTGTTGCTATGAACAAAGAGATAACAGCTTTGCAGGGTAATGATACTTGGGAACTTGTCCCAAGCAAATGGGTTTATAAAGTGAAACTCAAATATGATGGTACATTGGAATGATTCAAACCCAGGCTTGTCATTCAACGAAATCATCAAAGATATGGTATTGATTTTATTGAAACTATTTCACTTGTGGTCAAGACTCAAGATGTCCATCAGATGTCTTATTGCACTGGCTGCATCAAGAAAATGGGAGCTTTCTCAACTTGATATCAACAATGATTTTTTGCATGGAGATTTAAATGAACAAGTATACATGAAGCTTCCTTTGGGTTTTCCTAATCTCCCTACCAAAGTTTGTCGCTTAAAGACGTCACTCTATGGACTCAATGGTTTCACAAGTTGTCTACTACCTTTCACAGCCAAGGCTACAACAACAACAACAAAGCCTTATCCTACTAGGTGGGGTCGGCTACATAGATCAAACGACGCCATTGCGCCCTATCACGTATCATATCTGATGTGAGATCATTCACGCGAAGGTCCTTCATGACCACTTCTTGCCAAGTCTTCTTAGGTCTACCTCTTCCTGTAGACACATGTCTATTCATCATTTGATCAACCCTTCGGATGCTTTATTGGTCTTCTATCCATATGCCCAAACCACGTAAGGAATTTCCACCATCTTTTCCACAATGGGTGCCACTCTACCTTTAACACTCATTTCTTCATTACTTATTCTATACGTGTATGACCACTCAACAATTAAGCATCTTCTTTTCCGCCACACTAATTTTGTGTTCATGTTCACCCTTTGTTGCCCAACACTGTGTTCCATACAATATAGTTGGTCTAATCGCAATACGGTAAAATTTTCCCTTGAGTTCTAAACATATTCGTCACATATAAAGCCCGAAGCACTCTGCCATTTTGACCAACCGGCTTGAATCTTGTGGATCAACCTCTATTTCTCCATTGTCTTGAATGATACACCCAAGATATATAAATCTATTTACTTGTGATATGGTATTTTCCCCAACTTCCACCTTAATGTTACGATGTCTCCTTCCATTTCCAAACTTGCACTCCATATACTCTATTTTAGTGGGACTTATACACAAGCCATGCAACTCCAAAGTCTCTCTCTATGAACCCAACTTCTCATTCAAACTCGTGATTTGCCAATAAGAATGATGTCATCGAAAAAAGCAAGCACCATGGTACGGGTTCTTGGATACACTCGATAAGAACGTACAATACTAATGTAAAAAGATATGGGCTTAACAATGACCCTTAGTGTAATGAATGTAATCCTACACCGATGGGACATTCTGTTGTTACCCCACTTTGACTTCTCACAATCCTTGTAGCACCATCGTACATGTCTTTAATTGCACAAATATATGCAATCCTTACTCTTTTTTTCTCTAAAACCTTCTAGAAAAGTTCTCTTAGGGGGTGTTTCTCTGTGCTGGTTCTTATTGGCTTATTGCTGATAAGCACTTTTTTAACTTATAAGCTGCTTATAAGTCAATATTCTTTCGTAGAAGTAAAATGACTTAAATGATAGATTAATCATTTGTAAATATTCATAAATGGTGAGGGACAGCTTTGTAAATAATCTGGTCAAAACGAAAAAACGAAAAAATTGGCTTAAAAATAAGTAGCTAAGACTTATTTATTTTTTTGGCTTATAAGCAGCTTATAAGTCAGCTTATAAGCACACAGACACATATATTTAGCTAACTTATAAGTTAAAAACTGCTTATGAGCAGTTTTGACCTGCTTATAAGCACAGAGAAACACCCACTTAGTACCCCGTCATTCATATGCCTTTTCTAAATCAATAAAGCCATGTGTAAATCTTTATTCTCACTTCGGTACCTCTCCATCATTCTCCTCACTAGGTATATAGCTTATGCAGTTGGCATAAAACCAAATTGGTTCTCTGACCCCGAAGTCTCTTGTCTCAATCTTTGTTCCACCATTTTTTCCAACTTCATGACTCATGAGCTTGATCCCTCTGTAGTTTCCATAACTCTGAGTATCCCCCTTATTCTTGTAAATAGGGACCAAAATACTCTTCCTCCATTTGTTAGGCATCTTTTTAGATCTTAGAATCTCGTTAAAAAGCTTAGTTAGCCGCCGAATGCCTTTTCCGCCTAAAGCTTTCCAAACTTCAACCGGGATGCATGGGCCTACAGCTCTGCTATTCTTCATCCGTTTTGGGGCCTCCTTAACTTCACAACAAAGGCTACACACAATCTAAATCTGACCCTAGTTTGTTCATGAAGTATACAACTGATCAGATTACTCTTGTTGTTATTTATGTTGATGACGTCCTTGTCACTGTTCCAGATCCTATCGTCATTGCTTCATTCAACAAGTTCCTTGATGATAGTTTCACCATCAAAGATCTGGGTCTTGCACATTATTTTCTTGGCTTTGAGCTCACTTATACCTCCTAAGGGATTGTTCTTTCTCAAAGAAAGTTTACTTGGGAACTCCTTGCTGAACATCAGTGTTTACATGCCAAGCCTGTGAAAACACCTCCCCCTCAGACCATCTAATTCTAGCATGGTGATTCATTTGCTTCTTCTGACCCAACTATTTACATGAGCTTGGTAGGAAAGGTCAACTTCCTTACTCACACAGGCCTGATATTTCATATTTAGTTCAGATTTTGAGTCAAATTATGCAAGCTCTCGAGGATTTACACATGAAGGGTGTCATTCATCTTCTTCAATATCTACTTGGCACCATAGATCAAGGCATTCTGATGAAGGGATCTCACAAGTTATCTCTACATGCCTTTTCTGATTCTGATCGGGTTTCATGCCCTTTTTCAAGGAGGTCTGTTACTGGTTACATGATCCTTCTTGGAGGTTCTCAAAAAACAAAGTAAGGTTTCAAAGTCTTCGTTTGAAACAGAGTATAGGGCTATGTCCCAAGTTGCATCTGAAGTTACTTGGCTGGTGCATATACTGGAAGAACTTCATGTTTCTAATCTGAAACCTATGACACTCCACTATGATAATCAGTCTGCTATCCACATTGCCAAGAACCCAGTTTTTTTATGAAAAAACAAACTCACCAAAATATTACCTGCTGACCAGTTTCAACATTTATTATCCAGCTGGGTATGGTTTCTCCCTCACCCAGCTTGCCTGGTTTTGTAAAAAATAAAACCTTGAAAATGAATTTCAAAAACTTAAGCATCAAATTTGACTTGAACGTGAAACCTGCCATCTGGGATTTGAACATCTGCCCGTCTTCTAAGCTTTGGATAGTGTTTTAGATCTAAAAAAACTAGAGCAAAACTATGAACTTGAACACATATTTCAATGGAATGCAAACAGGTCGCAACAATTGTCTGTATGTGTAGACTAGATGTATAAAGTGATATATGAATTGACATACTGTAGAGGGGAGTTCAGTTTTTTTGGTTTGGTTTCACATAAAAAGGCCAACCCTAAGATTTCCTGAAGCAAACAAAAAAAATTCAGTTCAGTTTACAAATTCATAACAATTAGCAAAAATTTCAAATAAAGATTTTCAATTTTTCACATGACAAATTCATACAACAAGTTGTCAAATTCACAACAAATTCATAACACAAATTTATAAAGATTAAAGATTTTTCATTTTTACACATAACAAATTGTAAAACTCTTAAAGAAATTCTGAAATGGGTATTTTTTTACTTCCGTACCTGGACTCCTGAACCTGGAGGCTGGAGAGTTTCCGGCGAGGCGGCGTCTGGCGGGAAGCGGCTAGACTCTGCACAGCAGTGGAGCATGCAGGCGGGCGGCGGCGACTCTCTCTCGGCGACTTCCTTCTGCCATCTTTTTCAATTTCCGTTCGTGCTTTCTACTTCCGCTTTCTTTTCTGTGGAACGGAAATAGGAGGGCTTTGGGCTTTGTCTGGGCTGGGCTTCAATATATATATAATATTTAAATTATATTAGGCCCATTAAATTGTTGGGCCCGGCCCAGTCAGGCTGCTCGTCCCCCTAATGGGCTGGCCCTGGAACTGACAAAATGTTTCAATCTAAAAGTGAGTACACGCCTTTCAGAGATTCCAAGTACTAATTCTGATTTTCTAACATTAACTAGTATTTTTATCCATGCCATGCACAGAT
The DNA here is from genome assembly GCA_003260385.1 of Cuscuta australis. Classification (NCBI taxonomy): domain Eukaryota; kingdom Viridiplantae; phylum Streptophyta; class Magnoliopsida; order Solanales; family Convolvulaceae; genus Cuscuta; species Cuscuta australis. The sequence goes on from NQVE01000196.1 coordinate 1,417,441, forward strand.
GGAACAAAATTTTGTTATATTCTACAATACTTGAGAGACATTGTTCTTTTGGATTATGACTTTCAAAGTTTTTTATGTCGAGAGAATTTTTTTTTAGAGAATCTAATTTCCTACATTTAGTTGCATAAATGGAAGAAATCACTTTTTAGAAAAAATTAGAGTAAATTCCATAAAAGGTCCCTAGTTATAGGTCGTTTTACATATTTAATCCCTACATATCAAATATTACTAATTTAGTCCCTAATTTATATATTGTTTTTCTACAAATGGTCCTTTGTTAATATTTCAGTTAAGAACGTGGATAAAATTGTAAATTCACACTCTTTTCTCTCCTCAATTAAGCTTATTCCCTCCTCTCGAACTCCTTTCCCAAACTCGTCGCTGATTTTGAGGCTTTGAACCCAAAACCGAAAATCATCACTCTTCTCTCAATTGTTTGTCTAACTGGTGGAATCGAAATTCAAAACTAGTAACCTTCATTGATGAGTTTTAATGTTTATTTTCTTTTCAATTTCTTGAGACTAACAGATAAAACTCATCCATAAAGTTTATGGTTTTGATTTTAGATTCCACGGGGAAGACTAATAATTGAGAGATGAATGATCATTTTAGTTTTGAGTTTACAGCTTCATACTCAGCGAGGAGTTTGGGAAAGAGTACGAGAGGAGGGAGGAAGCTTAATTGCAGAGAGAGAAGTATGAATATACAATTTTATCCATGTTCTTAACAAAAACGTTAACAAACGTGAAAAATGATCTAATAATTGGGGACTAAATTAATAATATTTGATATATAAGGACTAAATATGTAAAACGACATATAACTGGGGACCTTTTATGGAATTCACTCAAAAAATAATTTATTTTCTATGGATGGATGTTTATTTTCTTTATAACTACTTGAGACCACTCATGCTACAAACAAAGCAAAGAACAACTCTTACCCCGTCCCCTTCCCCAAACCATATGGAGCTCTACAATAGAGATTTGGTACTGATCGTGTGTGAAAATAATACAATAATGTTGTCTTTAATTTTGTAAACCTTTTGATCTAGTTTTTGAATATGTACTTTTTGTTATTTAATTTTGTTGGTGTAATCAACCATCTAGCATTTGTTTACTTGATTGGTTACAAAGTTTGTTAGTTAGTTAGGAAGATATTTTTGTTGTTACATGTTTTTCATTTTCTATATATAGGAGTTAATCATGTAATACAAAAATTGAGCTAGTTAATACACTTAATTCCAACATGGTATCAGAGCTGGTTGCTATACCTCCAAGCAATCACTCCTTATCTTCAATTTTCTCTCTCACGCTTCCCAATTCTTCTCTCCATCTTCAATTTCGATCCTAGAGATTTCCGTCTACAAAGCTGAATCGTCAACTACATCACGGTATTCCCTCCTCCTCCTCCTCCAATGGCATCTTCTACCTCTGGATTTATCGCCGCCATTCTACTCATCATCATCCTAAACCAATCTGAGGCCGTCTCCGTCGTCCAAAGGCTAGAGATGGACTCAATATGTTGACAACTCTGAGAAGAAAAGCCACGGTCTCTCTATCAAAGCGATTGTCACCTCCGACCTCTTGTACGATCTCGTCGGCGGTGGAGAAGCCATTGTCACTGTCTTAGCCCCGACCGTTGCATCTCTCTTCGAGCTCGAGATGGTGAATTCGGATCTGCATCCGATTACACCAACAAAGGAAGCAGCAGGAGGTCTCTTCGCAATCTCGCCGTTGATTTTGAATCCGAGGCAAAACTAAGCCGCCTCGCTCATCAATCTCAGCATCTTCATCAGCTCCTCGCTTGTCCCTACGAAAATTCCCAGCAATGACCGGACCAGAAGCTGGAATTGATTTGTCGGCCGCGCTATCTCGAATTGGGAGGAGAATTCGAGGTCGATTAGGCACCGCGCAGAATCGGATCTGAGAACGTCTAAGAATTCATGGCCGCCGGTCGTGATTCCGTCGCTCCTCTCCCATTTGGTCTTACACACGGTGGCTATGGTTCCGTCTCTGAAGATCCTCTATTATGGGCTCTCCATTCTTCCGGCCTCCTTCACCTATTGATCTCTCCAATTCAGATTGAGTATCAACTTCATTTTCATCCTCAATGGCAGCCCTTGATCGCTGCAATTCCTGTCTAAGATTTTCAATTTCAGCATTAATAGTTGGAGTTTGTTGCAAATCTGTATTCATCATTTTCAGATCTTCAGTCATCCCCTGGATCTCGGTTGTGTGCTCCTGTTTAGCACCATTTAAATCTTTAATATCTGCACACACTCGCATAAGCTCAACCCTCATAACTTCTACAAATTGGAGATTTATCTCCATCTTTACAGACTTTTCATGAAGTTCTCTTATCTTCATTTTCATTCTCATCATTGGAATGTTCAGTTTCAATCATTCTCTTTCACTTCTGTAAGTCAGAAGTTTCATCATTATTCAATTTCACTCAATCAGTTTGATTGAGCTTCACTCGTATCGTTTTGATCGAGTTTCCCTTTCTTCATCATCCGGTTTTCGGTTGATTTCATCAATTGCTTTTGTCAATTGGTTTCATTTCATCATTTGATGTTTTCATTTGAATTCATCAATTGATTTGTCATCTCATCTTCATCATTGGTTGTGTATGGTTCACTTTTCTGTTCATTCTGGAGAACCATGGCAGCCATCACTAGCACATCGCTGCTTTTTATCACCTCATGTCTTTAAATTTTATCTCTGGACATGGGAATGATGCTATCTACAGTCAAAAGTATTGCTTTTTCCATTCAACAGAGAGTTGTGTCTCTCAACTTCAGAATCAAGGAATTTTTTTTGGGTTGCCAAGCCTGAAATTATGGAGAAAATTCTCTCCACTGTTATGTAGCTTGCAAACCCGATGTCAATGAAGAGATGATTTGCGATATCAAATGATTCAGGTTGCTGTAAGTTGGCCTCTCAATGTCTACGGACTGCATACAGATGTCATATATTGCCTCATTGTCTAAAAATACATCTGTGTGGAAAAGGCGTTATTGTATGGCTCAACAACAACAGTTGATACCTAAGGAGATGGATATATGGCAAATCCAAGTTTTTGATTTCTTTCACAATCTACTGACAAATACTGCAAAAGCAAGGATCCTAAACGAGAAGCTTGTTGTTTATGCCTCTTCCATGGTCAATGGATTTTCATCTACATACACATCGAAGTCAACACAGATTTGATTCAGTTGCAAGTTGAAGTTGTTCCCACCTTCAACTTGAGGGGGAGTGTTGGTGTAATCAACCATTTAGCATTTGTTTACTTGATTGGTTACAAAGTTTGTTAGTTAGTTAGGAAGATATTTTTTGTTGTTACTTGTTTTTCATTTTCTATATATAAGAGTTAATCATGTAATACAAAAATTGAGCTAGTTAATACACTTAATTCCAACAAATTTTACACGAATTATCATGTAAAATGAATCAAAACTAATTTCATTCAAACATCGTAACGGAAGAAGATGAAGAGAGTATTTATTAAAAAATTTCATACACTAATAAATATTTTAGTAAAATTAGTTAAAATTTGGTACATTAAATTCTTTAAAATATTTTTTTTTAAAATTCAATAATTCGAGAAAATAACATAACTTATAGATATTTCGATGTAGTTTGATTGAATATATAATTGATATCACTATATTATTTTACTCAAAAAAATTTAAACGACAAATATCATGTGTAATTTTTAAGATTAATTGAAATTTAGGCAAAATTATTGTAAATGATAAATTTTAATTAATAAGTTTTAAAAAAGTAATTATGATTTTGAAAAATGAATAAAATGGTCGTTGAAAATACAAGAATTAAAAAAAAGAAATAAGAATTCAATTCTTTTGGAATCCATGTTTTTTTTAATGTTTTTGACATGTAAACTTTTTTTTATTCCTCACTTGGCATGCCAAATATTACTTGTCAAAAAGTGACCCCACAGCTCCACCACATGTCATGCCTCATGTCCCCCAAATATTGTGTTCTTGTAGCTCGGAGTCTGCTTTTTATATATTAAGGATTAAGGATATAGTGTTTAATCTATGCAATGCATTTTTGTTAAACGACTTTTTTCCTGTAATTTATCTTAAGTATTTCTATGGCTTTATTATCTTGGACTTTAACTCTTAAGATATGTTTTGTTGGGAGAAAAATATTTTTCCAAAAAATCGAAGTTTCATTTCCTAGGTTTGGTTACATAAGTGGTATGAAGGGCCTATTTTCGATTAGTGTTAGCGTTTTGGATAAGAATTTAACTATGCAAATCAACTTTTAAAGCGCTGATGCTAAACGTTGTCCGTTGAAAGTCTTTTAAAAATGTTAACACTAATATCTAATATTTCCCAAACATGCCCGAAATTGTTTTTTAGGAAAACTACTATCCCCCGAAAACGAACAAATAAATTTGGTTTGCTTTGACAGAACTTCATTTTCTTACTCACTCTTTTTTCTATTTTTCTTTTATTTTATATCTTTTTTCTATTTTTTAATTTATTTGACAAAAAGTGTTTAACCTGAGACATATAATTTATATGATTTCTATTTTGATCTTTTCTTTCAGTTGTTTCCGCTAAACTAATTATAATTTAGAAACACTATAAAGAATATTTTATAAAGAGAAATAAAAAATGAATAAACATTATGATAATGGTCTCTCGTACCCTTGTGGTTTGAAAAATTAGCATCAGTGCCACTTCATCTCCAGAAAAAATGAACGGAAAAACAGTCTAATGGGATATTTGTGCAACCTTTTGAAACGATTAGCTTTTATGAATAAGTTTTAAAAATAGACGGGGCAATGTGGCATTCTTAACTATTTTTCAAACCACATGAAACATTGAAACTTTGTTTACATATTCTATTCAAAATTTTATTGTCACTTAGTATTTTAAACTAAACAAATCACCTTAAATAGAAGTATAACATAGAAAAAAAATACTAAAAATAGAACTTTCATATTTTTAACCCAAAATAGGAGTTTGCTTTGTGTCAATGTGACACTGTACATAGACATTTCACATTTTTAGTATTATACGTGAGCATGATTGACATTGTAAATACATGTTAACTCCTATTTTGAGAATAAAAACATGCAACTCCAACTTTGATATATTTTATACTCCCTCCGTCCCACTCTTTTTGTTCACTTTCATTTTTGCACATCATCCAATGCACTTCTTTAATCCATTTTATCTTGTAATTTGTATATTAAAAAAATATAAAAATTATATATTAATAATCTATATGTTAAGACAAATCAAACAAGATCACACATGACTATTTTTAGACTTACACATTGAAAGAATTTGATGAGTCAAAGTGCTTAGATGAACAGTTCCAAAAGTCAAAACTGGACAAAAAGAGTGGGACGGAGGTAGTATGTTTTACTCTTAGTTTAGTTTTTTCCTTTTAAATTATAAACTTATGATTATGAAGAAATAGAGTAACTACACACAATCTTTATTTATAGATGGTTTCTATATTTAGTCTCTTATACTAAGGAATTGCATAAATTATTCTCAATTTATGAAAACTATTCCATAATATATCTTTCAGGAACTATATGCGGAAAAATATTTTGACATATTGTCCTAAGGACCACAGGGAAAATGTGAAAAGGTCTACATTTCAAATGTTATCCTTAGGACCATGTATGCATCACTCTTGTCGTAAATGACTATTTATGGAATTATTTTCAAAAATTGAGGACCACTTATATAAACTTATATTTTTATAACTTGGTAAATATAAAACTTTACTTTAAATAAGGCAAAAGTTTGGATTTAATCGTAATTAAAACTTATATTTAGATTAAAGTATCATCCCAAATTAGCTTTAGTTATGGCAAAAATATAAATTTTTAATAAGGTAACTAAGGCATAAATTAGAAAAGGCATAAGTGTTTTTATTAAAGTTATAAAATGAGTAATTATAACTAATAAAAATGTAACAATAAAAACTAATTATTAGCACATACTCAAAAAATGACATGGCGTGTTGATGTGTCAAAAAATGGACACATGTGTTGTCCACTTGTCAAACTCTCATGAAGCGAGTATCAAATATTAGAGTAAATGATTTTACTCAAAAGCAAACCAAGAAGATAAAGAAGATCAAGTCACTGCGTATTCAAATAAAGAATGAAACTCGAGGGTCTAAAAGCAGAAAACATGGTTGTATATTTTGGGGAGCTCAATTTTATAGATTTCAATCTTTAAAAAATCATGACTGAACAAATATACTTATACAGTTATACCTTAGATCTAAAATTTCACAACCAAATGCGCAAAGAGAAACATGAACGCATGCCTGAGATGACTAATGAGCGAGTATTTGCGAAGAAATAGACTTTGCCAATCCTTCTTCACTTCAACCAGGTCCGGTTGCGCACAACAAGGTCTTCAGCCTAAAACTTGGTGCCCGTCGATCAAACTTTGAAGCCCAAGACGACCGTTGTAGATTACCGTTGGTGGGCGAGAGAGAGTGGAACGAGGGTTGTAACTCCTCCAAGACTTTGAATGAGAGATTAGGGGGTGTATTCAATCAAGATTGTGTAGTATTTTTTGGATTTCAAAAGTATGTGGATAATCAATTCAGGTTTTAAAAAGTCATTTAAAATCTGAGTGTATTCAATTCAGATTTTAATATATCTTTCTAAATCTAATGGTATTCAAAAATCAAAAGATTTTGGTAAAATATGGATTTTGATGGATTTTGGGCTTTGGGTATAAATTGAAATCTAAGTCCAAAATCTAATAAAAAATTGAAAGATTTTCCAACTCCACGTTAGACTCTTGGACTAATCTCCTTTTCTATCGGCGACTACATTTTGACGTCGCATCAAAGACTGTGTGTTCTTCATCCCTTCTTCTTTTCTTATCTCCTCTATGAGTTCTTCCTCCTGTCTATTCAAGCCATATTTTTAGGAGCCGGAAGCATCAAAGTCTGGCTTCCGTGGTACGCAAGGAGGCGCAGGGAAGCTGCTGTCCACTTGGTGCTAATGCGAGAGGGATTCCCTCATCCGAACTAGACACCATTTTTTGGTGGGTGGCGAGATGGTGGTGGTAGAGGCGGCGAGGGATCGGCGGTAGTGAATCTTGGTGACAAGGATGGTGGTGGCTTCTTAGCAAGGAAAGAAAGGAGATAGAAAAAGAGAGAGATCGTCTAGGGTTGGGGAGGATGACGGAAAAAAGGAAAAAAGGGAAAAAAAGGAAAAAATCCATCAAAATCCTAAAAAATCATGATGATATATCATTCCTCATTAAACCTTGGGTCATACATTCTATTTGCATCTCGCCATCTTCTAATTGTTTTTTGGTTTTATGATGTGAGATTGATTGATTGTATGGGTTCCAATTCCCTTTGTGTGTAGCGGGACAATACCCAGCCTGTCCATGTACAAATTCTTTCGTTTGAATGGAAGTGTTTTTTTCATGTCCATATAATTCTTTAGAACAACGGTTATTTGATTGTTGTATAAATTTTTCTCGAAAGTATCTAAGTAAAGTTAGAGAGCGTATACATTTTCATTGTAAGAATTATTGTCGTTTCTCTAAACTTTTTAAATTGTTTTAGGCTTTTAAAAGCTAGAATACTGTTTAAAACGAGTATTCCTAACTTATTATAAACAACTCTTCCAAAAAAACATCTCACAGACAATTAGTATTAGATTACTATTTTCGGGGACTTTAAAAATAGTTGTACGCTTATTACGCACAATTCTCTTAAAAACAGTTTTCTTTACTTATTATAGATAACCGTAAAAAAAATGGTGTGACACATACAACTAGTAATACATTACGGTTTCTCAAAACTCTTAAAATAGTTCTAGGCTTAATAGTCTAACTATTGTTTAAAAAGGGTATTCTTAATTTATTATAGACAACATTTAAAAGATTACGGCTTCTATGAATTTCAAAAACAGTTCTATGCTATATAAATACACTATTGTTACATGAGGGTCTTCTATTCTTATAATAAACAGTTCTGCAAATAAATCATACGAAAGATACAACTAACAATACAATACTATTTTTTATAAGTTTAAAAACATTAATACATCGGGAAACCAGACTGCAATTATTAAGTAGTAGTCTTAACTAATTTTTGACAACTGTGGCAATAGAAACTATTTTTTTATGAAACCGACTACTAATGATAGATGATCGTTTCTCACAGCTTCAAAAACGGTTCTACCCATAATACATAAACTATTGTTGGCAAACAGTCTTCTATAACAATTATAAACATTAGTGGCAAAAAAACAATATGAAACAGACAACAAGCAATAAATAACTGTTTCTAATAAGTTGAAAACAGTTCTAGACTAAAAGACCAGACTATTGTTTAAATAGAGTTTTCTTAACTTGTTATTGACAACTGTTGTAAGAAAAACTGTATTTTGAACTAACACAGACAACTAATGATGCATTACCGTTTCTTGAAACTTTAAAAATAGTTTTAAAGCATCAAACCTAGACTACTATTCTGTTGCCAAGAAAAACTTACAGTAGTCTGTTTTTTTCCAACTACTGTGTGTCCATTAACAGTAGTTAATCAACAGTCGCCTGATACTGTTTTTGGCGTAGTGATAAAATACATTAAAATCTATCTAACTCTGCGCAGACTTAAAATAATCCATTGAATGTACAGAATCCATGGATTATAAACAATATATCAAAATATTTTAAAATTTAAATTGAATACACCCCCCTTAATATGTATAACTTAAACTCTTCGAGCCTGTTTGTCATTGTTTTTTGACACAACTCATTTTATGTGGTGATCCGAAGCAATTCTGTATTATTTGACTCGACAACTTATGATTTTCTCAAACTCAAAATTGGGGTTTTCACTAAGATTTGCCAATGCTTCTCAAGGATGCATCTACGGTTGAAATTTATATGCATGCTTAAATTACCAGTTTATCCTTCTTGAAATGTAAAACCCATATTTTCACAGCAAATCTCCCACTTCTCGTCTGCAACTTTGCAGACACTTCTCCAACTTTTCAAAGTAGTTTCCTCCGCTAATTTCTTGATTTTTTACTGATGATTTTTACTTGCTATTGCCTTATTTTTGGCCGGTTTTCTATGGCACTTTGGGTTTGGGAAGATTATATTGGCGAGCTTTACAAGGGAGCCACTGAATATAGCTCCAGTAGCGACAATTCTTGGAGATAACCTTATATTTCCCTAACAAGAAACAAGGGCACTATAGTAATTTTGTTTAATTATTAAAAATAAAGAAGCGATTTTAATCCCAAACTTTGAAATGCATGTACAGGCAATAAATCACTTTGAGGTCCAAATAATACTACTTTTGATACTGATTATAGATTATGGACTTCTCATGAAGAGATACAAAAATAATCACTTATATGAATCTAACATAGTGACAAACAGGCTCTTAATCTTTGGTTTTTTCAGTTTTTCTAATTTGTTTTAGTTTCTCACGGTTTTTCTAGTTCTTTTTGGGTTCTTTCAGTTTTTTCTAGTTTCTTTCAATTTTTTTAAATTTCTTCCATTTTCTTCTACTTTTCCAATTATTCTCATTTTCTTCAATCTTTTTCTACTTCTTAAAAAATGACTCTAAAAATGATGAGTTTTTATGTATTATTATTCTTACTATTATTCTTATCTTTATTATTAATATTATTTTTGTTGTTATTGTTATTATTATTATTAATATGTTCATAACTATAGTTTATTTTTCAATTTTTAATTTTTTCCATGTCACTTTTTCTTGTGATTCACTCTTATTATTATTTTTTATTTCATTTTTAATATCAATAATACGGTGTTCTAATTTTTTGAACACCGTCTAATGTCACGTAAAATAATCACTCTTATTTTTTATTTCATTTTTAATTTACGTGACATTAAACGGTGTTCAAAAAATTAGGAATATTTTATTACTCTAAATTGAACTAGGAAAAATCAATACTTTATATTAAAAAATCATAATTATACTACTCCCTCTATCCCTGATTAAATGACACGAACACTATTCATGTAGTCGAATTTTATCCACTTTCTTCCCCTATTGTATATGACAGTTATAATAATAGTACTAATTGATGGGTGTATTCCACCTAGGACCCGGTCTGAATTTGGGTCCACAGCAGTTAACCGGTCAGACTCAAGTATATCAGAATGGAATATTTAAACAAAAATATAGACGACCTGTTGGATTCGAGAAGCCGGTCGGTACGATATGTTAACACACCGATCAGAGTACATGACTTCATGCTGGCGGTTTTCTGTCCCTTCGGACGCACAACCGGTTAACCTACCGGGGTAGGTTGTTATGGTGTGAAAGTGTCAACACGAATAGCTCCAAAGATGGTTGCACGGTAGCGATCGATTTCAATGAAAGATTGAGGGAATATTCCAACATCCTCATTTGGTTGCTCCGTGCAAAAAAAAGGTGTTATCTACACAAGATGTAAAGGGAATATGACAAAACACTACGGGACAAAAGGAAGTAACCTCGCGCCGTCTGAAAACATAGGTTGATGCAGGTTCGCGGCGCTCTATCCCCCCACATCTCCCTATAATATGAAAAAAAGATTTAGTATTTTGTACCCAGCAAAAAATTGTATAAACCTGCTTAATCGATTAAATGAAAAGGAAAGAAATCGATTAATTTCGAGTTTCAAAGAATGCGTTCAAGACCCAAAAAAATTGATTTTTGTGCAAATGAATTAATAGATTAGGAAAGATATCGTAGGCCAAAAATTACTCAGAGTTGCCAAATCAATTAATAGAAGTGTAAAAAAATCGATTAATATCTAGGGAAAGCTAAAAATCAATTTGAAAGATGTTGAAAAGACGATTTTGAATGGGTTTTGAGGGAAAAGTGATTTTCTCAAGGAATTTCATCAATTTCAACCATAAAGATTATGCCAAAAGATGAAATAATTATAAAAAACCCTGCAAAAAAGATTTATCGCGTCTCCGACGCTCAAATTAGTAACTATAAACACAAGAATAAATTAGTTCATCGAGATGTCCAAAATGCCAAGTTCATTCCGAATGTGGAAGAAACTCTCCCTACTAAGGGGTTTCGTGAAAATGTCTGCCAATTGATGTTTCGTTTCAACAAACTCAATTTTGACATCTCCCTTTTGGACATGATCTCGACTGAAGTGATGCCTAATCTCTATGTGTTTAGTCCGTGGATGAAGAACCGGGTTCTTCGTGAGACTAATAGCACTCATATCGTCACACATAATTGGAATGTGATCAAGTATTAGGCTGAAATCCACTAGTTGTTTGTTTAGCTAAAGAATTTGAGCACAACAACTTCCCACAGCGACATATTCCGCTAGGGTGGTGGATAGTGCAGCGCTAACTTGCTTCTTACTAAACCACGAGATTAACAAATGATCGAATATGTGGCAAGTACTGCTGGTACTTTTCCTATCGAGTTTGTAACCTGCAAAATTCGAGTCGGAATAGCCAACAAGATAACATGTCAAACCCATGGGATACCAAAGATCTACGTTCAACGTGCCCGCGAGATATCGCATTATCCTATTGATCGCAACCAAGTGTGATTCTTTAGGACATGATTGATACCTAGCGCATATACATATGAAGTACATGATATCTGGTCTACTCGCGGTAAGGTAAAGTAAAGAGCCAATCATACCTCGGTAGCGCTTGATGTCTAACTCTTTACCTTTTTCGTCCTTGTCGAGATAGCAAGAGGTACTCATAGGTGTGTCAATGGATTTGGATTCGGTTCTTTTAAGCAATTCACTGCAATACTTCATTTGACACACGAATGTTCCTTCTTTGCATTGTCAAGTTTGTAGCGCAAGAAAGAATTTCAATTCTCCCATTATCGACTTCTCAAATTTACTTTGCATCATATCCAAAAAGTCTCTACGTAAAGCCTTGTTAGTAACACCAGATATGATATCATCTACGTAAACTTGAACCAAATGAATGTCTTGGTTATCTTTCTTGATGAAAATAGTAGTGTCGACTTGACCCCGTTTGAACTCATGGTCCAAAAGAAATTTGCTTAAACGTTCATACCAGGCATGAGGTGCTTGTTTGAGACAGTAAAGCGCCTTTTTGAGTTTGAAGACATGTTCAGAAAACTCATAGTCTTCGAAACTCAGGAGTTGTTCGACATACACTTTCTCTTGAATGATACCATTAAAGAAGGAAATTTTAACATGCATTAGATAGAGTTTAAAATTCATCGTACATGCAAATGAAAGTAATAAACGAATAGCCTCTAATCGTGCAACCGGTGCATACGTTTCTTCATAATCAATGTCTTCTTCTTGATTGTAGTCTTTGGCTACGAGCCTAGCTTGTTTATAATGATTATTCATTTTCATCGATTTTGTTACGAAACACCCATTTTGTACCAATAATGGAATGATTATTAGGTCTAGGCACCAACTCCAAAACATTATTGTGTTTGAATTGGTTAAGCTCCTCTTGCATTGCTATAAACCAATGTTCATCATTAATAGCATCCAAAACGGTTGTTGGTTCAATTTGAGAAACAAAGGTCATGTATTTATAGTGTCCTAAGAGAATTATGAGTAGAAACTCCCTGTGTTATGTCACCAATGACGTTGTCAATCGGGTGATCCTTTAACGTTATCCATTCCTTGGGAAGCTCCTTTTCCTCATGCGTTTTCTCTTCTTCCGGTTCCTTTTTCTAGACTATTTCTTCTTCTTCGTCATAAGAACCTGTAACAATTTCAACAATACCTCTTCTCGTTAAGGGAGCATCAAATTCATCGAAAACAACATGAATAGACTCTTCTACGGTCTTAATACACTTGTTGAACACTCTATATGCTTTACTACGCAATGAAGAACCTAAGAAAATTCCTTCATCCGATTTAACATCGAATTTTCCCAAGTTATCTTTTCCATTATTATGAGTAAAAACTTTACACTTAAAGACATCAAAATAGGAAATGTTCGGCTTTCTTCCCTTGTAAAGTTCGTAGGGTGTTTTCTTGAGTATCGCTCTAATAACGGCTTGCTTTAACACATAGCACGCTGTACTCACGGCATCCGCCTAAAAATATTTAGGAAGATTTGCCTCATTGAGCATAGTTCTAGCCATCTCTTCAAGAGACCTATTTTTCCGTTCAACCACTCCATTTTGTTGTGGTGTACGGGGGCCGAGAAATTATGCTCAATGCCTAATTTGTCACATAAGGCGTCAAATCCATCTTTTTCTCCCCCATGATCACTTCTAATGGATGCTATGTGACAATCTTTTTCATTTTGAACCAATTTAATGAATTTCTTAAAAGAATTAAGTGCATCATACTTATGATCAAGGAAAAGTGTTCATGTATACTTTGAATAGTCATCAATGATAACAAAGACGAAGTAATTGCCTCATAAACTCATAGTGCTTGAAGGTCCAAAGAGGTCCATGTGCAAAAGTTTTAAAGGCCTAGTTGTAGAAACTATGGTCTTTGACTTAAACGAAGCCCTTACTTGCTTCCCCTTTTGACATGCATCACAAATTAAAATTCTTCTCAAACATAAGCTCAGGAACACCAATTATTAAGTCCCTAGAGACCAACTTGTTAAGATGGTCCATGTTAACGTGAGCTATCCGACAATGCCATAACCACGTTTCCTCATCTTTAGTAATAAGGCACTTAGCTAAGGTAGATGAGGAATATTCAAGATCAAACATATAAATGTTATCTACCCTACTACTACAAAGAATAACCTTATTGTCACACAAGCATTCTACAATGCATTTACTAAAATCAAATTAAAGATGACATGATTACCTCTATCGCACAATTGACTAATATTAAGAAGAGTGTGCTTGAGGCCCTCAATAAGAAAAACATTTTCTATGGTTGTAGCATTGTCTCTTCTAATGGTGCCACTTCCAACGATCCTTCCTTTGTTGTTGTCACCAAAAATGATATGGCCACTGCACCTTTGAAGTACTCTAAGCTCCTAAATTTGGATGCGTCTCCGGTCATGAGCTTGGAGCATCCGCTATCGAGATACCAAGAGGTACTCAAAGCCTTCAAGCGCACCTACAAAAAAGATGTCAAGGAGACGGTTTAGGTACCCATTTCTTGTGGGGTCATTTTTGGCTAGCATATATGCGACGTATGTGCTTATGTTACAATAATGACAAATAACATTTGGATTATTCATCCTATATGATTGAGTGTAATAAGTTCTAGGTTTGCTAGGAAGTGATCTTCTAGTTTGATTATTTCTCCTAGCATTTGGTGGTCCCAAAGTGGTGAAATACAAAGTCTAGAGGGGGGGTGAATAGACTTTGTTACAAGTTTAAAATCTTTTTCATTTCTTTTGAAAACGAGAAAATGAGTGTTAATCTAGAGTCCTTGTGAACTTTAGATTGTGTGCGGAATTTGGTGGGTGGAGTGAACAGTAATTAATATGGATAGGTTAGTTTTCACAGTTAATATAATTGCAAGTAAGAATAAAGATAAGAGAGAGAGACACGCAAACTTTAACGAGGTTCGAAGGTGGGGTAATCCTTCTACGTCCTCAAAATCCACTATGTAGTTGGTTGTTGAATAATGAACCAACAGTTACACTTGTGTGAATTTCTGCACGGTATATCTTCACAAGACCAATGTTGCTACTGCACTCGTGCTGGCTTTGTTGTTCCTTCGAAGGTCAAGCTTCTTCAACAACTGCAAGATCCGAACAATAGGACTTGCAAGATCAACTTGTAAGAGAGTTGACCTACCCCCTTTTAATCAATAAGTTTGATCAAAAGTAATATCCTTCAACGTGGTGTGGTGCTTGAGGCAAGGAAACCTTCAAGTGTTTACACTATAGCTTTTTGGAAGGAGGAGAAGTTTGCTTCTAGATAAGGAGTTTAGAAATCTCTCTTTATCACGCTTTTTGGGCTAACTGTGAATGAGATAGCTTTAGTGATTGCTTCGTTGTGTTGTTGTATCAACGTATCTCATCATGTTCTCTTCAGTCTTCCAAGGATGCTATTTATAGCTGGATTGGATAATCTATCCGTTGAATCATAATGGACTATCCGTTGCATTTGCTGGCTTCAATTTTGAATGAAGATTGTGATTTGAAGATTCTTCGTTGAAGTGGGTGTTTGGATTTACCCAATTGTTGAGAAAGGATTCCTTTTTCCACAAAATCCGTCTTCTAGCTTTTGTTCAAGAATTCAAGACTGTAGCACTTTACTCTGTTTGTCTTCTAGTGCTTGTTTAGGAATTCCGGGCAGGCTCTTTAATTTTAGAGACCCAGACTTTGTCTTCGAGTAATTTGTTCTTGAATCAGCCTAATTATCTTCATTCTAGCCGTTGAAAATCAAGAGATTGATTTTTCCTTGCCACGGGTAGAATTTCTTCATTCAGGACTTGGATGATTTTCTAAGCTTTTTCTCACTTGTCCGCTTTCTGAGAATTCCGGTCTTTGGTGAGTCTTCCGATTCTTAGCTGACAAATCCGGATGAGTCTTACTTCCGGGTGAGAAGGAGATCCGCGCTAGTCTTCCGATTTGAATGACTTAGCCTTCAGCGGGTTGGAGCGAGACATCCGTTTCTTATGTAGTCTTTCCGGATCTGAGGATTTTTATCTGATTGAGAAATCCTTACTTGTTTCTGACACTTCCGATCAAGATATCCAATTTTCATATCACTGGATTTGATCAAGTCTTCAGGCATCAAAACGCTTAAAGAAATATCACAGTTTTATTGGAAAACTCAAGAACTTGGTTTTAACAATATTTCTAAAAAGAAAAATTACATTGAATATTGGGGGAGACCAAAAGTCCCTATTAGATAAATCATCATCAAAATCTATAATATTTTTCCCAACAGCATTTTTATTCCCCCTAGCTTTAACAAAAGTTGTTTTTCTAGGTGGGTTTTTCTTATATCCTAGTCCTTCACCATTACTGTGTTTTTGCCTAAGTATTTTATCTAAGGTGTTGGAGGCATTATTTGTTAGAATAAGTGCCCTTCACTAGAGGGGGGGTGAATAGTGAGGCACGAGAATGTTTATAAATTTTCGCGGAATAAAAATCGCAGGGATAAAGTAAAGAGTGGAATAAAAAGGAGTAAAGGGAGCACACCAAGATTTACCCTGGTTCACCACAACTTGTGGCTAATCCAGCCTCCCGAGAGACTCTCTCGAGCTACACTACTTCCGTTAAGCTTACGGGTGCTTAACAAACCGTTACAACCTGAGAACTCGAGTCCCACGAGCCTCAATACACTTGCTCGGAGATACCGCACTCCAAGACTTCAACCCGAAGGAAAATACCTTTCCTTCGTACAACCAAGGGAAACAAGCTCCCCTAAACATGTTTACAACACTAAGAACACTCAAGAACAAGACTCTCTTTAAGAGTAGATGTTGAGTAAACTATATACGCTTAAGAACAACTCAAACTTCACAAATTGGCTCTAGAAAGCCATGGAAAATAATGTTGTTTGGATGCAATGATAATATGAATAAAGTGAAGTGAATTGATGAGAAAAGCAGACCCAAACATCCCTTTTTATAGTGCCAAAATAGGCTCCAACGGACCAATACATTAAAGGGGTGATTGGCTTGATTTATGGGATTGAATAAATTTGGGATCTGCAGGATATTGGCTTCCCATCGATGTTTGGAACTTACCCATCACTGGTAAGCCAATTGTCCTTCAGTTTTGAAGCCAACGGTTACCTACCCATCGATGGGTAGATGCTTCCCATCACTGGGTGGGAGGTTGACTTTCAAATAAGGAAAGAATCAGTCTTAAATGACTCGCAACGGTCATCCCTAACCATCGATGGTTAAGCCTTCCCATCGCTGGGTTCCCATCGATGGGTAAAGCTTCACATCGCTGGGTAAGGGCATTCTGCCTTGTGGTAATGTTGCACCAAGGCTTTAACAGCGATGGGTAGAACTTCCCATCGCTGTTTGGCATGGTTCTGGAAATCAGTTTCGTTGAGGGACTGCTTACCCATCAATGGGAAGATCTTCCCATCGCTGGGTGGCATGATTCTGGAATCCCGGGATCACTTACCCATGCATGGGTGAAATCTACCATCTCTGGGTAGATGGCTAGCCCAGAACCATGGCCTAGCTCACCGGCGCTGAAACCCGACCGAAATATGCAAAGTTCTCCAAAGTAAAAACTAAGCATATAAAACACTTATTTAATGTATTTTGATGTCAAAACAAGCTTTGTAAGTTGAAAACCACGTCGTTAAGGTAAAAACCACGGTTGACCAAGTCAACACCGTACACGGGTGGTTTTCACCAAAAGACAAAATCGAAAGGTGGTTTTCATGATGTTTTGATTGGAGAACCATTTAAATTCATTCAAAAACAATTCCCACACAAAAAGACTCGAAAACCACTTCATTTAAGTAAAAACCACGGCTAGCTAAGTTAATGCCGTTTCACATGATTTTTATCAAACGACAAAAAACGAAAGGTGGTTTTTGAAGTGTTTTTGATGAAAAACTATTTAGATATGCCCAGAAGTAAAAACCAGTCATAAAAAGTTGAAAACCATTTGGTTAGTTCGGACCCCAAAAACCAATGCCGAAAACCGAATGCCGAATGCCGGTTTCTGAAACCCGAACACCGGATGGCTTGGTTTTTGGTTTGGGCGAACACCAAGTGTTTTTAATGTTTTATACATCTTTGAAAAACATTTTTATGATGTGTGAAATGCATTGAAAAGAATTTTAGCCTAAAGAGCCAAGTTGTAAAGATTGGGTCGGTCTTGATCACAATAAAGACCGACTCAACGATGCTAAGACTAAGGTCTTCGTTCTTGGTCTTCGTTTGGATCTTGTTCTCTTTTTTATCATCTTTGGTTCTCGCCTTGTATATTCAATGACTTGTCTCGTTCACGGCGGTTTGGCATTATCAAAACCTGTCATAACAACGAACACGGCTTTAGTACGAAAACGTGATAAACCCGTGTTTCAACAATTTTCCCCTTTTTGATAATTGCAAACAAGACGGGGTTATGCATAGGAGGATTGATTTGAGACTTAAAAAATGTTCCCCCTTAATAAATGCAATTTAGAAATAGTTCCCCCTCAATCTATGCATAACCTTTATATCTTCCTCCTTTTGACATTATCAAAAAGCACTTCAAAAAAAATTGTAAAAAAAAGAACTCCTTGAACATTGATGTTTGATACTGAACATCGTTGTTTGAAAATGTCCTGGAGCATCAATTGTCAACAATATCGTAAAACGAGCTTCCCCCTTGATGCGGTTCATTGGGTTCTGTGCTTGGAGCATCCACTACAGGTTTGTAGTCTTCAAGCACACCCTTTTGTGTATTTAGTAATACCATTTAGGTACCCAATAGCTTTTGGGTCCTTGGGGGTTAGGCAAATAAAAATCATAATCATAATTATAAGAAGTGTCCCTATGTTTAGCAAAACACACGGGAGCTATGTGTCCTATCTTAGAACAATAATGACATACTACGTTTGGATTATGCATATGCCTAGGTTGAGCCAAAAAATTTCTAGGTGATCTAAAATCATTATTCATAGAATTATTAACTAAATTCCTAGACTCATTTCTAGGTTGTCTCAAAATATTTCTACCATTTGTAAAAATCCTAGAGTCAATTCTAGGTTGTCTCACCTTTTTACTTTTATTCTTTCTAAAATTAATTTTGTTATACCTAGGATTATTAGTTCTTCTAGGTGGTTTATCATTCTTAACTTCTACCTTAATTTTTTCAATGGCGCTCTTATGTTCTACACTCTCTACTTTTAAAGACTCACAAGAGGAACAAGTAGAACTTTGGTCAAAGAAAAAATCTTCATTCATTGCCTTAATTTTATTTTTGAGGTCAAAATTATCATTTTCCAAAAATTTATTTTCCTCTTCCAAAGCATGAATTTTTGCCTTAGCCTCTTTGGCAATTTTTGAAGATTTCTTTAATTCACCAAATAATTTTTGAAAGACTTCTTGTAATTCTTCAAATGAGAAAGATTTAGTAGCACTTACCTCTCCATTTCGTTCATGAGCCATAAGACATAAGGTGGCAGTTTCGTCACCGGAACTTTCCGAATCCCATGCCATGTATGCTCGTTCCTTCTTTTTCTTTTCCTTGCGGTTTGGGCAATATGGCTTTATGTGGCCAAGTTCTCCACAACCAAAGCACGTTGGAACAGGTTCCCCCTTTCTTTTACAATCTCGGGACCCAAGTTCTTCCTTCAAAAACTCTTGGAACTTCTCGAGCAAGTTATAAGAAGGATTATGGTCATCGCTATCGGAGTCACTTACCTCTACCCTTTTTTAGGATGAGGCTTTGAGAGCGAGACCGGGACTCTTGTCAAGAGAAGGTTTAAGATTAGTGGATTCAAAAGTTTTAAGATTACCTCGAAGACCATCAATGGTGACATTGGTGTTACCAATCGACTCATATATGGCATCGGCTTTTGAACGCCATTCCGGTGTTAGGCTCCGAAGGATTTTTCGAACAAGATCTTTGTTCGAGTATGTTTTACCAAGAACATGGAGATCGTTGAAGATCTTTAAAAATCGGTCGAACATTTAATCAACGCTTTCAATTTCCTTCATTTTAAACAACTCATATTCATGGGTTAGAAAATCAATTTTAGCTTCACGGACTTGAGGCGTACCTTCGTATGTCACTTCAAGCTTATCCCACATTTCTTTTGCGGTGGAGCAAGAAGAAATTTTCCGGTAGTCATCCGGATTAATTGCACAAAAAATCATGTGTTTAGCTTTTTCAAAAGCTTCTACCCTCTTGATGTCTTCAGCATCATATTCTTCCTCCTTCTTTGGGATGGTGGTTTCAACAACCTTTTTCATTGGCATCGTCTCACCGTTTTTGATGATTAACCATAGTTGGAAGTTGATTGACCGAATGTAAATCCTCATTCGTTCCTTCCAATAGGTGTAGTTTGTTCCATCAAAGAGTGGAGGTCTAACGGTGGAGTGTCCTTCACTTAATCCTGCATACAACATTCTCAACAAAAAAATATAGATCGTTCTCTCAACCGGTTAAGGCTTGTAGAGAGTTAGGCTCTGATACCAATTGTTAGAATAAGTGCCCTTCACTAGAGGGGGGGTGAATAGTGAGGCACGAGAATGTTTATAAATTTTCGCGGAATAAAAATTGCAGGGATAAAGTAAAGAGCGGAATAAAAAGGAGTAAAGGGAGCACACCAAGATTTACCCTGGTTCACCACAAATTGTGGCTAATCCAGCCTCCCGAGAGACTCTCTCGAGCTACACTACTTCCGTTAAGCTTACGGGTGCTTAACAAACCGTTACAACCTGAGAACTCGAGTCCCACGAGCCTCAATACACTTGCTCGGAGATACCGCACTCCAAGACTTCAACCCGAAGGAAAATACCTTTCCTTCGTACAACCAAGGGAAACAAGCTCCCCTAAACGTGTTTACAACACTAAGAACACTCAAGAACAAGACTCTCTTTAAGAGTAGATGTTGAGTAAACTATATACGCTCAAGAACAACTCAAACTTCACAAATTGGCTCTAGAAAGCCATGGAAAATAATGTTGTTTGGATCCAATGATAATATGAATAAAGTGAAGTGAATTGATGAGAAAAGCAGACCCAAACATCCCTTTTTATAGTGCCAAAATAGGCTCCAACGGACCAATACATTAAAGGGGTGATTGGCTTGATTTATGGGATTGAATAAATTTGGGATCTGCAGGATATTGGCTTCCCATCGATGTTTGGAACTTACCCATCACTGGTAAGCCAATTGTCCTTCAGTTTTGAAGCCAACGGTTACCTACCCATCGATGGGTAGATGCTTCCCATCACTGGGTGGGAGGTTGACTTTCAAATAAGGAAAGAATCAGTCTTAAATGACTCGCAACGGTCATCCCTAACCATCGATGGTTAAGCCTTCCCATCGCTGGGTTCCCATCGATGGGTAAAGCTTCACATCGCTGGGTAAGGGCATTCTGCCTTGTGGTAATGTTGCACCAAGGCTTTAACAGCGATGGGTAGAACTTCCCATCGCTGTTTGGCATGGTTCTGGAAATCAGTTTCGTTGAGGGACTGCTTACCCATCAATGGGAAGATCTTCCCATCGCTGGGTGGCATGATTCTGGAATCCCGGGATCACTTACCCATGCATGGGTGAAATCTACCATCTCTGGGTAGATGGCTAGCCCAGAACCATGGCCTAGCTCACCGGCGCTGAAACCCGACCGAAATATGCAAAGTTCTCCAAAGTAAAAATTAAGCATATAAAACACTTATTTAATGTATTTTGATGTCAAAACAAGCTTTGTAAGTTGAAAACCACGTCGTTAAGGTAAAAACCACGGTTGACCAAGTCAACACCGTACACGGGTGGTTTTCACCAAAAGACAAAATCGAAAGGTGGTTTTCATGATGTTTTGATTGGAGAACCATTTAAATTCATTCAAAAACAATTCCCACACAAAAAGACTCGAAAACCACTTCATTTAAGTAAAAACCACGGCTAGCTAAGTTAATGCCGTTTCACATGATTTTTATCAAACGACAAAAAACGAAAGGTGGTTTTTGAAGTGTTTTTGATGAAAAACTATTTAGATATGCCCAGAAGTAAAAACCAGTCATAAAAAGTTGAAAACCATTTGGTTAGTTCGGACCCCAAAAACCAATGCCGAAAACCGAATGCCGAATGCCGGTTTCTGAAACCCGAACACCGGATGGCTTGGTTTTTGGTTTGGGCGAACACCAAGTGTTTTTAATGTTTTATACATCTTTGAAAAACATTTTTATGATGTGTGAAATGCATTGAAAAGAATTTTAGCCTAAAGAGCCAAGTTGTAAAGATTGGGTCGGTCTTGATCACAATAAAGACCGACTCAACGATGCTAAGACTAAGGTCTTCGTTCTTGGTCTTCGTTTGGCTCTTGTTCTCTTTTTTATCATCTTTGGTTCTCGCCTTGTATATTCAATGACTTGTCTCGTTCACGGCGGTTTGGCATTATCAAAACCTGTCATAACAACGAACACGGCTTTAGTACGAAAACGTGATAAACCCGTGTTTCAGCATTATTAAACTTTCCCAATTTGCTCTTTAAAGTAGCAATCTTAGCCTTAAATGAAGTGTAACTAGAGCATGTAGTAGATGAACAAGATGGTGATGTTTCTGGCCTTTTTCCAAGAGAAATAATTTCTTGTTTAAGTTGATCATTTGTATTTTTGAGGTCTTTAATATCAATTTTAAAAATCAGGATTTTTTGTTTAACTTCTTTATTTTCTTTTGAGGCCTTCTTAAACATTCCTACAAGTGCTTCTACAATGCAAACAACATCATTTAAAGTTAAAGGATCATTTGAGAAAGGTTCTTGATAACTTATCTCCTTAGATGCTTCATCTTCCTCAATGGCCATGAGGCAAAGGTTGGCCATCTCCTCCGTTTCGGAGTCTTCACTCCAGGGGCCATCATTCTCCCATGAGATGTAGGCACGTTGTTTCTTCAGTGTCTTCTTGTCTTTCTCGTTCTTGAGTTTAGGACACATTGGTTTAATGTGTCCAACTTCCGATGACATTGAAAAAGGAGATTATTTTTGAAATAGCGTGAAAAGTAGGATTATTTAAGATAATTTTCCCTTATATATAATCTATGAATTATAAACAATTAGACAGGATCTTATAAAATACGCTAATAAAATAAATTAACATTTACCTAATGCGACTTACATTTAAAATAATTTATTGATTTTTCATAATCCATTGATTCTAAATAATCTATTAAAATATAAATTGAATACACCGTCTAAAACTCAAATATTGTATGATTCAAACACAACAAAACTTTATCCAGATTTTAGAATAAGTTTATTTTCATAAAGAAATATAAATTTAATTAATACGAGTATATTTATAATTTATTAGTATTTATGTTCAAGTTTTTTGGTATAAAAGAATAAGGTCTTGCACTTCTCTCAAATACCTAACTAAGAGCCTATTTTTTAGTACTGGAAAAAAGAGTTAGATGTTGAAATAAACTGGAAAAAGTTAGAAGAAAACTAGTTAAACTTAAAAAAACTCGAAAAAATTGAAAAAATTGTGAAAAACTTCTAAAATTTATTTATGTATATTTTACACAATATTCTTTTTATTATTATCATAGTTGTTGTTGTTATAATAATTATTGTTATTATTATTAATTAGAACTCTTTGAGGATTTACATATGATCGCATAACCTTTCTTTTTTCAAATTTTGGAAGTTTGGCAATGACGACTTCACACTCAACTTCATATGTGGAATTCGTTTACATTTACCTTTATCTTGATATCCGGAACCTATATAAGGGCATATAATGTAAACAAATTTCATATGGAAGAACATCTATATCAACCGTTCTGTTAGTCGACCAGACCAATCATTCATAAACTTTGCTAAGTGATTAATTGTAGAGAGAATAACTAATATATTATAAAATTTCTGATGTGGAGAGTTCCTAGAGTAGACTTTGAGCTCCCGTTATGCTGTGCCATTGTCTGTTCTCCATTATACCCATCACTTTCACTCTAGGAGTATGACACAGAAGCATTCTTCATCCTCATTATAGAAATTCATATGTTTTTCACATCTGTGACTTTGGGGGAGCGAGTTTCAATCAACTTTTACAGATGTCGAAGAGGTGGAAGAGAGGACAGAGATCGAAAACTCACGGGTTGCATGATGAAAGAAGACATGTTTTAGGAGTGTTTTGTTAGGCAGCGTTCCGTCCATCTTCTTTTTCTGCTTATTAGTTATTCTTATAAAAATTAAATGAGACCAGTCCACATTAGATCAGATCAGACCAGATCAGATCCAATCAGATCAGATCAGACCAGTTCAGATCAGATTAGGTCCAATCAAAGCAAATATATGCAAAATTATTATTATTATTATTATTGTTAGTACTACTATTAGTATTATTATTGTTATTATGATTATAATTATTATTAGTATTTGTTATTATTAATATTAATATTAATAATAATATTACTATTATTATTACTACTATTATTACTAATATTATTAATACTAATATTATTATGATTATAATTATTGTTACTATTGTTATTAATACTATTTCTATTATTATTACTATTATTGTTATTTCTATAATATTTTTTTTATTTCTATTATAATTATACTGTAGTAGTTATTATTATTTCTATTACTATTATTATTATGATTACAATTATTATTATTACTATTTTTATTATAATTATTAGTATTATTATTATTACTCTACTATAAATATTATTATTACTATTATTATGATTACTATTATGATTATGATTATTATTATTATTATTATTTTATTTCGATTATTATTATTACTAGTATTATTATTATAGTTATTATATATTACTATTCTTGTTACTATTATTTTTCTTATTATTATTATTATTATTATTATTATTATATTTATTACTATTATTATTAAAATTTCTTTATTATTATTATTACTATTATTATTATTATTATAATTATAATAATAATTTTATTTTTAATTTAAATTGAATTTATATCAGATTAGATCCAAATAGATCAGATCAGATTTAATCAGATTAGATTCAATAACATCAGATCAGAACTTCAAAAAATCAAATCAAATTAGACGATCGGAACACAACCTTGGTCTCTTCCGACGTCGTTTCGGTCATTCTCTGCTTTTTATTTTAATTTTAAAGTTGAAACTCCGTTAACACTTCATTAAATGGCTTTCGTTTTCGTTTTTTAAGAAGCACTTCTCACTTTAACACCTTGAACATTTTATTCAATTCACATAGTCTACCAAATACGAAACCTTTAGTGGATAGTCTACCAAATACAACCTTTACAAACATTTTGATAAAAAAATTGTGCTACACTCACCTCACTTTGTACCCCAAAAGTTTACCCTTACGTAATACCTCCTCCGTCTTAAAACTTTCTTCCCAAAACACTATTCCAACTTCACGGGAATTTATATTTATTTGTGTTTTTTCATGGCCTATATGATACGGAGTAAAATAAAATATTCTTGTCACCACTTGTTTTGTTGAACTTTTGATGTAATTTTTAAATATGTATGTGGGCGGTTAAGAAGACTCATGTGCGTCGTCTGCATGCGGCGGAGATGCGGATGTTACGATGGATGTGCGGGAAGACAAGGTTGGATAGGATTTCGAATGAGGTTATCCGACGTCAAGTAGGTATGGCACCGGTGGAAGACAAGTTGCGGGAAACGAGGTTGAGGTGGCTTGGCCATGTGAGACGGCGGGATGCTGACGCCCCTGTACGGAGATGCGAGAGGATTACAGTTATTGGGGAAAGTAGGGGAAGGGGTAGACCTAAGAAGAATTGGGAGGAGGTGATAAGACAGAATTTAGGACTTCTCGACCTGACTGAGGATATGGCCCTAGATAGGAACTTTTGGAGAACTAGGATTAGAGTAGCTGGATAGAAGCTCGGTGTTGTAGAGGTTGTTTTGTAGTGTGTTGTATTTGTTGGGAATCTTTGCTATTGTTTGTACTTGTTGCTTGTACTTGGTGCCTTATCTGTGCTATACTGTGTTCTCTTCCATATTTTTGTGCAGATGGAGCCGGGAGTCTCTTGGAAACAGCCTCCCTACTTCCGAGTAGGGGCAAGGTCTGCGTACACACACCCTCCCCAGACCCTACTGTTGTGGGATTCAACTGGGTTTTTGTTGTTGTTATTTTTTATTTCTATACCAATATTTAAATAAAATATAATGATTTTTTGTTCGTTTTGAGAAACTCACAAAGTTTTAGGAGGGAGTTGCAAACTTTTCGTGGTCCTCCATATCAACCATACCAAGCAAACTCCGTACTAAAATCCGCAGTACTACGGAGTACTCTATTTCAGTCTCCCTCTGCCGTGCCCGCTTCTTGTATTCTCCACCGGCAGGAGTTCGGGGTGCATATCTGCCCAGCGATCACCCAGAAACCCGGGGATGGAGGCGGTGGTGGTGGATGCTGGTTCTAAATTCCTCAAATCTGGCTTTGCCATTCCTGACCAAGCTCCGTCCATGGTATTAACTCATCCTTTATCGGCCGCTTAATTATTACGAGTATTTTTGTATAAATTTTAGGCTTCTTTTCCAAACAACGTCTGAGACGTATGTGAATTCACGAACATGAGGGTTTTAGATAATTCCAACTCAAATGAAACGCGTCCCTGAGGATGAGAGCGCCCTTGATGCGGCGGTTGAGGAGTCCACGGAGGAGGAAGCTGTGAACCCTATTGTCCGGGGGTTCGTGAAGGATTGGGATGCTATGGAAGACTTATTGCATCATGCTCTTTACACCGGCCTTGGTTGGGAAATAGGAAATGAAGGCCAAATATTGTTCACTGATCCACTTTGCACTCCCAAGGTAAACTACCCATTCCACCCAACCTCTGCCCTAGAAAAGTTTCTTTTTTTATTGCTTCCATCCCCTTCCACCTCCTCTCCCCAAAATATTTGCTTAAATTTGTTACGGAGTATTATAGATTTTAGAACTAGTGAGTTGTGGATTATGGTGTAACAAAATACTCTTTTGGATTAAAATTAGTTGTTTATGAACTGAGCAGAATGAAGGTTGAATTTTTTTTCTTTCAGATTGCAAATAAGTTCCACCTTTTTTTAAACATCATTATCTACTCACCCAAAGTTAGGCCTGAGGATTAATTTGGAGCACACAAGCACTTTGTGAAAGATTAAATCAGTTTGGACTTTAGATAACTAGTAATGTCAATATTTTAAAGCTATTACTCCCTTTGTTCCATTAAAAATGACTTGTTTCTCAACATATTATTTGTCCCCACAAAAGAGTCCAATTTGAAAAAAAGAATTAAGTTTTATTATATGCAATGGTTTTGAAATACAAAAAGTATTTCAAACAAGTTAAATATGTTAAATTTGATTCAACCAAGAAAAATAAAGTATATTTATACTTTGTATTTGATTATTTTCAGAAGCTGTACCTTAGTATAATAAAAAAGTTGCACATCTGCAAAATATGTCTCTTTTTATGGGAATGGGGCAGTATTGTTTAAATGTTCGGAATTTTAAATTGTTTCTTTCCTGATCGACAGGCAATTAGAGAACAGTTAGTGCAGCTGATGTTTGAAACATTTAATATCTCAGGGTTTTATGCCTCTGAGCAAGCAGTGCTGTCGCTCTATGCTGTTGGGCGTATATCAGGATGCACTGTTGACATTGGTCATGGGAAAATAGGTATCAGTTGTTTATTAGTCATCAAGTATTGTTTTGGTACATCAGAAAGGACTATCATCAAGTATTTCTACTACCAAAGGTTTTACTGTTGTCTATAGCTAATCATATTTCCTATCGCGATGCATCCTTACATTCTTCTCAGATAATTGTGTGAGTATTCAGTTTGTTTTACCTCTTATCTTCCAGCGCACTTCTAATTAAGAAAGCTATAATTTTCAATGAGTTTCATAGCGTAGTACTTGTTTTAAGTAAAATACTTTCTTCCCCATGAAATATGATGTGCAATTAAATTACTCTATATAAGATACTATTTGGGAACTTAGTTAAGTTTACTTGAGTTCCTGAATAATATTAGGACATTCCAATTTCATCCTTTTTTTATGTCTCGTAAATATATTTCTTTTATAAAATGCCCCCCGTCCCAAATTGATCTTCACAGATACTATTACGGCCTCTTGATAACTTATGTTTGTATGCATGTTTTCATTGATCATTTGATAAAATAAAATATTCTTGTCACCTCTTATTTTGTAGAACTTTTGATGTAGTTTTGATCGATGTAATTTGTATTTTTTTTCTATACCAATTTGTGAATAAAATTATTTTAAAAGAGATGGGATTTTGTACGTTCTTCCAAATGGGAAGAATAAATTGGGACGGAGGGAGTATACATAAATGCAATATTTATTAGGTGCAAGCAACAAGAAAAGTTAATACATACTCCCTCCATCCCATATTTGATTACACACTTCGAACCACGTGTAGAATCCGGAGTCTTTTGAATTTATTTTATTTACAAATTGGTATACAAATAAAAAATACAACCTACATATTAAAGAACTACGTTAAAAATTCTAGACACAAGAGGTGATTTATTCTATCAAATAATCAATGAAAACACACAAATAAACAAAAGTTATTGAGAAGCCAAAATAGTAACATGGTAATCAATTGTGGGACGGAGGGAGTACTATGTAGAAATAGAACAATGCCTCACAAAAAGGACCTTTGTGTAGTCATATAAAAACTCTTTAGAATAAGGTCCAGTGGAAGTATTATCTAGGCTTTTAACTGATTATTAGAGATGCACTGACATTGGTACTTCTTACTTCTTGGAGTTAATGCCAATATATTTGGAGCAAAAAATATAACCCTTTTTTTCGTTATACTTTTTAAAATTTTGTTTTTAGCGGTAGCTTATATGTGACTACATTAGTGTTTGGCATTTACCCACAGATATTGCACCAGTAATTGAAGGTGCTGTTCAGCACCTAGCTTCCAGAAGGTTGGAACTTGGTGGTGCAGATCTGACACAGTTGCTAGCAGAAAAACTCAGTATATCTAATCCAATGGTGAAATTCAAGATGTCAGATGTGGAGAAGATAAAAGAGCAATATGCATGCTGTGCAGAGGATGACATTTCGTATGATAAGATGCAACAATCTATTCTGGAAGAGGAACATATACTACCCGATGGCCAGGTTTTTTTTTTTTTGATGATGATGATGATGATGATGATGATAATAATAATAATAATAATAATAATAATGATAATAATAATAGTAACAACAACAACAACAACAATTTTTTTGAAGGACAACAACAGCAGCAATAATAATAATTATAATTATTAATAATTAATATTACTACTAGCATAATGAATTCTACTGCATATTGTTTTGTTGTTGTTGGTGGTGATGGCGGTGGTGCTTCTACGTGTTCAATTCTTCCTGCAAAGCTCAACACTTTCTGCTTTTTATAATACATCTAGGTCAAAGTAGACTTAAAGTTAAAAATAATTTGAGTAATGTAATTAAGTTAATAATTCTCTCTAATCTTTAATGTATAATGTATAATGTGATTTGCAGATTATGTACATAAAGTAGGTATGCAGTGCTGCTTCTACTATATGGATGACTTAAACTATCACATCCATTTCATTGGTTTAGACATTTAGTTATTGTTTTCCCTCGTGCTTGATATATTGCTGTCCACTGTATCTATGGCCATGCTATAGTTTACGCAATTGAACTGCCATTGGTTTTAAACAATGATAACATGCGCCCCCATTTATCTTTCCTTACAGAGAATCCATGTAAAGAAACCAAGGTATCGGTATCATATATGAGAATGGTAAAGAAACCAAGGTATCATATATGAAAATGGTTCAGTGGCTATTGGAAATTTGGAATTTGAGATAAAATAAGTAAGAACCGATTACGTTGCTTTGGGCACATCAACCATCGAGAAGCAAGTGTCACGGGAAGAAGATGGAGTCTTAGAATGTTGGAAACTTAATGAGGCATAATAGGCCACACATGACATGGCGTGAGGGTGTAAAAAGAGATATTAGAGTGTTGGAGTTCTGTCCCCATTGCCTAATATTCTCCTTCTGCGCCAGTATTTTTAAAGGTTTGCCATGGTGGAAGGTGGTGACAAGATCAGGGATGGAGGTGGCTTTCCAGGCCAGCCATTTGTCTGGCAGTTAGAGCAGTTTAGGCAGAAAATGACAGAATTTTAGGGTTTGGGTTGTGGGACCCTGTACTAAAGATTTATATGTAAACATTTAGGCAATGCAACCCACTCCAGAAGGCAAACCATATAAATCCACTTTTTTAAAAGTACATTCTTCGTTGTGTCTTTGTGTCAACAACTATTTTGCACAAGCCCTCCTTTGATTCTATTCCCTGTGATCAGGCCCATGATTCTGCTTCTCTGTGTGACCCAGATGAGTCCTTTGGTTCTTCTTATTTAAAAGGTGCATTGAAAACTTTCAAAGCATTTGGTTTGAGGCATCTGTAATTGCTGGGTGTAGTTTTTCCCACCATTTCCTTAATTACTCTTGGAACTGGACTTTTTGATTTCTTGCTTGGTCCTATTTCTTCTATCAGGTTTGTTCAGACTCAAATCTTTATAGTTTTTACTTGACTCAAAATCCTTCCCTTTTAATCTTAATATTTTGTTGTGTTATTTTTACCTTCTTTGATGCATGTTGCTCTTCTTCCTTTACATGGTAACTTAATGGACCGTTATTTGAAGAGCAACATGCATCAAAGAAGGTACATAAAACAGAATGAAAAAGATTAAGATTAAAAAGGAAGAATTATAAGTTACCTTTGCAATTGGGGTAGGGGTAAGGCTTGCGTACACACACCCTCCCAAGACCCTACTCTCGTGGGATTCTACTAGGGTGTTGTTGTTGTAAGTTACCCATACATCATGTCTACCTATCAAGATGTCATCCAGGAAATGAAAAAGACAAACACAATCTTCATTATCTTTTGTCAAAAAATTAAAAGGGTATGAACAAGTAGATCCAAGCAACAATTAGTGAGAAATCACTAAATGTCTTAGCGAAGCTAGAGAAGAACTTTGAATATATGGGACAGAAGAAAGAAGAAGGATAACATGGATATTGGAAGTGTGAGACGTTCTGATTTTGAGTAGCTAGCATTTGATGAGAGTGATCAAGAGCTCTAATTTTTAACACCTAATAGTGATTGGAGGAGAAAGAATGCACCCTAAAAACTGGCTATTTGGTCTATTTCCAGATAACGTGAAACTGAAACTGCAATTACAAGAAGTAAAGGTTGTAACAAGGCAAACATTAGAGATGCAAATGAAAGGAAGCGAAACTAGGGGATTCATCAGTATTTTGCTTGTTTTATGGTATCTAGATTGTTTATCCTTCAACTTGATTAATTTTCATAAGTCTTGGAGATATGGGTACTGCCATTGGTGCCTATCGTTCACATTCTCTTCATAGCCATGATTGTATAAGAGCTGGAACATACTGAAAAAATATTGACAAATCATAAAGAACAGCAAATTGCAGGTTTAAAAGGTGGTTAGCAGCGAGCTGTGTGCACGGCCCAGTGAAATTGACAACTTTATCTTTCATATGAATAATGGAAAACAACTTTTTATAGCTTTCGCTGTTGTGGAATTAATTTATAACTCCCTCCGTCCCTCAATTTATGTCCACTTTCAATTTTGCACCAAAACCAATGCAAAGGGTAAAAAGTCACAAATGCCCTTTGTTTTGGGTCTTCTTCTCCACCAGCCCTTCTGCTACAATTAGTTTATGCGCCACCCATAGCAATGGCCACCGCCTTGTCTCCCCCAGTCTGACTGCAGAGGCATAGGCCCCCTCCCATCCCCACCCCCCGTCAGAGTACCCATTCCAAACTCCAACTATTTACTGCTGAGTTACTGCGACCCGAGAAACCTAGTTCCAATTTTGAATTCCCAATATGACCTGTGTCTAGCCTCCCCTTTTGACCCGGTTGCTGTTGCATAATCCCTTGCAACTCCTATCCGCCCACCGCCGCGTAGTCCATTGCTGCACAACCCATCGGATCAAATCGCTGCCAAGATATTGTTACAAGGAGATCCGAGAGATTTGCAGAAGCACATGAATACATATGCAGTAGATAAAGAAGAAGACAGTGGCATAGCTCAAAAGAAGGATTGAGGCAAGAATGCAAGATTGATTATATCTTGGTGATGAAATATATGGTTGGATGACTGGATGTAAATAAATCAATAAATATATGGATGAGAAAGAAGATAAGGCGTAAATGAGTGTTTGTGGAGAAGGGCAAAATTGACACTTTATTGAAATTTTTTTACTAGAAAAGGGAAGTGGACAAATATTGTGGGACGACCCAAAAAGGAATATTGGACGAATACTCAGGGACGGAGGGAGTAATAATTTATTTTTCCTTTCCACTGCTTTGTAAGATATACCTCTTCACTGGGTTTTCTTTAACAATCCATAACACAATTACTCTAACAATGAAAGCTATTACTTCGAGAGTGAAGCATCATTCAAAAGTTAAGGCATGGTGGTAATTTGTTTTTAGTGTAAACTTCTAAATATCTGCCTCAAAGGATGATGTCTAATTCTCTACTTTTTGTTTGTCACCATTACCCGGATGATTTTGAATTTACACTTTTTTCATATCTTTATTAATACGGAGTATATAAATATGTCCTTGGTTTTACACATTTATGACACATTGACCAATGGATGTTTTCTTTTCTGCTTGCTCTTTAGCATGCCCTCATACTATTCATTTCTTTTGTGTAGCAATGAAGTTATTTATAGTGTCTATAATCTCTTTTAGGTTATCAAAATTGGGAAAGAAAGATGTACTGTTGGGGAGGCCTTCTTCCAGCCCTCTATTTTGGGATTAGGAACACATGGAATTGTCGAGCAACTTGTTCATAGCATTTCAACGGTATCTTCTGAGCACCACCGCCAACTGCTAGAAAACACTGTGCTTTGTGGGGGCACTGCTTCAATGACTGGTGGGTTCCCTTTCTCATTCAATGCACTTATTCAAGTTTTCACTCTCTGGATAGCTTACTTTTAGTTCCCTATAGTCCCCCCCTCCAATTTTTACTCGTTCATTGCGCGCGTGTTATTGTTTTGGGGTTAAGTGTTGTAGGGTTTGAAGATCGATTCCAGAAAGAAGCTAACCTTTGCTCATCGGCTATCAGCCCCTCTTTAGTAAAGGTAGTCTTGTGATGTTAAAATGCATTGTGGTTTTAAGTGTTTTCTGTAGCCAATATCCCCACCTAACATTGGTGTATTGTGATTGGGTTGTCATCACATCATGATATATTTTTTATGCAATTATCATATCAGCACCTTTAGCATCCTCTTTAATCATCATCATCATCATGGCGTGCTTAAGATTTTGCTCTCGGTATTGCAGCCACCAGAGTACATGCCAGAGAACTTGAATATGTATTCGGCATGGGTGGGTGGTGCGATACTCGCAAAGGTTGTCTTCCCTCAAAACCAACACATCACCAAGGCGGACTATGACGAAAGTGGACCTTCCATTGTTCACAAGAAATGTTTTTAGGGAATATATATATATACACTGACTTGTGTAACATAGTTTGTTGTGAGGCTGAAACCAAATGTGATCTTGATCAAGGTACGGACCACTGCAGAGTACTGTAGTATTATTTATTTCCTTAATATAAATCTTCAATGTTGTAGCTTGTTGTAGCTTATACTGATGTTTAAATGATACTCGCAGAAGTTATTGCCTCTGAAATGATCTATTGCATTGATGCTTTTCATAAGTGAAGAGGCACTGTTATGCTGAAATGGTTCCTCGCTTTGTTAACTTTTAAGTGTGCTTCTTGTTTTTTTTGTTTAAATTGAAGAGAAAAAAAGAATGAAAGAACATGAACATTTGGAAGGTTCCAAGGGGATTTGGATATAAAAAGGTAAAAAAGCCTTAGATACACCAATCTCCCACTCTTCATGTTGTACTTGGAGGGCCTTTTAATCATGGGATGAGGTAGAATTATGGAATAGAAAAATTAATGACACGCTTATTACTTAAGCTTTGTTCATTTGGGTTGGAAAAATTAGCTTTTACGGAGTAATTTTTTCCAACTTATTTTAATTTCTTCTAACACTTTTCAGTTGCTTCCAATTTTTTTTAATCTTTTTCAACTCATAGTTTCTTTCAACAACTAAAAAAAGCATTTACATATGATAAATATACAATAACATCATATATTTAAATTTAGGAAAAATTTAAACGAATACTCCTAGAAATTTGTGATTTTAGGTTAATACTCTGAAATTCAATAATTTACACTACTCTAGGAAATTGGTCAATTTTATACCAATAATGCGGGCTGCCAACTATGTAGAATATGTGCCATTTTTAAAAAAGAGAGTTTTTAAATTATTAAGTATGTGTTGGTAACTACGGAGTGTTAAAAAAAATAAAAGAAATAATATTTCACACAAAATAAAGAATGTGGAGTAGATATTTCATAATCAAATTTATATTCGTAGGAAAGATCTATGAAACATAAATTTAACGCTATATCAACTTTAAAATTATCTAATATTTTATCTGAAACATTATTTATAATTTACCCAATTAAAATACAACAACATCCCAGTTCAATCCCACTACAGTAGGGTCTGGGGAGGGTGTGTGTACGCAGACCTTGCCCCTACTCGGAAGTAGGGAGGCTGTTTCCAAGAGACCCCCGGCTCAACCTGCACAAAATTAATTTACCCAATTAAAATATAAACACTTTATTTTACATTTTGAACACATTTTTATTTTAAATTGACATGTAGGGGTAATTATAACGCATTCAAGATATTTTCTTTATTTTTTGTAATTAATTACCAATTCATACTTAATAATTGGTCAGTCACCAATTCACCATTTAAAGTGTCATATATTAGCAGCTTAGAATATTGGTGTAAAATTGAGTAATTTCTAGGAGTAGTGTGAATTATTAAATTTCAGAGTATTAGCGTAAAATCACAAATTTCTTGGAGTATTCATGTGAATTTTTTCTTAAATTTATAACATACCATATCAAGCGCGGAGAAAGATGATTTTTTTTTGTTCAAAACTAGTTTTCTTACATATTTATTTAGGTGATTATTTAATTGAATGATATTTTTAACACTATATTTTTAACATTTGTCAACTTCTTCTAATTTTTCTAAGTCCACCTGGATTCATTAAATTCTTTCTAGTCCTGCTAACTTGTTCTTACATCTAACTCTGTTTTTACAATGTAAACTAACACAACCTTAGTGATGATGCTATTATCTTCACTAATGGTTGCTCCAAATTGGAAGCCAGTATAAAAATGCTACTCGGGATATTATTTACAAGGAGAAAACAACACTCCACTACTACCTTTTGGATTTTGAAGAAGTTATGAACCTAAGAAAGAGAAGTCCTCATCATCGGAAAATCATTTGAAGTTAATCACTAAAAAAACCTCCAAACTTCATTCGGCTTTTGAGAGTAGTCAAGCAAGAATGGAAATCGCCATTCCTAATTTTCACAATCAATTCACCAAGCTTGATTTTTTGGTGGATGATCAAGTGAGAAAAAAAATGAACTAACCGATGGAAGCATTGGAAGACTATTTATACAGTACATCTGGATGTACAGTTATTTTCATACATCCACGTCAATATTCATTTTCGATTAATAAAGTACTCATTCTCAAATAGCGGAATGCTCATTTTCGAGCATAACTGAGTTCAAGAAAAACTAGTATACAATTATTCAAGAATGAGTATTTATTTGCTCGAAAATAAGTGTTCAATTACTCGTAAATGAGTACTCACTGCAGATGTACGAGAAATACCGTACAACCGGTTGGACGGTATATATTGCGGCATTGGAGCAATATACAAAAATCTCCTTCACAATTTCGAAGAGCAAATTGGTCAACTAATTGCGACTTTGGGAGGATTAGTACATGAGAGCAAAGTCGACTTCTTAGCATTACGTAGAATCCATCACGGGTACGCATATCAGACCCACCTGTAAGGGCACTGGAAATACTCGTGAAGCCTCAGGGCTTCAAACCGGGGCTTCAAACCTTTTCTGTGCCACATCAGCTTTAACTTACCTTACAGTTTTAGTGGAAATAAGTTTGAAGCCCTAAGGCTTCAAACCTTCATTTTTAATATTTTAAATATGCATCTTCTAAAATTAAAGTAATAAAATATAATTATTTAATTATTTAAAATAATCGAAAGGAGAATAGTTCATTAAAAAAAATTACATTCATTAAAAAAATAAATTACATCCATAAAAAAGTACATTCATTAAAAAATTACATTCATTAAAAAATAGTACATCCATAAAAAAATACATTCATTAAGAAAAATTTACATTCATTTAAAAAAATATTACATCCATAAAAACACAACACTACGAACAAATTACTTATTATTTGAGCGACCGAAGATATATTCAACGAAATCCGCCGTTAGTGCATTGTGAATCTCTCGGGTGCGAATTTCTTGGTGGTTTCTTCGTTTCTTTTCTTCTTCGATTTCTTCGTACATAGGCACCTTCTCGTCTGGGTTGTATTGACAAATCACAAACCCGTTGTCCTCTACGATCATATTATGAAGAATAATACATGCGTACATGATATTCCTCATTTTTGTTTGAGAAAAACATTTGGACGGATGAAGATCTAGAATGTTCCACTTAGTCTTCAAGACCCCGCAGGCTCCTTCAATATCTTTTCTCGCCGCCTCATGAGTTTTTTTAGGTCTGATGTTTAAGACCCATTAGTTCGGAGAGGAACTTGACAATCGTGGAATAATTTGGATATATTCCATCGGCCAAATAATATCCTCGCTTGTAAAGTGTCCCTCTAAGCTCAAAAGATGAGTCGGGTGCGGTCTCATTAATCCAATCGTTAAAAACAGGCAATTGATCGAGAACGCTGATGTCATTGTTCGAGCCCGCGACACCGAAAAAAACATGCCAACACCACAAGTCATTTGAAGCAACAACTTCGATCATTTGAAGTCATTGTTCTTGGCACCAAATCACAGCATAGTATTCAAAAAATAGATATTGTTCCAAATTGGTTCATCACCCACTACAATCTGCAAGGTAATCCACTAAGCGCATTAGCCACCTGCCCATCAATTGCCTCTGCATTTTTATTGGTACCAAGGATTTTTTCACGATATTTTTTCTACAACATCAATTGATTTGGCTAGCCGCAACTTATTGCCGTGATTACCCTTGTCGCACGACTATTGGATAAATATGGCCTCCATTATTGCGATGAATGGTGTGTTGGATAAACTTATCGATATGCTAGGGAATGTTCTCTGTGGAAAAATTGAATTTGATGAAGGAATATGTGCAGTTCAAGATTTTGTTGATGAAATTATAAAGAAACTTCAAGCATTTCGTCAAATTGAAGGTCAACTGAAATATGATTTCGAGGTATATGCATTCGCCGTAGAGGCCTATTGCTCACTACAGGATTTTGTTCGTGACCTCCCAATTATGCCAAGCCTTATTCGTATAGAGTTATACATTTTCATAACAACCATGATGCACACTATAAGGAAACTCATCGGTACTCCACTAGATTCGACCCCTACAATACCTATGCAGAACACAACTTTGTAAGACCAAGAATTTGAAAAGGAAATTTTTATTGATCCTATTAGTGTTCCCGATGATGATCTTATTATTGATCTCATAGATGTTGTTCCTATTACTGTTGCTGATGTTGTTGATGATGATTCTGGTGACGATCAACGACACCATACTGTCCAAGTAAAATATTCAAGAGATGGTGTCATTTTTTATGGATGCACAAAAGTATTTGGGACGTCAGAAAGTGACGTTGTTGTCCTTTATGATTCTGGGGATGTCCTGCGTGCTGACATGGTTTTCTTCTTATTGGTTCTATGGAGTTGTTTGCTTGGAGTTGTGAATGCTTTGAGCTTGACCGAATCTTTTGATGCTCCATTCATAAAGGTCTTTGACCCCGGAGGATGTCCATTCACAACACATGATTCCTCGTTTTTCCTAGATTTCTAACTTGAGGACAAGTTGGTTTTCGAGGCGGGAAGAGTTTTTGGGACAACTATTATTATTATTAGGAAAAATTATCTCAAATAATCCCACCTTTTCGCGCTCTTTCAAAAATAATCCCACTTTTCACTGTCACCGAAAATAATCCCACCTTTTCGCATGTGTGCGAGTTTTGGGTCACCGTTAAAAAACTAACGGTCACTTAACGGAAATTTTGAAAAATGCCCGTTTTTCGCAAATAAATGAAAGGTGGGATTATTTTAGGTAAATTCTCTCTTTTTCGTTTTTTAATTTCTTTAAATGTATTTTTATTTTATTTTTTTTGGAAAAAATACCAAATTTAAGTGTTTTTAGAGTGAAACTAATTGTTTTTTTCAATAACCAATAATATGGTAATAATTAGAAAATAAATTATTCTACACAATAGAGCTAATTTATTATATTCATAACTAACTACTCCCTCCGTTTGGAAAAAGTGTTCCTCTTTTGACTTTGTGTAAAAAATAAGGTAGTATTAAATTGTAGTTGACTTCCAATTTTACCCTTGATGTGATAGGTAAAAGTAAGATGTGATGAATAGATTATTAGAGATAAAGTATGATGTGATAGGTAGGGTATGAAAAAGTAAGGGTAAAAGTGTTTTTTAATAGAAAGTGGAAGTATTTTGTTGGAAGGAAAAAAATGAAAGAGGAAGTGTTTTTGATAACGGAGGGAGTACATTTTTTTGTAAGTTGCATTTACTGTATTTTTCTTGAGCTGCACTTCAAATTATTTTTTGATACTACATTATTATTATTTCTTAAAAAAATGGCACTACAAAACTTATGAATATTTTTCGATAGTTCTATATAAATATTTTTTGTGAAACAACATTACAATAGTTGTGAAAATAACACAACAATTTTTTTCTCTAAAATAGAACTTTTATTTTTATAACTTACTACATTTTCTGATGTATTGCAATTTTTCCATGAACACTCTAAAATTTTTATTGATAATCTTATATTGCAATAAAATTTTCTTTCTAAAATGGAACTACCCAATTTGTGATTTTTTTAATAATTCAATACAAATTTTTCCCCAAAATAGTAATTCAAAAGTTGTGAAAATGACACAATATTTTTTTTTCCGAAACGGAACCCATAAATTTTATAAATCACTACAAAATTTGTTAATCGTTAGACAAATCTCTAACAAGAGTGTATTGTTATATTTTTAAAAAATATTAATTTTAAATTCAAAACTGAAAAAGTTAAAAGTAAATTTTTCTAAAATAATCCCACCTTTCATTTATTTGCAAAAAACAGGCATTTTCAAAAACTTCCGTTAAGTGGCCGTTAGTTTTTTAACGGTGACCCAAAACTCGCACACATGCGAAAAGGTGGGATTATTTCCGTTGACAGTGAAAAGTGGGATTATTTTTGAAAGAGCGCGAAAAGGTGGGATTATTTGAGATAATTTTTCCTTATTATTATTCTATTAATAATAATAATAGTAATAGTAATAGTAATAGTAGTAGTAGTAGTAGTAGTAGTAGTAGTAATAATAATAATAATAATAATAATAATAATAATAATAATAATAATAATAATGCGTCTCTTCCTGCAAATGGGAATTTTAATGCTCTGTACTATCTTGAGGTATGTCTAAAAGATGACACAAATTCTAGACGCATTGGAATTACAGTAATTTGCTTAAAAAATGGTAATGCTTCCATATATATCTGTATTGATTGAGTCATCATTATGTACATCAGATTGTTCACTGATTCTAATACAAGTTGGATGATCCATCATCTCCTATAATACTACCACGACTACTACTACTTCTTTACCGAGCAGTGAAGCTGAACAACAAAATGTTGTTTCTCTCTCCTACAAAAACAAATAAAAAAAAAAATAAAAGAAAGAGGGAAGAGGGAGGGGTGTGTCTATCTACGGATCTCCGTGTGGTGGTATATCTTTAGGAGACTATCATTTGCTTTTATATTCATGACTGCACAAAATGCTGTTAGATGAATTGGATTTATTAGTTTGCACTGCTGTGCGTGTGTGCTAGGTCAAGTGGTAGACACTTCACCAAAGATATTTTGGCACGACCCCCAGTTTCCCTTCTCTCTGGCCTCCCAATACCCACCATTGTACCTGTATCCATCACTGGCTTTCGAAAACCATTTAGGTTCCCATCCACTCTCTTGCATCTTAACTGCCTGTATTATTATATCGAACGATAACATTATTTTTGTTTGTTACGGAGTAGTACCCACTCAAAATATAAAAGGGGAATGTCTGCCTGCATCACCTGGCGCTGCCTCTGCTCTAAACGCAACTTTTCCGAGTTAGCCAATTCGTACTGACCATTTTCAAGAAACCTTTGATCAGGCCTGAGCCTTGAATCTGTTGGTGGCAGTTTCTCCTGCTTGTACCACAACTTCATTATTACTTAACTGGACCAATACTATTTTATCATAGGAATTATGCCAATAGCATGTATATATCGTCACGTGTTACTGCCAAGTGCATAACAATGCCGTGGATTTTACCTTTAGCCCCGGAGTCAATTCATTAAGTGTGATTGCGAAATGAGTGAAGTTGTATTTGCTTTTCCATTTTGGTGGCTTGTTTCGCTTCCACAGCAAATGAGAATCTGACATTGGAACCGATCGTTTCTCTTTCACTGAACAATCCTTTTGGCAGTAATGTATGCTCTGGTCCCATTTCCCGAAAAGTGTTGCTGCTGGCTTCCCATTATTTTCTACAACTCCATGTACCTTTCATATTAATTAATTAATACATAAATAACTTAAACTAAGACAATATCCAGTGTTGGCTTTGAAGTTTGAGCTAGAAATGAAGAAGATCCAACATGATTCCCAAACAACCATTTAAGTGTGGTTCGAGAAAATAACCTACATACTGGGGCAGCCTCATCTGTCTCCTTGGGACTTAAGTAAAAGTGTACACCAAATTTATCGTCATTTTAAGATGCCATTTTCGACGACACGCGTGAGGGACTAAACGATAAGTTGGAATTATGGCGCCTTGCCCTTGAGACTAAAGGATTCAGAATAAGTAGGAACAAGACTGAATACATGGAATGTCGTTTCAGTGGCCGGGATACAGAATCAGAGGTGGAAGTCAAGATTGACTCTCACCTAGTACCTAAGGTAGACAGGTTTCGTTATCTTGGCTCAGTAATTCAGGCGGATGGGGAGTTAGATGCGGATGTTGGACATCGGGTTGGAGTGGCTTGGGCCAAATGGCGGTTAGCTTCAGGGGTGTTGTGTGATCCGAAGATTTCGCCTAGAATGAAAGGTAAGTTCTATCGATCCGTAGTCAGACCTGCTATGTTATATGGGGCAGAGTGTTGGGCGGTTAAGAAGACTCATGTGCGTCGTCTGGATGCGGCGGAGATGCGGATGTTACGATGGATGTGCGGGAAGACAAGGTTGGATAGGATTTCGAATGAGGTTATCCGACGTCAAGTAGGTATGGCACCGGTGGAAGACAAGTTGCGGGAAACGAGGTTGAGGTGGCTTGGCCATGTGAGACGGCGGGATGCTGACGCCCCTGTACGGAGATGCGAGAGGATTACAGTTATTGGGGGAAGTAGGGGAAGGGGTAGACCTAAGAAGAATTGGGAGGAGGTGATAAGACACGATTTAGGACTTCTCGACCTGACTGAGGATATGGCCCTAGATAGGAACCTTTGGAGAACTAGGATTAGAGTAGCTGGATAGAAGCTCGGTGTTGTAGAGGTTGTTTTGTAGTGTGTTGTATTTGTTGGGAATCTTTTGCTATTGTTTGTACTTGTTGCTTGTACTTGGTGCCTTATCTGTGCTATACTGTGTTCTCTTCCATATTTTTGTGCAGGTGGAGCCGGGGGTCTCTTGGAAACAGCCTCCCTACTTCCGAGTAGGGGCAAGGTCTGCGTACACACACCCTCCCCAGACCCTACTGTTGTGGGATTCAACTGGGTTGTTGTTGTTGTTGTTGTTTTAAGATGCCATTTTCTCCTCCAAAGAAATACTCCGGAGTAGGAAAGATTGCCAAGAACGAGTGATACAAGAAGAAAGAATATTATTGCACCTGGTGAGGATTTCGGTCAATGAGAGAACGCTCCTTAAACTTAAGCTTGCAGGAGTAGTTACGATTTCCTTGAATAGACATGGTTCCATAATGATCACAGTAAACTTTTCCTAGAATGAGGTTGTATATAGAAGTTGTTACCTGGAGAGAAAGGCCAAAGTTCCATCAGGCATAGCAAGAAATATATGAAAATGGTATTTAGTGATGTTGAGATACCTTTCTCCACTTAAATACTTCTCCATCATCAAACTCCAATGTCAGTACACCAAGAGGGTCAAGCTGAATGGATCTACCCCAAAACTTACTCTTCAAATTGCAATCCGCCCATATTTTCCATCCACGCCCTTCACAGTGGAATGCGAGGATCATTGGGTGATGACTAACCTATGTTTATAGGGAAAGAGAGTGTTCAAGGTTTCTTAAGAAAACAATGATACAAAGGATGAATAGAACAAACGATTCCATCTTTCCTTTCTTCTCTTGCCCTTTTCATTTATTTTTTCTTGATGACAAATAGCAGCGTCAAAAGAATTTTCATTGAATGGCAATCATTACCTTCTCTGAGATAAAGCGGATCCCTTTGTCTTGGTAATCAGCTTCATAGGTCTCGCCAAGTAAAGGATTAAATGGCTTGCATTGTCTTTCATCAGTGGAAGCATATCCAGATGCAGCAAATGCTGCTACTTTAAGCATCCTCATAAAGCTATTACCCTACAACAGTAACAAGGTTGTGATTCCACACTACAAATTTCATATAGTATGTTATGTCTCAAAATTCATGATAGTGATATGTGCAAGTATACAGGTTGTTGCGTGGATCTGGTCATCATTTTTTCAAGTAAAGATTCGAAGGAGAGCTGAGTCTTAGACATTCGATCACACATTTCTACAGAGTGTTCTCGTGCTTAATTCTTTTTTCCTTTAAATTTGAGTATTTTTTTAACTAGATTCATAAACATGATAAACTTATGCACTGGTAAGTACATGTATTCGTATTGCATGAAAGGATAGATACGATAGATGAGGAAGTGCATTTACGAAAGCGATATATGTGGAGGTGCATTTACGAATGCAAAACCAGATCTCTATGGCTCGGTTTCAGTCTTAAATTCAAGATTTATTTTACTCCCATGTGAAAGTTAACAATATGACAACGTAACATGCTAGTAGCATAGTAGGGTAAGTAATTGAGTTCATTTTAAAAATAATACAAAATCTGGAAAGCTAGAAACATTCTCGTGGATGTCTGGTTTGATTATGTCTTAGAGGTCTACTCGGATGAGTTATTGTTCATTAGTTTGTACATGCTCAAATGGAAAACTAATGCCTAAAGATAATTATTGAGGTCAGACTTAAGTGGTAGTTTCTAACTTCCCAACACAAATGAATTCAGTTAACTAACTTAGTTCAATAAATGACATTCCTAGAAATATGAATTCAGTTAACTAACTTCCCAACACAAAACTACAAGAGGCAAGTACTTAATTTTTCGAAGAAAAATATTTCTAAATAAAGACAGCACAGCCAAAAGGTAAAGAAAGCAGAAAATAAGCTTTGTTTCATAAACGGACTTTTAAACTTTTCAAAACTCTGTATTTTTTTCTAGTTGGATAGGTATTCTCAAATGAACTTACCACTTTTCCTGATTCATATGCTTGATCAAGAAGGTAAGAGTATTCAAAATCTTCAAAACATTTCTGCAGAGAAGAAAGTGGTTCATTGAAATAGACAGGAAGACAGACTTTAGTCAGATCCTTCCCGATGTTATCTTTGATCATTGACCACAGACTTGCTCCCTTCTCTTCTTCGAGTGGGTCGGGCAATTTATTT
This sequence comes from Cuscuta australis, assembly GCA_003260385.1. NCBI lineage: Eukaryota > Viridiplantae > Streptophyta > Magnoliopsida > Solanales > Convolvulaceae > Cuscuta > Cuscuta australis. Next base: position 1,460,976 of record NQVE01000196.1, read on the forward strand.
CTACGTTTCACATAAGGATATTTATTTTCGACTGATATTCCATCTTCAGAAGGATGATTCTCTTCATCGTCAGAATCACATAATGCTTTTTTATCACCATTGCCCTGTGCTCTAAATGAATTTGAAGAAAGAAAGTCTCGAGCATCAGCAAACATGTCATCATCATCATCACCATCACTTTCTTCCTCTGCAACATGATGCCTATCATGTTCATCATCTGATTCATTCACGCTTCCTTCTGAAATTATTTCACAAAACCAAGAAGAAACCAATTGGGTTAGAACACATTTTTCAAAAGGATTCCAAGGCCATAAATAGTCATTATATTGAAAGTCTAAAGTGCTGATTTGGCATTGGCGCTGACATACTTTGTGAACTTGTATGCTTCTCAAATGTACCTCTATCACAACATAAGGAAACAACCACACAAAGCATGCATCACGGTGCCAAATTGAAAAACATCTATAAAGCTAAAGATAGATACAATATTTCATCATGTTCGATTCAACAACAAATCCAGCTCACTCTGTTCCAATTTATTGTGCATTGTTTTTGCGGTTTATCCCAATCTATGGTGTTTGTTTTTATTTATAGAAAGTAATATGTGGTTCATAGTGTTCCTTTCACCCAGTTAACAAAGAGAGTATCTAGGAAATTTTGATAACCTAAATAATTTTTCCGAAGTGGAGATACAACAAAGAAACCTAAAGAATGGTTTTACATGGATAATGGGTGGATGAAATGGAAACTTTCCTTTAGTTTCTTTCCTTTTAAGACACTAAAATCTCAGTTTTATTGTTTTAATAACTTTCATTTTGAAAACTCCCTTCTGGAAACGAGGATATTGTGTCCTTTGGGGAGCATTCATTTATGCCTCTCTACTTCCGAGTAGGGGTATGGTCTGCATACACACACCCTCCCCAGACCCTACCTCCATGAGATTCTACTGGGTTGTTGTTGTTGGGGAGCATTTATCTTATTCTTCTAGGGATTCCCTGGTGCAATTGAAATCAAGAGCTTTTCTTGAGATTTAGTTTCTCCTTTTCTATCCCTTCATATTAGTTTAGTCATTTCTAACTTAATTTCTAGATGCTACAACCCTTCCTAGTCTGTGTAGCTTTAAATGTCAAAAGTGAGTTACCTACTGAAATGAAAGCTTTAGATGTTCTTCAAAACAGAAAATATGCAATATAAATGACCAGTTTCACATACGTAGAGGCCTTAGAGTACATTATGATACAAGACAAACCATAAGACCAAATTCAAACATCAAACAGCTCCAAATAGAAACCATTCCACCAGGACATATAAAAAACCCTTGTACCAAAGAGCAAGAAATAACTAATAAAACTGGAGAGTAAAATCATGGTATCATACACTATCAATATGTTAACAAATTGTACCTCTAAATTTGTCCTGGAAAAAGGAAGTGTTTGCCTGTCTTTGGCTCTCATCCACAAGCGTGTTCTCGAGGTCAACTTTCTCGGCCTGTGGTGAGTGAACCAAATGTTGTTCAACGATCATGTTTAAATAAATTTACAAATCTGGCACTTGTCTTAGAATTATCTAAATGCAGTTATATTTAGATGATTACACGTAGTTCCCTTTGTATAGATGGCTAAACAGTTTAAGGAGAGGCATCTAGATCTGTAAGGTTGAGGATTCAACTCCCCCTTTCCATATTACGAGAAAAATCTTCAGTCCACAAAATGAAGTTCACGCGCACTGCCAGCACTGATGCATATAGACAGATCATCTATCTAGTATATAGTGAGTGTGTGTAAAAGTCTTGCAAGAGTCTAGGTTCCTAGCAAGTTTTCACTGGTACTCCAAATGACCAAAAGATGAAACTTCATACTTCCAGCTTCAAAACATTGAGGGAATATAGCTAATTTTCTATGACCCTTTAGAGGGGGCAGCTTCTAGTCAACAATAAATAGGGATACCTAAAGTAGTGTTTTTCTCCTAGATACAAAAGCAACTGCAAATCCAACCCGAGTGCTGCGAGAGCTTGGTGTGCACTGGAATGGTGGCCAATAGTCTAAGGCCTGAGGTAGTTTGTTGGCCTAGATATCTCGGAAAGTGATTCCCATATTTGATAATGTCTTTAACTTGATAAATTTTGCTCAAATTCCTCAAGGGCATGGGAAAAACTTTACTGCCCAGGAGTGACTGGAATCGTTTTCTCTGGAAACTTGGAAAGTACACTTTCTTTTGACTACTTCCTCAAGAGCTCAAATTACAGGGAAGTGACAAACTTACCAATTACGGGTCATCAAAGAAACATTGCGCACTTACAACAGAGCTACAAGAGTGCACAATAGGTCAAACATCTTAACTCAATACGTATAAGCAAAGTTGCACACAACTCTTACATCCCTTGTCTAATGCACACATTTGTATATCTTAGGCATGACTGTCGAAGCCAACAAAAATTAATGCACGTTTTGACAAGAAGCACGTGAAAAGTTATCCACTCTAGACCAAAGTCAGAGACATTGTCCCACAACTACAAATTCTGCACATGTGAAGCAACCGCATTCATAGCTTCAATAGTAATTAGCAGTTTTTCAGGATTCATACCAACAATGAATTCATCTTGCTGCTCAGCATATATTCAGCAATGGGAATGAAGTAACGAGCTGAGCAGATTAAATAATTTCCGTACCAAGCAGAGAAATGATGTTCAGTCCCATACATACCTCCAATTGCCGCACTTTGTCAACCAGTTGCAGCTCTTTATGCTTGAGCAGTAGTAAATCTTTGTGCCAAGATGCAAACTCACCACGCATAATCTGCTCAGTGTCCTGAATCGCAGCTTCACAAACGCCCTCCTGCGTCAGGCGTTTACGGAGGTTCTCAGTAGACATGGCCATATTCTCATTCATTTGACTTATCAGAAGTTCCTCATTTGGCATCCGAGGAGACATCTCTTTTGCTGCAACCAATGCTACCACCCATGAAATTCGATCCTCCCTGGTCTCCGCCCTCAAATGCAGTGTCCTCATCCCAGTATATAATGAAAACCTCCGATCGTCTGATTTACTTTCCCTCACAGAAGACACCTATAATCACATTACTAGTTACAGCCAGATTCGCTAGAGTCAATCATGAAAATTAGCGCCTACGTTGCGTAACATTGTTAAAATATGCCGGGTTTTTCTGGTAGGAACAATAAAGGGAATATGAAAATGTCAAGTCCATGGTGATTAATTGATACATGCCTACTCAGGAGATGATTAACTCATTTTCCCAACCACTTCATAACGTTGGTGTACCTTTAACGGTCAATTTCTCATCAACCATCTTGAGCAAATGAATATGCAAAATTTATCTTCTAGAACCGGAGAAATCATTCGATTCCAATCCATTTTACCCAGTCAAAGTCGTACGTGACACCAACTCAAAATTAAAATTCAAAAAATGAAAACTCAAATCCATTTTTGTGTTGTTTTCCAGATTTTAAAGCAATGGAAATACAATTCGGCGTAGAATAACCTGAAGGTGGATTTCACCGCAGGGTTTGCGGCGGAGGGACTTGGAAGAAGATGTGATATGTGAACTATTGATTCGGCGGAATGATTTCTTGCCGATAACCACAGAGCCTCTCTCCGTCTGCTCATTGGTGACAATCTTACGAGGTCCATGAATTTTGTAATAGGAGAGGACGCCGTCGTGGAGGACGAACCAGCGCGGCCGCCATCCCCTCCCGTAATTCACCCATTTGTACAGTATGCCGGAGATTCCGTTCCCGGCCGTCTGGCTAATCTTCACAGAGGGAAGCGGATTCCGAGGAGACGAATCCCGGTGGCCTTCAGAGACGGAGCGAATTTTGAGCTGAGCACGCCGCCAAGGCGTGGAGGCCTCCGGCGATGGCTGCGGGGACATGCCGATGAGCGTCGCCAGCGGCGAGCGTGGTTGGGGAATCGCTACAGGATTTTTGGCGGTAGCTGTATCGCAGCAGAGGGAATGCATAAGCTTTGGAAAGAAGGAGAGGAGGAAAGGAATCATGTAATGATGGGATTGCGAGAAAGAAAGAAAGAAAGAAAGAAAGAGGGAGATCTATCGATCTCTAATCAAATGCGGTTCAATAGAAATTTGTGCGTGGCGATTTACCTGAAAAAACGGTTTCTTTCAAATATATTGTGGTTGCCTCATTTAACTTTTCCCTTTGGGTAATTAATACTCCCTCCGTCCCTCCGTCCGTCCCTCTAAGATGTTCTCATTTTGATTTTTGGTGATTTTTAAGGAGAGTTGAAAAAAGGTGAAAGTTTACCATAATACCCTTAATGAAAAATGGGTGGAGTGTATTAAATGAGGTGTGTGAGGTGTAATAAATAAAATAAGTGGGGGTAGTTGTGGTATTTTAATTATTAAAAAATGAAATGAGAAGATCTATTGTGGACATAGAAAAAGGGCTATTGAAAAGATCTATGAGGACGGAGGGAGTAATTATTACTGCATCCTCTCCCACGCTTTCTTTTCTTTCTTTTATAATTTTAATTTTTTTTATTATGAAAGCCATAAAGATGCGTAAACCTTTTGATATATTAGTCTGATATTTAATACTTTATTTAATTAGATTTACATAGATGAGAATAAAATTCTAATAGACCTTAACGAGTTCAGAGGAATGAAGTTTACGTTCATTCAACGATATTATAGGTTTCATAACAAGGGTCCAGAAGCGACATTCCTAGTAGTGGGGTCCTAGGGGACATAAAAGAAAATAATTATTTTGGATATTATTTCTTTAACTTCTTTAGATGACTTTTGTTTGATTTTTATTGATAATTTGATAAAATAAAATACTTTTATCGCTTCTTGTTGGAGGACCTATATTTTTAGGTCAGACAATAATTTTATGTCCAGGGAATTCAATAATTTTAGAAAGATGAAATTTTACACCTTCTTTAAAATAGGACAATAATTTTATGTCGGTGGAATTACATTTTTTAGTTATTTTTCTGAGGTCCTAAGGTCCACATGTAAAATATAGATTTTTTCAAATTTTTCATGGGTCGTCAAGTGGATTTTTTTACAAATGCTCAATTCTTTTACGATATCAATACATTAAAATCCATAAAATGAGCATGGATGGATTTGCCAACGTTCTTTAAAACAAAAAATACTCAATGTAGTGCATTTTTAACACTAACAACTCCATATACATTTGAATACAAAAAAATACTCCGTAGTAGATTTTAATACAAAATTAGTAATATCTTCCTTCCAGAATATTTATCCACTTTTGATTTTACTTGATTGGAAAACTTTGACTATAAATTAAAGAAAAATAATATTAGATATTGATACAAAATAACTTTATACTCCCTTTGTTCTAAAAAACACTTCTTATTTTATTTTTCCACTTCTAACAAAAGACTTTCACTTTCTATTAAAAAACCACTTTTACCCGTACTTTTTCATAATCTATCTATCACATCATATTTTTTTCTAATAATTTATACATCACATCTTTCTTTTTACCCATCACATAAAAAGTAAAAGCGATATCAACTACAGTTTAACACTTTTTTACTTTTTACACTTAGTTAAGCTAGAAACTTTTTTTGAGAACGGAAGAGTAAGATTTATTTTATAAAGTATTTTCAAAAGATTATATTTTTATTGTTAAAGACATGAAGTTAACACATCATTTTATTCCTTTGACGGACAAACTATTCTTTGACCATAAGATAGGTTAAACAATTTATATTTTTTATTGCAATATATCCGTATGCTTCTAACGTTTGCTCTAAAATGAGGCAATAATTATATTTGATACATCCTAGGTCTGTAAATACAATGATTACAAAGTTCATAAATTTATATTTTATACTTTAAATTCTTATTTTAAAATTATTTTAAATTACTTTACTTCTTTATTAAAGTTCACAAATAGTAAAATTTTGATATTTGTGACTATTTTGTTTGTGAACCAAACACTTCTCAATCCCCTACGTACTAATTTCACCGTGTTATTTTCTAAATTACTTTAATCTCGTGTTTTACACGGAGTCTTATATATTCTAAATCTTTTACTCTGTAACATATAGATAAAATTACATTCTAAAATAAAATATAAATTTTTTATTTTAATTTTCAAATAAATATTAGTATGAATTATATAAATATTTTTAATAGTAAGATATGATATTTTTTAGAATAAAATTTTAGTGTTACTAATGATGCACCTTTATTAAATTTTATATAAAACTTTGATTTTAAAAAGTCATAGAAAGCAAAAATGGTGTGTAGTTTTAAATCTTATATAAAGCTTTGTATTTTTTAAAAATAATAAAACTTACATAATCTTCTTTCTATAATAAAATAATTGTGTAGGTTCAAAAATTAGAATAGAGAAATACATTTTGCTATAATAGTTAGAAATGAAAAGTTTATACAAAATTAAACAACTTCAAAAAATTAGAATAGGGAAATGCATATTGCTAAAATTATTTTAATTAATGAATAATTAAAATAACATCTTCAAAATAAATAAAATTAATTCTAAAACACATATAATTTTTCAAAAAGTAACAAAATAAAATAAACGGTGGTGTTTTTGAAATCTACTAAATGGTGATTAATTCTAAAAATATACTTACAATACTTATTATAAATGAATAAAGTCTACATAATTTTTTAAATAATAACATAACTATGCATAACGGAGTGTAGTTAGTGGACATGATGTGTTTAGTATTTTAGCAGGTGTTGGTATCACAACATACACTGATGTATCATATATCTTAAAAGAAGTAATCTGCTTTAATTTAGTGCTCTTTTTTTTAAATTTTAACTTCTAAAAGCACTACCCAAGCAAAACTAATTCAACAAGTAAGTCTAATCATATGGGATGAAGTATGTATAATGAATAAATTTACTTTTGAGGCATTGAATCACACAATGAGAGATGTAATGAGTTTCTCAAATAAAAGCTCCAAAAATGAACCATTAGGAGAGAAAAGAGTTTTACTGGGAAGTGATTTTCGGCAGATTCTTCCAGTTTTACTCAGAGTTTCAAGAAAGGAAATTATAAGTACTACCATCAATTCTTCAAAATTATGGTCGTATTGTAAACTTTATGCGTTGAAAAAGAATATGAGATTGTATTCATCGACGTCCTCTTACGCAGATAGGACACACAAGCCTTTTCTAATTGGATAATCAAAGTTAGAGATAGAAAGCTTGAAAAATTTGGTATTAATTTTTTTGTTGAGTACACATTCAATTCCTAAAATATTATTTATTTTACGTTGACATTTTTGTCTATAGTCTTAAAAATAAATTATATAAGTTTCTTTCGAAAAAATATTGCATTGAAAAAGTTTTAGAATCGACAAAAGTTTCGTTCGAAACTGTGCTTTGCACGGGTTAGAATACTAGTAACTAATTAAAGAGTTTGTGGTAGAATCAAATTCTTCCTTTTCTCCCTCTCCTTATTTTCGGTCCTACCTAATAAAATATAACAATTTATTTTCTCAACTTTAATTATTATATAATTGTAACGCCCCAAAATATACCCTAGAATTATTAATGAATAATTATTCAAGCAATCAAATGGTTTTGAGTAATAATAATAATAATAATAATAATAATAATAATAATAATAATAATAATAATAATAATAATAATAATAATAATAATAATTGTTATTGGACTTTGGGCCGAAATGAAATATGTTTTAATATTCAATATCAAAATCTAGACAAGTCTCATAGAGATAAATCTTATATGTCACTTATTGTGTGACCTTACTTGGGAACCTCAGTATAGACCCAAATCAATGATAAATGAAGAAATTTATTTAGGATATGAACTTTGAAATGATTTATTGAAATAAATCATGAGAATAAATAATATGAATGAAATGTTAGAATCTTTTTGAGTAAAAGTCAAATAAATCAATTCTGACTCTGTCAAAGTCAACCACCCAAAAATATGATGTCGGAAAAACTATTGCAAATAAATATAAAAATTATACCGTTGAGTAAAGTTTGACTGTCTGATCGCAACGGTGCAAACGGATTTCAATTCGGAGAAAGTTGGACCAAAAAGTGTATCCCGACTGAGACCAATTTAGTAATCCCAATCAGGGATTTGCGTTTTAAATTTGTAGGAATCGCAGCCCGCTCCACTGAGACGCTTAAACAGGAATGCAGACATCACCTTGGCTTCTTCTTCATTTCCTCTCATATATAAACCACCATCAATCTTCTCATTCTTCATCAAAATATACAAGTTTAGTACCAAAGTGTTCTTGAGAGTGAGGAGAACACAGTAGTTGGTGGCCGCTGAAGTCGCCGGAGTTGGGAGAAATCATATTCGGAAGTTTCGTCGGAAAGTATTCAAAACCTTCATTTACCTTCGAGGTAAGCCCGTAGATAAATCTAATGACTAGAATGTTCGTATAGATTGTTTCTACGTTCATAAATACTCGTTTGGTTGAGTTTTGTGTTTGACATGCTTGAAGAACCAAAAATCATAAACCATGAAATTGATGTTAAAACTATGAATTAATTATGCCAAAATGATCTATGAACCTTGGAGAACATCTCTATATAATTTCGTTGAAGTTCGGTGCTTAAAAGTGGTATTTCCGAAAAATGGACTGAAGGTTGAAGAAGATGAACAGTGGCTGAAAAACTACTGTCTGGATCGATCATGTTGCCTGGATCGATCCCCTGGGAGTAGTTTTTGTATAGTATGGATTGATCTAGAGGGCTGGATCAATCCCCTGAAAATCTGATCCAAAAAATTGTCCGAAAATGCTATTTTTGAACTCTAAAATCCTATTTTTAATACCAGTTGATTATGATCATTATAAAAATGATTTTTAACAATAAAATTGATGTTTTTAACAAATAAAAATGTTATGTGATGCATGACGGTAAGTTAGGGTGTTAACACCCGAAACTAGGCCGCTAATTGTTATTGAATGTTATGTTGATTGATGATTATGATAATGATTATTGATTGATGATTAAACCTTGATGAAAATTCTGACTAAAAATAATAATTGTGAATGATTAAATCATAATGAATATATTGATGATTGTGAAAATAATATGTATTGTTATAGGTATCTAGAAGACCTCTAAGATATACCCATATTAAATGTTGATTTGAAAGGTATCTAGAAGCCCTCTAAGATAGACCTATTTAAGTTAGGCCTTGCGGGTATGAACCTCGGTGGCCAGGGTTAAAACGTACGTTCGGGATCCAAGAACCAAACTTGAGTACCTACTCGTTTGGGGGTACCACCCACCCGACAGTGAACACTACGCTGTCGGTTTTTGGTTGGCCTTAAGTGAAGGTAATTTTAAGATTTTCAAAACCCTTTTATCTTAAACTAGGCCTAGCTTAAGGATTATTTAGAAGTACTTTATATTGGAATATAGTTTAATTATTTAAACTAGAATTCATTTAAGGGTTGATAAACATTAAAGTGATTGGCCTTAGACCAAGAACAGTTTAAGGATATTGTCGGATGTTGAATATTGAATGATGCTTATTGAATTGAATATTGTGAATATTATGAAAGAATGATGAACGTTGAATGTGAATATATATGTTGAACAATGAATGATGAATATTGACTATTGATCATTGATCGAATAACTGAACTGAATATTATGTGCATGATATCAAATGATTTGACTATGAATTTAGATTCAGTTTATATGGATGTTCGACACTTTAGATATGCTTACTCAACTTCAACGCTGAGCGTGTAGTATGTTTTATTTGCTACACGCAGGATAATAGAAAGAATGAAGTGACGTGATCTGGATGCAGACGGAGGCGAGATTGTCGGAATGGATGTGATGGTTTTGAATTAAAGAACATAAATAAATTATGTTTGTATTGTGATTTGTATTATGAAAAATAATAAATTAAGCTTCCGAAATATTGAAAACTCTGTACTGTTTATATTATGAAAAATATTATTGTGATAAATAAAAATGTTTGAAATGTTTTAAATTTTGACAATTACCAAGTTAATACTTTAGTCCGAAAGGGTTGCAGACCTTGACAGATTAGGGTGTTACATTTTGGTATCGAAGCAAATGGTTTTAAACCTGATCTTCGAATCGAAATTTAATTTTTTTAAAATGTCAATCACATCAACGACTCTCACATCCCTCTGCTCCAGGAAAGGTATGAGAATTTACTAGGTAAATATTGACTTGTTAAAATTCTCATTAGAGAACAATTGTTAGTACTGAAATTATATCGAGCATAGACTCAAGTAGATTTTTCATACTCGATGAAGAGACGAAAGAATTAAAAAAATTATGACTCCCTGATACATTATGAACATACTTATCACATCGCGAATGATGAAATTGATCGGCCTCGTAAAGTCGCTTAGAAGTGAGACGACTATGAAGAAACAATTAATGTTGAATAACATCTGTGAAGCTGCTAGCAAAGATCCCCATGTGGACTGAAGACGATCGCATCGCTCATTCAAACACGAACGTTTAGAATCAATAAACTCTGTTGTTTAAAGGTGTCCCATTCTGATGTCTAACTCATTACAACGCAAATATGCGATTATATCATACGAATCGAAATCGTTCGTTAAGCAAAAATTTCTTGCAAAACCTCGTCAAAATACCATACAAGGAAATTAACGTTATCTTTAGTATGCATTAGCTGACTAACATTGTAGCTGTTGACAACTTGTAATGAAGAATTCTTCAACTAAAGATCAATGATGGTTACCTCATAAAGGTAAAAGCAAAGCTTATTTCTAGATCGACCGAGTTCATCTCGAATATACACGCAAAAACGTCTCAACCGTAAGAAATGTGAAGTCTATTCATGCGATATGTGAACAGAAACATCCGAACTGAAAGAACGTAACGAAAGTACGTCACCGCTCTAATATAAAATTTCTAATATTTCACCGTTCCGAGAAATTGAATTCTCTGTCAATCTTGATCTTAGAAAGGACCAATATTCGTAACTTCGTATTGAATTTGTTTCCATCGAAACTGAAAACTCAACTATAAAGATTACGTGACAAAGAATCGTCTAATCAAGTGTTTCCTCTTTAGGAGAATACCTGTTCTGTTCACACGTGAATAAAGAAGGATCGATGAGACTTTGTATCAACTACTATCAATTGAACAATTTGTTATCTTTTACCTCGTATCGATGACTCATTTGATTAGCTTAGAGGATCCATTGTATTCTCTAAGAGTGACTTACGGTCAAGATACCCACAAATTCCTGTTAAGAAACTTGAACAAACTGACGATCAAGAATCGCTATCTTTTACTATGAACTGACGACTTGTTCGGTCAAGTTCAAAGAACTTTCTTGACAGCTCGACCTTGTTGATTGAATTGATATCTTGTTACGAAGCAATTAATGACTTAATTGTTTATCGTCAAAAATGTTGGTGTAGTCTGATTGATTGAATGAAATATAGTGATAAGACAAATCGATTGACTTGTTCGACGTGAAAGATCGCGATGTGGTGACAATACAAAACAAGACGTAAAACAGTAACATCAACAATGAAAGACTGAAGGATGAAAAAAATGTAGCTGCACTGACCATACAGCTTAGAATGATAATTATGGCTAAGTCGCAATGTTTGTGGACGATATGATTTCAACATGAATGCAACTTGTCTCATACGTATTAGTCTTAGTATATTATGACATCCGTATTATCATAATATTCAACTAAGGACATTTTAAACATAGCCTCTATTAATGTAACTGCCTGATAATCACAACATCGTAGTTCTAATCTATGCTACTAGAGCGCTAAGCCTATGAGCTAAAGTCATGTTTTGATACACGAGATGTCCAAACAATCTTTAGGACCTTTTATTTTTGATAAATATTTAGATACTTTCATACATTGGCCTTTAGGGCTCATCAATCCAACATGGTAGTAGAGATAACTTTTTTTTATTGGAAAGAGGTCTATGTTTACCCTTTTGACATGAATCAAAATTTTCTTTTTGAATTTTAGTTTACAACACCAATTACCAAGTTTTTTAAAACTAATTTGTTAAGTACTACCATATTGGTATGACCAATCATTTTATGTCATAACCACATTTCTTACTCTCTATCCATGAGGCAATGAGCAAAGTCCGAAGGAGTACTTTCAAGATTCATCATATAAATTTTATCTATGTGATCCCGGTAAGGATAGGCTTGCTATCACAAAGTCGTTTGACCATGCAATGACTAGTAAATGTGACACGATTACCCTTATCACATACGGAGTAATTAACTAATACTAAGCAAGTTATGCTTGAGCCTTTGATCAACAACACATTATCAATGCCGGATTCTTTGTCTTTTCTGACAGTTCTGGTTCCAATGATCTTTCCTTTGTTATTGTCGCCAAATATAACATTTCCACCGTCAATTGATTTAAGAAAAACGAATTCAGATGCATATCCAGTCATGTGCTTGGAACATCCGCTATTAAGGTAACATAGTACACTTGATTCCTTCAAGCACACATGAAATATTCAATCATATGGGGGTTTTAGGTACCCAATCCTTCTTGGGTCCATGAGGTTAGTTATAACATCATAAGTAACCACATGTGCTTTCTTTCTATTTTTAGCTCTAATCTTAAGTTTGCTAAAGCAAATAGGTGCTATGTGTTTAACATGATCACAAAAACAACAAACCCTAGGATCATACATATATCTATATGATGAACTAGGAGATTTCCTACATCTTCTAATATTGATAGGTTGTCTAGGTGCATTCCTCGAATTCCTATAGCTACTGAGTTGTCTATATATAACAAAATATCTAAATTGTCTAGTGAACTTATAATCAATGAACATCCTAGGTTGACAAAGGTTTTCTAATCTTAGAAGTAGTGGGGCTGTTTGTTACTCTAGATTGAGTCATCTTAGGATTACTACAATTTTTATGTGGTATATTATCATTAGCCTTGGTAACACCATTAAAACTGGTCTAAAAAATTAATTATTTAAATATCTATTTTTTTGCACAGGGAGTATGTTTCAAATGTTAGAAAAAGTAATTGTAAAAACACTCACTTTAATGGTCACACAGTATAATTGATATTAAATCACACAAATAAATCTCTATTTTTATTCAAATAAACCAAGAGTTCATAACTCTCATTCTAGAGGAGATTCTTTGTAAAAGCCTTAAATGATAGGTATTTTCCAAAAATTCCTCCATCTTAAAATTCATTTCTCCTCATATTTTCCTCCATATCATCAATTTTCATGTCACATCATTCTCTTTTTTCATTTTTTTCACCCCTCTACTTATTCCTTTCCATTTTATCTTTATTTCAAAATATTTATTTTATTTTTAGCTAATCAGATTTAATATATCACTTTACACCCAATAAGAGTTCTCTTCAGGAGCATTTTATTTTCCTCCCAATCACACCCTCTTCACTTTCTCCTACCCCGCTTACCATTTTGCTTTGCAATACAAGTTATTCCACCCTCTATTCTCTTTCATTAGTGATGCTCTAAAGGAGGTAAGCAAGACTTATTTTTAAAAACAATCACTTTCATAATTATGAGAAGAACAATAGTTGTCTTTTATTCGGTACTAAATTCAAAAATTTCAAATCATATTCACTTGCAAATTGAATTTTTCTTTAGTCTTGAATAGTAGAAAGTCTATTCTTTAAAATTCATGAGGAAACCAAATTACATACAACTCAGAAACAGTAACTCAATATGCGCTATTAGATTTATAAAATATGAACAAATATTATTTTGTAATAAGGTGAACACAACTCAAAAAACTTACCGCCGGGGAGAAGTATTAATCACCACAACAATTCAGAGTGGGCCAGATTCCATGTTTTCGTGTTTTATACTATGTAATTTTTAGGCATTTTCTTCAATTATAGGGAGTGTTCCATTTTGTAGAGATGTTGCATTTTCAAGCTCTATAGCTACAAATCATTTTTGTACAAACACACTGTTAACAATACACCTACCAAATTCACCACCATAGGTCAAATTAAAGCTATCTCAAAGGACACATTTCACAAAAAAATACGGAGTAATATCACTTGTCGTCTAAAAAAAACTTTAAAGTAATTTTTTAATAAAACATCAATCAAAGTTAGCTTTTGGAAGATAATAGCTCTGTGTTTTTGCGTATAATCCATGTTCTTAATTTCGCACTCCATCAAAATTATACTAGTACTAATTTTCTTCACGTACACCGCACGGGTACGAATCTAAAGTTTAAGTGAGAAAGTGGAAACCTGAAATAGCTTCCTATTATTCTGGAACATCTCTGAATCTCTGCATCCCTATTTTGTCAAAGTTCTCATCATCACCACTCACAACTTCTTGACTAAGTGTAACTTACTGTAATGGTCCAGCTGCAAGATGGAAGGACGAGGCCATGAAAAAGATTGTTTGCTGACCTAATTGCCTCCTTCCATCAATGCGCAAACCAGATCAGTGCATTCTCCCATATATAGCTTACAAGATCTTTATCGACCAATCATCGGCAACTCTCACATTGGGCTTGCGGATAGTGAGGGCCGATGATGGGGCACCAGCTCGGAGAAGCAGTGGCCCACTCTCAATTTGTAGTTTCTTATCTCCTGGCACCACAAGTGCAGACTTTAACCCAGCAGATGATAGTCCTACAAAAATTATCCTCTCCACTGTGCAGTCTGATGAAAACTTTTTAGTGGCAGAAGATGGTGCCAGGTTAAGAGAGGTGAGAGTTCCTCTGGAGAATATGAAGCGGCGGTGGATGTAGGCCCCTCCCAGGAAATCGAAGCTCCTCCCATCATCGATGTAGAGCTCTCCCTCGGCACCGTGGGAGCTATTAAGAGCAATGACCTGCAGCATATATTTCCCACAATCAAGTTTTATCTTCTCAGCTTTTGAAAATAGGATTGATTGTGTACTAATGTTTCATTTGGTAAGCCGTAATGCAGTGAAACACGATATAGCCAAATATACTTTCAGAGTAGGTTTTCATCACATATACATTGCATTACATTTTATTACGTCTTACCCAAACTACACCTAAAGATTTTTACTTTCTGATATATTTTCTGAATAGTACTTTTTACCCAAGAGACACAAGAGTCTAGGCAGGACCAAAATGCATCTTGTTCATAATCTTCTGTTCTTATAACATTGTATGTTGGAACCTTGTTTAAATTTGAACTTACTATATTTTCCCAACAGTATCCCAGAGTAAATAAATCTCCTTGGGACTTGTGTGTTGAACTATATGTTGCACATAGTTGTGAAAAGCGTGCATGAGGCGCGATGCGCGCAAGGCCTAGGGATCTGCGCATCAGGCAGTGTGATGCAGGCGATGTAAAGGAGGCGCGCGCATAACCGTGCATCATTGCATGTGTCGATGCGATCTGATGTGCTATAAGGTGCGCATCGCAAACCCAGAGTTTTTTATTTTATTTTTTTACGTTAAGACTAGGGTTGACTACTTGACTCACTTTTCACCGTTCAACTTTGCATCTCTCTCCTTCCGCTTCTTGGACTTCGGCGACTTGCGAGTCTTCCTCCCTTTAACGATTGTGTTTCTTCTCTTTCAGGTTAGTCGCTTGACTTGCTTCTCACTTTTCATTTTTTTTCTCTTTTATAAATCGATCTCAGTTTTTTAAATTACTGGGGCTTCTCTTTTTTTCTTCTCCTGGCACTACTGCACTAGGAGCTTCTCAGATTTTTTTTTGTTTCTTTAGCCCGCTTCAGTTTTTTAAATCGCTAGGTTTTCATGTTTTTTCATGCAGTTCTGTACTTTTGTTTCATCCATAAATGAGGTATTTATTGTGTGAAAGAACATTTTTTTTGTTTTTGCAAGTAGCTATATTTGTTCTTGAACTCTTAGTATTTTTATTTGTCATTGGTACTATGTGTGACATTGATTCTTGGCTACTTCCTAACATTTTATTAAGACTTTTGAAATTGTATAAGAAATGTTTCTATGTTAGAGATGCTATACATTTTATAGGAATTGTTGATAATTTTGAGGTTCTATGCTCCTTATGTTTCAATTTGCGCCTCATGTTCGTGATGCGCGCACATTATTTGCGCATCGCGCATCAAGGCGCATCACGCCTTAAACAACTATGATGTTGCATTATCATTCTCATTATCGTCACAAAGGTCAGTCAACTCAGTCTCACAGAAAGATGTTTCCATTTTGTTGGGTCCGCACTCCGCAGAAGAAAATAGATGCATGGGCCTTGTGCTTGTTTCTAGAGATGTCTTTCTACATTTCTTAAATCCAACTCTCATAGTAATTTAGCAATTCCTCCAGAATGTAAGTGACATAATGCTTGGATCATAAGAGAAGGAATCAAATTTTGAAAAACCCATCGATGAAAGAGTGAGCACTACAGTTTAAGAATGGGGGATAAAACTAATGCAAGCAATGGACCAATCAAATTTAGTAATCAGTAGTGTTCTAGTACAGGAATTCTTTTGTTGAAGAGCATTACCAGGGTATAAGGGTCATTCTCCATCTGCGTAGAACTTCTACGAAAACGGTCTTTCCTAGGTATGATGCTTCCAGCCCTTTGGAAAGCTGGTATACTGTCTTCCATAGCCTCAAATTTGTGGGTCAGACCCCCACTGTAGGCAGATCCACTTCTAAGATCATACCAAGACTGATCTCCAGGAAGATACACCGATACATGCTTGGCTCTCTGTTTGAAAATTGGATGAAAGCATTTTCTTGTGTTATTACATAGAAATGAACAAAGATAAAATTTAAAACTGCATTTTGAAACATCACCTCAGTGAAAATTCCTTGGACAAGAAGGTTACTTCCAATCATCAAGGCATCATCATTGGCAAAAGTTTTTTCATCGCTGGGGAACTCCATCCAGAGTGGACGTGCAACTGGAATGCCGCTAGTGTTTGCCTCTCTAAAAAGTGTGTAGAAATAAGGGAGATACATGTAGCGAATGTGTATCGCTTCCCTAATAAGTTCTGTGTTTCGTTCTCTGAAATGAAAAGTAGAAACCAATCGAAACCAAAGCTCCATAAACCATTGATAGTTAACCAAGCCTAAGTAAGCATTTCAAGAGATAAACAACTGCAGTTTTGCTAAATACACATACTTCATCCTCGAAATGAGAAGCAATAAAAGGTTCTCCCACATACTATGAATGTGAGTTATGTGATAAGAAATCTCAAAAGGTTTAACCAAAAGAAAATAAAACTGGTGGCCGGGATGGGCATTCCACATGTCATGAAAAGTCTCCAAAATGGCATGAAGGGTTGGGCAATATCAAGAATGTCTGAATGAAAATTCAAAATCTAAACTGAACTATGACTGCAGGTTCGCCTGATTAGTCTTCAGTTGTGAATATATCTTATCAGGTCATACCCAATTACAAGTCAATTAAGATAGCAGGTGAGAAAGTTTAATACTTTAATCGACATCTAAACTGAAATTCAAATTAATCCACATACGCATCAAGTAAATAGTATTATAAGTATAACAAAAACAATAACCAGTATAAAAATTATATTATGTTTCAGGCTTTGAAAAAAATATGTTTATGCAAAAATACCAAAATTTATTCAATTCCTGTTTGCCAACAAATATATAGAACTTGTTTTTAAAATTTTTATTAGATCAAATTTAGCACATGTTGAATGTGTATGCATCAGTATGAATTTAGCAACTACTCCGGGGTCTTTAATAGTTCGGACTTCAGAGTACCACTGAATTTTATGATGCAAAAAAAATGTAAATGTTTATTTGGATTTATACCAACTAACCTAAAACGGTTCACCTCAAACAGAATAGGGGGGTCTCAAAAATACCCACTCAGAATTTTCGTACATCACCCCGATTGGTTCTTCTTCTATCATCTCCGATGGAGCCAAATATTCACTACTATTTGGCTTTGGATTAAGATGAAGTAAAGCAAAATGGCTCTTAAACTATCTGTGCTTCTTTTAGTAGTGGAGTAACAGTTAGTCAATGGAACTTTCGATGCTCATTATGGGTGATCTGGAAACAGCCATTGAACATAGGGGTTAGGCTGCGTACATCTGAACCCCCCTACCCTGCAATGAGTGGGATCCTTTGAGGCATTGGGGTAAAGTTGTTGTTGTTGTTGTAACCCAATTGCTTCTAACGGTCAGGAGTCCATATCTCTATTAGGAAGACCTAACAATAATCCGATATAAATCTAACACCGTTGGCTTCTAGGAGGTCAACATGCATGCAATTTTACTGCCTAGTAAACAAAGAGAATGTTTTCATTAGACACTCAATGCATTGCTCTCTCTAATATTCCCGTCCCGGAAACTAGCCAAAAAAAATTAACACAGCTTGGTCATGTAATACTTATACAATGAAACAATCACTTTGTATTTATACTTTATAGGGGAAAATATTTTACCCAAATAACCATGGTTCTCGTCTCTTAGTGTCATGGTGGGCATGGCCTCTAAAAAATGGATAGTAAGCACCTAATTGATACCATCGGAGCAACAACTCAGGCTCCGGATTGCCAAAAAATCCACCAACATCAGCACCTAGGAGAACATGATCACATTTAATATTTTTTTAAAAAAATTGAATAGCAGAGCAAAATAATTTGAGAAAAAAGGGACTTAAAAACCTGTGAATGCCATTCCAGTTATGCCATGAGATAAAATCATCGGAACCGAAACCTTTAGCTGATCCCAGTCAGCTGTATTATCTCCAGTCCAAACTGCTCCAAATCTTTGACTTCCGGCGAAATGGGCCCTTGACAATACAAAGGGTCTATCTTTCCCATCCCCTCGCTTAAAAAGTCCATCAGCAGTTGCCATGTGAAAGTATAAGCCATATGCATTGTGCAACTCCCTGTGCTCAACACCTCCAAGATGTAACACATCTCTTGGCATGCTCACCTGGTACAAAAAGTAATTGTTAGAACTGAAACAAAAATTGATCTTACTTCCAATGATCAATATGTAACAAATCGAAGTGCCAGAATTTAAAAATGTAGGAAAGCAAATTTTGAAAATTGAAAATAGCCCCCTCTCAATAGTTTATATAGCAAGAAGCTGGAGTCACAAATTTCATGCAGATTTCATTTCAATATTTGTACACATTTTTCAACATCCAAATATTACACAATTTTAAACAAGGTTACTCAATTCTTGAGACAAAATTTGATGGTTAACCAACAATGCTTGGAGAGACCCATGCAAAAGGAGTGAACACAAGCAATCATTAATGTAGCAATACCTCTGGACCATTAAACACAGAAGGCTCGTTCATGTCATTCCAGATATACAAGGATGGGGTGGAACCAACATAGTTTTTTAGTGAATACTTATCCGCCCACCACGACCTAACTTCTGGATTCAACACATCGATGTAAGATGATGAACCAGGCCAGCACCAGCCATCGTAATCTTTACCGGTAGCATCCTTCACATAATGCCCTTTCTGGGAAGCCTCCTTGTGAATGTAGTACGAATCGTCCCTCTTTATATGAGGATCCACAATGGTAACCATGTGCCGTCCTTTTGAAGCCAACTTCCCCTGCATCTCTTCTGGGTTGGGAAACAGCACCCTGTCCCATGTAAAGTATTTTTTCCCATCTGTGTGCTCAATATCAAGCCACAAAACATCATAAGGGATATCATGCTCATCAAATTTTGAATCAACATTAAAAACATCATCTTCATCCCTGTAATTCCATCTGCACTGATGATAAGCTATAGCAAACAGTTGTGGCATTGAGGACGTTCCTGTCACACTAGTGTACTGCCTAACTACATCTTTAGGTCCGGGGCCTATAAAAAAGAATGTGTCCACAATACCAGCCTCGCTCATCCAAAGAGTATCAATCCTTTCCTCTTCCAATGGAAGGCTTTGGTTTGAAGAGTCATCTGAATTCCAACCGGAGCTCAATACATCAATCTGCATCTCAGCAGCATTCAGCCAGAAGAATCCTGAACTTCCCCTAGCTTTCCCATGTGAAACCATGAAGGGGATTGATCCGTAAAGCCCAAATGGTGAATCTGAGAGAAACTCAAAGACATCCAGATTGAAGAGCCTGTATGGTTCGGAGAATTCATCCACCCCTGGCCCTCGGGTGGGCTTCAGAGCAAGACTTGAAGCACGCTCTGGAATGCCATAAACGTGATCTGCTCCATAGAATGACACATCAAAACTGATGGATTGAGGTCCGTACGGTCTTGTGTCAGTGTGGCTTCGAAATCGTTCCTCCCAATCTTCCCCTTCCTGCTTCTTCCTCAGTTGCTCGAAATCAAACAATCCATTCGAGTTTATGGAAAGTACTCTCTTCCCGTTTTCCTTCTCCCTCACAAAAACCTCGAATGGATCGTGCCTCAGTACTCCCTCGTACCCATCGGACAAGTAAATCACAGATGAGACAGCCGAATCTTCATCGATCCTCTCCTCTTTAAGTCTCTGTAACCACAGCCTTTTGCTTGGAAACTCATCAACTATCACGTCTGGAACTTCGAATCTCTTCTTGGGCGGGTGCAATGTCTGGTCCTCGTCGATCTTCAGCCTCATTATACCATCTTGGTACGCAGAGATGGAGAGAACTAGCGGCTTCATTGGATCTTCGCTCTCTGAGCTCGCTTCTTTAGGAATGAGCTTGGCGACGAGATCCCCGTCGGAAATGGAGACATGTGATGCGCGTAGATTACAGGTTCCGGCCTTGCGCGAACGGGCCCGTTTGCAGAAGGGAGCCTGATTGCAGTTCCGGAATTCTTCTTTCTTCCATGAGAGGACGGAAACTGCAAGAAGGATGAGAAGAAGGATCTGTAAGAGAAGACGCGGGTGCTTCATGGTGTGGACGGCGACCATCGCCGGCGGCGAGCTAGAAGTCAGTGCGCAGTGGTTCGTTCAGTCACGTAGGGAGCCGGGATTTGGTTCCTGATTGGTCAGGAGGAAAGAAGAGTGGAAATATTCGTATGGGCCTTAGAATGGGCCGACTAAACTGAATAAATGCACTCGCCCCTTCGGATTTGTGATAATGAGAGCCCATTGAGTTCAATTTGTTTTTTTACCTTATTATTTATTCTTATTAAAATCTGATCAGATCATAAATAATTTTATAAATATAATTGGAATTTTATCATATAAAATCAAATCAGATCAGGCGAATGAGACACTATCTTGAGTAGATCTCATTTGGAAATAGTATTTTTAATTAAGAGAAATTATCTCAAATAATCTCACCTTTTCACGCTCTTTCAAAAATAATTCAATTTTTCATTGTCACTGGAAATAAACTCACATTTTCACATGTATACGAGTTTTAAGAGGGGTAGGAATCAACAATTTTACGAACGAAGCATCGTAGGTGTCTGAATCGAGACAGTAGCTTCCGTTATCAAACATATCTCAAACTTCTTTGTTTCTTGTGCTTTTGTTTTCTACTCCCTCCATCTTAATTCAAGTTCTCTCTTCACTATTAACAAGTAATCTAATAAAATAATATAGTTGTTACTTATTTTCGGTACTCATTTATACTCCCTCCATCAATTAATTCTTTCCTACACTACTACAAAAGAAACTTTACACACTGGATAAATTAGACTTTACACAGCAGATAATGGTCGTTGTGCATGCAACCGAAGGAAAAAGTCCATACTTTATACAGAGGATAAATATGTGTTGTCTAATGTCAATACTTTAAACAACTGAATAGTATTCAAAGTGTAAAATATTATTAACAAGCATTTGAAATATTATTTTGTTATTATTCGTTCTATGTAGTTTGTGAAATATAAACTAAATTTAATAAGCATTTTTTTAATTTAATTAGTTTTTATTTAATTTTTTATCTTTCTTTATTTAAAATTAAAGTACTTTCCATTTTCCAAAATTAAAAGATTTTGTTATATTTTAAAGTATAAACTACATACATATATTTATCCATCCTGGTTTGTACCGAAACCATACTGAACCATCTCGAACAATACGGAACCGAAATATTTTTGTTGGAACACACTTTGTACGATAAACTAAAGTCGTGTTCATTTCTGACAGGTTTTGATAATTGCCAAACCGTCGTGGATATGAATAACTCAAGGCGTGAAGAATGGCTTGGAACAAGACCAAAAAGACTCAAGGACAAGATCAAGAATTGAAGACTTAGTCGAGTCGGTCTTTTGTGATAAAAACCGACAATAAATTCAAGTCTCGGTTCTCAAAGAGTCAAAACAATTTTTACAAATCGTAAAATATTTTTGTGTATCAAAATAAATATTTCTGATGATTTTTTTAATTAAAATCTCTGGTCCTTGCTCGGAACCTAAACCACCTAGGTTGGCGTTCGGTTTTGGCGCCCGAACCAACTCCGTGGTTTTCAACATTTTAAACCCTTTTTTTACCTCTGAGCATTTTTAAAATGTTCCCAAATAATTATTTTATAAAAACCACTTTTGTATCTTGGTCAATCGGTCTAACACGTGAAAAACGGTCAAAACCGTACGCACGTGATGTATGACCTTGGAGACTTGTTTTTTACCGAACAAGTCTTTTTTTCACTATTTTATACCATATACAATGTTTTTCAAACCTGTTTTTTACTTTTGGGAACACTTCGTTTTTGGACCTCGGTTTTTCCAAACGGGTTTCAGCTGACTAGACTTTAGCTTGGTGATAATCGATTATCATCTTAGTGACAATCGACTATCAGCCCCTGCAGCTTTGAACTTCCAAAGTTCTGAAGCACGCAATAATCGATTATCACTTATGCAATAATCGATTATCAGTCTTTGCAGCCAAAACCCAAAATCTTCTGAGAGGACCAATAATCGATTATCACTTATTGACAATCGATTATCTGGGTTACCGTTGTCCTCCAACGGATAGAATTTTAAATTTTTGGACAAGGAATCTTTTGATAATCGATTATCAAGCTTGGATAATCGACTATCAGCCTGTGTCTCTGAAAATTTTGTCTTCATCCTGTTGGAAACTCTAGCAACGGGTTTATCCCATTTTGGGCTATAAAATGGCACCCAAATCCTCTCATTTTACACACAATTCTTCAACATTTCAATACTCTTTCATTGCATAAGCATTCCTATCTTTTATTAGCTATTTGAGAGCCAATTCTTGAAGAAATTGTTGTGTTCTTGAGCGTTTACTTGTAACGCCCTGCGACCCGGTCTATTAGAATTGATTAATCTAATTAATTAATTACTAACTCGGACCGGGTTTGGAAATGAAATCCTTATAAAAATTATCTGATCATGTCATAATATTTGTTTTGACTGTCTGATTCTAGAAACGCAACCGGATCGCAATTTGGACCCATTTGGGGGAAAGACGCATACTGTTCAGATCAGATTTTACATAACGGAATGAATTAATGGGAAATAACTCCCCAATTACACCCATACGCCACCCCATCCCCCTTAACTCACCATCATCACTCACATTTATTCCCCATTCATTTCCCTTAAAACCCCACTCTCCTTTTCATTTTCCCTCACCCATTTGTAACTCCCAACCATTACTCTCACTCTCTCCTCCTCTTCCCTTTGTGCATTTCGGCCAGACCACAGCAGCTCCAGAAGGATTTCCGGCGAGAAGGAGAAGAAGAAGGAGGAAGAGAAGAAGGCCTACGCATGTGGTCGTTCGTTGTCCGTTCGTTAGCGCCGTTTGTTCATCGCATTTCGTCGTTCCGTCAACCCCTTCGTTAGAGGTGAGTACGTTGCCCTCTAACTTTAGAATTCGTAGTATAATCATATCGTTATTCATAGGATTACCGGCTAAACCTACGTGCATCCACATCGTCATGACTTTTCGTTTATTAGGCCTTTCAATTACACACTTGTTAGTATAAACGATACAAAACGTTGCAAACTCATGAATACTTAAGCTGGAAACATAAACGTTCATTTCTAAAACTCTCAACGTCTTAATGAAAACCCAACAGGCAAAAACAGGAACCAGCGTGCCTTAATAATGGATTTACAAAATCTGACAATCGATTATTAGGTCGCGCTGAACTCCTCAGTTTTTTTTCCAGCAAGACGTGATAATCGACTATCACCTTGCTGATAATCGATTATTGGGTCCTGCGGAATCTCAAGTCTGGGTTGGTTCTTTTGATAACCGATTATCACATAGCTATAATCGATTATCAGGCCCCTCTGGACTTGGGTGTGTAACGCCTCGAAATCTGGCCCAAAAGAATTAATTAAATTGTTAGAGCAATTGATTATGAATTGGGCCCAAAAAGGGGTTAAAATTATAATTATTTGGATTCTAAGCCCAACTTTTATGTCATCTCGTAGGAAATATTTTTGTGATCGCGTCGGTTCAGACGGCTCGCGAATCGGAGTTATGGAGCTCATGTTATGACCATTTAATTAGGTATTTTGGGCCCGGAGCCCAAACCACTAGTATTGGAATTAATAGATAAAACCTAAACTAATTTCAGCCATAGGATCATTATCTTCTTTCTTCTTCTTTCTTTCTTCTTCTTCTTCACTTCGGTCGCCCTTCCCCAGCCAATCGCCGCTGCTTCCTTTGTCGGTCGTCCGTCGCTCACCGCCAAGTCCAGCGCCGCCGACCACGGTTCCCAATCTTCGAGCCGTGGTCGTCGCCTCCACTGCCAGCGTCGGTCGTCCTCGCCATCGAGCTGCATCGCCGCTGTTTCGCCTTCGCCGGAAGTCCGCCATCATCGTCGTCGAGTGCAGCGCCGCTGTTTCGCCTTCGTCGGTCGTCCGCCACCGTCGAGTGCAGCGCCGCCACGCCGAGCGCTGGACGTCGCCTCCACTGCCGGCGTCTTTCCTCGCCGTCGAATTGCAGCGCCGCCAGTCGCTGCCCATCGCCGTCGAGCTGCCGCTACGCCACTGTCGCCGGCGTCCGTCACCGTCGCCGCATCCAGCCGCTGCCCCGGATTGATATCGCCGGAAGATTAACCTCCACGCTGGATTGATTGGTCGATTTCGTATTTTGACTCAATTTGACCCGTTCGTTTGATTTCGTTGATTTGTCTTCCGTTCGAGCTATCGATTCGATTTCGGCGTAATCCAGGTCCGTACTATGAAGTTAATAGCATTTAGAATAGATTTAATGGTTTGGATCGTTATATGTGTTTATGCTATAATTTGGCTAAATTGGTTAATTGAATTAAATTGATTATTTGAATTGAATTGTTGAGGATTGTGAATTGACTGAACAGGTTTGACTTTGACTCGAGTTAGGTCACGTTTGACTTAGGCTTTGACTGGATATTCTGTCGACGTAGGTTTGACCGAATGGTTAAATCCAAGACTTTAATGAATTAGTTAAGTTAATTAATTAATTAATTCTAATCGGTGATTAAGGTCAATTGGTTTATTATGTCGAACATAGAAACTGGCCATTGCTCGGGCAGCTGCAGGGCCTGGTCAGTGAGGTTAAGGCGTGCACACGAGGGTCTGTGATCTTGGGTTTGAGGCTATCGCCCGAGGGATCCTACCTCCACCGAATTGAGGCTATCTTTGGTATTACGGATTGAGGCTATCTCCATCATAGGCATTAAATGTTAAGTGGGTTGACTTGGTGAAAGTCTAAATTGGTTTGACCGGTGGTCAAAGAGTTAATGAGAAACCCGTAACACCTAAATCATTTTGAAAAGAAAGAAAATAAGTTGATTGTTGGTCAATCGTCTAAAGAACTGAACGTAAAGTTGAATTGATTTTTATTAAAAGGATAAACATATGCACGATCTAGTCATTGAATTATTATGTTTATTCTTGTGCTACAATGGAGTGCCACTCAGCGTCAATGCTGAGCGGATAGCGTTGTTTTCCTTTTTGCTGTCCGTAGGTGATCAGACAGATGAACCTAGAGCCGATCCCAGAGGGAATTGAGGAGGAGATGTACGATGGCGTGGCTGTCTCTTTAATCTGTTGATTATGCTTTATTTAATTAACTTTAATGCTTATTACGTTTTCGGGCAAGATCCCAAGTTGTTTGACTTTAAAAAGGCTTCCGCATTATTTTAAATTACTCCGATGGATTTTTATATGTATTGATAGAACGTTTGTTTAAAATTGTTTTGAAAATGTTGTATATTCGGATACCAATCCAGTGGCACACCGGCCCGTTGTCTCACGGGTTTGGGTTATGCGGGTTGGGGTGTTACAGGGTGTCCCGAGCAAATTCTTTGACAATCGATTGTCATGAGGAGACAATCGATTCTCATGGCTTTCGGAACTTGGGAACAGGAACTGCGTAACAAGATAATCGATTATCAGATGTGGTTAATCGATTATCAGCCAACGCTGAACCCAGGTCCGCCATGTTGAACAAGTAGTTTATATATGGAATCAAATATATTTGGATGTGTTGAATATAACCTTACTCTCCAACCGGTGCATTCATACCATCATGTATATCCTAGACGCATGTTTAGGACCATGGCATACGATGCATACCACAGCAAGGGGTCAGGCCTAGTTCGCCTCTTCCGTGGGCCCGTCCAGGAACCTGTGGGATCCAACGGGTTTTCATCACGAGGGCTTGTGTACATACATGGTAGCTAGGCTGAGCTATCACCCATATTCTAGTCTCCATTGGGATGACTAAGGCGTTCCTCAGCTCATCTACCGCGTGGGGATGATCACCGAAGGGCAGGGGGTTCCTGCGCAGTCTAACTCATGCATCATGTTTATTTGGCATGACATCATTGTTATTTGTAACTCTTATCAGTTAAACTTGTACATGGTATCCCGTACTTAGTTCAGGTACGATCATGTTTATAACAATGTGAATGTGCTATGCGTTCTACTGTTAGATTACCACTCAGCTTTTGCTGAGCGTATAGCGTTGTTTTTCCCTTTGTTATACGCAGGTAGGCAAGAGAACCATGGAGCCTGACCCGGATGACTGGGTGATAGGAGCTGCGGATGAACGACAGTGCGGACCAGATGAATTACTTATTTAATTTATGAAAACGTTTTGGGCATG
Source organism: Cuscuta australis (assembly GCA_003260385.1). Classification (NCBI taxonomy): domain Eukaryota; kingdom Viridiplantae; phylum Streptophyta; class Magnoliopsida; order Solanales; family Convolvulaceae; genus Cuscuta; species Cuscuta australis. The sequence goes on from NQVE01000196.1 coordinate 1,487,930, forward strand.
AACCCACCCTTTGTCGCATTTACGTTATTTATGACCTAACAGTTTTATTTACATTTACGTCCGCTATAAATTTCTCTTAAGTGAATCCATCTTCATCACTTAATAAAGCATGTCAAGGGTTTTCCGTTACAAGCCACGCAAGGGGTTTTTCCTTGTACACGGCCTTAAACCGTCTACGTAACCTCTCCGGCTCGTCGGACCGCGGTGAACTGGGCTCGCGGGACGGAGTGCGTTACATTACTAGTTCACTCATATCTACTCTTTGTGAGAATTTTATTCTTGAGTGTTTTAGTGTTTCTATACACTTTAAGGGACGTTGTTCCCTTGTTGTAAACTCGAAGGAAGTCTTTCATTCCTTTGTGAGAAGTCTTGGAGTGCGGTATCTTCAAGCAAAGGCGTTGAGGCTCGTGTGACTCGAGGTATCAAGTTGTATCGGTTTGTTGAACACCTTTAAGCTTAACGAAGTTAGTGTAACTCGAGAGAGTCTCTCGAAAGGCTGGATTAGCCACACGTTGTGGTGAACCAGGATTAAATTCGGTGTGCTCCTTCCTTACGCTCTTTACTTTATCACTGTCATTTTTAATTTCCTGCGATTTTGTTTTAAACGCTCTTCACCCCCCCTTTAGCGTTGGGCCTTTATTCTAACAATTTTGATGGTATTAGTACAAACTAAATGGCGTACCATACCATACCATGTTCATCTTTACATCATTTTGTTTCTTCCATTCCCACACCACAAATCTTGCTTCTTTCTTGGTTCATCGACTTTTTCAACCTTCTTCTTCTCCAATCTATACTACATCTCCACATTCTTCTTCGATTCTTCCATTTTACACAACTCGTCTTCTTTGCGTTATAGATTCTCGATGGTTTTTGTGGCGACAAAAGATCTCTTCAATGAGTATGGTCATCGCAATTCTGATGGTGCCGACAGTAGAGTCTTGGTGACGATAGACTTCGTCATTTCTCATTTTATATCTTTCATTTTTCTGATCTTTACTAAACAATTCATTTACTCCGTACTAAGACTATCCCAAATACCATACATCAAACTCAAACAAAAATGAAACAAACATTAAATCAAATACTACATCTTTATCTTATTACATTAAAAGAAAATAAAAAACACTCCCTCCGTCCCGGAAAACATGAGAGTTTTGATTTTGAAGAGAGATTTAAGGGGAGTTATTTGTGTATTATATTTCCAAAAATGTCTTTTGATATGATGGGTAAAAGTATGATTTGATAGATAGATTATTAGTAAAAAGGTATGATATGATAGGTAGGGTATGAAAAAGTAAGGGGTAAAAGTGACTTTTTAAAAGAAATGAGAAGTGTTTTTAGGGACGGATGAAAAAAGAAAGGAGAAAGGTTTTCATGGACAGAAGAAGTAATAAAAAAGAAAATAGATTTTAGATTTGTTACACGAGGAAAAAGAAAATAAAAAATAATCAAAACTTATAATTTGTTTGGATTTTACAATGAAAGGAATGAAGGAAAAGTTGGAAGTCGGAGATGCAAAAAATGAACGAACTGTAAAGCTTGTTAAACGTCAGAGTGGTAGAGTAGCACCTGGATATATTGTTAAGGAAAGCGAGGTGGTTAGAGCTTTTCTTAAGTTAGTATCGCACACCTCCCGCACTGGCAACATGGACGATCTCCTCCAAGATAAAACCGCTAACATGCAAGGTTTAGAGCAGTAGAACAATGCACCGAAAAACTAGAACGAAGTAGAGTTACTCGCCGAAAAGTTGATTGAAATGTAAGACAGTTCGAAAGCAAGAGCTTGTGTTCAAGTGTACTCCTCTGCTGTAGATTGGTGCTTCTTATATAGGTAGTTTTCGATGCAGGGTAGCCTTGAAGTTTTACAAAGAGTCACCAAAACCCTTCGGAGATGCATGCATGACTAACTTAAGACTTCAATGATGAAGTGCCCATTTCTGTTCAAATCGATCTTGTAAAAAGATAGGGTTTGGCCTACACCCTCGCCATGTCACGGCGTGTTGTGAGCATGCACGCACATGCCAACATTCATTCGTGTGCATGCACACACGTATGTGTGTCAGTTCTGTGCCAAGCTAGGCGGCAGCAGCGGTGCATGAGGGGTCCTCTCTTTCTTCTTTCTCAAATTGCTTTACAATAAAATTTAGTGCTAGAATATAAATGGTGGAAGATGAAAGGTCTCAAATCAGATGTGGAATACATGAGTTTTTGCACCCTTCTACTCCTTCTAAGTATTTGACTTTATGAATTAATTTCTCATTCAACCAATCACTATTTTTGGCACACAATATATCAAAAAACTTGTCTCACTTTGAAAATTAATTGTCCATAACTATTTTTAAAAAAAATTATGGATCTCACTGAATTTATGTATGAAGTTATCCCTTTATAAGTCAAAAATTATAATAATCCTCCACAAGAATGAAAATTGATTCATGTAATCAGCAATAACTCAGTAGTTGAAAACTACAAGAATAGGTAACTTGTATGCCTTTGAACTTACTTATTAGAGGGTATACCTTCTTTACTAAATGTTCAGTAAAACATGATGTCTTTGAACTGTACAATTGTTTGTGTATACGAAGATATACCATACACATGTTTGAACCAACCATCGTTCCATTCTCATGAGTGTGCATGTTGTGGTCATGGAACACGCATCAGGTTATGCGAGAATGTCAGAAGGGATCTTCTTGGAATTATTCTATTGAAGCGACCGCACCTCATTCTTACATAGGTGATTCTTTTAAAAACATCCTTATTACTCTACTTAGACCCCCATTGTCCAAAGTTCAAGAATCATTAAATCATATTGAACATGGTAACCCCATCTTTATTGAAAGTCACTGTACATTGGTTGGAATGGAGGGGATTTAAGATGGTGACCCGACCTGCCCCCATAGTGACCATGCTTCATCCCATAAGTAGGTTGTCCCATTGTAAGTACTACCAAGATTGGGTTTTCCTTCACGGAACGTTCCCAACACACGGTAGGGCTTTCAAACCAATTCCTACCAACAACTTCTCATGCTGTTCGTTTGTAAACCCTTTGGTTAGTAGATCTGCTAGATTACCCTTTGACCTGACGTAGTCAATTCAGAAGTTGCCTAATGGTTTTATGTGAATTACGGATGTGTCTAGACTTACCATTATACATATTATTCATAGGGTTGTAAACGGATATTAATTGGATCGGATGCGTCATTATCAAATCCGTATCCGTTTATTTTTGTCGGATATCGAATACGGATACGGATCTTGACGGATATTGAAAATCAAAACCGTATCTGCATTCGTCGGATATCGGATATATCCGTATCTGTTTCCAATTTTTAAAATCAAATTAAAAAAACTTTAATTTTAATTTAGATTAAAGTCAAACTATTATTAAATCAACTATAATTTCTTATGGGATTATTACTTTCGTTGTTTTCATATTTTACTATATTCTACGATAACTTCATATGATAAAAAGATATACACATCACACATATACACATATTTTTATATCCCTGCACATATTTTTATGTGTCTACACATTTATTTGGTATATAAAATGTTTTATACTTTGAAATATCAATAGAGAAACAAAAAAATGAACATAAAAACTTAGGAAAAACTATATATAACGGATCGGATATTCGGATCAACGGTTATTTAAACGGATGCATATTCAGATCGGATTTTAAACGGATCGGATATACAATTACCAAATCTGCATCCTTTTAGTAATCGGATATCCTTAATCGGATACAGATAATATCCGTTTAAAATGGATGCAAATATTTCCTCTTAAAACGGATACGGATGCGGACGGTAACTGGATTTTCGGTTATCGGTTGACAGCCATAATTATTCAAGGCTTGTTCTATTTTAGGTTGGCAATCACAGTAAACACAAATGAGAAGAATGGGTTTATCTCATTTTGAAATGCCCTCAAGGAAAATTTGAAGCCATTTGGATTGTTCTGCACACTTTCCTATAGCTATATACTCGGACTCCATAGTCGATCTGGAAATTAGTGTTTACTTTCAGGACTTTCAAATACAACACTATTTAACTTGAGTGCATTCTTATGTGATTGTTTCTAGAAAAAATTGCATCGTGTAGGACTAAAACATATAGTGTTTCTCAATCTAAGACTGATTATGTTTTCTTCCATATATATGACTCTTTTTAATTAAGACTCCCAAATCTACCCTTTGTTTTAAATCATCCGTCTAATTCTTTTTTATATTCTCTTTACTTATGAGATAATTTTGCATTAAATCCTCTCACTTTTATGGTAACTACTCCATTGTTTTAAATCGAAGATAACTAATCATTTAACACGCACTACTCGTATTAAAAGTTTACAAATAGTCACACGTTTGGTTTATTGTTCCATTGTGTAACTATTTTGTTTTTTTCTTTTCCATAATTTATTATGAGTTCAATTTAAATGAAATACAGGTTAAAATTTGAAATAAAATTTAAAATTTTTCAACTTCATAAAAAATTTACAAAGTACAATGTGACAATAATATATTATTTTATTAAACTGATAATAAAATAATGCAAAGAAAATAACTAGACTTCGACCATAGAATATGAAATATGAAAAAATTGTGATGAAGGGAGTACGTGTTAAATTTTATTCCATGCTCATGTTAGGAAATGAGAATTTTGATCTTATTTTCTATATTCGGGCAACGTCAATGATTATTTCAGTGATGAAAAAATAATAGATAAAATAATGTCCTTGAAAAATATAATGTCTACGATATTTAATGTCTGGTAATGAAGAAAAAAGAAGTAAAAAATTCCTAATTAACACTAAAACTCTATTCTCTTAGTGCTCTATGTCCATATATTAATGTCCAATATTGTTTATTGCTCCTAATAATATGCTCCAGAGTAATGCTAGAGTCACAAACAAACAATTCACAAAATTCACAAACTTACTTTTTTAACATTTTTCTAGAAATAAGATGCACTCAAATAATAAAAGATATTTTATTTTAAAATCCACAAATGTCAAATTTGTGAAGTTTGTGAACTATATGTTTGTGACTCTAGCATTTTCCATATGCTCCAAACTCTCTTTCCTTAATGTTCTCCAAAGTATATTTCTTTAATGTCCATATATTCATTGGAGAGACTGTGGCAATTTAATTTCCACGTGATGGGACATAAAATATAAAATCATAGAAAGGGTATTTTAGTACACTAGAATTAATAATCAATTCTTAAGTAATTAATAGTAAATACATTCCCAGTAGAGAATAATTAAAATTATATCAGTTGTATAATGTCTAAAAGAGTTGGTGAAAGGACATTAAATAAGAAATCTTAAGTTAAAATATAACGGAAATTAAACCAAAATAACTTAATAGAAGTCAATGATATCAAATCAGTTATACTAAAGATATAAGGTTTCGTAAGATTTATTATAAATTTTTAAAGATTTTTTTTGAATAATATATATATATATATATATATATATATATATATATATATATATATATATATATATATATATATATATATATATATATATATATATATATATATATATATTCTTAAATTTTTCTATGCTGTAAATAAATATTAGTTATCAAATGGAATAAAAATTCCAAAAGATATACATAAGAAAAGGGTAATTTACCTAAATAGGAGTAAAACATAATGACTTTCTCAATAGATGACCATATGTTTTTATTTCCCAATGTAGGACCATTGGTCATTATCTATTAGTCATTATTCAACTAAATATCCAGTATCACTTGGACATTATTTTTCTCAATAGTTATTATTAAGTCTTATTTAGAGAATAAAAAAGTTTAAGTCTTACATTGGAAAATGACTTATATTTTAGTCCTATTCAATGCAAAAGTAATTTACCTAAATAAGACTAAAACATAATGAATTTCTCAATAGAGGATCATATATTTTTATTTTCTAATACAGGACAATTGGTTATTATCTATTAATCATTATTCAACTAAATGTCTAGCATCACCTGGACATTATTCTTCTCACTAGTCATTATTAAGTCCTATTTAGTAAATAAAAAAGTTTAAGTCTTACATTAGTAAATGACTTATGTTTTAGTTTTATTCAATGTAAATTTTACTAAGAATAAGGGTAATTTACCTAAATAAGATAGAAAAAATTTATAAAATTCTATTATAATGACGAATAATATTAACGGTAGAGTATAACTATGTTTTTTTGTACTAGGTCATTAACTATGTTTAAAATTTATAATACTTTATTTGTATAAAAATACCAACCTAAAGAAATTAAAGTATGTGGGAAAAAATGCTCAAAGAAACTGACGTCATTTCTAAAAAAGTTGGATCATTTAATGAGTTATAAATGTAAAGTGTTAAGAAAAATATAAATTGTTCATTTATCAATTAATTAGGTCATGCTCCATCATAAGTTGCAAAAACAAATTGTCCATCATCATTCATCACCATCAAGTTGCCATTTGTATAGTATGTATACTATTTGTAATAGTGTTAGCACTAAGCCTCTCTACTATAAATAAGAGACTTAGGATCCCTGTAAATTATAATTAAGAACAATAAGAAGAGTGAAAAATCAATAGAGAGAAGAAATCAGAAATATATCATATTTATCTTCCTAATCTCTGAGTAGTTTTTCTCTCATTTTATAACACGTTATCAACACGAATTTGCTCAACATCCCAGAAACCTTGCTCTTCTTAGAGGTATATTTCATCAAGAAATTCTTTATATTTTTTATAAAATATTTTCTCAAAACTATGAGAAGTATGCTCTGTGATTGCCCAAATTTGGGATCCTTCACATCAGAAAATCTTATTTTTAACAAATTAAAACAAGAGGTAGAACTTAATATAGAGTAGCTGAAATTGAAAAACAAAATTTAATTCATTTTTAAACTATTCTTGAATTCTGCAAGCTAAAGTGTAATAATAATAATAATAATAATAATAATAATTTAGATAAGAAAGATTATGAAGAGCATAGATATAAAAGTAGATGAACTTACCAAGGTTCTTCATTTTTTTCCTAGTCCTTACTCTCTTCTAGTTTCATTCTACATAAATGAATAATTCTTCTTTACTTAGAAAGAAGCAAACTGGCAAAGTAGTATATGGGGAGTATCTGTTTTTTTTTCTATTCTAAATTTAAGAGAGAGAAATTACCTAGCCTCTTAAGAAATTAAAAAAAATGCATTACATTCGTATATAACTTGATTCTTAGAGTTAAGATGCCCTATTTTTTGTTCACATGGGTGTACAACATATTTTTGTTTGTTTCTTCTTATCACTATTTTCATACACAGTTTTTGTTCCTTTGATTTGTAACATAAATTTTAAAATAAATGTATAATATATATAGAGAGGCTAGAATTTTAAAAATGAATCATGTAGGGAGTAAATTTATGGCAGGAGCCTTATACTATTTCGAGATAGAGATAAAAATGTATTTTTTTATTTAACTTGATGTGTTTTGTCTTCTTTCATTTGATTATTTTTTTGAAAGGGGATCATTCTTAATATGGGCAATGCTAGGGGTACACCAACATGTAGTACCCCAAGTGTACACCAAGCCAACACAGACACACACAGACACAAAATGTCTGTGCAACACAGACACTTTATGTCTGTGTGTGTCTATGTTGGCTTGGTGTACACTTGGGGTACCCCATATTGGTGTACCCTAGCTTAATTCTCTTAATATTGTTAATATTGATGTCTATTCATGCAACTCACTCATCGTACCCCACATGGTCTTAATAATATATTTTTTTATTCGCATGCTAACTTTATTAATGTTTGAGATGTGGTGCCAATGGAATCAAACAAAATAGTATTGGGTAACAAGTACTCCGTAGTATTTACGGAGAAATAAAAAAAATCTCTAATAAATTTAAATTTATTTTTTTACATAGTAGTTTATTCCATGGCCAAAATCACCAAAAGAGAATTTGACATTCTTGATTTATTCGGTCAAATGTACCTGAAATGGAGGGTTGATGCACTTGCTCACCTCAAGGCTAATGGCCTCGAAAATACAATTGCTGAGAATAATACATCATCATCTCAGCAAAAGGCAAAAGCCATAATTTTCCTTCGCCACCACCTTCATGAAAGTTTAAAATCGGAATATTTATTGGTGGAAGATCCGAAGGAATTATGGGATAATCTCCAAGAGATATATGGACATCAACAAAAAGTCCTATTGCCAAGAGCTCAATATGAATGGATCAATTTAAGATTCCAAGATTTTAAGTCCGTTTGTGACTATAATTCTGGTATTTTTAAAGTCACGTCCACATTAAAATTATGTGGACATAATATCACTGATCATGACATGTTGGAGAAAACTTTTTCCACCATGCATATGTCAAATGTGATATTGCAGCAATAATACAGAGAAAGGGGCTTTAAAAAGTATTCTGAGTTAATCTCAGTATTACTTGTTGCTGAGCAGAATAATGAGTTGTTGATGAAAAATCACAACATGAGGCCCACCGGTTGTACCCCTAAAAATTTTGGCAATCCGGATCGTGGTTCAGCACCGGAATCAAACGTTATCCAAGGTGGTGCACGCAGACACTTTAAACGTGGACGTGGAAATAACCGCAACAAAAGGCCAAATAAGGGATATAAACATCCAACTGAATCATCCTCCAAGGGAAAATGAAAATTCAAACCACCACATGCTAAAACTCATGAAAAGCCAAAACCAAGTGGTGAATGCTATAAATGTGGCATAAAAGGAAATTGGGCTAATGAATGTCGAACGACAAAACACTTGGTAAAATTATACCAAGCTTCCACAAAAGGAAAATGAAAAAATGTGGAGGCTAATTATGCTAATGATATCAATTCAATTTTGCCTAAATTTGACGTGTCTGATTTCTACATGGATGATGCTGAAATTGGTGATGAAGTGGTCTTTGGTGGAACAACTACTATTTAAATATTTTCATTTACTCTGTTATGGCGTGTTTATTTTTATTTTTAAATAAATGTTTGAAATTTGTAATTTATTTTGATGTGTACTAGTATTATTATGTCTGTTCTAAAAATTATAATAAAATGTATGGTATTGGTGTTACTTATCTTGAACTTATATATTTATTTATATTCAAGATATGGAGATAAGTGCTTATGGCTCCAGTGGCAAAGAACAATGTCTAATTGACAGTGCCACAACGCACACCATTTTGAGAAACAAAGAATATTTTTCTCAAATGACATTGATGGAAACTAATGTCAATACAATCTCTGGTGTTGCAAAGCTCGTTGAAGGGTCTGGAATGGCTTGTTTAGTTCTTCTCCAAGGAACAAAATTAATTATCAAAGATGCATTATATTCCAGCAAATCCCGAAGGAATTTATTGAGCTTTAAAGACATGCGTCAAAATGGTTATCATATTGAAACCATGACAGAAAATCAAAAGGAATACTTATGTCTAACGACAACCAAATCTGTCAATAAAATTCTTTGTGAAAAGATGCCAGCGTATTCCCCGGAGCTATATTATACTCACATTAGTCCCGTTGAAGTGAATGTTGTCTCTAATAAAAAATTAGATGATCAAAAAACATTTATTTTGTGGCATGACCGTTTGGGTCATCCTGGCAGTGTAATGATGCACAAAATAATTCAAAATTCACTTGGACATCCATTGAAAAATATAAGGATTCCAAGATCAACTGATATCTCCGCTGTGCTTCTACTACTCGTGCTGGAACGGCGAGGTTTGGAGGACGAATTCATCTTCCTCATTTCCCGCTCGTAGTCACCAACTCCAGGAACGCGGTTCTTCGCGTTATGGCCCTCAACTAACGAGTACCATATTTCTTCGTCGGTGACTTGCAGCCCATTCTGTGTAGCCTCCTCGCGCAGTTCGAAGAATTGAGCCTGAAATACATAATAGTTAATAACACACATCAACACAATAATCATTGCGTCAAGAACAACAATAAAACAAGAAAAACAAGACCACAAGAACTTAACAACTAACATTACCATGGATCAATAACAACGTAAAATTTACTTAGTGTTGACAGCACCATCAACGCAAAAACAAAATAGGTTGTCATAGGACAACAACGCCATCAATGCAACAACACAAATAGCTAGTGTCATACGACAAAAACACCACCATCAACTCAACAAGAAGAATAACGTCAACAAGAATAATATAATTCATTTACACACGCTAAGATATCGAATAAAGTATCAGCCTTTAGAAGTTTTAAGACAAAAGCACCAACATTATGAACATGAACACAAACTGTTTTGCGTATAACAGAAACTATCTGTAGCTCAGCATGTTCAGGATCCACCCAAGTCTTGCCGTCGTGCTTCTTTGTCTTTGTGTGGATGATAACCTCATCCAACGACACATGCCCCCCTTTTTCTTAGCCTTCAAGTTTCAATAAACATGTCCATTAAATTTTATATTTAATGTCCATCAAATCACATAACAAGTGCAAAGCTATTATTTTATAAAAACATATCTTACCAATCGATTCATATTTTCAGAAAATGGAACTGAACCTCCACAATACGTCCCATGAGCAGGACCATCCTCTTTTCCCTTCCTTTTGTTCTTCTTCTTAGTCTTACTCAACTTCAGAAACTCCGGATCCTCTTCCCAAACCTATACTTGTATATGTCATAAAAATTACTTGTACATAGCAATACGATTTCGTATGAAAACTATTACTAATTTACCTTCTTCAACTCCTCAAATGGCCTCAGGTCCATCTTCTTCTTCTTCAATCGACCTGGGTTCCTTTGATTGTACGTAAAATTTGTGTACCGTTCAGCCGCTTTCTTGAGAAAAGCTTTCCTCAGCCTGCCCTCATCAATTGACGGATCCACTCTAGCATTTTTCTACATTGACATCATAGAAAAGCCAATAATTTAGATTCTATTCACATATATTAATTTTCTAGTGATTAAAAGAAGTTAAAACATAATTTTTCCAAAAAAACCTTGAACTCTCGATAGTAGAACTCCTTCGTTGTCGCTGAGACTTTGCCCCACGACATGCCAGTTGTGTCCGTCCTCTCGTAGAATGCCGGTGTGATGAGACCATCACCAGCGCTAGTGATTGTAACCCTACAAACATATATAAGTAGTGAACATAAAATTATTAGGTATTTGTAAATGTTTTATGCATGTCATACCATAATCTTCAAATATACACTGTACTTACTCGTCATCCGAATTGACATACACGAACTGACGCTGATGACCGGGACCCTCGCCATCTCGAGCCCCACCACTGTGTCCATCGTCAACGTGGTCCTCGGAGTTGTGGTCATCGCCACCTCCGTCCTCCTGATCCTCAGTACTCTCCCCGACCCTAGATGCTATTTACACAATAACACAATAATACATGCATTAAAAAGAGCTAGTAACAAGCGTAGACATTGTTTCAGATTCTTGATAAATGAAACATCACTCTAATGGCTTATCCATTGAAAAGTTTACTATATTAGTCTCTAAGAGGAGAGGTGCATACCTGACGTACAAGGGCCAGATGGCGTAGTACGTGGGGTGGAGGGGGACACCTGTGTGTCAGTGAATGGACTCGAGGAAATAGAGGGAGTGCCTGTGGATGTAGTGGCTGTGCTCGATCCCTGGCCAGAAGAGCCTCTCCATCTACCAATGACGGACCTCCTCAAACGTGCCAACACCTCTCTATCAGTCTTCGTGGGGGGAGGGGGATTCTCATTATCACTCATCTGTACGGAAATAAAAATATTGTGTAGTTAGCTCATAAACCAAAATAAATTTCATATAGCAAAATATATATCAGTCATTAACAGTATTAGAAAGAATTGGAAACACGTTTACTTGTCAATCTAATTTCACTCGCTCTCTGTTGAGTCTTGTTCTTCTTCTATGGAGTCATCGGAGCTTAAAATTGGTTCTTCATCTTCTTCTTCTGCATTACTATCATCGTCGGCAAAAGTAGCATCTCCCTCACGTGATAGGGTAATGATATCATCGTCTTGCGTCACTTCCATGATTGTGGTTCTCTCGGTCCCATTTGCTTGAAAAGGTTCCTGTTGCTCCTTGTCTACTGATTCTAGTGTATTTTCTGTGTCAATCCAATTACCTCTAGGGTGAACTTGGCACACTGCAATCCAATCACTCTTAGTCTTTTGCGTGCAAGGGTATTCCACATACACAACCTGGCTTGCTTGTGCCCCAAAAATGAAAGGCTCATATTGGTTAAACTCTCCCTTTTTAAGCACCTCAAGTAAACCATACTTCTTGTGTACTCGGGTCCCACGATTCAACCTCGGATCGAACCATCGACATTTAAACAAGACACAACGTTTAAGTGGCAAAGCTGGATACTCAATTTCAAGAATCTCCTCTAATACCCCAAAGTAATCGCCATATTCGCCTTTAATAGAGACCCCACTATTATACACCGCACGCTTTGAACCATGTTTTACTGTGTGGAAGCAGTAGCCGTTTGCAAAGTATATTGGGTATGACTTCGCAAATGATAAGGGACCCTTGGCCACATCACTGATTATTTCCGGGACAGACCTATCATTCTCGACCTGAAGATGAATCGAAAATAGTCATGCACATATGCATTACCTCACATATATTACACATAGAAAGAAAAAAATAACTTTACATGTTTTTCGAACCAACTTGCGAACGTCTCTTCCACACGTTTCAACAGGGATTCTTCACTAATCTGTGGTGTAGACTCTTTAATTTCATTTGCGCACAACCTGACATACACTTGTTAAATCTCTACGGGTCTATTACAAACCAATATCTGCATTAGATGATAAGCAAATTTAGCTACTTACGTAATATAAGGATGTAACACCCCAACCCGCGTAACCCAAACCCGGGAGATAGTGGACCGGTGTGCCACTGGATTGGTATCCGAATATACAACATTTTCAAAACAATTTTAAACAAACGTTCTTTCAATACATATAAAAATCCATCGGAGTAATTTAAAATAATGCGGAAGCCTTTTTAAAGTCAAACAACTTGGGATCTTGCCCGAAAACGTAATAAGCATTAAATTTAATTAAATAAAGCATAATCAACAGATTAAAGAGACAGCCACGCCATCGTACATCTCCTCCTCAATGCCCTCTGGGATCGGCTCTAGGTTCACCTGTCTGATCACCTACGGACAGCAAAAAGGAAAACAACGCTATCCGCTCAGCATTGGCGCTGAGTGGCACTCCATTGTAGCACAAGAATAAACATAATAATTCAATGATTAGATCGTGCATATGTTTATCCTTTTAATAAAAATCAATTCAAGTGATGCCTACCACACTGTACACACTGTACACACTGCGGGTGGCTCCTCGTTCTGATCGAGTGATGCCTACCACACTGTACACACTGCGGGTGGCTCCTCGTTCTGATCGAGTTGCTAGCGGCGGCCGACGGAGATGGCTTCGACTTACTCCTCTTAGGCGGCGGCGCACTCGAAGAACCCTTCTCGTACCTCTTTCCCCCGAATCCAAAACTCTTCCTGCTCGGCTCGCTGCTAGCCGCGGGTCGCGGGTCTTTCGTCGCTCGATCCTCCTTCTTGGTTGCCTGCAAATCGTCCAAGCTCTTTTCCGTCTTCACAATCAAATCATACGCCGCATTAAAATCTGTCATTGTGATCAGCGCGGCGTACGGCCTCAAGTCCGGCCGTAGCTTCTTGACGAACTCATTCAAACGATCCTCCAGAGTGGAGACCAGACTCGTCGCATACTGGGACAGGTAGTCGAACTTCTGTCTCAGTTCAGGCAGTGATATCCCCTCCTGCTTAAGCACAACAAACTCATCGCGCCTCTCCTCGCGGTACCGGGTGGGGACATACTCCTTCGTGAAGGCTCGATCAAAGCGATCCCAGGCGCGTACCCGGTCCATCTGCTCAAGCCAATCCAACGCAATCTGGGGCTCCCCCATCTTGTCTCCTCGAAACTCTTCCGCTCCATTATCCTTCAACGTCTTGAAGGTAACGATGCGTGGCTGCGGCTGTGGTGGTGGCGGTGGCTGGAACATGGGCATAAGCTGCGCCATGTGCTGCATATAATGGGCCATCATGGCCGGGAACATCTGCTCGTAGGCCACCTGCGGTATCGCCAACGGGGGCATCACTGGAGGTGGTACGACTGGCGGTGGTACAGCTGGTGGCTGTCCCGCTGGCTCAGGTTGATTTTGCTGTTGCCCTCCCTCACCCGGAGGCGTGAAACTCGAACCCTCAGTGTTCACCGTGTGCACGCTCACGTGCTCCGGCTCTGGAACGTACTGACCGTGGGTCGATTCTTGACTCATTCTAAAATAATAAGGAAATTCCCAAGTCAGATCTTAACATATAACAGATAAAGCTATAAATACTTATTACCTTCCCGGGGCAGAGGAGTTACGTGAGATGCAGATGCGGCTGAATTATTCATTGTATTTTATTTTGAAAGGGTTCAAAGACCGATTTTAAAACCAAATGCTCCGATACCAAAATGTAACACCCCACGATGTTAGCCTTGCCCGGGTGATACTCAATGACTAAATCGTAATCCTTGATCAGCTCCAACCATCGACGTTGTCTAAGATTCAGTTCCTTCTGGGTGAGTAGGTACCTCAAACTCTTGTGGTCGGTGAAGATGTGAATCCTCTCTCCAAAGATGTAGTGGCGCCAAATCTTCAAGGCGAACACCACGGCTGCCAACTCTAAATCATGAGTCGGGTAGTTCTCCTCGTGAGTCTTCAACTGTCTCGACGCGTAGGCCACTACCTTACTCAACTGCATCAGTACACAACCTAAGCCGCTATGAGATGCATCACTATAGATGGTATGCTCGATGCCAGGAGTAGGTTGAATCAAGACTGGTGCCTGGGTCAGGCACTCCTTCAGTTGATCAAAACTGCGCTAGCACGCTTCTGTCCACTCAAATTTGATGTCCTTCCGCAGTAGTTTGTTCAATGGAGTAGCGATCGAGGCGAAGCCCTTAACAAATCGACGATAGTAACCGGCTAACCCAAGGAAGCTCCTCACCTCACGAACATTCCGCGGAGTCTTCCAGTCCACTATGGCTAAAATCTTGCTGGGGTCTACCTGGATACCGGTGGCAGAGATAACATGTCCTAAGAATGTCACCTCACTCAACCAGAATTCACACTTGGACAATTTTGCATACAGCTTGTGCTCTCTCAACACACTCAAAACCAGTTGCAAATGTCTAGCATGCTCCTCCTGAGTCCGTGAATAAACCAAGATGTCATCGATGAACACTACTATGAACTGGTCCAAGTATGGTCGGAACACACTGTTCATAAGCTCCATGAACACTGCCGGGGCATTAGTCAATCCGAAAGGCATGACTGAGAACTCGTAATGCCCATAGCGTGTCCTAAAAGCAGTCTTCAGAATGTCTTCTCTCTTAACGGGAATCTGATGGTATCCAGAACGCAGATCGATCTTCGAGAATACCGTAGCCCCTCTGAGCTGGTCGAACAGGTCGTCGATGCGAGGCAACGGATAACGATTCTTCACTATGGCTTTGTTCAACTGCCTGTAGTCGATGCAAAGTTTCATGGATCCATCCTTCTTTCGAACAAATAACACCGGTGCTCCCCAAGGGGAAACGCTAGGTCGGATGAATCCCTTTTCCAGCAGCTCTTGCAATTGAGCCTTTAACTCCTTCATCTCGGCAGGTGCTATACGGTACGGTGTAGCAGATATGGGTTCCGTACCCGAAATGAGATTGATCGAGAACTCTACCTCTCTCGGCGGAGGCAAACCAGGAAGGTCTTCGGGAAAGACATCGGGGAAGTCGCAAACCGTACGAATGTCCTGCTGACGTGGTGATTCTTTTCGCATATCCTGAACGTGACACAGGAACATCTCGCACTTCTTGCGAATCAAGCGCATCGCGCTCAAGTACGATATGAACTTGGGAGCCTTGGGGAACACCTCCCCGGAGAGTGATACGTCGCTACCGTCCTTGGCTCTCAGCCGTACGGTCCGACAACTGCAGTCGACTACTGCTCTATGCTCGGTGAGCCAATCCATACCAAGGATAATGTCAAACTCCTTGTGTGGTAGCTCTATCAAATCTGCAGGGAATTGCTTCCTTTGCACGGACAACGGACACCTATGATAAATGTGATGAAGGCGCATGCTATGTCCTAGCAGATTCGATACAACAGTAGGTATCTCAAGGTCACTCCTCACGATCGCAGAATTAGCAGGCATGCCAACACAGATATAGGAGAGCGTAGAACCCGGATCGATCAAGGCATGCATAACCGAATCAAATAGTATGAACGTACCCAAGATAACATCGGGAGTAGGATCTGTGCGCCCCTGCATGGCGTAGGTACGCGCTGGTGCCCGGCCTGACTGCTGCGGACGTGGTCTCTGCTTATTATTTGCTGCTGTAGACTACTGACTCCGTGCTGGATGCGATGTGGCAGGGTGATCCGGAGCTCTAGGAAAAACAGGCTCGCTGCTAGGGTTTGTCGGGCAATGCCTCCTGAAATGCCCTGGCTGGCCACAACCCAAACATAAGCCTTGGGCGAGCCAACACTCGCCCGGGTGATGCCTACCACACTGTACACACTGCGGGTGGCTCCTCATTCTGATCGAGTTGCTAGCGGCGGCCGACGGAGACGGCTTCGACTTACTCCTCTTAGGCGGCGGCGCACTCGAAGAACCCTTCTCGTACCTCTTTCCCCCGAATCCAAAACTCTTCCCGCTCGGCCCGCTGCTAGCCGCGGGTCGCGGGTCTTTCGTCGCTCGATCCTCCTTCTTGGTTGCCTGCAAATCGTCCAAGCTCTTTTCCGTCTTCACAATCAAATCATACGCCGCATTAAAATCTGTCATTGTGATCAGCGCGGCGTACGGCCTCAAGTCCGGCCGTAGCTTCTCGACGAACTCATTCAAACGATCCTCCAGAGTGGAGACCAGACTCGTCGCATACTGGGACAGGTAGTCGAACTTCTGTCTCAGTTCAGGCAGTGATATCCCCTCCTGCTTAAGCACAACAAACTCATCGCGCCTCTCCTCGCGGTACCGGGTGGGGACGTACTCCTTCGTAAAGGCTCGATCAAAGCGATCCCAGGCGCGTACCCGGTCCATCTGCTCATGCCAATCCAACGCAATCTGGGGCTCCCCCATCTTGTCTCCTCGAAACTCTTCCGCTCCATTATCCTTCAACATCTTGAAGGTAACAATGCGTGGCTGCGGCTGTGGTGGTGGCGGTGGCTGGAACATGGGCATAAGCTGCGCCATGTGCTGCATATAATGGGCCATCATGGCCGGGAACATCTGCTCGTAGGCCACCTGCGGTATCGCCAACGGGGGCATCACTGGAGGTGGTACGACTGGCGGTGGTACAGCTGGTGGCTGTCCCGCTGGCTCAGGTTGATTTTGCTGTTGCCCTCCCTCACCCGGAGGCGTGAAACTCGAACCCTCGGTGTTCACCGTGTGCACGCTCACGTGCTCCGGCTCTGGAACATACTGACCGTGGGTCGATTCTTGACTCATTCTAAAATAATAAGGAAATTCCCAAGTCAGATCTTAACATATAACAGATAAAGCTATAAATACTTATTACCTTCCCGGGGCAGAGGAGTTACGTGAGATGCAGATGCGGCTGAATTATTCATTGTATTTTATTTTGAAAGGGTTCAAAGACCGATTTTAAAACCAAATGCTCCGATACCAAAATGTAACGCCCCAACCCGCGTAACCCAAACCCGTGAGATAGCGGACCGGTGTGCCACTGGATTGGTATCCGAATATACAACATTTTCAAAACAGTTTTAAACAAACGTTCTTTCAATACATATAAAAATCCATCGGAGTAATTTAAAATAATGCGGAAGCCTTTTTAAAGTCAAACAACTTGGGATCTTGCCCGAAAATGTAATAAGCATTAAAGTTAATTAAATAAAGCATAATCAACAGATTAAAGAGACAGCCACGCCATCGTACATCTCCTCCTCAATGCCCTCTGGGATCGGCTCTAGGTTCATCTGTCTGATCACCTACGGACAGCAAAAAGGAAAACAACGCTATCCGCTCAGCATTGACGCTGAGTGGCACTCCATTGTAGCACAAGAATAAACATAATAATTCAATGATTAGTTCGTGCATATGTTTATCCTTTTAATAAAAATCAATTCAACTTTACATTCGGTTCTTTAGACGGTTGACCAACAGTCAACTTATTTTCTTTCTTTTCAAAATGATTTAGGTGTTACGGGTTTCTCATTAACTCTTTGACCACCGGTCAAACCAATTTAGACTTTCACCAAAGTCAACCCACTTAACATTTAATGCCTATGACGGAGATAGCCTCAATCCGTAATACCGAAGATAGCCTCAATTCGGTGGAGGTAGGATCCCTCGGGCGATAGCCTCAAACCCAAGATCACACACCCTCGTGCGCACGTCTTAACCTCACTAACCAGGCCCTGCAGCCGCCCGAGCAATGGCCAGTTTCTATGTTCAACATATAAACCAATTGACCCTAATTACCGATTAGAATTAATTAATTAATTAACGTAACTAATTCATTAAAGTCTTGGATTTAACCATCCGGTCAAACCTACGTCAACAGAATATCCAGTCAAAGTCCAACTCAAACAGGACCTAACCCAAGTCAAGGTCAAATCTGTTCAGTCAATTTATAATCCTCAACAATACAATTCAAGTAATCAATTTAATTCGATTAACCAATTTAGCCAAATTATAACATAAAGATATATAACGATCCAAACCATTAAATCTATTCTAAACGCTATTAACTTGATAGTACAGACCTGGATTTCACCGAAATCGAATCGATAGCTCGAACGGAAGACAAATCAACGAAATCAAACGAACAGGTCAAATTGAGTCAAAATACGAAATCGACCAATCAATCCGGCGTGGAGGTTAATCTGCCAGCGATATCAATCTGGGGCAGCGGCTGGATGCGGCGACGGTGACGGACGCCGGCGACAGTGGCGGAGCGGCAGCTGTTGGCGGTCTACCTTGTTCAAAATCGAGGGGATAGAGACAAACCGAAATAGGAAACTGAAGAAGAAGAAGAAACTGACCTGAGCTAAGGGCGACGGCGGCACTCGACGGTGATGAGCGGTGGACTTGCGGCGAAGGCGAAACAGCGGCGATTGACGGCGCTGCAGCTCGATGCCGAGGACGACCGGTGCTGGCAGTGGAGGCGACAAACGGCAGCACGACGAGGTGAACCGTCGTCGGCGACGCTGATGCTGACGGCAGACCTCTGGCGAAGGAAGCAGCGGCGATTGGCTGCGGCGAGGAGGTTCTGGCTTGCGCGACGCTGGCGTGGTCGAACGGCAGGGGAGGATGACCGGCGAAGAACGGCGTCTGGCGGCTGCAACTCGACGGCGATCGAAGGTGAAGTAGAAGAAGGTGTGCGCGGCTCTCAGATCCGAACGGGAGACGGGTAGGTTTAGGTTTTATTTAATGATCCCATTCCTAAAAGGATTGGGCTTCGGACCCAAAATACCTGATTAAATGGTCATAACATGAGCTCCATAACTCCGATTCGCGAGCCGTCTGAACCGACGCGATCACAAAAATATTTCCTACGAGATGACATAAAAGTTTGGCTTAGGATCCAAATTATAATTTTAACCACTTTTTGGGCCCAATTCGTAATCAATTGTTCTAACAATTTAATTAATTCTTTTGGGCCAGATTTCGTGGCGTTACATTTCTCCCCCCTTAAAAAGAATTTTGTTCTCAAAATTACTTGAGTCATTGTCGCCGAAGAGATGAGGGTACTGAGTTCGCATAGATTCTTCGGTCTCCCAGGTTGCTTCTTCCACCGCATGATTACGCCATAGTACCTTTACCAAAGGTACCGTCTTATTTCTTAGTACTTTAGTTTTGCGCGCCAAGATCTTAACTGGCTCTTCTTCGTAAGACAAACTCTCGTCGAGGGTTACATCATAGGTCGGCAACACATGAGTCGGATCTGAACGGTATCTACGTAGCATAGAGACATGAAAGATGTCGTGAATCCTGTTCAACTCTGGTGGCAACTCTAACCTGTAAGCAACAGGTCCTATTTGCTCCAGTATGCGGTAGGGTCCAATGAATCTAGGGCTAAGATTCCCTTTCTTCCCGAACCGTAGGACCTTCTTCCAAGGTGAAACCTTCAAGAATACAATGTCACCAACATTGTACTCTATGTCTCGTCTCTTTAAGTCTGCATAAGATTTCTGTCTGTCCGAAGCAGTGCGGAGTCAGTCTCTGAACACACGAACCTTCTCCTCAGTTTCCTGCACAATATCTGGTCCCTCGAGCTTACGCTCGCTAAGCTTTGTCCAACAAATCGGGGTTCGGCACTTTCTGCCGTAGAGTGCCTCATACGGAGCCATCTGAATACTCGCCTGGTAACTGTTATTATATGCAAACTCCATCAACGGCAAGTAACGCTCCCAATCTTCTCCAAAGTCGATCACACAAGCTCGCATCATATCCTCGACAATCTGTATCACCCTCTCAGACTGGCCATCGGTCTGAGGGTGAAATGCCGTACTAAGGTTCAAAGCTGTGCCAAAAGCCTTCTGAAGTCCTCTCCAAAACATCGAAGTGAACCGGGGATCTCTATCAGATATGATTGACAGCGGTGCACCGTGCAACCGAACTATCTCTCTAACGTATAAGTCTGCCAATTTGTCCAAGGAAGAGTCACGTCTGACGGGTAGAAAATGAGCGGACTTTGTCAACCTGTCAACAATGACCCAGATGGCGTCATTCTTTCGTGAAGATCGTGGCAATCCTATCACAAAGTCCATAGTGATCCTTTCCCACTTCCATTCCGGAATGGTAGGAGGGTGCAGCAACCCTGTCGGAACCTGGTGCTCAGCCTTGACTTGCTGACAAGTCAAACAGCGCGCAGTGAACTCGGAGATTTCCTTTTTCATAGCTGGCCACCAATAGGATTTCTTCAAATCCTGATACATCTTGTTACTACCCGGGTGCATAGTGTATACGGTTCCGTGAGCCTCACGCAACAAGCGATCCCTCACTTCACCGCGGGGTACCACTAGGCGTTCACGATAGTACAAGACTCCGTCATCGCGGATTGCAAACTCGGGCCTCTTTCCTGTAGGAACTAACTCTCGAGTCTTCTGACAAAACTCATCATCTCTCTGTGCTGTACGGAACTCCTGCTCTAACGGAGACTGAAGCTGTAGCTCGGCTAACGATTTTCTGCTCAAAGCATCGGCCACGATGTTAGCCTTGCCCGGGTGATACTCAATGACTAAATCGTAATCCTTGATCAGCTCCAACCATCGACGTTGTCTAAGATTCAGTTCCTTCTGGGTGAGTAGGTACCTCAAACTCTTGTGGTCGGTGAAGATGTGAATCCTCTCTCCAAAGATGTAGTGGCGCCAAATCTTCAAGGCGAACACCACGGCTGCCAACTCTAAATCATGAGTCGGGTAGTTCTCCTCGTGAGTCTTCAACTGTCTCGACGCGTAGGCCACTACCTTACTCAACTGCATCAGTACACAACCTAAGCCGCTATGAGATGCATCACTATAGATGGTATGCTCGATGCCAGGAGTAGGTTGAATCAAGACTGGTGCCTGGGTCAGGCACTCCTTCAGTTGATCAAAACTGCGCTAGCACGCTTCTGTCCACTCAAATTTGATGTCCTTCCGCAGTAGTTTGTTCAATGGAGTAGCGATCGAGGCGAAGCCCTTAACAAATCGACGATAGTAACCGGCTAACCCAAGGAAGCTCCTCACCTCACGAACATTCCGCGGAGTCTTCCAGTCCACTATGGCTAAAATCTTGCTGGGGTCTACCTGGATACCGGTGGCAGAGATAACATGTCCTAAGAATGTCACCTCACTCAACCAGAATTCACACTTGGACAATTTTGCATACAGCTTGTGCTCTCTCAACACACTCAAAACCAGTTGCAAATGTCTAGCATGCTCCTCCTGAGTCCGTGAATAAACCAAGATGTCATCGATGAACACTACTATGAACTGGTCCAAGTATGGTCGGAACACACTGTTCATAAGCTCCATGAACACTGCCGGGGCATTAGTCAATCCGAAAGGCATGACTGAGAACTCGTAATGCCCATAGCGTGTCCTAAAAGCAGTCTTCAGAATGTCTTCTCTCTTAACGGGAATCTGATGGTATCCAGAACGCAGATCGATCTTCGAGAATACCGTAGCCCCTCTGAGCTGGTCGAACAGGTCGTCGATGCGAGGCAACGGATAACGATTCTTCACTATGGCTTTGTTCAACTGCCTGTAGTCGATGCAAAGTTTCATGGATCCATCCTTCTTTCGAACAAATAACACCGGTGCTCCCCAAGGGGAAACGCTAGGTCGGATGAATCCCTTTTCCAGCAGCTCTTGCAATTGAGCCTTTAACTCCTTCATCTCGGCAGGTGCTATACGGTACGGTGTAGCAGATATGGGTTCCGTACCCGAAATGAGATTGATCGAGAACTCTACCTCTCTCGGCGGAGGCAAACCAGGAAGGTCTTCGGGAAAGACATCGGGGAAGTCGCAAACCGTACGAATGTCCTGCTGACGTGGTGATTCTTTTCGCATATCCTGAACGTGACACAGGAACATCTCGCACTTCTTGCGAATCAAGCGCATCGCGCTCAAGTACGATATGAACTTGGGAGCCTTGGGGAACACCTCCCCGGAGAGTGATACGTCGCTACCGTCCTTGGCTCTCAGCCGTACGGTCCGACAACTGCAGTCGACTACTGCTCTATGCTCGGTGAGCCAATCCATACCAAGGATAATGTCAAACTCCTTGTGTGGTAGCTCTATCAAATCTGCAGGGAATTGCTTCCTTTGCACGGACAACGGACACCTATGATAAATGTGATGAAGGCGCATTCTATGTCCTAGCAGATTCGATACAACAGTAGGTATCTCAAGGTCACTCCTCACGATCGCAGAATTAGCAGGCATGCCAACACAGATATAGGAGAGCGTAGAACCCGGATCGATCAAGGCATGCATAACCGAATCAAATAGTATGAACGTACCCAAGATAACATCGGGAGTAGGATCTGTGCGCCCCTGCATGGAGTAGGTACGCGCTGGTGCCCGGCCTGACTGCTGCGGACGTTGTCTCTGCTCATTATTTGCTGCTGTAGACTGCTGACTCCGTGCTGGATGCGATGTGGCAGGGTGATCCGGAGCTCTAGGAAAAACAGGCTCGCTGCTAGGGTTTGTCGGGCAATGCCTCCTGAATTGCCCTGGCTGGCCACAACCCAAACATAAGCCTTGGGCGAGCCAACACTCGCCCGGGTGATGCCTACCACACTGTACACACTGCGGGTGGCTCCTCGTTCTGATCGAGTTGCTAGCGGCGGCCGACGGAGACGGCTTCGACTTACTCCTCTTAGGCGGCGGCGCACTCGAAGAACCCTTCTCGTACCTCTTTCCCCCGAATCCAAAACTCTTCCCGCTCGGCCCGCTGCTAGCCGCGGGTCGCGGGTCTTTCGTCGCTCGATCCTCCTTGGTTGCCTGCAAATCGTCCAAGCTCTTTTCCGTCTTCACAATCAAATCATACGCCGCATTAAAATCTGTCATTGTGATCAGCGCGGCGTACGGCCTCAAGTCCGGCCGTAGCTTCTTGACGATCCTCCAGAGTGGAGACCAGACTCGTCGCATACTGGGACAGGTAGTCGAACTTCTGTCTCAGTTCAGGCAGTGATATCCCCTCCTGCTTAAGCACAACAAACTCATCGCGCCTCTCCTCGCGGTACCGGGTGGGGACGTACTCCTTCGTGAAGGCTCGATCAAAGCGATCCCAGGGACGTACCCGGTCCATCTGCTCAAGCCAATCCAACGCAATCTGGGGCTCCCCCATCTTGTCTCCTCGAAACTCTTCCGCTCCATTATCCTTCAACGTCTTGAAGGTAACGATGCGTGGCTGCGGCTGTGGTGGTGGCGGTGGCTGGAACATGGGCATAAGCTGCGCCATGTGCTGCATATAATGGGCCATCATGGCCGGGAACATTTGCTCGTAGGCCACCTGCGGTATCGCCAACGGGGGCATCACTGGAGGTGGTACGACTGGCGGTGGTACAGCTGGTGGCTATCCCGCTGGCTCAGGTTGATTTTGTTGTTGCCCTCCCTCACCCGGAGGCGTGAAACTCGAACCCTCGGTGTTCACCGTGTGCACGCTCACGTGCTCCGGCTCTGGAACGTACTGACCGTGGGTCGATTCTTGACTCATTCTAAAATAATAAGGAAATTCCCAAGTCAGATCTTAACATATAACAGATAAAGCTATAAATACTTATTACCTTCCCGGGGCAGAGGAGTTACGTGAGATGCAGATGCGGCTGAATTATTCATTGTATTTTATTTTGAAAGGGTTCAAAGACCGATTTTAAAACCAAATGCTCCGATACCAAAATGTAACACCCCAACCCGCGTAACCCAAACCCGTGAGATAGCGGACCAGTGTGCCACTGAATTGGTATCCGAATATACAACATTTTCAAAACAATTTTAAACAAACGTTCTTTCAATACATATAAAAATCCATCGGAGTAATTTAAAATAATGCGGAAGCCTTTTTAAAGTCAAACAACTTGGGATCTTGCCCGAAAACGTAATAAGAATTAAAGTTAATTAAATAAAGCATAATCAACAGATTAAAGAGACAGCCACGCCATCGTACATCTCCTCCTCAATGCCCTCTGGGATCGGCTCTAGGTTCATCTGTCTGATCACCTACGGACAGCAAAAAGGAAAACAACGCTATCCGCTCAGCATTGACGCTGAGTGGCACTCCATTGTAGCACAAGAATAAACATAATAATTCAATGATTAGTTCGTGCATATGTTTATCCTTTTAATAAAAATCAATTCAACTTTACATTCGGTTCTTTAGACGGTTGACCAACAGTCAACTTATTTTCTTTCTTTTCAAAATGATTTAGGTGTTACGGGTTTCTCATTAACTCTTTGACCACCGGTCAAACCAATTTAGACTTTCACCAAAGTCAACCCACTTAACATTTAATGCCTATGACGGAGATAGCCTCAATCCGTAATACCGAAGATAGCCTCAATTCGGTGGAGGTAGGATCCCTCGGGCGATAGCCTCAAACCCAAGATCACACACCCTCGTGCGCACGTCTTAACCTCACTAACCAGGCCCTGCATCCGCCAGAGCAATGTCCAGTTTCTATGTTCAACATATAAACCAATTGACCCTAATTACCGATTAGAATTAATTAATTAATTAACTTAACTAATTCATTAAAGTCTTGGATTTAACCATCCGGTCAAACCTACGTCAACAGAATATCCAGTCAAAGTCCAAGTCAAACAGGACCTAACCCAAGTCAAGGTCAAACCTGTTCAGTCATTCCATAATCCTATACAATACAATTCAAGTAATCAATTTAATTCGATTAACCAATTTAGCCAAATTATAGCATAAAAATATATAACGATCCAAACCATTAAATCTATTCTAAACGCTATTAACTTCATAGTACGGACCTGGATTTCGCCGAAATCGAATCGATAGCTCGAACGGAAGACAAATCAACGAAATCAAATGAACGGGTCAAATTGAGTCAAAATACGAAATCGACCAATCAATCCGGCGTGGAGGTTAATCTGCCGGCGATATCAATCTGGGGCAGCGGCTGGAAGCGGCGACAGTGGCGGAGCGGCAGCTGTTGGCGGTCTACCTTGTTCAAAATCGAGGGGATAGAGACAAACCGAAATAGGAAACTGAAAAAGAAGAAGAAACTGACCTGAGCTAAGGGCGACGGAGGCGCTCGACGGTGATGAGCGGTGGACTTCCGGCGAAGGCGAAACAGCGGCGATTGACGGCGCTGCAGCTCGATGACGAGGACGTCCGACGCTGGCAGTGGAGGCGACGAACGGCAGCACAACGAGGTGAACCATCGTCGGCGGCGCTGATGCTTACGGCGGACCTCTAGCGAAGGAAGCAGCGGCGAGGAGGCTCTGGCTTGCGCGACGCCGGCGTGGTCGAACGGCAGGGGAGGATGACCGGCGAAGAACGGCGTGTGGTGGCTGCAACTCGACGGCGATCGAAGGTGAAGAAGAAGAAGGTGTGCGCGACTCTCAGATCCGAACGGGAGACGGGTAGGTTTAGGTTTTATTTAATGATCCCATTCCTAAAAGGATTGGGCTTCGGACCCAAAATACCTGATTAAATGGTCATAACATGAGCTCCATAACTCCGATTCGCGAGCCGTCTGAACCGACGCGATCATAAAAATATTTCCTACGAGATGACATAAAAGTTGGGCTTAGGATCCAAATTATAATTTTAACCCCTTTTTGGGCCCAATTCGTAATCAATTGTTCTAACAATTTAATTAATTCTTTTGGGCCAGATTTCGGGGCGTTACAAAGGATCAATCTCTGGACAATTGAAGAGTACGTAATGGTGTGCGGCTTTTAGCTCCTCTGCAGTTAGTTGCCTCTTACGCATTTTCCCTTGTACATGTCCTGGAGTTTGAAATATGTCAAAAATATCTTGATTTGTAACATCAACACCTTCTCGTGCTTTGGGGTCATTATGAGGCACATTTCTTGCTCGCGTGTAAACGTGTTCTTCAAAGTAATGAGAACAGAAGTACGATGCCTCTCGGACTAAATACGCATTGGCTATGGAACCTTCTACGCGAGCCTTATTTTTCACCATTCTTTTAAGGCGATTGAGGTACCTACAACATTTTCAACGCTTTAGACATATATACCCAATAAACTTTGCAACTTAAAAGTAATACTTTTGAAAGTACCTCTCAAACGGATACATCCACCGGTATTGAACAGGCCCAGCAACTCGTGCCTCGTATGGTAAATGAATGGGGAGATGTTCCATGCTATTAAAAAACCCAGGAGGAAAAATTGCTTCTAGCTTGCACAAAATGATTGGGATATCTGCCTCCAACATTTTAAGATCCTCCACAGATATAGTTTTGGATGTTAACCTCTTGAAGTAGTTACTCAACTCCGTAATCGCTTCCCAAACAACCTTTGGAAGTAATGCTCGGAATCCAATGGGCAACAACCTTTGCATGAACACATGACAGTCGTGACTTTTCATCCCAAACATCCTCAGCTTTGTTGGATCAACACATCTTCCCAAGTTTGAAAAATAGCCATCTGGAAATTTTAGCATTTTTACCCAATCCAGAAATGCTTTGCCCTGCGTGTTATCCAATGTGTAGTTAGCCTTAGGGTACTTTCCAGTTTGAGGATCACGCTCCAACTCTTTTCTTGAGCAAAACAATTTCATGTCTTCTCTTTCCTTTGCATTGTCTTTTGTCTTGCCCTGTACATCCATAACGGTATTGAACACATTTTCAAACACATTCTTTTCAATATGCATAACATCGAGATTATGGCGAATCATATTTGTCTCCCAATAAGGCAAATCCCAAAATATACTCTTCTTTCTCCATCCACAAGAAGTATCCTTCACAATCTCCGAGTTAATGGCATCACCATTTTCGTCCACGATCCTCCGCATGCCCAAACCTACAATGTCACGTAGTGTCTCTTGACCAGTTTTTCTAATGGGTGGCGCTCTCGTCTCAACTGTATTTTTGATAAACTTCTTCTTATTTTTTCTATAAGGATGATCCATCGGGAGAAAACGTCGATGAGTGTCAAACCACGATTGCTTTCCTCCAGTAGGTAGTCGAAAAGTTTCAACTTGATCCATACAAATGGGGCACGCTATCTTCCCGGCCGTGCTCCACCCAGACATCATTGCGTATGCAAGGAGATCACCGATTGTCCACATGAGGGCAGCACGCATTTTGAAATTTTGCTTGAGTGACACATCGTAGGTCTCAACACCTTCACTCCAAAGGGTCTTTAGCTCTTCAATCAATCGCTGCAAGTAAACGTCAATCTTCTGCTTTGGATTAGACCGCCCAGGAACAATTAAGGACAAGAAAATATGTTCTTCTTTCATGCACATGTCAGGGGGAAGATTATAAGGAGTAATCATTACGGGCCAACATGAATATTGGTACCCTGATTGGCCAAAGGGTTGGAACCCGTCCGTGCATTGTCCTAGGCGCACATTGCGCATTTCTGAAGCAAAAGAAGGATGGTATGCATCAAATCTTTTCCATGCCTCAGAATCGCAAGGGTGACACATTTCATCTTGGTTTGTGTTTCGATGTGTGGCATGCCACCTCATTGCCCCCGCCGTACGCTTGGACATATACAAGCGTTTCAACCTTGGTGTAAGCGGAAAGTAGAACATCTGTCTGTGTGGAATCTTAGACGTCTTGTCTTTATAGCGTGGCTTATGACACACCTTGCACTCGGTAAGACTTTCATCGCCTCTCCAATATAACATGCATCCAAGAACACAACAATGAATCTTTTGGACCGGAAGACCCAAACCTTCAATCATCTTTTTAGTTTCATAAAAGTCATTCACCATTGAGTTGTCCTCCGGGAGAATGTCTTTGATGTATTGACATATGGTGTCGTAACAACGCTAAGATAGATTATGCTCTGACTTTATATTCAACAAGCGCGCAACTGCAGACAACTGAGATGTCTTAGAACTCCCCGGCCAAAGATCTGTATCAGCAGCTTTCAACATTTCGAAGAAGTGCTTGTCTGTCGAATTTGGCTCTTCTTCAACAACAGAGTTGATCCTAGTCGGGCCGACTGCATCATAAATCATGTGCACAAACTGTTCTCTACCCGGGACATGTGATACATCTGAGGCATCAGCTTGATGAGGGATTTTTTATCGTTGGGGAGGTACGTAGTCACCATGATTCTCGTCGTGACATACCCAATCAAAATAATTAGGTGTGAATCCAAACCGCAAAATGTGCTCCAGCATATTCTTTGATGAAAAAAACTTGATGTTCTTACATTTCACGCAAGGACATCACATTTTTTTTTTATCCAACCTATCTACATTGGGACTTGACTCACAGTACTCTACAAACTCAACCACGTTGTCCACCCATTCTTGACTAACAACACCTTCTCTCTCATATTTCTTATACATCAACTCACGATTTTTGAATGGACTCATTCTAGAAACGCCTGGTAAATGAAAGGCAACAAACAACAACAATTTAACTAAGAATATCAATGACATTTATTACCAACAAACCAAAGCAACAATAAAGGCGGCTAACAAACGACAAACTTATTAAACCACAAACAACAATCATTCAACTATAGATATGAACTTATCATCACCTCAATTTCACAAAATTAAACTAAATTTTACCTAAACTCACAATAAACAACAAATTTACGAACACAATTTTAACTAAAATTACACGGCCATGAATTTCACCAAAAAGTAGTGCAATTGTTACCCAATTTCAAGTAAATTTCATCTCATATTCACACAATTTCAACTAAATTTCACCAAAAATGCACTCAATTTTACACAATCAAATTCAATTTCACCAAAAATTACAATAATAATAAATTGTATAAAATTAAACAAAAATACCTTCAAGTTCAAGGCAAAGAAGAAGAGGAGGTCCGGCGAGGGAAGAGAGACGGCTGGTAGTGGAGTACTAGCGGCGGAAACGAGGGGTGGCGACGGCTAGTGGACGGCGCGGCTGGGGGACAACGTGGCTGGCGCGGCTGGGCGGAACGGTGTGCCTGGCGCGGCTGGAGGGTCCGGCGTGGCTGGAGAGGACGGCGTGGCTGGCGGCGAGGATGTGCGTCGGCGGAGAGGACGGGCGTAGAGGGTGGGGGAGGGGTGCCGTTTGAAGGACGGGTGCGGGAGAGAGAGGAACTGGGATTAGGTTTGAAGGACGAATGGCTGGGAAAAAACCAATCTTGTTTTTTAGTACTTCCGTGCGACGGATCTGCGACGAAATTCATCGTCCGTGGCAGATAAACAGGTCAAAATTTGACCTACTCAAATTTGCGACAGGGTAAAATATTCTGTTGCTGATTTGCAACGGAAAAATGACGTCCGTCGCAGATTTTATTTTTTTCATAGGTTACGGATCCGTCGCTGATCCGTTGCAGATCTGCTACGGAAAAGGGTCCGTAGCAGATTTTCGTTGCAGACTAGACAAATTCTTGTAGTGAGGCCATCTCTAAATAAAATTGGAGTTGAATCTCCTGCATTTTTAGAAAGAATTCAAGGAGATATTTGTAGGCCCATTGCCCCACCATGTGGACCATTTCGTTATTTTATGGTGTTGATCGACGCATCAACACGTTGGTCACATGTAAGTCTTTTATCTAAGAGAAATTTTGCATTTGCAAAACTCCTTGCTCAAATCATACGTTTGAGAGCTCAATTTCCGGATTATTCAATAAAGAAAATCTGACTTGATAATGCAGGAGAATTTACATCCCAATCATTTAATGACTATTGCATGTCTATTGGGATTGATGTGGAGCATCCAGTTGCTCATGTGCACACTCAAAATGGTTTTGCTGAGTCTTTAATAAAGCGATTACAATTAATTGCTAGACCATTATTGATGAAATCCAGTTTACCTGCATCTGTTTGGGGACATGCTGTATTGCATGCTGCAAATTTAATTCGGCTAAGGCCTACTGCAAATCATATTTTTTCCCATTACAATTGGTAACTGGAAAAGAACCAAATATTTCTCACATAAAAATATTTGGATGTTCCATATATGTACCAATTGCTCCACCACATCGTACAAAAATGGGTCCTCAAAGAAGGCTGAGAATTTATGTTGGCTTTGATTTTCCCTCAATTATAAAATATCTTGAGCCTATGACTGGTGATTTATTCACAACTCGGTTTGCTGACTGTCATTTCGATGAGACAGTTTTCCCAGCCTTGGGGGGGAAAATGAGAAAAAGGACCCATGTACGAAAGAGATTACATGGAATGCAATAGGATTATCTTTTCTTGATTCAAGAACAAATGCATGCGAACTAGAAGTGCAAAAGATAATTCATTTACAAAATGTTGCAAATCAATTACCTGACGCATTCACGGATTCCAAGAAAGTGACAAAGTCACATATTCCAGCTATGAATGCTCCTACCAGAATTGAAATTTCTTCACAGAAAAATGAAAAAACTCTTGCAAATGAGTCTTCAATACGCAAAAAGCGTGGCAGACCACTTGGTTTAAAAGATGTAAAACCAATCAAACTTAAAAGGCAAGAGACAATACTTGAAATAAAAGACCTTCATTCTTCAAAGAAAGAAAATGAACGAACCGAGCATGCTGATATAAAAAATAATATCAACGAACAATTTGTTTCAAATGAGGATTTAACCATCTCTGAAGATGCGAATAATTCAAATAAAGATAGAAACATTGATAATTATGAGATTTCAATAAATTACGTTTCTACGGGATTACAATGGAACAGAAAAGATGTTCATGTTGATGATATATTCGCATATGCCATTGCCACAAACATCATGGATGAAAATGATGACATTGAGCCAACTTCAGTTGATGAATGTCGACGTAGACATGATTGAGCAAAATGGAACAAAGCAATTCAGGTAGAATTGAAATCACTTGAAAAACGGAGTGTTTTTGGGCCTATAGTTCCTACGCAAAAAGGCATGAAACCAGTTGGTTTCAAATGGGTTTTTGTGTGTAAGCGTAATGAGAAAAATGAAATTGTGAGATATAAATCCTGACTCGTTGCCCAAGGTTTTTCTCAAATCCCGGGGATATATTATGAAGAAACTTATTCCCCAGTAGTTGATGCAACTACGTTGAGATTTTTGATAGGCATGTATGTATTTGAAAAACTTCAAATGTGTTTAATGGATGTAGTGACAACATATTTATATGGATCTCTCGATACTGGCATATATATGAAAGTTCCTGGAGGGCTAAAATTGCTTGAGGTTTATAGTTCAAAACCTCGAGAGATGTTTTCTATAAAATTGGAAAAGTCACTATATGGACTAAAACAATCTGGCAGAATGTGGAATAATCGTCTCGGTGAATATCTGCTCAGAGAAGGATACAAAAATGATCCAATTAGTCCATGTGTTTTCATCTATAGATCTAAATCACGCTTTGCCATAATTGCAGTATATGTTGATGATTTAAACATCATTGGAACTACTGATCAAATAGAAAACACTGCAAAATATCTCATGAAAGAATTTGAGATGAAAGATCTTGGGAGAACAAAATTTTGTCTTGGTCTTCAAATTGACCATTTGAAAGACGGGATATTCATCCACCAGTCAAATTACACGAAGAAGGTTCTGAAGCGGTTTTATATGGATAAAGCACATCTTCTCACATCCCCGATGATTGCCCGCTCTCTCAATGTACATAATGATCCATTCCGACCCCGTGAAGATGATGAAGAAATACTCGGTCCAAAAATACCATACTTGAGTGCTATTGGAGCTTTGATGTATCTAGCAAACAACACTCGACCAGATATTGCATTCTCACTGAACTTGTTAGCCAGACACAACTCGACCCCGACTAGGAGGCATTGGAATGGAATTAAACACATTTTGCGATATCTCAATGGTACCATCGACCTTGGTTTATTCTACCGCAAAGATGCCAAGGCCACTCTTGTTGGATACGCTGATGCAGGATATTTGTCTGATCTGCAAAAAGCAAAATCTCAAACAGGATATGTGTTTACTTATGGAGATACCGCAATATCATGGAGATCGATGAAACAAACTTTGACTGCCACATCATCAAATCATGCGAAGTTGATAGCTCTCTACGAAACAGATAGAGAATGTGCATGGTTGCGATCAATGATCCAACATATCCAGAGCGAGTGCGGTATAGAAACAATTACTAGTCATCCGACTCCTATATATGAAGACAACACTACATCCATTGCTCAAGTGAAAGGAGGTTACATCAAAGGAGACCGAACAAAACATATATCACCAAAGTTCTTCTCAACACATGATCTCGAGAAAGATGGAAAGGTTGACATCAAGCAAATCAAGTCGAGCGAGAACCCTGCTGATCTATTTACAAAAGCATTGCCCCCAAAGAAATTTGAAGAACTCGTACACAAGATTGGCATGCGTCGTCTCTATCAATTATGCTAAGCTGAGGGGGAGAATTTTATGAATTGTACTCTTTTTCCTTTGATCAGGTTTTTATCCCACTGGGTTTTTCCTGACAAGGTTTTTAACGAGGCAGTACATAAAATTAGAATGGATTTCTAAACTATACCCATTTCACGAATACCCATCATCAATTGAAAAATGAACATTCAAGGGGGAGTGTTAAGAAAAATATGAATTGTTCATTTATCAATTAATTAGGTCATGCTCCATCATAAGTTGCAGGAATAAATTGTCCATCATCATTTATCACCATCAAGTTGCCATTTGTATAGTATGTATACTATTTGTAATAGTGTTAGCACTAAGCCTCTCTAATATAAATAAGAGGCTTAGGATCCCTGTAAATTACAATTAAGAAGAATAAGAAGAGTGAAAAATCAATAGAGAGAAGAAATCAGAAATATATCATATTTATCTTCCTAATCTCTGAGTAGTTTTTCTCTCATTTTATAACATAAAGGAGATATTTGTTGGCCTTGAATGCCGTACCCCGTAACCGTTTTGATGTGCCAAATAAGTCTTCCAAATGCTACTAACATCATTTGCAGGAAGAAACCAAATGCCAAACCTCTATTAGCTTGTTTAGCATCACCGAGATATACTCCTATGAGTTTAGAAATTATTGTGTAAAGGTAATAATATATATTTTAATGATATACTTATGCCCTTTCACTCAAAAATTAAATTTAAATGTCAAATATATTCTAAGTTGGGGTCATTTTGAAAACGGAATACGAAAAACGAGTTTTGGAAAATTTACACTGGCCTAACGGTACTAGGCTACCGTGTACACGGCACCAGGATACCGCCGGTAGCCAAGTGAACGTACTGTAGCACGTTTCACTGAAGAGGTACACGGTACCCCCTACCATGTAACGGTACCTTGGTACCGGACGGAAGGCTGAGACGGATGGTTACCCCCGTCCTAACCAGGTACCGCCAGAGGCGAACCAAACTTTAGGCATACACGGTACCCCCAAACGGTAGGCTATACCGTGGGTCACGGTACCTAGGTACCGGACGGCACTGACCCTACCGTGAAGGGTACCGGATCCGCTGGCAGCACTGTAGCAAATTGCCAGTTTAAATTCAAATCACCCCTAATAACTTCCTAACGGAATTTAACGTGAAAAACTCAAATTTTAACATTCCAAACTCCTATATAAACCCCCTTTAAGCCTCATTTTAAAAAGAACAACTTCCCAATTAATTCTAAAGCCTCTTTCTCTATTCTTGAGTGTTCTTAAAGCCATGTTCTTATTTTTCTTACACTTTTGAGTAAAAAGCTTTCATCTTTTTATACACTCACACACAAGGGCATTTGTGCTTCATTATTTTATATCTTGCCTATAGGCTTTTGTTGTTGTTGATTTAATCTTTTGTTCTTCTCCTACCCAACTTACATTTGTTATCATTTTGGTAGAGAAGCAACACCAATCTTTTTATTGATTTGTAAAAAGGTGTGGATAGCCTCTAAATCCTCATTGTAAGGTTGAAGATAGCCTTAAAATCTTCGATTGTAAACGGTTGAGATAGCCCTAGTAAAATCTCATTTGCTTATTGGCAAGAGTTGTTTGCCAAACCTCATTTGAGTCTTCTTAGTGAAGCCAAACAAGTTAGTGGAGGTTAAATCCTTGAGGAGGAGTCTCGAGGTACTGGAGTAGGGAGTTCCCGAACCAGTATAAAATCGCCAGTGTCGTATTTTTTATCCTTTATATCCTTCTTGCTCTTTTTCCACTACTACTTTGCGCATAAGTTTTTGTTTTCTACGAAAAATTTGCAAACACCCTAATTCACCCTCCTCTTAGGGTGTAAACCGACTTTCAATATTCATTAAAAAAAGCTTGGAAAACGGCCATTTTTTGTTCGCACATGGCATGGTTTTTAAATTAAAAATTGGGCTGATCTAATTGTGCGGTGGAAGCTAAGGCTAATCTAGTCCATTTACATACCCAAACGTCTACTAAATAGGATTGGTCCTATATGGGGAAAACTACTATGTTTTTGTCCTATATACTACCTTCGCCCCAGAAAATCTTTTTCCTTTCTTTTTTCATCCGTCCCAAAAAACACTTCGCATTTCTATTAAAAAGTCACTTTTACCCCTTATTTTTTCCTATCCTACCTATCACATCATACCTTTTTACTAATAATCTATCCATCAAATCATACTTTTACCCATCACATCAAAGGACATTTTTGGAAATTCAATACCAAAATACACTCCCTTTAATTCCCCCTTCAAAATCAAAACTTTCATGTTTTCCGGGACGGAGGGAATATGTAATTTACTCAAATCTCATGTTTTGATGTTAACAGACAATATATGAGCTAATGTTTGTTTGAGCATTTTAAATACAACAAGAATCCATTAAGAACAGGTTCTTAAGAATGATGCTCAAACACCAAACTAACATGAAAAATAGATATAATTAAATGTATCTCATAGTCTTTTAACTATCCAACGTGTTTTAAATGAAATTGAAAAGGATTCGGCCCAAGAAAAAAATCATTTTCCAGTGCTGATTTGTCTATGGCGGTACTGAGCTACACTATAAGAAAATGCTAAAAGGATGACAGAAAACGATACAGACTTCATTTTGACGTTGATTACGATAGAAACAGCGACGAAATGTATTCAGCTACCAGTTGTAACGACAATTTTAGAGATCGATCGTTATGTAGACGCGGGAAGTAGTGTGCGCCCCATATAACGATGAAAACAACGATGGAATAAGTCATATGGGCGACGGGAAAAAATCGCCGAATTCCACCTAAGCAAAATGTAGTATTTTGACTTAGTGACGGTTCATGTTCATCCCTACAATCGGCCGCTTCTAAGCGGATCTAAAAACTTCCATTCATCGTATAGTAACTTTCTGGTTTTGTGGACAGAAACAATGGAGAGCCAGAAGTCGTCCAAAACACAGGAGTCCAATTGTCGTCCCCTTCACTTCGCCGTCCACTCCGTGTTGCCGTCTGCTAAGTGTCGCCATCCGCCACCATCCACCACCCGTCCCCGTCCACTCCTTCAAATCACAGGTATGCACTTTTCCTTTTTTTAAAACACAATTTCAATGTATAAAACAAACTCGACTATAGATTATTCTTTTATACTCGAGTACACAATTATTATTTCTTAATGAGATAAAAAAAGTACATTGTATCTAAATTATTTGACACTTTATTCTAATTTTATAATTAATTGAGATTAGGGTTTTTCCCCAAAATTTAGTCACTTTGCTTTAAAAATTAATAATAATCTTTAAACTTTTAGTGAATGAATATTATGCTTATTAATTGTTTAATAGCATATTTTCGATGTTGTAAGTGTTATATGCGGATTGTGTATGTAGAAAGTATGTTGTTGAATATTGTAGTTGCAATTATATTATATTCCTTAATATTTTTTTAAATTCTACGAGTTAATAGAATGTTAATTTTATTTTTATGAACTTCTCAGAATGAGTGACTTTCACAAAAATAGGGATTAGATGTATAAAAGACTTGCTAGTTCAAGTTTTATAAATACAGATTGGGTTGACTAAGTAAGACAATTCATTGAGTTTCGGGAGTTATGTAACGCCCCAAAACATACCCTAAAATTATTAATAAATAATTATTCAATTAATCAAATTTGTTTTTATTAAGATAAATTATTGTTGGGCTTTGGGCCGATACGAAATGTGTTTTGATATCCAATATCACAATCTGGATAAATCTCTTAAAGATAAATCCAATATATTGACTATTGTGTGGTCGTGATTGGGAACCTAAGTACAGACCCAAATCAAGAATAAACAAAGAAATTATTTATGATGTGAACTTTAAAATGATTTATTGAATTAAATCATGAGAGTAAATAATATGAATTAAACATGAGAACCTTTTTGAATAAAGGTCAACTCAATCAATTTTTACTCTATCAAAGTCAACCACCCAAAAATATGATGTCGGAAAAAATATTACAAATAATTATGAAAAGTATATCGTTGAATAGAATTCGACTGTCTGATCGCAATGGTGCAAACGGATTTCAATTCACAGAAAGTTGGACCAAAAAGTGTACCCCGACTGGAACCAAAATTGGTCCCAATCAGAGAACTGTTCAGTCGGCGCCTCCTTCTTCCTCACCACTCTATATAAGAATACCCAACTCACTCAATTCTTCACCATTTCTCACAAAACTTCTTCCTATTTTGTTGCTCTAAGTGAGGAGAACGCAGTGGTGCCGTCAATTTGGTGAGTCGCCGCCGGAGTTGGGAGTAATCGTCGCCAGAAGTTTCGCCAGAAAATTTCCAAAACCTCTGTAACACCCTAATCCGTCCAGGTTTACAACCCCTTCCGAACTAAAGTATTAACTTGGTAATCGTATAATTTAAAACATTTCAAATAACTTTATTCATCATAAATGAAATTCCAAACATAATTGTAGTAAATACGGAGTGTTTAATGCGGAAGCGATTTTTAAACATGGTTCATAATAACATAATAATTTATTTTCTCAATAAATCCACCACGACTGTCTCGCCCCTTCCGCTGCCAAGAACATGCCATTCACTCATTCTGTCTACCTGCGTGTAGCAAATAAAACATACTACACGCTCAGCGATGAAGCTGAGTAAGCATATCTAAAGCGTCGAACATCCAAATAAATTGAATCTCAATTCATAATCAACCATTTGATATCATGCACACAATATATGATTCAAACATTCATGATATTCTCAATATTTTATTCCAAGTCATTCGATATTCAATATCTCAACCATGCTCTTAAATTATTCTTAATCTAAGGCCAAATCATTTTATAACAAACTCTTAGCTATTCCTAGTCTAAGGCAACATTTCTAACCAGGCCCTTAAACTATAAATAGTTTAATGCAGAACACAAGAATCGATAATCCACCCTATGAGTCGTGTGGATTACGTACCAACCGAACAATGATTTGTCGGGTGGGTGATATCCGGTCTGGATCCCGTACGTACGTTTTAACCCCGAAATATGAATTGGTCAAGGAGGTATATCTTAGAGTTCTTCTAGATATCCTTAATAATCATCATCATTATACAAGTGGGTATATCTTTAGAGTTCTTCTAGATATCCTTAACAACATTATTCATTAATTCATATTCTTAGTTCAACAATCATTTAAAAATCCATAATATTCATCAAATGAACAATCTAATAACAATCAGCGGCCTAGCATCGAGTGTTAACACCCTAGCTTACCGTCATGCATCACATAAGATCCCTTTTAGTTGTTAAAACACCATTTTTATTCCAAGAAATCATCCTTTTATTAATCATAATGGTTTGGTATCAAAATATAGGATTCCATAACTCAAAAATCATGTTTTCTAAATAACAATTGATTAATATATGATAGGAAATTCAATTATTAGCTATTAGCTTCATTTTCTTCAATAGTGTAGGGTGACAGTCTACTGTCACTTCTGATAATCTACTGTCTGATGTTCAGAATGGGCTGATAATCGATTATCACACTCTGATAATCGATTATCAAACTTCAGAGAGGGCTGACAATCGATTATCACATTCTGATAATCGACTGTTGCTCAGCTTTGTTACAAAAATCTGCAGAACGATGAATAATCGATTTTCAAGTTGATAATCGATTATCCATCGTCTTCTACCTCGAGCCAACTTGCGGAAATGTCACTTTTACTCACCAAACTTCAATTAAAGTATATAAAAATGTTCTCCAAGGTTCATGGATCATTTTAGCATCATTAATTCATAATTTTAACATCAATTTCATGGTTTATGATTCTTAGTTCTTCAAGCATGTCAAACACAAAACTCAACCAAATGACCATTTATGAACGTAGAAACGACCTATATGAACATTTTAGTCATTAGATATATCTAGGGGCTTACCTCGAAGCTTAATGGAGGTTTTGGAAATTTTCCGGCGAAACTTCCGGCGAGCATTTCTCCCAACTCCAGCGACTTCACACCAAATTGACAGCACCACAACACTCCTTACACTTTCATGAACATTTAGGAAGAAGAAGTAGAGAGAATGGTGTAGAAATGAGAAGGGTTGCTTCTCCTTATATAGGGAAGAAGAGAAGTAGATTACAAAGGTTGCTGAGTCAATTGTGATTCACGATCGGCATAGTGGAGAAGGAGACGTCGTTCGCACAGTGTCCTTGATTGGGACCAATTTTGGTTCCAGTCGGGGTACACTTTTTGGTCCAACTTTCTCCGAATTGAATTCCGTTTGCACCGTTGCGATCGGGCAGTTAAACTCTATCTAACGATATAATTTTTATATTTATTTGTAATACTTTTTCCGACATCATATTTTTGGGTGGTTGACTTTGACAGAGTCAAAATTGATTTAATTGACCTTTACTCAAAAAGGTTCTTACATTTAATTCATATTATTTATTCCCATTATTTATTTCAATAAATCATTTCAAAATTCACATTATAAACAATTTCTTTATTTATTCTTAATTTGGGTCTGTACTCAGGTTCCCAATCAAGATCACACAATAAATCAACATGTTGGATTTACCTCTATAACATTTATCCAGATTGTGATATTGGATATCAATATATGTTTTATTTCGGCCCAAAGCCCAACAATAATCAAAACAAATTTGTTTAATCGAATAATTATTCATTAATAATTCTAGGGTAGGTTTCGGGGCATTACAACCTCCGTTAAGCTTCGAAGCAAGCCCGTAGATATATCTAATGACTAGAATGTTTATATAGATCGATTTTACGTTCATAAACGTTCATTTGGTTGAGTTTTGTATTTTGACATGTTTGAAGAACTAAGAATCGCAAACCATGATTTTGATGTTAAAACTATGAATTAATGATGCCAAAATGATCTAAGAACCTTGGAGAACACTTTTATATACTTTAATTGAAGTTTGGTAAGTAAAAGTGACATTTCCGCAAGTTGGCTCGAGGTAGAAGACGATGGATAATCGATTATCAACTTGAAAATCGATTATTCATCGTTCTGCAGATTTTTGGAACAACGCTGAGCAACAGTCGATTGTCAGAATGTGACAGTCGACTGTCAGCCCTTTCTGAAGTTTGATAATCAATTATCAGAGTGTGATAATCGATTATCAGCCCATTCTGAACATCAGACAGTAGATTATCAGAAGTGACAGTAGACTGTCTCCCTACACTATTGAAGAAAATGAAACTAATAATTGAATTTCCTATCATATATTAATCAATTATTATTTAGAAGACATGATTTTTGAACTATGGAATCTTATTTTTGATATTAATGAATTATGATTAATGTAAAGATGATTTATTGGAATATAAATGAAGTTTTGACAACTAAAAGGATCTTATTTGATGCATGACGGTAAGCTAGGGTGTTAACACTCGACGCTAGGTCGCTATTTGTTAATAAATGTTACTATGACTATTATGATCAAACTTGATAATATTCTGAATAAATGATTATTATAATAGATAATGAATTATCATTGGTAATAATATTGATTATGATTATCAAATGGATGACCCGAATGATTATGACTACATAACGATCATGATTTTATTCTAACAAAATAATACTGTATGGAATTAAACGAATGAACCGTCAAGATGAAATTATGAATAGATATGTTTGTTTGACTATCTTGAATTAAATTATGATTATGAATTATTGAAACATAATTCAAAATGAATATATTGATAAACAAGAAAATGATGTGTAATGTTAAAGATATGTAGAAGAACTTTAAGATATAACCCTTAGCTAATTAATGTTAAAACTATCTAGAAGACCTCTAGAATGGATGTTAGAATGAACTTATGAATACATGAATAGTTTATGAATTAGATATAAATGCATAAATGGGATTCGTAGACCAAACTAGAGGATTACTCGTTGGGAATGCCCGATCCAATGTTGACCAATCGCTATATTGTTGTTGCCTTAACTGACTACAGTTAAGTGTCCGAAATCATTTGCCTTAAACTAATGATAGCTTAAGTGTCTGATTGCCTTAACTGACTACAGTTAAGTATCCAAAATCAATTGCCTTAAACTAATGATAGTTTAAGTGTCTGATTAATAATTGCCTTTTAAGAATGTGATTATGGAAATTATGATTTGGCCTTAGACTAAGAATGGGGCTGCAGACCTGGACGGATTAGGGTGTTTCAATTTGGTATCGGAGCAAATGGTTTTAAAACCGATCTC
This sequence comes from Cuscuta australis, assembly GCA_003260385.1. NCBI lineage: Eukaryota > Viridiplantae > Streptophyta > Magnoliopsida > Solanales > Convolvulaceae > Cuscuta > Cuscuta australis. Next base: position 1,529,250 of record NQVE01000196.1, read on the forward strand.
CGGATCAAAATTTGGAATTTAAAAAAAATGTGTCAGTCACATCCATGACTCTCGCATCCCTTTGCTCTAGGAAAGGTATGAGAATTTACTTAGTAAATATTGACTATGTTGAATTTTCATTAGATAACATTTGTTAGTTCCGAAATCGTATCGAGCATAGACTCAAATTGAATTTTTTGTACTGGGTGAAGAGACAAAAAAATATATGACTTCTAATACGTTATCAACGTACGCATCGCATCGCGAATAACGAAACTGATCTGCCTCGCAACGTCGCATAGAAGTGAGACGACCATGAAGAAACTTTTAATGTTGAATAACATTCGCGAAGATGCTGTCAAAGATCCTCATGTGGAATGAAGATGATCGGATTGCTGATTTAAACACGAACGTTTAGAATCAATAAACTTTGTTGTCTAAAAGTATCCCATTATGATGTCTTACTCATTACGATGCAAATATGCGATTATATTATACGAATCGAAATTGTTTGTTCAGCAACAATTCCTTGCAAAACTTTGTTGAAATATCCTACAAGGAAATTGACGTTATCCTTATCTCGTATCTATGACTTATTTGATCAGCTTAGAGAATCCATTGTGCTCTCTAAGATTGACTTACGGTCAAAGATACTATCACATCTCTGTTAAAACAGACAAACTGACGATCAAGAATCGCTACCCTTTACAAAGCGTTGACAATTTATTTTGTCAAATTCAAAGGAACCTACTTGTTAGATGCTTTGGATAGCTATCTCTTGTTGAATGAGGTGACGCATTGTTATGACACGATTAGTGACTTAAACATCGATGTAGTTTGATAGAATAAATATACGTTGTCTACTCGTCTATTCAAGTCAAAGAATCCTAACGAAGGAATTTCTGTTATTGTAGAATTAGTCAAGAAACCGCTCACAATCAAAGTAACCAAGGGCCAAGTGATGGGCACGAAAATGTTCATACTGAAGCATCCAGTTTCACACCTCATATTCAGACTGAACAAGTGAACTCACAACATATTCCCCAAAATGATCAAAATGTCGGAGGTCAACCTGATGCTATGCTACCTACCTTAATGGTAAACTTCTTGCAACAAATGACTTATGCCCCTATGTTTCAACCACATCCACCACCACCTCGTTTGATCACTTTCAAAACCTTGAAAGACAATGGTGCTGAGGAGTTTTTCGGAGATCGAATTGCCGAACCCCAAATTGCTCTTGAATGGATCGAGCAGACCGCTCGTGTACTACAAAATCTGAACATACCTCTTGTTGACCATCCAAAATTTTCATCTCAATTGCTCCGCAAGAAAGCCTACGAATGGTGGAAACGCACTGACGAAAATCCAAACACACCCAAACTGTGGAATTGGGAATTCTTCGATTGGGCATTCAAGAAGGAATATATTCCAGCCCGATTCCGTGAAGAGAAGCGTGCCGAATTTATTCAATTGAAGCAAGGAGATATGACACTCCCTGAATATCGACAAAAATTTGTCCACCTCGCTCAATTCGCACCCACCCTAGTGAGCACAACGGTTGACCGAATTGAGGAGTTTCGCAAAAGACTTCGACTTGACCTCAGGCCGCACGTATCTACTATCCAAACTGTGGATTTCATTGAGGCGTACGATCTAATATCCAAAGCCGAAAAAGATCTAAGTGATTACTATGAAAGTCTGAAGAATAAGAATGTCAATCCAAATGAACGACCAAATTCAAGTGGGAAGAGACACCTGCAAGAAATCGATTGTGCCATACACTCGAAAAAGGGAAAATCAATGACAATTCAATCAACATCATCCATGAACAAAATGAGGGTATGTAAACATCCAAAGTGTAATGTTTGTAAAAGACATCATCCAAGAGATTGCTGGCTTGCACAAGGATTATGTCTAATTTGTGGTGAACCTGGACATTTCCGACGAGAATGTCCCTCTAACCCTGAATCATATTCAGTTACTTCTGTCCAAAATCAACATGTTCGCTCAGGAACAAGTAAACGTTCTAAAACACGAAACAATTCAAAGAATCCAACCCAAGGATGATACTCTGTGAAGATCCTAAAGTGCTACAAGGGCTCGAGGATATATTGAATAATGTAGAAACCTTATGTAAACAAGAAATTATCTTTCGATTTGTATCTCAAGAATATTCATATTTTCTTGAACCTACGTGTGTTGTTGAAACCATTGTATAATGAAATTTTTCATTTGACCCATCTTGAGAAAATGTTTGATATTTAAATGATGGATTCTGATGTTGAAAATAGATATTTTTCTTGACATGCACTGGTCATGCAGCTTAGAATAATATTTATGGTTAACTCATAATGTTCGTGGACAATATTATTCCCACATAAATTTAACTAAAATTAAATAAAGTAATATTACAAATGCAACTCTAAGTCTAATCTTCCGGGATTTACAAACTCGTCATAACTAGCCCCAGGATCTTGAAAAGTTTTAGCAAACGCTAGCTTGTCTAAAAGCTCATCAATAAAGAAAGAAGAGATGAAAAGTTTTCTCTGACGGGAAGCCATGAAGTTCTGCCTCACCGCATCATCTAGAAATTCGATTAAGTTATTAAAATAACCGTTAATATTCAAGATACCAATGGGTTTACTGTGCAACCCTTCAGATGCCCATGAGATCAAAGTGAACAAACCTTCCATAGTATCAAACCCTCCAGGAAGTACGATGAAGGCCTCCACTACATGATTCATCTCGAAATACTTATAGTAATTGCTGGAAACTATGTATTCTGCACCATACGTAGGTCGTAGACCTGTCGTGCTGCTATGTACCCTGGTATGAAGTCTCTAACTATACCACCATTGGTATAGACTGTTGAAGCAATAGCTCCTTGAAGGCCAACGTTGCCTCCTCCATAGGTAAGTCTAATTTTTCGCCTTACCAATTCCCTTCATAAATCCACTGCCGTAGCCATGAACTTTGGATTTCTACCAAGAGAATGACTACCAAGTAGACCAACGAATTTTATGGTGTAAGGAAAAGTTTGAGATGTTCCTTCCATAATGTGAGAATGTGAAATGCTCTGGCCACAATCGTGATATATATAGGCTCTGAAAACCTGACCTTTGAAAAAGGGTAGTTATCCTCCGTCAAAATTTGTATAGCAAAGATGGATTTGATTTACCTACAGATGAGGACGTGCTCGTTAATGCTACAGTCTGCTTACGATATGACATATTGAGACTCATGAACAGTTAGATTCTCTGTCCTGAAATACGTTCAAATCTAAGACAAAAAGTCAAAATGGCTAATGCCTTAAGACAACGACCATTTAAGTAACTTGAAAGCTTACGATGTATGAATTGATATACCTTCCAAGTTTTCAAGTATGCCTATCGTGAACCTTTTATGAAGGATATTGAAGAACTTTTCAATCAAGAAAAGAAATTTTGTTGAGCAATGACGTGCAAACGAGACTCGCCACTGAATGAAGCTATGTGCAAATATGTCAAGTATACAATACTACACACTTTGAAGGAAACTTTTGAAAGGATCAGTGAATGCCTTGCTTAATCGAAGTTTATTAATCTCACGAATATTGAACGAGTTTGGTAACATCAACGATTTGAGAATACGTATCTATAAGATAAAACGTAATCATGTGAACATGACGTTGTCACGATTAATTATGAATACAACAAATGTTGATTGTGGAGCTTAGAAGAATTTCGAGGACGAAATTCCTTTAAGGGGGGGAGAATATAACGCCCCAAAACATACCCTAAAATTATTAATAAATAATTATTCAATTAATCAAATTTGTTTTTATTAAGATAAATTATTGTTGGGCTTTGGGCCGATACGAAATGTGTTTTGATATCCAATATCACAATCTGGATAAATCTCTTAAAGATAAGTACAAACCCAAATCAAGAATAAACAAAGAAATTATTTATGATGTGAACTTTAAAATGATTTATTGAAATAAATCATGAGAATAAATAATATGAATTAAACATGAGAACCTTTTTGAATAAAGGTCAACTAAATCAATTTTTACTTTATCAAAGTCAACCACCCAAAAATATGATGTCGGAAAAAGTATTACAAATAATTATGAAAAGTATATCGTTGAATAGAATTCGACTGTCTGATCGCAACGGTGCGAACGAATTTCAATTCAGAGAAAGTTGGGCCAAAAAGTATACCCCGACTGGAACCAAAATTGGTCCTAATCAGAGAACTGTTCAGTCGGCGCCTCCGAACGCACTAGCCGATCAATCATCATCATCTTGTGTCTTCTTCTTCCTCACCACTCTATATAAGAAAACCCAACTCACTCAATTCTTCACCATTTCTCACAAAACTTCTTCCTATTTTGTTGCTCTAAGTAAGGAGAACGCAGTGGTGCCGTCAATTGGGTGAGAGGTCGCCGGAGTTGGGAGTAATCGTCGCCGGAAGTTTCGCCATAAAATTTCCAAAACCTCCGTTAAGCTTCGAAATAAGCCCGTAGATATATCTAATAACTAGAATGTTCATATAGATTGATTTTACGGTCATAAACGTTCATTTGGTTGAGTTTTGTGTTTGACAGGTTTGAAGAACTAAGAATCGTAAACCATGATTTTGATGTTAAAACTATGAATTAATGATGCCAAAATGATCTAAGAACCTTGGAGAACACTTTTAAGATATAACCCGTAGCTAATTAATGTTAAGACTATCTAGAAGACCTCTAGAATAGATCTTAGAATAAACTTATGAAAACATGAATAGTTGATGAATTAGATATAGATGCATAAATGGGATTCATAGACCAAACTAGAGGATTACTCGTTGGGAATGCCCGATCCAATGTTGACTAATCGCTATATTGTTGTTGCCTTAACTGACTACAGTTAAGTGTCCAAAATCATTTGTCTTAAACTAATGATAGTTGAAATGTCTGATTGCCTTAACTGACTACAGTTAAGTGTCCGAAATCAATTGCCTTAAACTAATGATAGTTTAAGTATCTGATTAATAATTGTCTTTTAAGAATGTGATTATGGAAATTATGATTTGGCCTTAGACTAAGAATAGCTGAAAGCATTATTATGATCTGGCCTTAGACTAAGAATAGCTAAGAGCATTGTTATGATCTGGCCTTAGATTAAGAATAATTTAAGAGCACTATTCAAATAGTATCTGAATTGAATAAAATGTGTTGATCTGAACTAAACAATACCAAAACTATGAATGTCTGAAATGAACATTGTGTGCATGATATCAAATGATTTGATTATGAATTTAGATTCAGTTTATATGGATGTTCGACGCATTAGATATGCGTACTCAGCTTTATCGCTGAGCGTGTAGTGTGTTTTATTTGCTACACGCAGGTACAACAGAAAGAACACTGTGATCCTAGCAGCAGATGGGGCGAGATTGTCGGGATGGATGTGACAAGTTTGAAATGATTTATGATATGTCAAAATTAAATTCGCTTCCGGAATATTGTTGAATACTCTGTACTGTATATGTTATGAAAAATTATTGGGATTAATAAAGTGTGTTTGAAAAGTTTTAAATTTTTACGATTACCAAGTTAAATACTTTATTCCGAATGGGGCTGCAGAACTGGACGGATTAGGGTGTTACAAGTTAATTCCAAAAGTGGACAGATTAAATGGAGATGGTTTGTCCATGTAAGATTTGTAAGAATAGATATTTTCAAGATATCGAGGACATTAAGGTTCATGTACTAAGGGGTGTGTATTCAATCACAATTCTGAAAGATTTTGATACATTGTTTAAAGTCTATGGATTATGTAAATTCCATGGATTATTTTAAGTCTAAGCAGAGTTTGTTAGATTTTAATGTATTTTATTAGCAGAATTTTTTAGGATTCTGTCTGATTCTTTATAATCCATAGATTATTTATTATTTATACATAAATATGAATTATTTTATAAAGTTATACATTATTGTAACATCAACTATTGTAATTAGCTATTAAAAAATTTTGAGAATATTATAATAAAATAAAAATAAATTATTTTTTAATATAAATGTTTTTTGAGAATATTATAATAAAATAATATTATAATAAAATAAAAATAAATTATTTTTAACTATTGTAATAATTTTGAATATAATTATTAAACAACAAAGTCTTACATTTCAACTTCATTATCACTAAAACCGTCTTCATTCTATATGACCATTTTGTGGTCGATCGCCCCACATATTTCTTCTCTTCATATCACTTCCTCTTCCATTAATCTATATGACCAAGCACATTTATCTATAAGTACTATGATATATTGACGTAAATTGTTTTTTAAAAAAAATACCTAAATTTGCAAGTTAAAAATGATAGAGTAAACAAGAAATGATAGAATATATTAATTTTTTTGAAATGATGATTGGATAAAATTAAACAGGTAAAAGAAAACAAAATATGGAACAAATTTTATTTTCAAAAAAAATCCAGAACAAATTGTTTACCAAGTAGTTTTTTAGTTGCACAAAGAATAATTAAAAGAAAACCAAAATTGAAGTGTAATTCAAGCTAAAGAGAAATGAAAAAACAAAACCAAATGGGCCTATCCCTAAATGCCCTAGCCTTACACAAAGAATAAACCACTGGGTCGGGCACAGAGGAAAAAAGATGACAGAGATGAAGAAGGATGGTGTGAAGAGATGGAGAAAAGAGGAAGAAAGGGAAGGAGATGAGGAGTAAGAGGCCGAAGCTCTACCGGAAAAGCACGAGATCGAGAAGATGAGTTGAAGATCCACCGACGGATGAGATGGAGAAGATGAACGAAGGAAGAAGACCGGCTCTTTGGAGTCCACACAAAATCACTGGCCTTTTGATTGGATTTGGAAGCAATTTTTTTATTTATACTTCAACCTAAAAATCTATCACAATCCATTTTTTATAACAATCCTTAAAAATCTATCAATTTTTCAATATCATTAGATTTAAAAAGATTTTTTTAAAATCTCAATTGAATATCTCAAAATTTTAAATGGTTTTTCAAAATCTCAATTGAATACTCATTGACTTTTAAAATCCAAAAAAATCCTACAGAGTCGGAATTGAATACACCCCCCTAAGACAAGGTTTCACTCCTAAATATCTTGATTGGGTTTGCCATGGGGAGGAACACGGTGACTATACGAGTCATCATTGGTGCCGTAAATCTGCTCGTACCTTTATTGAAACTGATAGGGCTGAATACATGAATATGGTGATTGATGTTGTAGTGCCATCCTTTAATCTTAACATTCGAGTTGATCCAAATGCTAATGAATTTTTTTTATATGCTAAAAGTTGCTGATACCGACTTATGGAAGGGTTGCACTAAAATGTCCCAACTCTCGATTGTTGCAAGATTACTCAATATTAAGGCAGAGCACAATTTGTTTGAGAGGTGTTACAACACTATTGGCCAACTGTTCAAAGATAGACTTCTGGGAATTCAATGGTTTCTGACTTTTATGAGACAAATACACTTATTGAAGATTTAAGACTTCCAGTGGAGAAAATCCACTATTGTGTCCAAGGTTGCAAGCTTTTTTAGGGACTAGATGCTGAGCTAACTACATGTAAAATTTGTGAAAAGCCCCGTTACAAAGACTGCATTAAAAAGATACCAAATAGGTAAATGTTCTATATTCCCCTAACCCCCATGTTAAAGAGATTTTAAATGTCAAAGAGAACAGCGAAGTTTATTCATTTAAGAACAAAATGTTGGAAACACTTATTTAATGTATTTTAGGTAGAAACCAAGTATATAAACTTAAGAAAAACGCCGTGTAGGTGAAAACCACGGATGGCCAAGTTAAAAGTGGTTTTCATGGTTTTTGAGAAAAGTCCAAAAACGATAGGTGTTTTTTAAAATGCTTTTGTTGGAAAACCATTTAGATATGTCCAAATGTAAAAACCAATAATAAAATCTTAAAAACCACTTGGGTTATTCGAACGCCAAAACCAATGTCGAAAGCTGATAACCAACGCTGAAAATCAAAGGTTATGGTTTTTGAAAACTAATCATTTGGAAAGCCTTTAAATGTGTTTGGAAGCAAAAACAAAAGACTAAAACTCAAAAACCAATTGGCTAAATTCAATGTCAATAACGAACGCTGAAAATCGAACGCCATAGTTGAACGCTGATAACCGATGGTTATGGTTTTGGTTGGGTAAGGACCAGGTCTTTTTGAAACCTAAAATCATTTGTGAAAAAACTCGTTTGATGCAAGAAAAAGATATTTTGTCATGAGCCATGGCTTAGAGAAATTGAATGAGCTTGTTACAATTAGAACCTAAGTCTTTAGACAACATCTTCAAAACATCAATGTCGTCGTCTTTAGAAACGTCAATGCCTTTCTTTTGCTCTTTGTTTCTTCAAACAACTTTTGCTATGCCTTTGAATCTTTTCATTTTTTCCATGTTCCCAACGGTTTGTCAATATCAAAAGCTAAACGCAAACAAACATTGTCATTGTTAGACGCCTCGCACACCTCTAGAGGGGGGAGGTGAATAAAGGTGTTGCCCAAAAGACCAGTTTTTTGCGCGGAAACGTTCTTCACGAATATTCAATAAAATCAATGCACCACAAACAAAGTAAAGTGTAGGATAAGAGCAATCCACACACGATATATACTGGTTCGGCCTAAATGCCTACATCCAGTCCCTGAAGCAATCGTGCCCAGGCCTTCACTAACCCGTGAAACTTAACGGAGTTTGACAATCCGAATAAAACTCGAGAACTTGATTTCACAAGCCTCTTATCTTACCACCGAAGTTTTGATTTCACGAAACTCAGGATTTCTTCCACCTAACGTTTGATTTCACAAACCGTTAGGATTTCTACCACTTGGTGTAATCCCAACACCAAGAATACAAATCCCTTACAATAAAGTAAGAAAACAAACCGCAACCGAGTAATTCTCCCAACACGGAGTAGATTGTTTCAAATACAATGAAGTCCTTTAGAATATGGCAATATCTCTCAAAGACTCAAGCAATGAGGAAAAACTCAAGCAAGAAATGATTTAGCAATCAAAACAATTGCCTTGCTTTGATATAAGGAGGGGATTGAGTAAAATCTCTTTGGATATTCAAAGGATATGTTCTTCAAAGTGTTCTAAGTGTTCTCATCAAGATAATCATGAAGAGGGTTGTGTATAGAAGTTAGGGAGTGGATAGAGATGAAAAGAATTCAAAAAAACTAGTCGTTTGGTAGTTGAAACTGTCGACTTATTCGAATAACTCAATAACTATTCGAATAGTTTGGATCAATCGCGTGGCTTGAAAAACCAGTTCCTATTCAAATAAATTGTGATTTATTCGAATAAAAAAGGTTAATTTCAGTCACAGGAAAGATCACGACTTATTCGAATAAACTAAAGATTATTCAAATAGAAAGGCAACTTCTCCACACAAAGGCGGATCTAAAATGAGTTTTAAAGGTAAGATGATAAGGGAATGAATCTTAGAGATGCCATACTCTTTAACACATAATCTAATACCTAAAACACTACCCAACTAAGGAAACAACCTCTTCGGTCTCGTTCCTTCCACCGATGCTCAAGTCCCTTCTTCATGGACGGATATGAACTTGTTGTAGCTTTGATTCTTAGCCTTGATCCACAAAATGATGATGATATTTTGTCACTCTTTTGTCATTATCAAAACCTAAAAGACAATGGGCAAAGGACATTGCAAAAATATATATGCATGATAGCACATTGTCCAACAGTCATTAGCAAAACACCGATGGGAAAATGTTTTCCAACACCACATGATGGCAAGAAACCACCGAGTATCACGATAGTGGGGTCAGTGAGTTACATAATCTAGGAAAGTAAAGATAGAGAGAGAGAGAGTGCAAAGTAGGAAGGTTATTAGCTTAGAATCTGATTCGTTACAATGAGAAGGCCTTGGCCTACTGATAGGCTCAACACTACTACAAAGGTAACCACCGTGATAGACACTTTTCTCGTTTAGCTCTTGTCACTTAGTCCTTATTATCTAGTCCTTGTTATCTAGCCCGCGATTGGAGGCAAGCGAGACGTCTGGACCTCTATCGATGTGCTCACGTGGTGGGGCGGATTCATGTATTGAGTTCTTTTAAGGACCGAGAAGAGAATCCGTGAGCTCAAGGACCAAGCCGAGCCCATGGCTTCCGATCGAGCCGAGCCTAGTGAAGCGAGCTCGTTCCTTTGGGATCTCCTTGAGCTTATCTAGGCTATGGGGCCTAGTCTTGGGCCCAATATTAGGGTGGCCTGGGGTTAACCTCTGTCACCATAGTAGACCCGAAAGGAAATGGTGAGGAACTCACACCCAGCTAATTGAAACTAGATTCCCGATAGGAGCTTCAGAACTGATTCTGTTGTCGGTGAAAAGTGTAGTGCCGAAATCCAAACTCCATCGATACTACCTTAAGATTGCTAAATGTTACATTGGGAAAAAGAAAATAAAAAATAATGGAACCTATAATCTATTCGGAATATACCATGAAAGAAATTTAAGAAAAGCTAGATGCCAGAGATGTAGAAGATGAATGAAATGTGGAGCTTGTTAAACACTAGAGTGACAGAGTAGTACCTGATAAGATGGTTAAGGAAAGTGAAATGGTCGGAGCTTTTCTAAAGGTAGTATTGTCCGCCTCCTGCACTGACAATATGGATTATCTTCATGTAAAAATGCTAACGTGCAAGATTTAAAGTAGTAGAACAATGCACTCACATACAAGAACTCATGAAAAAGTTGATTAGAATCTAAGAGAGTTGGAACTCAGAGAGCTTGTGTTCAAGTGTATTCCTTTGTTTCGGATTGGTGCTCCTGATATAGGAGTAGTTATTCACACTAGGCAAACATCAAATTTTACAAGAGTCGGTGAAACCCTTCAAGATGCATCTGTTAGAATATAGGCCCAACGCTAGAGGGGGGTGAATAACGTTTAAAACAAAATCGCAGGAAATTAAAAACGAGAGCGATAAAATAAAGAGAGTAAGGAAGGAGCACACCGAATTTTATTCTGGTTCACCACAACGTGTGGCTAATCCAGCCTCCCGAGAGACTCTCTCGAGCTACACTAACTCCATTAAGCTTAAGGGTGCTTAACAAACCGATACAACTTGACAACCCGAGTCACACGAGCCTCAACACCTTTGCTCGGAGATACCACACTCCAAGACTTCTCACGAAGGAACAAAGACTTCCTTCAAATTTTACAACAAGGAAACAACCTCCCTTCAAGTGCAAAAACACTTAAACACTCAGGAATAAACTCTCACAAAGAGTAGATAAGTAAACGCTCAAGAATACGATAATTTCTTCAAAATTAGTTCTCAAATAGCTAAGAAAATATGAGAATGCTTATACAATGAAAGAGTATTGAAATGTTGAATAATTTTGTGTAAAATGAGAGGATTTGGGTGCCATTTTATAGCCTAAAATGGGATAAACCCGTTGCAAAATTTCCAACAGGATCAGGACAAAAATTTCAGAGTTGTAGAGTGATAGTCGACTGTCAAAGCTTGATAATCTATTATCTAAAGATTCCCTGTCCAAAAATTTAAAATTCTATCCGTTGGAGGAAAACAGTAATACTGATAATCGATTGTCAACTAATGTCAGTCGACTATCAGCCCTCTCAGAAGTTTCTGGGTTTAAGGAAAAACGCAGACAATCGAGTGACAGAACGTGTCAGTCGATTATTGGATGGTTCGGAACTTTAAGGTTCGGAACTGTAGCAGCCAATATTCGAATGTCATAAACTGACAGTCGATTATCAGCTGGCTAAAACCGTCTGCCGAGAAACTTAACCCGAAAAGCAGAGGTCCAAAAATGAAGTGTTCCCAAAAGTAAAAACCAAGTTTGAAAAACATTGTATATGGTATAAAATGGTGAAACCAAGACTTGTTTGATAAAAACCAAGTGTTTGAGGTCGTTTGTCACGCGTGTACGGTTTTGACCTTTTTCACGTGTTAGACCGATTGGCCAAGATACAAAAGTGGTTTTCACAAAATAATTATTTGGGAACCTTTTAAATATGCCCAGAGGTAAAAACAAGATTTAAAAATTGAAAACCACCAAGTTGGTTCGGACGCCAAAAACCAAACGCAAACGCCGACCGAGGTGGTTTTTAGTCTGGCCAAGGACCAGGGATTTTAATACAATAAAACTTTATTAAAAATGTTTATTTTGATGCCAAAAAAACTTTTTATGATTTTGTAAAATTATTTTGACTCTTTGAGAACCGAGACTTTAATTGATTGTCGGTTAGAACACACTAAGACCGACTCGACTAAGTGTTGAATTCTTGATCTTTGTCCTTGAGTGTTTTGGTCTTGTTCCATGCCATTTTTCATGCCTTGAGTTGTTCAACGAAAACTCTTCATATCCACGACGCTTTGGCAATTATAAAAAGTGTGTTCCAACAATTTCCCCCTTTTTGATAATGGCAAACAAGACGGGGATATGCATAGGGGTTTGATCTTTTTGGAAAAAAATCCTCCCTTAATAAAAATTCCCCCTTAATATATGCATTGCCTATATCTTCCCCTTTTGACATTAACAAAAAGATTTAACAACAAAAAACCATAAAGATTTTTATTTATTAATTTAAGGGAAAAATGCGGAGTACACAAAACGGAAGCAAATTTTTAAAATGCATAAAAATATGAAGAGAAAGGAGAAGAGCTAGAGCTCTAGAAATCCGGGGAGAGATCATCGAGGAGTTGGTCTTTGTCGATTTCTTCCTCTTCTTCTTCTTCTTCTTCGGTTTCTTCTTCCTCTTCTTCTTCTTCTTCTTCTTCAGCTTCTTCTTCCTCTTCTTCTTCATCTTCAACATTCTCCTCTTCTTCTCCATGTTCAACTCCAACGTCATTTGTCCCGCTTGGTTCACCCCCAAAGTTTGGCGGAGGAGCGTAAGGGTAGTTGACAAAGTCAAAATACCCGTGAAGCTCACGGCTCAAAATATTGACATTTTGGGCCGTTTGGGAGACGTTGGTGTATATCCGAGAAGGGTTGTTTGAAGCGGTGGCCCTTGGTTGGCGGCGTGGACGAGGCTGCGGGAATGGAGATTCATCGGTTCCCAGGTGGAAGGAGGACTCATCAATCTCACAGTGCTCCGTCCCTTTTTGCTTCGGCCTGCGTCGGTCGTGACATGGAATTTCTCAAGTATCGCCATGACTAGAAGGCATCGGGAAGCGGCCGGTTGTCGGAGGTGGTGCTAAACATGTGAGTCATCACAAATTTACACCAATTAATGTTGGCGTTGTGAATCATCGCATGCAGCGTCTTTGTGTCCTCTTGGGAGAGAGCGGTGTGATTGAACTTCCTTGGCTTGAGAATCTGTGTGAAGACATAAAAAACGAATCGAAACACAGGATTCATAGGAGTAATCGTCGGGTGCCGCTGTTGGGGAGTGGGGACGAAGTTTTGGATTCCCACTTCCTCTAAGAGGGCGGTCTCGTTGAACTGTGCCCCTCCTTCTCCGACGTAGAGACCGAGATCCTCTCCATTCCGACGAAGCCCGATGAGTATTTGAATGTTCTCCTCAATCAAAAAGATATCCACCCCGTTGACGTTTGAAATCAACGCTCCGTCCTCATCCTTTTTCAGATTCGAGTAGAAAGCTCGAACGAGAAAAGGTTGATAGTGAGCCTTTTTGATGTAGAGGAGGTTGAGGAAGTTTCCACGTTCGAGGATAACCCGTGACTCACGTGGAATGGAATCGTGAATGAAGCGGGCGGTGGAGAACTGGGGAGGGAGAATTTCCCGCTACTCAAACTTCTCCGAGAATCGCGTCGCCTCTGCGCGGTCGTTGAACCAAAGGAACGACCCGTCGAGGTATTTGTGCGCCGGTGGTGGAGGAGGAGCCGAGGAGGAAGCGACGTTCTCCCTGGTGCGGGATCTCTTTCTTCGTCCTCCAATTTATAAGGGGGAGGCCTTGGAGATCCGTTGGTGAAGTCAAACAGGTGTTTAATGCACCCCAAACGGCTAGAAAACGGTCATATTTTTGAAAACCTGCCGTTGTCAGTCGATTTACACAGCCTGTAACTCGATTATCTGAGACCTCTGATTTTCCGCTGAAGGATCTACGAATCGTGTTAGTCGATTGACATAAAGTTGCTAGTCAACTGACACTGGTTTGCTCCTGAAGTTTGAAAAGTTCAGCGGCCCCTGTTATTCGAATATCAGAAGTTTGATACTCGATTGTCTGGATTCTCAGCTTAATTGCCCCAAACTTCTACGAGCTGTGATAGTTGAGTATCATAAGCATGTAACTCGATTTACACCTTGACTTTCTGTGTTCCCCCTAACTTTGACACCCGAAAATGAATAAAAAATGAACCCTGCAAAAAGAGTTAAAAATGTCTCCGTCGTTCAAGTTAGTAATGACGGAAAAAAATATTTAATGCACAAATTAGATCATCATGGAGTCAAGAGTTCCGAGTTCACTACGAATGTGGAAGAATGACTCTTTCTCTAAAGGTTTTGTGAAAATGTCAGCTAATTGGTTTTGTGTTTCAACGAACTCAATTTCGACATCACCTTTGAGAACATGATCTCTAATGAAATGATGCCCAATGTCAATATGTTTCGTCCTTGAGTGAAGAACCGGATTCTTTGTCAAGCTTATGCCGCTGGTATTATCACATCGAAGAGGAACGTGATCGATACTAAGGCCATAATCCACTAGTTGTTGCTTCATCCAAAGGATTTGAGCACAACAACTACCGTTGGCAACATATTTCGCTTCGGTTGTGAATAACGCAACACTAACTTATTTATTACTAAACCATGAGACTAACGAGCTACCAAGCAAGTGACATGTCCCACTCGTGCTTTTACTGTCTAATCTACAACCAGAAAAGTGTGATTCACCGCCGTTAAGTGCGATTCTTTCGGACAAGATTGATACCTTGCACATAAACAAATGCTAAACATGATATCGGGTCTACTAGGGGTAAGATAAAGAAGAGATCCGATCATACCTCGATACTTCTTTACGTCTACTTATTTACCATTTTCATCTTTGTCCAAGTGTTCGGAGGTGCTCATCGGGGTAGACATTGCCTTGGAGTCATCCATTTCAAATCTTTTTAGAAGCTCCTTGCAATACTTTGATTGACAAATGAAGGTTCCTTCTCTCATTTGTTTGACTTGTAAGCCCAAGAAAAAATTGAGTTCTCCCACCATGGACATCTCAAATTCATTTGTCATTAGATTTGAGAATTCCTTGCACAAAGATTCGTTAGTAGCACCGAATATAATGTCAGCTACGTAAACTTGTACCAAGAGGATGTTATCGTTTTTACTCTTGATAAAAAGTGTAGTGTCAACCTTTTCCCTTTTGAACCCGTTGTCCAGAAGAAATTTGCTCAAATGTTCATACCAAGCACGAGGTGCTTATTTAAGATCGTAGAGTGCTTTCTTTAATTTATAGACATACTCCGAGTGCTCAAAGTCCTCAAAGCCCGGGGGTTGATCAACATACACTTCCTCTTGAATAAAACCATTGAGGAAGGCACTCTTAACATCCATTTGGTATAGTTTAAAATCCATAGATAAAGCAAAAGCAAGTAATAAACGAATAGCTTCTAAATATGCTACTGGTGCATAAGTTTCTTCAAAATCAATGCCTTCTTCTTGATTGTAGCCTTTAGCTACGAGCCTAGCTTTGTTTCTAGTGATTATCTCATTTTCATCAAGTTTGTTACGGAACACCTATTCCGTACCAATTATGGTATGATCATCGGGTCTTGGCACCAATTCCCAAACGTCATTTCGTTTGAATTGGTTAAGCTCCTCTTGCATTGCCAAGGTCCAATGTTCATCATCAATTGCTTCCGAAATGGTTGTAGGTTCAATTTGAGAAACAAAAGTCATGTGACCTACGGTGTCCCTAAGAGAGCTACGAGTACTTACCTTTCGGTTGATGTCACCTATTACCTTGTCAAGAGGATGGTCCTTTGAAGTCCTCCATGCCCTTGGCATTGGCGTTTCTTCCTCTTGTGGTTGTTCCTCGTTCATAGGTGGCTCTTCTTCTTCGTCACGGACTTCCTTTGAGTTGTTTCCTTCGTCATTGTCGTTGAGATAGATGTTCTCTAATGAATCTACAAGATCATCACAAGAAACCTTTCTCGCCAAGCGAGTATCATTTTCGGCAAAGACAACATGAGGAGATTCCTCAATGGTTAAGGTGCGTTTTTTGAAGACTCTATAAGCCTTACTACGCAATGAATAACCAAGAAAAATTCCTTCATCCGATTTTGCATCGAACTTACCCAAGTTATCTTTTCCGTTATTGTGAACAAAACATTTGCAACCAAAGACTCGAAGACGGGAGAGATTTGGCTTTCTTCCTTTGTATAGTTCATATGGGGTTTTCATGAGTATCGTTCTAATGACGGCTCGATTTAACACGTAGCTCGCGGTACTCACGGCATCCACCCAAAAATACTTAGGAATTTTTGCCTCGTCGAGCATAGTTCTAGCCATCTCTTCGAGACAACGATTTTTATGTTCCACCACGCCATTTTGTTGTGGTGTACGTGGAGCGGAGAAGTTATGCTCGATGCCTAGTTCGTCACAAAACTCGGTAAAGAGATCTCGTTCGAACTCTCTACCATGATCGCTTTGTATGGCTATGGTGGTTAAGCCTTTTTCATTTTGAACCTTTTTGAGAAAAGTTTTGAAAATATGAAATGCCTCACTCTTGTGAGTTAGAAATAATGTCCATGTGAATCGAGAGTAATCATCAACAATCACAAAGGCAGAATAGTTTCCCCTAAAAAAAATTGTTCTTGATGGTCTAAAGAGATCCATGTGCAAAATTTGTAGGGGCCTTGTTGTAGACACAACATTTTTCGATTTAAATGTGGCCCTTACTTGCTTGCTCTTTTGACATGAATCACAAATGGTATCCTTCTCAAACTTGAGTTTTGGAAGGCCAACTACTAGGTCTTGTGAAACCAATTTATTCAAAAGGTTCATGTTGACATGAGCTACTCTACAATGCCATAGCCACATATCGTCCTCCTTACTCATGAGACATTTGTTAAAGTCGGAAGGAGATTCATCTAAGTTAACCATATAAATGTTATCGATTTTATCACCACGAAGAATCATCTTATTGTCACTAAGGCGTTCTACCATGCATGATTTAGAATCGAAGGTCACACGATTTCCCTTGTCACACAATTGGCTTATGCTCAAGAGATTGTATTTAAGACCCTTAACTAATAACACATTATCTATAGAGGACGTTTCGTTTTTACCAACCGAACCAATGCCGATTATTTTGCCCTTGCTATTATCACCAAATTAAAGACAACGTTTCCTCTTTTAGTTGGTTTGATTTGCAAGAAGTTGGATGCATCTCCGGTCATGTGCTTGGAGCATCCGCTATCAAGGTACCAAAGTACACTTGATGCCTTCAAGCACACCTACAAATCAATTTAAAATGATTTAGGTACCCAATTCGTTTTGGGTCCTTGGGCGTTATGTGGACGTTGGTAGTGTGATTGGTTTTGTGTGCAATGCATATGCCTAGTGAAGCAAACTGGGGCTATATGTCCTACCCTATTGCAATAATGACAAATAACATTTAGATTATGCATTCTCCTAGGTTGATAATAGTTACTAGGTTTTCTATATTGATTGATCCTAGTTTGAGAAAGGTTTTGTTTATGCATATTTAAAAAATTGTTTCTAGGTTCCCTAACTTGTCCATTGTTCATCCTAGTGTTCTTTCTAGGTGGTCTAGTGTTCCTATTGTTCTAGGTTGTCTATTGTTGCTCATTTTAGTTTTTCTAGGTTGAGCCTTAGGTTGTTTAGGTGGTTGCTCAACTTTTTATTTATTATTATTAGTTTCATTTTCAAACCCTAAGCCATGTTTAGTAAGTTGCATTAAGATTTTTATGAGAAACACCAAACATATTCAAGGTTCTTTCAAGTTTTGCAACTTGTTGCTTAAGTGATGTACAAGAACTACATTTTGAACTTTCCGGTTTGTGGGCGCTTCTTTTTCCGAAAAACTTATTTTCTTCTTTAAGTTTTTCATTATCTTTTGATAGTTTATCAACTTCCTTCTCCATGGAAGTAAGTTGTTTCTTCAAATCCTTGTTAATTTTAGAAGCGTTGACATATTCATCATAAAGTTCATTGAAGGCTTCTTGTACATCATCAAAAGTATAGGAATATTTAGAAGTGGTACATACCTCTTCCGGTGGTTCCTCGTGTTCCATGAGGCAAAGGTTGCCACTTTCATTTTCTTCGCCTTCCGATGATTCGTCACCGGAATCACCTCCCCACAGGATGTAAGCTTGGTGCTTCTTCAACGGTTTCTTCTCCTTCTTGTTTTTTAGCATTTGGGCATTTTGGGTTGATATGCCCAATTTCTCCACACCCATAGCATTTAGGTGGTCCTCCATGTTTTTTACCCTTTCATTCATACTCCTTTTGCATTAACTTGTGGAATTTCTTGATAACGAGCCCAAACTCATTGTCTTCATCACTTGATTCCTCCATGGCGGGTTCCTTGCTCGAGGAAGCCTTGAGTGCAATCCCCTTCTTCTTTTGTTCACCTAAAGAGGGGGAAAAATGGTAGACTCATAGGTTTTGAGGTTACCTCTAAGCCCATCGATGGTGACGTTGGTGACGCCGATGGACTCTTGGATGGCATCAGCTTTAGAACGTCATTCCGCTGTGAGACTCCATAGGATTTTTCTCACGAGCTCCTTGTCCGTGTATGTCTTTTTGAGAGCGTGAAGGCCGTTGACGATTTTTGAGAATCGTTCAAACATCTCATCGATTTTCTCATTTTCCTTCATACGAAACAATTCATATTCATGAGTTAGAAAATCAATTTTTGCTTCTCGGACTTGATCTGTACCTTCATAGGTGATTTCTAGCTTGTCCCACATTTCCTTGGCGGTGGAACAACAAGAAATATTCTGGTAGTCATCCAGGTTCACGTCACAATAGAGGATGTTGATGGCTTTTGCGCTGTTCTCGATCTTCTTGATGTCTTGTGCATCATACTCATCCTCGGTCATAGGAACGGTGGTTTCCCCGACCTTCTTCATAGGCACATCTTCGCCCTTCTTGATGATTCTCCACAGGAGAAAGTTGGGGGGATTGGATGTAAATCCTCATCCGCTCCTTCCAATACATGTAGTTCGTTCCGTCAAACAACAGAAGCCTCGTGGTGGATTGTCCTTCACCTAAACCTGCGTATAAGTTTTTAGTAGAAACCATTGATCGTTTCTCTCAAACGGTTAAGTCTTTCAAAGAGTATGGCTCTGATACCAATTGTTAGAATATAGGCCCAACGCTAGAGGGGGGTGAATAGCGTTTAAAACAAAATCGCAGGAAATTAAAAACGAGAGCGATAAAATAAAGAGAGTAAGGAAGGAGCAGACCGAATTTTATTCTGGTTCACCACAACGTGTGGCTAATCCAGCCTCCCGAGAGACTCTCTCAAGCTACACTAACTCCGTTAAGCTTAAGGGTGCTTAACAATCTGATACAACTTGAGAACCCGAGTCACACGAGCCTCAATGCCTTTGCTCGGAGATACTGCACTCCAAGACTTCTCACGAAGGAACAAAGATTTCCTTCAAATTTTACAACAAGGAAACAACCTCCCTTCAACTGCAAAAACACTTAAACACTCAGGAATAAACTCTCACAAAGAGTAGATATGAGTGAACTAGTAAACGCTCAAGAATACGACAATTTCTTCAAAATTAGCTCTCAAATAGCTAAGAAAATATGAGAATGCTTATAAAATGAAAGAGTATTGAAATGTTGAATAATTTTGTGTAAAATGAGAGGATTTGGGTGCCATTTTATAGCCTAAAATGGGATAAACCCGTTGCAAAATTTCCAACAGGATCAGGACAAAAATTTGAGAGTTGCAGAGTGATAGTCGATTGTAAAGCTTGATAATCGATTATCTAAATATTCCCTGTCCAAAAATTTAAAATTCTATCCGTTGGAGGAAAACGGTAATACTGATAATCGATTGTCAACTAATGTCAGTCGACTATCAGCCCTCTCAGAAGTTTCTGGGTTTAAGGAAAAACGCAGACAATCGAGTGACAGAACGTGTCAGTCGATTATTGGATGGTTCGGAACTTTAAGGTTCGGAACTGCAGCAACCAATATTCGAATGTCATAAACTGACAGTCGATTATCAGCTGGCTAAAACCGTCCGCCGAGAAACTTA
Organism: Cuscuta australis; assembly: GCA_003260385.1. NCBI lineage: Eukaryota > Viridiplantae > Streptophyta > Magnoliopsida > Solanales > Convolvulaceae > Cuscuta > Cuscuta australis. The sequence goes on from NQVE01000196.1 coordinate 1,549,464, forward strand.
ACCCGAAAAGCGGAGGTCCAAAAATGAAGTGTTCCCAAAAGTAAAAACCAAGTTTGAAAAACATTGTATATGGTATAAAATGGTGAAACCAAGACTTGTTTGATAAAAACCAAGTCTTCGAGGTCATTTGTCACGTGTGTACGGTTTTGACCGTTTTTCACGTATTAGACCGATTGACCAAGATACAAAAGTGGTTTTCACAAAATAATTATTTGGGAACCTTTTAAATATGCCTAGAGGTAAAAACGAGATTTGATATTTGAAAACCACTAAGTTGGTTTGGACGCTGAAAACCAAACGCCGAACCCCGAATGCCGGACGCCGATGTCGAACGCCAAACGCCGACCGAGGTGGTTTTTGGTCTGGGCAAGGACCAGTGATTTTAATACAATAAAACTTTATTAAAAATGTTTATTTTGATGAACAAAAACGTTTTATGATTTTGTAAAATTATTTTGACTCTTTGAGAACCGAGACTTGAATTGATTATCGGTTAGAACACACTAAGACCGACTCGACTAAGTTTTTAATTCTTGATCTTTGTCCTTGAGTCTTTTGGTCTGGTTCCATGCCATTTTTCATGCCTTGAGTTGTTCAACGAAAACTCTTCATATCCACGACGGTTTTGCAATTATCAAAACCTGTCAAAAATGAACACGACTTTAGTTCAACGCAATAAAAAGTGTGTTCCACCCGCATCATGACTAACTTGAGACTTCATTAAAAATGAAAAGCACATTGGTGTTCAAACCGGTCTCGTAAAAAATAGGAGTTGGCCCATGCCCATGTCACGTCACGATGCATCGCGAGCATGCACGCGCTCATACACGTTCCCGCATGGGCGAGTCGTGTCGAGCCGAGCTAGACGAGTGGCAACAACAATGCGCGAGAGGTCCTTTGTTTCTTCCTTCTCAAATTGTTTTACAATGCGTTTCAATGCTAGCATATAAATGGTGAAAGATGAAAGGTCTCAAATCTGATGTGGGATACATGAGTTTTTACACGTTCCTACTCCTTCCAAGTGTTTAAATTTATGAATTAATTTCTCATTCAACTGAATATCATTCTTTTTGCACAATTTTTCAAAACACTCGTCTCACTTTGGAAGTAAATTGTCCATAATTATTTTGGAAAATATTTTAATTAGTGAATCACACCAAATTTATGTCCGAAGTTGTCTCGTTATAAACCAAAAATTCTAAAAAATGCTCAAATTTGAGTTTGAGAGGAAGAGAGGGGGGGGGGGGGGGGGTAAACCTAAACTCGGTTTGAGATTGTAGTACTATTAGTTAAAAAATATATTGAAAAATAGGTGTCCATGGGAGATGCCTTAGAGAATTCATTTTCCAATTTCTAATTTTTACTTTCAATTTTTCAAATTTGTTAGTGAAGATAATGTCGGGCTAATAAACAATTATATGCTTCCTCTCTCTCTAAAAAAACTTCTTGTTTCATGTTTTGCGTATCACATAAGAAACCTCTATCTCATCTAAAATATCTAATATATTCCAAAATGTATGACTTTACCTGTAATAAAGAATATGGCGAATCTTAGAACAAATATGTATAGAAGTGTACGTATTTAGGGATGTCCAAAAAATAAAAAAAGAAAGTTTTTTTTAAGAGATGGATGGAGTATTTGGGTTTAAAATTCACTGTTATCACTTGGGTTTGAAACTCATTTTGGATCTCTTTCTTTTTTTACTTCAAAAACAAAGTGTGAAGAGGGTGACGATGATGAACACGGATAAGAATTGGGCGGATTTATATAAAAAAAAAGTATATATATTTTTTTAAATAATAACACAATAATACATCCAAAGTGTATTTAATGACAAGCGTATTAAGGTTTCATTTTCTTAAACTTATAACTTATTCTTATTAGAATCAGATTGGATTAGGTCAATCAGATCATACTTGATTCAATCAGATCAGATCAGATCCAATCCAAATTATTTATTATTTATTTATTTATTTATTATTATTATTATTATTATTATTATTGCAACCTATTATTGTTATCGACTTGTTTGAAGAGATGGATAGAGTTAACCTAGCTTATTCTAATAAGAATAAGTTATAAGTTTAAGAAAATGAAACCTTAATACGCTTGTCATTAAATACACTTTGGATGTATTATTGTGTTATTAGTCGTGAAAAGGTTAACCGCCACCCTAGCTTATTATTTTTATTCACCAATGTTCTCATGACCTTGTCTGGCAATGTCGTGGGATGACCCGGAGGTGCTCCGATACCCCATTCGTAAAATTGACGATTCTTACCCTCCTTAACCCCCCGGTAAACCCCCCACCCTGACCTGAACTCAACTCCCCACCCCCCTTCAATTGCACCCCACAAGTTGATTTTGACTTTAGAGTCAAATTTGACTCCGAAGTCAAAATCAACTTGTGGGGTGTAATTGAAGGGGGTGGGAAGTGTGTTCGGGTCGGGGCGGGATGGGGGGTTTACCAGGGGAGTTAGAGGAGTAGGAACCGCCAATTTTACGAACGGGGTACCGAAACGCCCTCGGATCATCCCATAACATTGTCGCGCAATGTCATGAAAACCTTGCCCATTTTTATTAGGATGCAGAAAAATGTGAACTTATTATGTAGGATGTAGAAAAAATATAATATTTTGTAGCATAACACTCATATTTTCTAATGATTGGATAGTTTAAAAATAATAATCTATCTTTTCTATATTGAATATAAAAAAGTAAATGATTAAATTTTCAATTATTGAAAACGATTTTTATTCTAATGTATATATGAATTGATTATTTTTATTTCATATATCTAATTATTCTAAATTAGAAGTTATTGATTTTATTATAATATGAATGATCATTATAGTGTTTTAAAGTTTTTAAATTATAGTAATAATTTTAAGTTTAATTTGAATTGAATTTAGATCAGATGATAATTCATTTTATAACAAAATCAATAATTTCTAATAAGATCAGATCAAATCAAAATTTAAAAGCATCCCGCAAACAGAACACAACCTTAGTGTTTAAGGTGTGCTGCTATCACCACCATCCATCATAAAAGTTAACCGATCCCAAATGAAACGACGGTCTCATATTGACATTCGCTTCTCTCGTGTAATATCTCAGCGTATATATGCCGTCATTGGAATTGTAGCTCATCATCCATTTAAAAGTATTTTCGTTCATGCACGTACAGCTTCTTCAATCCATTCATGCACGCAAGATCTTCAAATTCATACGGTTTCATATATCGCAGACAAGATAGAAAATATTTGGCAGGATTTTCCTTAATATATACCTCGTTTCTAAAAGATTACTACAGTTTTACTTTATAAATCAAATTATGACATTCTTTCACTATGAATTAAATATAATTTAAATAATTAAATATTACAAAAATTTTATATTTCGAAATTATATTTTAAGATAAACCAAATTTTATAAAATTTATATTATAACTGAATATGTTTTTTTTCATAATTTGCGGTCAAAAGATGACACAATTTGACAAAAAAATCAAATTGTGACAACTTTTCAGGAACGAAAGGAATATATTTCTTATTTATAACGAAGGTTTACTCCAAATCACAATTCAAATCTTTGATTGATTTAAAAACGTCAAATCGTTGAAGATTTTTCCTTTAGGAAATCGTCTTGCCTTGCCGTGGAACCCAATTTTAATTTAATTTACTCACTCTTGATAATTAGAAGTCTCGAATTCAAAAATAATACTTCCTCCTCCTTATAACTTCTATTTGTTTACTCATTCTACTTGATCATTTAATAAAATAAAATATCATTGTCGCATCTTATTTTGTAGAATTTTTTATATATTTTTTGTAGAAAATAAGAAAGAAAATATTTCTGTATATTAAATTGACTTCTGAATTGATTTAGAATACAAAGATCTAACCCTCTTTAAATAGGAAGAAGGTAAAGTAAACAAGGAAATTCATATTCCTACTAAAATAAGAATTTAATAAACTAGGAAAGATACGGAATATTAAACATAATCCAACTAGGAAAGATACTAAATCTAATCCCAAAGGGATTCAGTTTCCTTCTTCAATCCTGCTTCCTTCTTCTGTCTCTAACACTTTCCTTCTTCAATCCCGCTTCTTTTTTCTATCTCTAACACCCCCCTCAAACTGGAGCATGGGAGTTCAACATGCACAGCTTGGACATAAAAAAACGTTCCCTCGGTTCGCGCATCTGCGCAAGCTTCTCCGCAGGTCCCACGTGCAATTCCTACACGTACAAATTGGAAACTGCTCCAAACCTGCAAGAAACATTCCATCAGGTCGCGCATCTGCGCAAGCTTCTCCGGCAGGTCCCACGTGCAATTCCTACACGTACAAATTGGGAACTGCTCCAAACCACAAAAACTGAGCAACGGCCGATGGACGCGATGCCGGGCGATCGTGAACAGTAACCACGATCAAGAGAAACTACCGTCGGGACGGTCGACCCACTCGACCGTTCTTCAGCAACGGGCGACCGTTCTGGCTCTTCAACAGCAACAACAGGCGACAATCGATGGACGCGATGTTGGTCGATCGTGAAAAGTAGACGCGGAAAGAGTTGTTTGTCTCTGTAGAACAACCCTTGTCCGACCACTTCTTCAAGAATGAGGGAGGACAATCAAAGAAAATAAAAAAATTACAATATCCCGCCGGTAGGCATTGAATTGTGTATGCCCACCGACAGGGGAAGATGCGTGTTTTAGGTCTCAAGAATTCAAAACTTGCTCCAATACCATGTAGAAGTTTTAGGATGGGTATGGACAACTGGATTGGGCAATAAGACACTTGGGTTGAACCACATTAAAAGATTGAATTCAATCAATTAATTAGTTTAACTCAAGAGCTTATATACCGAATTATTTTACTCTTGGACTTCCGATGTGGGATGCACACTAACACTCCCCCTCAAGTGGACAACTGGGCCATTTTGAATCTAACCGGTTGACCACTTGCAAATGAACTCTCATTCCCTTGATTTTTTTGAGCGCCAACACCTAAAGGATCACGAGCCGCTGGGTATGGACTTCCAGACGAGCAATCGTGTTAAACGGGCCACAGGCCGTTGGATACATACTCCATACGGACAATTGGGCTAAAGACAAACGGGTCGCTAGGAATGAACGTCTAGATGGACACCTTGACAAACGAGGTTAGCCAAAACCTGCTCTGATACCATGATAAAATTTAGGATGGGTATGGACAACTGGATTGGGCAACAAGACACTTGGATTGAACCACATTAAAAGATTGAATCCAATCGATTAATTAGTTTAACTCAAGAGCTTATATACCGAATTATTTTACTCTTGGACTTCCAATGTGGGATGCACTCTAACATTTTTGAATAGTATAAATGTTACTGTTAATTTCTTTATCAATTTGTAAATAAAATGATTTTAAAAGAGATTATATTTTACACACCATTTGAAATGTTGCTTACATTTTGGGGCGGAGAGAGTAATAATTAAACGTCTCAATTTTGGAGAAAAAACTCAAATATCTAGGAGAAAAACATAGAGAACAAAAAACCAAAATAGTACATTAATATTTTTATCTCTGAAATAAGATTTATAATGACAACAAGACCAACATAAAATAGAAAAAAATGTTCTATGTATATGGTCAATGTAGAGTGACACATTATTACATTATAAAATTCCTATTTTGATTATTGAAATTTGTCACTTCTATTTAGAAGATAATGGCTACATTTTACTCTTAATCTGAATAATTCTTTTAGATTTAGATTATGTGCACCAAAAATTAACAGATATTACAATATAATAGAGTTCATAGTATATTAAAAAAATAAACACTTCAATCATTTGCATAGTGGTAAGAAAGTCATCACAAGCTTCTCCGATCCACATACACTGTTCAAGCTCCACCCTTATTCTTAAGAGATTGAGATTATAAAATTGAACAAACACTACATTGATGATCGCGAATATGAGCTGCTAAAAAATTGTACATACTACATATATAATACTCTGTAATAATTAGAAAAGATTTCGAAGTCATATAATTAACAATTCTTTAGAAGAAGAAAATGCTACTTTCTTGTCTCAAAAGACAGATATCGGTCTCTCTTTTTTGTCTCAAATTTTGAGACATAAATCCGCCATACTTCTCGTCTTTGTCCATGAGACAGATATCTCTTTTTCTGTCTTGTTCTCACTTGCATTCTTGTAGTGAACACTCGAGCTCAAAATTTCTCTTTAGCAAGTAACCCTACCTTGTTCTTGTTCATTGGTGCATTTTACTTCTAGTTTAAATTTCCACGTTTCGGTTTTATCTTAGGAAGAGATCATCCACGTTGCGAGTGCAGGAGGCGGACAATACTACCTTAAGGAAATTAAAGCTTCGACAGTTCTGCTTTCGTTAACATATTCTTTTAAGGTACTTCTTCTTCTATCGCGCCATATTCTACTGCATACAGACGCTTAGAGGAACCGGGTTTATTCATCATCTGATCACCAAGGTCTTGTTATCTTTCTTTTATTTCTTTCATCAGGGCGGTTCATGTGACATTACCGGGCAATGTCATGGGATGATCCAGGGCCGTTGCGGTACCCTGTTCGTAAAATTGATGTAATTTCCTCCCCCCCCCCCCCCCCTTACTCCCCCAACAAACGCCCCCACTCTGCCTCGACCTGAATCCAGCCCCCACCCCATTCAATTACACCCCGAAGTTAATTTTAATTTGGAGTCAATATTTTGACTGCCACATGGAAGGCCTTCAATTGAAGGGAGCTGCAATTGAAGGGGGTGGGGGATATCTTTGGGTGAGAGAAAAATATATAATCAATTTCTTTTTTTCCTTTTTTTTCTAATTATTTACAAGGAAAAAACTAATTTATCCCCCACCCCCTGTCCTGATTATATTCAAAACTAGCATTTAACCCGTTCCACGCATGGGACTAAATGATTTTTCTTGTTGTTCTGTATTTTTTTCTTCAAGAAAATGTAACTCTTAAGATCTCTTTCGTGGAGAGAAAAATAAATTTTCAGAAAATTTTAATTTAATTTCCTATGTTTGGTTATATAAGTAGTAAAAATATTTTGAGGACAAATATTTTCAACTCAAAAAGGAGAAAATGATTTTATTTGCTTTGGACGAATGTATATTTTCTTACTCACTCCCCGAGTCCTCTCATTTCATGAACAAAGCAAAGAACTGTTACGGGACTATTATTATTATTATTATTATTATTATTATTATTATTATTATTATGGTAAGGAATTATTTATAGTTAGTTAACTATTATTAGGAAATATTATATTTGTTAGGTGATTAATTAGTTTCCTAGTTTATTTAGTTACCTTTTATAATTGGGATTATTAATTATTTAGTTACCATTTACTATTCAGATTCTCTAGAGTTGGAGCCTATAAATGTATCCATCACCATAGTTTTATCAATGAATGAATAAAGAAAATACTTTCTCCTAAACCTTGATCTCTCTCTTTCTCGCCTCTTTTATTCTTGGAGCTCGAAGGTGCTCAAAATCCTTCCCTATCCCGATACGATACTGTATCAATTGGTGCTTTCATTCTTGAACTCGCCCAAAAAATATAAAAAAAAATCTACGGTACACGCAATGGATTATCTGTTGGACAAAGTTCTTGGTTTACTCGAGAAAGTTCTACCGGGACAAATTGAATTTTATGAAGGCGTGTGTGCAGTTGAAGATTCCGTGGATGAAATTATAAAGAAACTTCAGGCATTCCGTCCAATTAGAGGTCAACCAAAATTTGATTCCGAGGTATATGCGTTCTCCGTAGAGGCCTTTTGCTCAATACAAGATTTAGTTCGTGGTCTCCCAATTATGCCAAGCCTGATTCCTATAAAGTTATACATTTTCAAAACAACCATGATGCGCTCTATTAAGAAACTCATCGGCACTCCACGATAGTCGGCCCTTCCTGTACCTGTGCAAAACACAACTTTGCAGGACCAGGAATTCAAAAAAGGAAACTTTTATTGATCATGTTGGTGTTCCTGATGATGATCTTATGATAGATCCCATAGATGTTGTTCCTGTTGCCATTGTTGATGTTATTTGTGACGATCAACGAGACCCCACTATCCAAGCAAAGTATTCAAGCAATGGTATTATTTTTTATGGATGCACGGAAACATTTGGGATGTCAGAAAGTGACGTTGTCCTTTATGATTCTAGGGATGTCACGCGTGCGGCAAAATTTTCTTCTCATTGGATCTCTAGAGTTGTTTGTTAGGAGTTGTGAATGCTTTGAGCTTGGCCGAATCTTTTGATGCTCCATTCATAAAGGTCTTTGACCCCGGAGGATGTTCGCTCCTAACACACGATTCCTCGTTTTTTGTAGATTTCCAACTTGAGGACAAGTTGGTTTTCGAGGCGGGGAGAGTGTTACGGGACTATTATTATTATTATTATTATTACGTGAAGCTTCTATTTCGGTACATTCTTTATATTTTACTTTTATTTAGCGTGATATCTTCATAAATTAGTAGAATAAAGTATTACAATTTTAAGGAAGTAATTTTTAAGTTTTAATTAAAAAATTGATTTTAATTTTAATACGATATGAGTAAGTTAAATGAATTTAAAGGAAGTAATTTTAATACGATAAAAAAATTGAATGATTTTATTTATATACAGAGTAGTACGTACTTATAAAAATACTGAGTATAAATTAGGAAAAAAGACTCAAGTATGAATAAATTATAGAAAATATACCAATATAGAAGTTACATATTTTTATTCCCAAATTAGGAGTTAATATATATAGGAAGTCCGTCATGCCAATATATAATACAAAAATATATTGTGAAGAGATTGTATTTTTATTAAAATATCTCATCATTATAAAAGATCAAAACTTTAGAAACTCAAATTACAAGTAGTAATAAAAATGTATTTTAAAAGTAGAATTAGATTGACATTGTCAATGTACTTTAAAAATAATTTTTACGACGTCTAATAATTAAGGATTACTTTCTCATTTTTCTATTTAACTTGTTTCAAAAGTTTATTCTTTTTCATTTTTAATAATAATAATAGTAATAATAATAATAATAATTCTTGATGGGTTCTGATCTGATCTGGTTTGATCTGATCTGATCTGATTCGATCTGATCTGGTCCGATCTAATTTTAATAAGAATAAGAAAAAATAAGTTGAACGGAACATGGCCTAAATAAGGTCTAAGACAAAAAATAATAGGATATATAACAAAAAAATAAAAAGAAATGAAACTTAAAACAATAGGCATAACTTATTTTAATTAAAAAAATATTCATTTCAACTCCTTTCAATATTTTCAAACTTGTAACTCTTGCTAGTTTTTTCTAACTTTTTTTTTAAAAAAATCAATATCTAACTCTTCTTTTCAAGAGATGCTAAATTAGATAAATTTTACTTTTCTATAATAGATGACTTCCATGAGAAGAGTTTAAATATTAATTTTAGTTCTATATAATATATAAAGAATGAAATTCTTTGGAAATAATTAAATAAATATTATTAATTATAATCTATGTCAAATTTCCCTTAAATTTCTAATTTAGTACGGAGTATGTTATCTAGTTGTTTATGTAAATTTTTAATAGACTTTTCATCTGAAAACAATGTCAAGAATAAAAAATAACTCCTTATATAACTATTTTTAAGAATAAATATACAAATATTTTATCATTATGTTAGGATTATATTTTAACTCCTTTCAAAATATATGTTAGTATAACTTATTTTATCAAACAATTATTCATTTCAACTCCTTTTAATTTTTTCGAACTTCTAACTCTTTTTACTTTCTTCTAATTTTTTAGTTTTTTCTTACTCTTTTTATATTTTTTGCAACTTATTCGGTTTCTTTCAACATATAACTCTTGTTTTCAAATCTAAAAGAACACATTAAAAGAACAGATATTAAATTAGATAATTTTTACTTTTCTATATTATATTAAAAAATATTATTGCAGAATATTTTTCAAGATTAATATGGTTAATATTTTTAATTCTATGACTTCCATTAGAAGGTTTTAAACATCAATTTTAGTTTATATATATATACACACACACACACACATATAGAATTTGATTATGGTGAGAATGCGATCTTAGGAGAGAAATGAGAATGAATCTGGTGCTTTTGATTGTGGAATCTAAGGGTCGGGATTGCATCAAAATTAGATGCACCAAAATGGTTTGAAAATGTATCACGTCAAAATGTACCAAAATCCTTTGAAAATGCACTATCTCAAAATCTGAGCCCAAGATGCAATTTGAGCCGCACGATGCATCAGATCCAACGACTAGATTTTATTCTCATTTCTCTCCACAAGTGCATTCTTACGGGAACCGGCTATATATATATATATATATATATATATATATATATATATATATATATATATATATATATATATATATATATATATATATATATATATATATATATATTATATATATATATATATATATATATATATATATATATATATATATATATATATATATATATATATATATATATATATATATATATATATATATATATATATATATATATATATAATATGTGTGTGTGTATCCTTTAATGGGTATATAAAACTTTATATTTTAGTAAAAAAATCGAATCTTGATAGATTCTTTGCTTACATTCTTTATTATATATTTAAGGAAATTGTATTTATTTGGAAAAAAATATGAAATGCACCAAATCATAAAGTGTCTCTTGTGAAAATTTTCTTTTTAATTAGGTGATCCGCATTTTATTTTTAATATCATAAGAATGCTTTTCGAAAAAAAGTAACATCTCAAAAGTTGTAACTATAAAAATTGATTTTTTTATTTATATACAGAGTAGTACGTACTTATAAAAATAGAGAAATTTATCTAAATAGGACTAAAACATAATGACTTTTCCAATATAGGACCATATGTTTTTATTTCCCAATCTAGGACCTTTGATCATTATCAAATAGTCATTATTCAACTAAATGTTCATGATTACAGGACATTTTTCTTTCCACTAGGTCATTATTAAGTCCTATTTAGAGAATAAAAATGTTTAAGTCCTACATTAGGAAAGTCATTATGTTTTAGTCTTATTTAGTGCAAATTTCACATAAAAATACTGAGTATAAATTAGGAAAAAAGACTCAAGTATGAATAAATTATAGAAAATATATACCAAAATAGAAGTTGCATATTTTTATTCTCAAATTAGGAGTTAAAATACATATACAATGTCAGTCATGCCAATATATAATACAAAAATATATTGTGAATCGTCCATATCACAATTCGTACTCCTATTTTTTTGGATAAAAGCGTGGAGCTTCTATTTCGGTACATTCTTTATATTTTACTTTTATTTAGCGTGATATCTTCATAAATTAGTAGAATAAAGTATTACAATTTTAAGGAAGTAATTTTTAAGTTTTAATTAAAAGATTGATTTTAATTTTAATAAGATATGAGTAAGTTAAATGAATTTAAAGGAAGTAATTTCTTTTGGAATATCAAGTATATTAGTTTAAACTTTTCAAATGTACAAATATCATGTTTTAAAAGTTACCATAAAATGCTAGCTAAAAATGGTCAATGATTATAAATAAAGTTTTCATACATGATGTCTTTATTTTAGGAATAATTTTAGATCTAACTAATGTGTACAGTCATCATCGACGTGTCAAAAATGACTCTACATAGACATTCCACGTGTAAGTTCTGGCTATCCGAATCTAAAATATTATATTAAAGGATTTATTTTACTGTCTTTACTTTATATCCACTAATAAACCAACACCTTGGTTCCCATGACATTGGGAACCAATGTCATGGGATGACTTGGGGCGCTCCGGTGCCCCGTTCATAAAATTGACGGTTCCTACCCCCCCTAACCCCCCGGTAAACCCCCCCACCCCGCCCCGACCCGAACGCACCCCCCTACCCCCCTTCAATTGCACCCCACAAGTTGATTTTGACTTTGGAGTCAAATTTTGACTCCAAAGTCAAAATCAACTTGTGGGGTGCAATTGAAGGAGGTGGGGGGTGCGTTCGGATCGGGGCGAGGTGGGGGGTTTAACGGGGGGGTTAGGAGGGGTAGGAACCATTAATTTTACGAACGGGGTACCGGAGCGCCCCCGAGTCATTCCATGACATTGGTTCCCAATGTCATGGAAACCTAGCCCATAAACCAAAATATAACATTCCTCAGTCGGCATTATTACGCACAAACATGATTGCGGGGTGTTAAAGGTGAATAATCAATATAGGGGACACCGGGTCTGGGAGCAAACCGTTTTTTAACCCCAAAAATTGCTGTCAAAAGAGACACGAAGCAGTTTGACGCGACAGCAGACAAAATACTGATACAGAGAAGATCCATCGCCCATCGCCAATACCGCCGACGACTACTGCGCCTTTCCCTTTTCACATCCCACTTTTCGTCCCCCGACAAATCCGTCCAAATTGGTGACGGAAGCCGTCATAAAACGCCCCCACTCGTCCTGCGTGGCCCTTTCCACTGGCGGCGGTCAGCCATGCCCGAACCGGACCGGTGAATTGCCCCACGTGTGTGCAGTGCAGTGCAGTGCTTATAAATACTAGTCTATATGACTCCGCTTCTTCTTCATCATCATCCACCAATTCCTGCGTAGAAAATTGGAAGCAGAGAGATGAAAGGAGACGGCGGGGTTTTGCAGACGCAGTTGGCGTTACCTCCCGGTTTCCGGTTCCACCCGACGGACGAGGAGCTGGTTGCTCACTATCTTTGCCGGAAATGCGCCTCCCTGTCCCTCGGCGTGCCCATCATCGCCGACCTTGATCTCTACAAGTTCGACCCGTGGCAGCTTCCCGGTACCCAATTAACCTTATTGTATTATTATCATTCCTTCAACTTCTTCTTTCTTCTTCTTCATTTTTATGATTGAGAGAGAGAGACAGAGGGCAAGTATAATCTTTAATTGCAACGCAGGGATGGCTTTGTACGGTGAAAAAGAGTGGTACTTCTTCACCCCGAGGGACCGGAAGTACCCGAACGGTTCACGGCCTAACCGGGCCGCCGGGACCGGGTATTGGAAGGCTACCGGAGCCGACAAGCCCGTCGGCAAACCAAAAACGTTGGGGATAAAAAAGGCTCTAGTTTTCTACGCCGGGAAAGCCCCCAAAGGGTTGAAGACCAATTGGATTATGCACGAGTACAGGCTGGCAAACGTTGACCGCTCATCCGCCGCCAAGAGAAACAACTTGAGAGTGAGTCTTTTTTTTATCTCTTTCTTATAAACATATGTACTCCCATCCTCCTAAATTCTCTTTTCACCTTTTACTAGGTTAAATTTTCACGACTCATTTTCGAGTCAATTGAAAAAATATTTAGTTTTATCATCTTTTATTTTGCATAATTTTTGATGTAGTTCTTATTTTAATTCTTTATCAACTTTTAAGTAAATAAAATTGAAAATAATTTCAATCAAACCTCGTAAATAACAAGCAATTTTTTTTGGGCGGAGAGAATAGAAACATTATTGATTGTGGTTTGTGAACGAAATTAAACCAATTTTGATTTTGTGCATCAGCAGCTGGATGAGTGGGTGTTGTGTCGAATATACAACAAGAAAGGCACCCTGGAGAAGTACCCGAATTGCGGAAGTAGCAGGGACCAAAATGAAGTCGAATTCCCGGATCAAAAGCCGAGAACCATGAGCCCTTTGCCACTTCAGAACGATGCGGTGCCGAAGCGGCAGAGGGCGGGAGTCTCAAGCTGCTGCTCGGAGCAAATACAGTCATCCTGTGACAAGGAGATCCAAAGCGCCGCCCCCAAGTGGGACATCGACGAAGACCTCCATTTCCTCCACTTACTCAACAGCACCAACAACAATAACAATCTGGATGCCTTTCTAAGAAGCCACCCTCTCTCCTCGCAAATGCCACAGCAGTATATCGACCCTTTAAACCCCTTCCAACAAGACATCTTCTTCATGCCAAACAAGTCATCATCCCCTTTCAACTTCTGTTGATACTATGTTCTGTGTGTGTGTGTGTGTGTGGGGGGGGGGGGGGGTTGGGCTATGTATTTATATTGCGTCGGAGACGTTGTCTGATTCGGGTATGTATTGATGGATTTGATGCTGCTTAGTGTTGTGACATCCTTCACATCTACATGTTATGACTCGGGAACCCTCTACTCACTGTTAGTGGCCACCCACCCCGCCTTGTCACTAACAATCATATCATATTAACAATTTTATTTCATATTTTAAAATTCACATCATTTCATCGCAATTTCAAAACTAATATCTTATCAACCACATTTTGCTCAGTAAACAGGCCCTAAAGCCTTCGAATACTTTAATCATTCTCTAATGTCACCTATTTCTTCTCTCTGGTCTAAAATTTTCAGTTCTCTCCATCTTTTCGTCTCTCAACTCACATTTTTCATTTCCCAGTACACATTTTCTTCCTTCACCTTGCTTTTTCTTAAGACTCATGCAAATACAAGAGAAACTACAAATTTTGAAAGGGAAGGGAATAATAAAAAAAAGGAAATGGTTTATCTTTACAACATATACTAATGGAAAGACAGTGATCATACCCAACAAAAGTTGAGTCTTATTCATGTAGAAGATGACCATTCTAATAGCAACCCCATGGTATCATATACATATTCCATCACCACACATCACTGGTAAGAAGCAAGGAGTTGCCCATTAGACCTGTATCAATTAAGCAAAACTTTAAGATCAGTAGCTGATATCTTGAAACATACTTTAAACGGTCTATATTTCATTCAGTCACCCAGCACCCCCGAAAGAAACCATGTTTACTCTTTATCTCGCTAAATGCCAAATCATCAAAAAGCTAAATCATGATCAAGTAGGAAGAGGATAGTAACAGAATTGCAAATACTTGAATCGCCCCAATGCATTAGGATTTTAACTACTCCGGGGTATATGAGATCTGGCTAATCTTCATTTCTTGAACCAGATTGTTTAAAAGAGATGACCAGGTTACCAGCTAAATGTTACAGAGAAATCAAGTAAACTCCTAATATAAATAACAGAACAGGATGCAGAGGATGAACCACCAAATGTAGAGGCTGGTACCTGATACAAAAGGGCCGAGTTTAAAAAAGGTGGAAAAATGAAGATTGAGCAGAGGAAAAGAATTGCCTTTCAATTGCCAGACAGGAGGTTTGCTGCGGAATGTTCTATGAAAGCACAATTCCTAAAGTTCTTGATGTGTAGCTTGATTCTGAAATTGAGGGCTACATAGAAATGGGTCACCCTGTTACTCATCAAACTTTCAAGAGAGAGAGGCAGTAAAATGATTAAAGTTAGAAATTTGATAGCCCAGTGCAATGGTGTCACAAAACATCTAGCATTCTCAAAATTCACTCCATTCTATTAAAAACAAAAGGAATAATTGGAATCACATGACAATGTGTACATAGAGTGGGCCCAATGCAAAAAAGTTGAATATTCTCTGTATAAAGTAAGCTTTGGGCGTAGTTCATCTTTTATACTATTACTTTATAAGTAAATAATACTGCACTTCAAGTCGACAAATAAGAAGTTGATTATCTCTATTTACATCTCAGAATTGGGTGATTTTGATGGCTGAACACACTTTGCAGGGATCCATCCTATTGAATTCTTCTCATTGTCATAAATCACCATTTTATCTTGCATTGATATATCTGGAAAAAAAACACAACCAAAACGGAAGTATAATAGCTAAAGTCGGGATAAATATATTAGCATTATTATGCCATGTAATCCAATATTACCTCCGATTATGTTAATATCATCTAGACCTGCTTTGGTACCGTTTAGCACCCCCAAACACACACTGCCTTTAGACTGCAAATGAGTTTCAAAATTCAAACTAAATTCGCAGTAAAATGGATTACAATCAAACAGAAAACAATAAAAATGATGTTGAAGAACACTTACTGATATGATAAGATATGATTCTGGGGAGATTTCAAGTTGAGATTTGGCCTTCCGTCCATTGGAAAAGTTCAGTGCAAAAGGTTTGAAGTATTGCTTGACATCCTGTACACTTTTGAAAGGCTTCTTTCCCTTCCAGCACAGTGGTAGAGTATCGTCATCGTCCGCTCTTCTCAAGGGCTTGCTACTTAGTCCTTTCTCCACCTGTATGCAGAAATGAAATAAAGGTCATACACTCGTACAAAACAAAACACTAATAGAAGTAAAGGTGAATCACTTGTAAGATACTATACACAGACTCAATGTATGATACTCCACCCGTTGCGCTGAAGTTTTCCAATGTTCCCTATCTGGCTGTCCCCAAAAACAAACCTTTTTCCGCTTCCCAATTTAAGTCATGACATAAGCATAAAAAGACCATTGTATCATCTGTCCCAAAAAACCTATCAAGTTACTTTTTATTTACTTTAGTAATACACTTTTCATTGCAGGGCATGAGTGTCCATTTAAAAGAACATTTATTCTCCTTATCATGTGTGCCAGTCAATGCTGGGAAACTCCTATGGAACAGAGGTAGTAGTTAATCTTTACACTCTAATAAATACTAGTCTATATCACCAAAAAACATTCAGAGGTTATCATGTAGGAACTAAATAAATAATCTGCAGCTCACCAAAGAAACTAAAGCTTGGTATGGCTCAAAATGCAGATAGCTATAAGAACTCCCACTGTCAAAGATCACACGAAAACTCTTAACCTCTGTACGAATACCATCAAAAATCAGCTCTGCATATCCTGGCGAGTAGTGCTTCCTGTCATGTATCACTGGTAGTCAGCTCTCTGAGAGCTAAACCAAATTATACAAATTAATTAAAATATAAAATAAAGGGCTGTGTGTGTCATGTCCACATTTTCCATCATAGTTATTATATATAGGGTATTGCTATATCCACTCCCTTTTTGGCTAAATCCACCCCATTTATGATGAATTGACAATTTTACCCTTAAAAGTTGGTTTGCATCTAAACTCCCTCTTTTGTATTTTGTATTTTTAAGGCAAAATTGTCAATTCATCATAAATGGGGTGGATTTAGCCAAAATAGGAGTGCATTTAGCAACACCTATATATATATATATATATATATATATATATATATATATATATATATATATATAGACACACACACACATATAGGATGTATGTGTGTGTGTGTGTATAAAATTCCTCTGTCCAAAAATTATCTTCCCGTTACGCGTTACGATCTTTGACTGAGGTTATTTTCAAATCATTGTATATGAAAAATGATGTAGAATTTAAAAATAAAAATTATGAATATAAAAACTACATCAAAAGATCTACAAAACTAAAGGTGACATGGCTATATTATTTTATCAAATAAGCAACGAAAATAGGCCAACAATGTTAGTAAAGTTTGACCAAGTGAATAGTGAACGGGAAGATAATTTTTGGACAGAGGGAGTGTGTGTGTGTGTATATGTATATGTATATATATATATATGTGTGTGTGTGTGTGTGTATGTATGTATACATATATATATTATATATCGTAGGTCACAAGTTTAAGTCAAATCTTTTTAAACATTTAAAATTAGGCTTTCAAAAATCAAATTAATTGGGCTGCACTAAAAAAAATTGGGCTTTTAAAAAATTTATAGGGGCCAAGGCGTCAAGGCGAGAGTAAGGCGATGTAAGGCGACATAAGGCGTTTTAAGGCGACGCCTAGATGAGCGCCTGAACGCCTTAAGGTTTTCTGGGCGAGGCGAGCAGAGTAGGTGTCCAAGGGACACTGCCTTATCGCCTAGGCGATCCTTACAAACTATGTTTTCCATTTTAACTGTTCATTTTGTAATCTAAATCAGGTGTAGTTGAGTTGTATGAGAAAGAGCAAACATATTACTGGTAATCACGCAACATTGGAGCCCAAACTACTTGTGAAGCATCATAGACTTGATCGCCAAAGAAGAGATATCCTCCTTTCCCACTCAAGCAATGACCAACAACATTACGCACCAGACCCATTTTCTTAAGCTGTGACAAAATGCTGGTGGGTCCTTTCCCTAGTCCAAGTACTCCATCTACAGGATGGTAAGAGTGACCAGCTACCTGGTCATATCCACATCTAAAACCGCAAAAAAATGTAAGGTCAGTATAAATGTTGGACTGACTATTTCTTTGTTGAAAATGAATCTTGGAGGAGTTATTTACATTTAAAGTCAAAGATACAAATGGAAAACTATCCAAATATCAAACAGCCACTTCTAGAAAGCCATGCAAATAGCATAGAACAATTATGTCTAACAAAGAGAATGCCGTCTTGTTTTATCAGATGTTTGAGAAAATGAAAACCTTACATCTAACCCCCCCCCCCAACCATGCAATGGGCGGGAGCCTTTGAGGCACAGGGGTAATGTTGTTTTTGTTTGAGAGACAAGGAAAACCTCGCTAATCACATATATACTTACAAAATTCTATGTACATGTTGTACTTCTAACAAAAACTAGGTGTGCATGTTAATGAAGAGAAACTAAAAAGAAATGTTTAAATACCATTAAAATTTGAAATATTAATATTCAAGAATATAAGGCTACAACAAAAGCTCTTTTCCCTAAATCTAGTGCTTTCTATTCTATGACTAATTGACTATATCACTTTATCCATACTCATAACTCATAAGTCATAATGCATCTACACAAAGACACAATCACCACATTAGCTAGAAGGGAGCATTTTAAGTTTTTAAAAGAGAAATGAAGACCACCTTTAGAGAAAAAAAGTGTAACATAGAAAGGGGGGAAAACACTGACCCAATAGCTAGAGTAGGTTCAATCTCAATCCCGTTAGTGAGATGGAAGGAAAAAGCATCTGTAAGCAGGACGCCGAGGGTAGAAGCACCATCTGCATACTGAACCTCATAGTCACATTGTTCTAGAGTCTCACATTTGTGTTCAATTGACTGCAATGACGTGCAGAGAGGGTCTTTACAACCGACAAGGTCATTATTGGGCTTGTATAGCGGGTGAAGCGTCTGCAATTACACGATTAGTATACACACACACACACATAGAAAAGTGGATACAATTATGTAATAATGAATTACTCCATATTATTATGAAATACTATGTAGTCTCTAACTAAGACATAACATTGTTACTAGAGGAAAAATCGTATAAGGAATGAGTGATAAAAACAGTTACCTTCATGCAACGACTACAGGGAGCATCACACTGAAGCCACGTGAGATCACTGCCAGTGTCGGGATCAAGAAAATAGGGCTTTGGCGGCCTCCCTACAAAGACTTGAGAAAAATAATAGCTGCAATAAACATTTTAACCCCAATCAACTGATTGCAGATTTTGTCCCATTAGATATGCAATAGTTAAAAGTATTACTCCAGAATATTAAATTGATAGTCAAACAGGGTGGAAAAAGTATTACGCTACTACTGCTACCAGTCCATTTCTTCCAATACCTCATTATCAGTACACTTATGGGCTAACTTAAAAACTTTTCAGTAATGTCAAAGAACACAAGGTCATTTCTAGTATGAGTATAAATTATAAAAAAAACTACAGCATAAAGGATAACGAAATATGCATATATAATGAGCAATAATCTACAGCCATTAGCATCAGAGAGTCAGAGCTCGAAATACAATAATCAATGTACTAAAAAAATTCACATATACTGAAATCCAAAGCGAAGAATCGCATACCCATTGGGATAAACATCGCCGTGCAGTGGGAGGACAATAGAAGACGGAGAAGAAGAAGAAACTCGTCCGGATTTCCAAAATTTCTCTGCGGCCGATGAAATTGACAGCACCGTGAGAAGCACCAGAGCCGCCAGCTTCACTCCGCCCATAGCCGCCAGCTCTCTCCAATCGCCCTTAATTCGCGTTATCGATCGTTTAAGCGTACTATTAATAGCATTCAAATCCGCAATTCTGAGAACTACCGATCAAGATTGATTCTCCTTGGAAGAGGGGATTGGCATTCTTCTTGGGGGAAGTCTCAATAATTTCATACGCGGTTTTAGGATGTGGAGTTTTTAGTAACTGCACTTACTGTATACGTATTACCGGATACTGAGTAAATTTAATACCACGGGAAATACTTGGAGGACTTCAACCTTTCTAGCTTGTTTAACTTATCGAAATGAGTTTGAAGCCCACAACTTTCAAATTGAGGCTTTAAACTTTTAATTAAATTGAAATAAGGATATTTCATAAAAAATTAAATTCATTAAATTAAAAAAAATAAATGATAATATTTCATAAAAATTACATTTAATAAAAATATACATTAAAAAAAATAAGGCAAATTATATTCAACATTGATATCTTTTTTTCTACTTTCGAAAATCATACGTTTGAATTCCGGTAACATATCAAAGTCGTTTTCCATTACTTCGATTTCTTCCTTCTGTTACTTTCTTCTCTCCCTCTCTTCTTCTCTAATATTGAACACCCGAACTTGTTCAACCATTGCCGGAGAGAAGAAAGTAGAGGATTACTCATTTAGAAATACCACCCGACCCATAGATGATTAATTGTTGTTCTATTGGTGCCTTAAGCTAACTGCAGTTTAAGAGTCTGGAAATATTTACCTTAAACTAATTGCAGTTTGAGAGTGTGGTTATCAATTGCCTTAAACTAACCACAATTTAAGAGTCTGGTTATTCAAATAATATAGCCTTAAACTAATCATAGTTTAAGAGTCTGGTTAACAATATGAAATAGCCTAAAAACTAGCCATAGTTTAAAAGTCTAGTTATGAAAATGTGGATTTGGCCTTAGACTAAGAATAGTTTAAGAACATTGTTATGATCTGGCCTAAGACTAAGAATAGCTAAGAGCATTGTCATTATTGGCCTTAGACTAAGACTAGTTAAAAGCGTTGTTATTATTGGCCTTAGATTAAGAATAGTTTAAAAACACTGTTGAAATAATGAATGTTGAACATCTTGGTAGATTAAAATGTATTGATATGAACTAAACAATATCAAAATCATGAATGATAAATATTTAAATTGAACATTATGTGCATGATTTTATTATGGATTGAGATTCAATTTATATGGATGTTCGACACATTACATATCCTTACTCAGCTTTAGTGCTGAGCTTGTAGTATATTTTATTTGCTACAAGCAGGTAAATAGAAAGAATGATGTGACGTGATCCTGGAGACAGACGGAGACGAGATAATTTGGATGGATGTGATGGTTTTAAATTAAAGGAGATAAATAAATTATGTTTTGTGATTGTGATTTGTTAAACTTCTGCAATATTGAAAATTCCCTACTGTTTCTGTTATGAAAAATATTATTATGATAAATAGAAGTGTTTTAAATTTTTACCATTACCAAGTTAATACTTTAGTCCGAAAGGAGTTGCAGACCTAGATGGATTGGGGTGTTACACATAACGTTTTGTACATAATCCCAATCTTGACAAACAATATATCATTGTTCATCTTTACATGAAACCTATCCAACAACAGAAAATGGAATTTATAATATTGTCTCTACGACATACTTGTATTTTATTCTTTTATTTTATTATCTTTTCATTCTTGAGGCGGTGAAGTCATTGAGATTCGTAACTCAGATTTGCGGGCGAAATGTGCTGTTGAACTTGTCTCACCAAGTCCTTCATTTCAAGTATAAATCGGACTATAAAAAGCTAGCTTTGAAAATTACTTATTTTTTAGCACAAACATTTCTATTTTCTTATTTTAATATAAATCAAAATTAGAATTATAATTTATTATAATTCTTTATTAAATTTTAGAGTGTATTTTAGAATGTTACAATCAACTTCATCAACCTAGATAACCCGCGAACAACACCAAGAACCCGAATACTTATGTACACACTCATTTTTCTGTATTGGTTTTTAATAATTGATATATTTGGATTTTAACTATGACATGCACAAAAATATAAGAACATGAAATATATATCTGAACTTTAGGGTCAATGGGCACACCTTTGGTATCAACCTAAACGAAACAATTGCTTGACGACCGCAAATTATACCGTACATCCGGATGTACGGGAAGAACCGTACATCCGGCAACTAATTAGGGCAAACGCCACTGCAAGAACGGCCGACCATGAAGGAGAAGCAGGCTGCGCGATTGATCAGCGATTACTAGGCTGCGCGAAGGTCCAATCGGCGATTCACGATGAAGATGGAGATTGTTTGGAAGTCCGATCGGCAATTGAAGGATGAAGGTCTGATCAGCGACAGCTGCTTCTTGGATATGCGAAGATCTGATTGCGATTCCAGTTGCTCTGGATTTTTCTTCCCGATTTCCAGTTTATTAAGTATTACGGAGTATATGATATGAATGCTAGGTTGTTTAAGATCTAGTACTAGGTTATATGAGAATGAGTACTAATGTGTTTTAGAATGAATATTATGTTATACGTAAATGAATATTGAATGAATTTGTGAAAATGAATACGACGTTATTTCTGAATGAGTATGCGATATTTCAGAATGAGTATCACATTTTTCAAATGAACTATTATGCTTGTGCGAGAATGAGTACTACTTTATTTCAGAATGAGTACTACATGGATGTACCCATCTCTAGGTACATCCGGATGTACCATATACTAACTCCTTGACGGCATTGAAGATGATTTTAAGACAACAACCCCATGTCTCTCTCTATCTCCCCCGAAAATGCCGCAGACCTTTTTGTTCTTACAAACTCACACTCTCAATCTTTATTTTTATTTTTTTTCTCTCAAGTGGTCATGAGCCTCTCTTTCACTATTTATAGGGAACATGAAAAATTCTAGAATGTGAAGGGAGGTGAAGGAGTGAATAATTATTTATTATCTAAATTATATTATATAATAATTAATATATTAATATTAATTTTATAATTGATGAAGTAAATTTTGTAACCCATTTACTAAGGATGGCGAGGGACGTGATTGATTATGAGTGGAAATCCAAAGGTTTCCTGCTCCGTTTGTTTAGCCTTATGCGTCTGATTTTCATAGTTTCAATTTCTAAACATTTCTTGAAAAATATAAAAATTATGTCATCCGTCCCTAAATAGATTACAATTTTTTTTCTCTCCTCTCGATAACTTTTGTTTGTTTATGCGATTTCATTAAGTATTTGATAAAATATTCTTGTCACCTCTTGTTTTGTAGAACTTTTGACGTAGTTTTTTAATATGTAATTTTTATATCTTATTGATATACCAATTTGTAAATAAAATAATTTCAAAAAGTAAGAAATTTTACTCCGTAACCCACAATTTGTAATCAAATTGGAGAGGGAGGGAGTATATTTTTTTTTTATACATTATTACTTGCCGCCCCCTTGTTTCTCTCCTAAGATGACTCTAGCGACCTTTGTATCCATCCAACTAGACGCTAACTGTTCTCTACTTGGCCAGCGACCACTCCAGGAAAAGAAACAGCCTCTTTTTTCCCTATTTCTTCATGCTATGATTCAAATTATGTGTGAGATTTAATGTGTTTTAATTTGAATTTGTTTTTAGATAATACGGAGTAACTTTTTTATTTGTTGTGTTTTGGTTGTTCAAAGAATTCAGTTTTTAAATTCATTATTTGAAACCTAGGTACGAATCTTTTTTGTTTCTTATATTTCAGTATTATATCTCCACTTTTACCATATTGTTTTGATGAATTGATTTACTTTTATGATCCGTTTGGTATACGGAATTGATGGAATTCGAATTGAATTGAAATTCTATGGGATTCAATTCCATAGAATTGAATTCACCAATTCCAATTCATTTTTTACACTATCAATTCCAAATCCTCATAATTTTTGTGCAACCAAACACTGTAATTGGAATTGACATTCTCAATTCCAATTCCACAGTTTGAATTCCGCGTACCAATCGAGGCCTTAAGTTTTTTTTTTAAAAAAATCACAGTTTGAGAATTTCACTTTCACCACTGTACTATATGCTTATACCGAGAAACTAAAAACCTGGATTTTGTAGATGTGAAGCACTGGGTATTACACCTACAACATGTGCAACTTCAGACTATTTTGTTAACACATGCTCTCTCTTTTGTTAACTCATGTGCAACATGTTAGCAATGATGAAAAAGAGCAGACATTAAACCAGCTGCTTATAGTAGTAGGATGGACTTCATATGCATGTTTCTCCACTTTGGTTTTTAACTAGTCTAGATTACACAGGTAAGGCTGAACTGTCAAACATTATACTGCATGCAGGAGATGGATGAATTTGACAGTACCTCTTCTGTCATTGTTCTTGGTGATACTAAACGTTTTGATGTGTTTATACTTGTTTCTATTGGTGTTTTTTAATTGCATTCTTTAGCAGGTCTTCGTGAGTTTGATGTCTTTTGGTTTGCATTATGATTTAATCTAGTATGTTTTAATTCCTTGAGATATTTTTTGGAGCAAGGTACTAATTTTTTTGTTTAAGAGGTGATTTTGAGTAGTATTCAGAGAATGCTTGTGTGTTTAGAGGGAAACTGGTTCACTACATAGGCATCTTTGGGAATTCTCCTACTACTCAAACTAATTATCTTCTATGAAGGAAGAAGGCTCCGAATTCACTCAAACTTGTTTTGTTTTGTTCTTGGTTTATAAGTAATCAAACTAGTTCTTCAGCTTAAGTCATTCGTTCTTCACTAATCTAGCTCCTTAAATTATTACGGAGTATATGATTCTGGGTAGTTTCAATTTCACATCCATACTTGAGTTTGTTAGGAACTAAATTACTACGTTACTCTCATTCCTCATGAAATTTGACACTTTTTATGTATCAACTAGTTTTTTTTGAAACTAAAAACAATTATAAATCTATATGCCCAAACACCATTGAAGCAAAAGAGACTTGTTATATGAGGTAGTTATACATGGCAGACGTAAGAAGTAGCTGGCATTGAGCTGGGCTATCTAATTGCTTTCATTGTACAATGCTCTCCTAGACTGATAAATACCCTTGCTACTCAAATGACTTCTTTTTTCTAGAGGGTTGGGTGTTGGTAAATTGAGGACTTTCATTTCTCTATCTAAGTTTGCTTTTAGCAGATCATTTGGAGATGTTTGTCATATGCAAATGGGTCGTTTTTGTTTTTGCAAGTACCTAGTGTGTGGGACTATATATAGGTGATGGTTCTTATGAAGCATCTGCTTGTCGTTGGCTACTTACTATGAATGTTGACGTGTTGTACATTCGATGTGAGCAACAGGTTTGACAACAAGGTTGATACCTACTTGTAGTTTGCAGGAGTTTTTTTTTTTACCAAGACCAAGCTTAAGGTGCCAACACCTCCAATCTTTTGTTGGAAACAAAGCCAAGAGACTGCTAGAGATCGAAAGCTGTCTGGAATAACACTGCTTTTCTCGCATCAGCTAATGTAATGGATTACTCTCTACTTGTCGGGGTTGATGAAGAGAAGCATGAACTGGTCCTCGAAATCATTGACTCAATACACACGAGGCAAGCATCAAGAAACTTAGGTTAAAGCTTCACACGAGACAAGTCATTTTGATACTTTATATTTATCAATGGTTTTGGTTATTAGTTTTAGGCTGGGTGTTGCTTTCTAAATGGGATTGGCTTGTTTAGAATGGAATCTGTTCAAGTTAGCCTTTTTGTTGGGTTGGGCACCACCTCAGCTCTTTTTGCATATATTCTCCTCAATCTCTTTTAATAATAAACTTTAAAAATATATATAGTTGATTGTATATTTTAAATTAATAAATGTGAGGAATGTTAAATACTCCCTCCGTCCCAAAAAGATCGTTACATTTCATTTCTTTGCGCATCACAAAAAGCAATGCTACTCACATCTAAAAATTCTAAAATTTACCATATTTACTCTTTATTATAAGATGAAATTGTTTTGAAAGTTTTTTTGGCATTTGAGATGATATAAAAGTATTTTAAGGGATGCGCAAAAAATGAAACGTAACGATCTTTTTGGGACGGAAGGAGTACTATTAATTGTATTTATGGTTGAAATTTTCTTCCTAAAAAGATCACTTTAAAGACGGTCAGAATTCTCTCCTTAAAATGTTTTAATGAGAGTTAATTATTCTTATTTTAACTATAGGTTGTGTACTCAAATTAAATACAGAATATTATTTTTCATATAGTGAAATTGGGTAAAAATATAAAAACAAAAGTATTTAGATTATAATATGGTTTAAAATAATTGGGAGATGACTTTGAAATTGGCTAAAAGGCCATCGGTGAAAAATTTATGCAAGTTTGGGTATATATGTGATAGGAAATAAAATTTACGCATTGAACTAAAATTACGTTAAAAGTTTGTCTGCTATTCATAAAAGCCTTACGCAATAGAATTAATAAGGGTAAAGATTACTTTTTAATGAAAGAGAGAAAGACAAAAGTAGGACTAAAACATTGAGAATATATCAAAATAGGACTTTCATATTTTTATTCTCGAAATAGGATTTACATTATCATACATGGTCATATATATTACCAAAAAAGTATAGTAATTTTACTAATTTGCACATGTACACTGCCACATTATAAGAGAGCAAAGTCACATTACCAAAGTACAAAGTCCTCTTTCGCGAAAAAAACATGAAAATTTTATTTTGGTACTTTTTTCTATGTTTTAGTACTATTTAATGTGATTTCTATTAATGAAACTGAAAATAGTTTTTTGAGACGGATGAAAAAAGGAAGGAAAGGGCGAGAGTAGATGTGTTGTAAACACTTTACCCCATTAAATACTTACCACGTAGTATAAAGTGTAAATGTGTAATGTACTTTATATATTTTGTACTCTATTTATCTCATAATGCATCATGACTTGACTTTAGGATATATTGACTAATAGTAAGTTCGACGAACATTCGACGACATATCAGTTGATTCGGTTATATTCTTCTACTACTTAATAAATACTCCCTAATTGGATACAACAATACATATATAGCTAAATAAGTAATACACCGTACGTATAAGCACATCCTCCACAATACAAAAAAATGGGGGGAGCAAAGGTGGCTGTTCTGGTGCTTCTGGCGGTGTTGTCAGTTTCACCGGCGGCAGGAAGAATGTGGAAAACCACCGGCCGGCGAGTTTTTTCTTCCTCCTCTTCTTCTTCTGGGTCTTCTATTGTCTTCCCACTGCTAGGCAATGTTCATCCCAAAGGGTAATACTACTTCCCTCTCTGGATATTTGTGTAGGTTTGACTCTTTGCACTTAATAACTTTTAACTTTCGGGCTATAGTTAAGTAAATAATATATTGTATATATTAAATAGATGAATTAATATTTTGAAAATATTGCATAAAATGAATCTAATTAAATTATTTTTTGTAACAAGATTTAATGTCATTTTTATTTAATTTGTGATCAAAGTTTGTTTTAATTTGACTGTAAAAAGTCAAAAGTGAACAAATACTCATCAGAAGCTCAGGGAGTACTTTTTAATGGACTGTTGCATCTTTGCACATATAAATATATAATACTCCGTCCCAGTGTATTTGTACAGTTTGACTTTTTCGAGTCAAACCGGACAAATTTTGAGCTTCAATTAAATAAAAACCATAATGTATTTTAACATAAAAATGACTTTATTGGATTTATCGTATTGAGAACTTTCAAAATTGTATTTTCTTGTGCTAATATGTAATATAAATTGAGAGTAATTGAAGTTTGTCTAGCTTGACTCAAAAAAGTCAAACAAGACAAATACACTGAGACGAATTTAGTATATAATACTCCGTCCGGGGTACTATACAATATTTAATTTAATGAAACAAAAATGAAGTTGTATTCATCATCAGTTGATTGTTGGGGCTAAAATGTGTGTTGCACAGCTATTATTATGCTCAAGTCTATATAGGGAAGCCACCAAAGCCCTATTTTCTTGATCCCGACACTGGCAGTGATCTCACCTGGCTTCAGTGTGATGTTCCCTGCAGTAATTGCTTGGAGGTAATTAAATTCTTTTTTCTCTCTCATTCCTTAGCTTATATCACAATCTTACCGAGTGTATTTTGTTTTACTCATCACATCTAATAAGTTTATTTAAAAAAAGCACATAGAAAAATATCTCTTAAAATTTATTAAGAGTCAAAATAAAAAATGTTTTTAAAAAACGTGTTCAAAATAGGACTATAATATATATATATATATATATATATATATATATATATATATATATATATATATATATATATATATATATATATATATATATATATATATATATATATATATATATATATATATATATATATATATATATATATATATATATATATATATATATATATATACTCCGTAGCTATTATCCTCAAGATAATAATTTGCATCGTTACAATATGTAGCACTGTATATTAGCATTACACATTTTTTTTTTTGGTATTATATGTTAAAATTAGTGGCATGGAAACTTTTATTTTGAAAATAAAAATACAGAGATTCTATTTTAAAACTTTTTCTAGATTTTACTATTATAAATTTTTAATTTTCTCGTATTTTTTAAGACGGATGGAATACGTTATAATATAGTCAAAATTCAAAAATACTCCAAATAAAAATGTTACAAAGTATGAGTTTGTTTTCTTCGTTTGACATGATTGGACCTGATCTGATTTTACTAAAGTGTGATCTAATCTGGTCTTATCTAATCTGATTTGATATTATTCTAGTTATTAATAAAGATGTTTTTGATGTGGTCTGATATCAGCTATATCCAATAAGAATAACTAATATTCCCTCTCTCTTAAATTAGATTACAAAATTCGAAAAACACCGAAAATCATCTGTTTTTTCAAATTTAATTTATTTACAAATTGATACAGAAATAAAAAAATTAACTTATATATTTGAAAACTATATCAAATGTTCAACACAAGATAAGTAGTGAAAAATGTTTTGTTTTATGAATGGTCATTAAAAACATAGAAACATAACAACAAAAATTATAATAATAATAATAATTAATTATTATAATATCAATGTATTACTAATGAAGAAAACTTCTCTTATAAGAAGGCATAGATACCTTTCTACTATTTTCCTAAGATGTGGACTAATGATTATGTCGAATACTTATGACTAATTATCCCATTTATCTTTTACAAAGTTATTATACTTCCACTTTTCCTTTATAATTTAAGCTTAATTTTCCCCAAAACTCCTTTTTTCTTTCTTCTTTTTTGAATTTTTTGTTTTTATTTCTTTAATCAAGTGTGGAACCGTCAATGCCATATTAGAAAATTGATTTTTTTAAAATTTTCTTCGCTCTCCTATTTTGGCATAAGAAATGTTTTTTCAACTTCTTTCTCAAAAACTAAGGTACCTTCATGAGATTTTTTTACTTGATCAATTTCAGTTTAATGCATTTTACTAAAATTACTTTTAATTCAATTTATTTGAAAATCAACGAAAAATTCAAAAAATTTTACTCAGTGTACGCATAGAGTATATCAAAATATTTACAAAACAATAGATATATAACTCTATTTTTTAAATCTAATCTGATGAGTAACGACAAAAAACCAACACACCTACATCTATTCATATTACTTGATCGATTTCAGTGTACGATGTTTTAAAAATATTATTTTCAGATCCATTTATTAAGAAACTACTGTAAGTAAATTTAAAAAATAAATTTAAATATGCATAAGATATATAAAAGGTTAGAAAACAATAGAATTTTAACGTTTCACACATAACTACGGAGTATGTTTTTTTAATCAACCATGCTAGCTGTACTCCAAATAAATGCACTGACATTTTAACGTTTCACACAGGTAAAAAATGTTGGTTCAATCAAAAAAATTTGTACTAATATTTTTTGTTAATGTAAATCATCGCACTAACATAACACTAACACAAAATGTTGGTGCATGTCTTTGGCGTACAAAATAAGGTATAAATTTTTGTGTACAAATAGTTAATCCTTTTTCAATAAAAAATGCTAGGGGTACACCAAATAGTGTACCCAATTTGTACCTCACCCCATCCCCACCATACAAAAGCAAGATGGAAAAAATAGAAATAAAAATAAAAGAAGAAATGGAGGGTGAAGATGGACGGTGTATTGATTATTTGTTACTCATTAGATTAGATTAGTAACAAAAAATAGTAACAAAATGGCAAAGAAAGAAAGATATAAATTGACTTTTAGAATAGTAAATAAGTCAAGTAGAAACTACTTGAGCGAATATTAGGGCTGTCAATGGATAGTCGAAAATCTGATTACCGTCCGCATCCGTATGTGTATAAAGAGCAAATATATGCATCCGTTTTAAACGGATATTATCCGTATCCGATTAAGGATATCTGATTACTAAACGGATATGGATTTGGTAATTGTATATCCGATCCGTTTATCCGAACATCTGATCCGTTCTATATAGTTTTTCCTAATAATTTTTTATGTTTATATTTTGTTTCTTTATTGATATTTCAAAGTATTAAATATTTTTATACACAAAATAAATGTGTAGACACATAAAAATATGTGTATATGTGTATTGTGTATATCTTTTTATCATATGGAGTTATTAAAGAATATCATAAATTATGAAAACAAGGAAAATAATTATCCCATAACAAATTATATTTGATTTAATAATAGTTTAATTGGACTCTAATCTATTTTAAAATTTAAGTATTGTTTAATTTGATTTTAAAAATTGGAAATGGATACGGATATATCCGATATCCGACCGATATCCGACGGATGCGTATACGATTTGATTTTCAATATCTGTCAAGATCCGTATCCGAATTCGACATCTGACAAAAATAAACGGATACGGATTTTGTAATGACACATCCGATCTGATTAATATCCGTTTATACCCCTAGCAAATATGTTGTTACCCAACTCCAATATATGGAGTAATATTTAAATAACTATAATCTAAAATTTACAAGACAATAGATGTATAACAATATTTTTTAAATCGAATGAGTAACAAAAAACCAAAACACCTATATATATATATATATATATATATATATATATATATATATATATATATATATATATATATATATATTGGTTCTGGTGAGAATGCAATCTTATGAAAGAAATAAGAATGAATCTAGTGCTTTAGATTGTGAGATCTAAGGGTCAGGATTGCATCAAAATTATGTGCACTAAAATGGTTTGAAAATGCATCATGTCGAAATGCACCAAAATCCCTTAAAAATGCACTATCTCAAACTCTGAGTGCAGGATGCAATCTGAGCCGCACGATGCATCAAATCCAAAGACTAGATTTTATTCTTATTTCTTTCACCGAGGTGCATTCTCACCTGAACCGGCCCCTATATATATATATATATATATATATATATATATATATATATATATATATATATATATATGTATATGTATATGTATATGTATGTGTGTGTGTGTGTGTGTCTATATATATATATATACTTTTTAAGTGATCCATTTCATTTTACCATGTTTTAATTTTAAGAACAATTTACACTAATACTCCAAAAAATACGTAAATTTATAGTATTACTCCCTAATTAATTTAATAACTAATAACATCATTACTCCCAAAATTATTCTAATCTTTTATGTATATACTCCATCTGCCACTTCACCTTATGAATCATAGGTTGGGAAATGAAAGCCTTCGTCTTGGCAAACCAGTTCATAAGCTTCTCCCTGGAACTCGGCTTAGAGCTCCACCAACATCACTGACTTATAAATCCGGTACTTGTTAGTAGACCAACAATCGGGTCTCTTTCGGATATATGATATAAATGGTTCGGGCTGGTTCAGTTTGGGTCAGTTTAGTTCTGGGTTTATTTCGGTTTGATTATTTTTCGGTTTTGGTTTGGTTTCGGTTGGGGTTTGTATCAGTTCAGGTTTATATTAGTTCGGGTTTATATCGATTCAGATTCATATCGGTTTAGTCTTATATCAGTTCAGGTATATTTTAAATATATATACTAATAAATAAATAATATGACATAATGAATTTAGTCAATTTATGACATACTCCGTAGTTATTTTATTATTTAACACAGACGTACATAAAAAATATATAATTGACCAATTGTTTACATTCTAAAGTTTTCCTTCCTAAAAATATATTGGTAATTTTTCTGATCGAAATTTATTTAATAAATTAAATATTAATGAATTTGAATATTTGATCAATTTTGGGTCTAATCGGTTTCGAGTTTAACCGGTTCGGGTGATATCGAATTCGGATCTGAATCGGGTATGATCCCATCCGGTTCGGTTTGAATCATTTCAGATGTTTAGTTCTATTTCGATTCTTTAGTTTTTGGGTCATATCGGATTCGATTTTGAGTTATTCGATTAGGGTTACCAGGTTCAGATCAGTTTTGCCAGGTCTACTTGTTAGAGCAGAGGATAAATATGGAAGAAAATAAGGGTGACGCTTTGTTAAAAGTTTATCTTTGAATCTCTTCTGAGGTTTGAAGCACTCCATTCTCAATCCTTCGAGGGCTAGAGCGAGTGTCATCCACAAGAGACCCCGAAGTCTCAATTTTGTCAGATATGACCCGCATCTTCGAAGAGGGCCCTAAGTGAATGTCCACCCTGAAGTCTCTTATATAGATTTCCGCATGTGATTCTTCGCAACCATACATCTAGCGAGAGAGAGAAACAAACAGGAAATACTCATTCCGTCTACAAATAAACTTCCCGTTCACTATTCACAAGGTCAAACTTTATTCACTTTGTTGACCTATTTTCGTCATCCATTTGATAAAATAATATAGGCATGTCACCTCTAGTTTTGTAGATCTTTTAATATAGTTTTTTAATATGTAATTTTTTTTAAATTTTACACCATTTTTCATATAAAATGATTTGAAAATAATTTCAGTCAAACATCATAACACGTAACCGGAAGTTTATTTGTGGACGGAGGGAGTATAAATCTGGGACGTAAGAAGTACATAGTTGTATATAATATCCACCACTAGCTTTTCTATGTTTGTGGGATTGCAGGCACCTCACCCGCTATATAAGCCCAATAAAGACTTGCTAGTGAGTGCAAAGGACCCTCTTTGCCATTCATTGCAGTCAAGTGAACAATGTGACTATGAAATTGAGTATGCAGATGGCGCTTCTTCCCTCGGAGTCCTCCTTAGAGATGTTTTTTCCCTCAATCTCACCAACGGGAATATGTCTGAACCCCCTCTAGCCTTAGGGTAAGCACGCTATGTTACAATGTTAGATCCCTTATCATTCGTATAATACACCAACGTAACTCGCATTTTAATTTGTTGGCGGTGTTAATACGTATGTATAAATAGATGTGGGTATGACCAGGAAGCTGGTCACTCTTACCATCCTGTAGATGGAGTACTTGGGCTTGGGAAAGGACCCACCAGCATTTTGTCACAGCTTAAAAAAATGGGTGTGCTGCGTAATGTTGTTGGCCATTGCTTGAGTGGGAAAGGAGGAGGATTTCTCTTCTTTGGAGATCAAGCCTATGATGCTTCAACTTCACATGTAGTTTGGACTCCAATGTTGCATGACCTCAAGTAACTTTTCTTACTCTTCACATATATACATACTTCATCCGTCCCTGAAGGGGTTTCCCTTATTGACTCTTTGGGAAACTAAGGGAGGATATTTTTGTGTTGACTTTCCAAAAATATCCTTGATGTGATGGGTAAAAGTAAGATGTGATGGGTAGATTATTAGTTAAAAAGTATGATATGATAGGTAGGGTATTAAAAAGTAGGGGGGTAAAAGTGTTTTTTTAATATACAAGGGAACATCTTTTGGGGAGAACAAGAAAAAAGGGGGAGATGTTTAAGGGACGGAGGAAGTACTCCATCCGTCCCAAAAAGTTTGTTACGTTTAGAAAAAACTGTGTCCCGTAAAGTCCGTTACATTTCTATTAAAAAACCACTTTTACCCCTTACTTTTTCACACCCTACCTATCACATCATACCTTTTTTCTAATAATCTACCCATCACATCCTACTTTTACCCATCACATCAAGGGTATTTTTGGAAAGTCAATACCAAAATATCCCTCCCTTAATTTTCCAAAAAGTCAAACCGTCTCATTCTTTTTGGGACGGAGGGAGTATAATATATGCTCCCTAAAAAAATTTGCTCTTTTTTTTCTGTTCCAAAATTTTTTTCCTTGTCAATCAAAGTGCTCACTGCTAGTGATACATATGACGGCGACACAGGAAGCACTACTCACCTGGACCTGCAGAGCTGTTTTTTGATGGTACTCGTACAAATGTTAAGAATCTTCATGTAACCTTTGACAGTGGGAGTTCTTTTAGCTATCTACATTCTCACCCATACCAAACTTTAATTTCTTTGGTGAGCCAGCCAGCAGCCTTCCACAAATATGCAGATTATTTGTTTATTTATTTGATATGTCACAACCTTTAATTTAAATCACTCATTTGTGTATACGTACAGCTGGAGAAAGGACTAAGTGGGAAGCCCCTGAGCAGAGTAGATGACGACAATACCCTCCCACTATGCTGGAAGCAGGGAAATAATAAGCCTTTCAAAAGTTTGCAGGATGTCAAACAATACTTCAAACCTTTTTCACTTGGCTTTGCCAATCCTTGGTGGCATTTGTGGAATAATCCTTATTCTTATTTTGAAATCTCACCAGAATCATATCTTATCATCTCTGTAAGTGTTCTTCATTAACTTTCACCATTTAATTGAATCTGGCCATTTTAATTATTACTGTGAATTTCATCACTTGATATTAATTTAAACTCGATAATCTTAATGTAGCCTAAAGGCAATGTCTGTTTGGGGGTGCTAAACGGTACCGAACAAGGTGTAGGCGATACTAATATAATCGGAGGTAATATATATTGCCATGGCAAATTATGATAGCTAATATAATTATCCTTGTATGCATTGGTCCTAATTAATACTTCTGTTTCGGTTTTGTGTTTTTTTCCAGATATATCAATGCAAGATAAAATGGTGATTTATGACAACGAAAAGAATTCAATAGGATGGATCCCGGCGAATTGTGCTTATCCGCCAAATTTGAGACTTTGATCCTATTCGTCCACTACAAGTGCAACATTATGTATTTACTTATTCACTAATGCTAAAAAAAATTGAATTCTGCCAATGTGTAAGATTACAACTCAATTTACCTCCAATGTCCGGCTAGTTTCAAGGACGTCCCTTCTCAGATGAGGTTCATACTATTTTATTAAATACCACAAAGCTTACTTTATACAGAATGTACATCTTCAACTTGTGTACTTTTGTTTCACTATGTACACAATATCATTATAAATTAAACAACAAACATCTATTTGTAACAATGATCTTTTCAAGTCCCTAACAACGACACTAGCTAAAATCTTGTGATTTATTTTAAATTACTTATAAGTGCATGAACCGTAACAGGGAAAATACAGGTTGAGGTCAATCCCACTAAGACTTAATTATGTGAATTCTATTCTTGAGCTAAAGGGTATATTAGTATAATACCACGAAAACTGAAAAATTAATTAACTAATTAATTTTGGTTCTGCACCCTCTGGTGGCCTGAAAATTAAAAGTATTAGGAAATATATTTCAAAAATGTGATCAATCGGAGTCTAAAAACGTGATTGGTTTCAAAATCAGACTATTTATAAAACAACCCAAAATTCAATTATATAAAACAATTCTTCTGGGAAAATATTTTTATCGCAACTAACATACACACACACACACACACACATACATATATATGGGATTGACTCCAGTGAGATGACACCTTACGGTGAGATGACATACTACGGTCAGACGACGCAAAGCTCACCACTGCCCACTGCAAAGCTCACCAAGGACAACTACAAAGCTCATCAAATTCTAAGGCAAAACTCACCATATTTTTTCAACACTTTGAATTTTTTTGAAAAAATAAAATTAATGAAAGGGGTGCTGACTAGACTTTGACCGTTGACCGCGACCTTTGACCGCCGCCGCCTGCCGCCGGAATCCGCTGCCGGTCGCCAAAATCCGCTGCTGCTCCGCCGCCGCCGGTCGCTGGCAACCGCCGCCGCTGACCGGTGGTATGACCGGTGTTGCTTTTTTATTTTTTATTAATTTTAAATTTTCAAAATTTAAAAAAAAGATGATTTTTGGTGTTCAAAGTGGTGAGATTTACTTTATTTCTAGGTGAGCTTTGCATTGTCCATTGGTGAGCTTTGTAGTGTATGTAGTATGGTGAGCTTTGCGTCATTTCACCATAAGGTGTCATCTCACTGAAATCAATCTATATATGTGTGTGTGTGTGTGTATACTGATTGACTCTAGTGAGATGACACCTTACGGTGAGATGACATGCTTCGGTTAGATGACGCAAAGCTCACCACTGGCCACTGCAAAGCTCACCAAAGACAATTACAAAGCTCACCATATTTTTTCAACATTTTGAATTTTGATTGAAAAAAAACTAGACTTTGACCATTGACCGTTGACCATCACCAGCCGCTGCTGACCGGTGGTTGACCAGTGTTGCTATTTTATTTTTAATTATTTTTTTATTTTTCAAAATTAAAAAAGGTGAGTTTTGGTGTTCAAAGTGGTGAGCTTTGCTTTATTTCCAGATGAGCTTTACATTAGCCATTGGTGAGCTTTACAGTGTAATGTTGTGAGCTTTTCGTCATCTCACCGTAAGGTGTCATCTCACTAGAGTCAATCCCATATATATATATATATATATATATATATATATATATATATATATATATATATATATATATATATATATATATATATATATATATATATATATATATATATATATATATATATATATATTAATTTCATTAAGCAACAAAGGATCCCGCACTTGAATTGGGAACGAATTTTTTTTTCTTCCAGCTATAAATTGAAAAACTAAATGCAATGCCACAGAGGGGGATGGACTAGCAGCTTCAAGGCTTCATTTTTAGCTTCTTCTTTTACTTTATGTACACAAGTAAAATGGCTTCCGGCTTAAACCCAGAAATCATTCCTTTAATATTTCAATTTTCTTGTTTATTACATTGTAAAAATGTTGTTTTTTATTAAATATTTCTTGTTTTTGTATGTTTGTTCATGTTTAAAAATTTTGAAAATTCCAAAAAAATAATGGTTGGTGTTCATTTGCTTGGGTGTTTGTTTTTCTTTGAATATTTATATTAAATCCCTTATAAATGAGAACTGATTTATGCTAGTTTTCTTCAATTTTGTCTAAGTGGTTGAACTGGTTGAATTGTTAATTCAATTTCATAAGTAAGTTGGTATGTAGAACTCAGTTTTTGTTGAAGCTATTTTAGCTCTATAATATAGTTAAATGAATTCCAAATTTATACGTGATTCTTTGTTGTGCTTTGTGCTTGTTATTTTAAAGGTTTATGTACTTCTTAGCCACATATCTTGGACATTTTCCTTAAAATTCGTTATTGTGAATGTTTATGTTATTTTTTTGTTTATTATTTTCATTAAAATTGAGATTCTTTGAGTGCAGTAAACAATTGTTGGTTTATTGAAAATATGTTGTGTTCCCTATGTGAATAGAAAAACGTCATTGGTTTGAAAAGTTAATGAAAATCTGTAGAATATGCTCATCATTAGAAATTAAATTTTTTTAAAATACATAATTTATTGGCAGATTTATGAATAGATTATGTATGAGAGTTGAATGCATAATATATTCTCTCTTTTATCGTTCATCTCCAATTTCAATAAACTCATCCCTTAGAAACCACCCGGTATGGTTTCTAGGATTGGAAAGTGTCAGCAAAGAAGAATCCAAAAGAGCTTGGTTGTAGCGACCATGTTCAACGGAGAATTATTGGAGATACTTGAGTAATTCATCCAGAATACTACACGACAAAGAAGCCACCTTCTTCACTAGGTGACAAGATAACTAGAGGACAGAGGCAATCACCTCACACCACTCAGAAACGTGCCTTGACATGGATGTGCGGCCCTTGTCTTCTTTTACTTACTATAAATGCCTGTGTAACCCTCAAAGGAAAAGATTCGATTTGTTTTCACTAAACTCCCGTGTAAAAGCTCCCGTGCACTCTACTATATTCGAAATATTAATTAGGCTACAGATATTTCCACCTACAATCCTCCTAGTTACTTAGAGTGTTTTTACCACTTACTTTCGTGAATCTAGTAAACAATCCTACACCCGGTCTAGTATTGTTTACTCGGTTAGGTAATTTACACCATCATTTTTTGGCGCCAACCGTGGGACCATTAAGGTTTCTTTTCTCGTCCATACACAAACCAACTCGCAAAACACCACTTTGAGAATGTCTTCAAGTCAGCTGAACAACGCTACTTCTGCCCCGCTGCAAGCCACCACTGAGGGAGTAATCATCCCCATGGTTGTTCCTCAACCGGAAAATTCAGCATCTGTGATGTCGATGAGTTTGAGTCCCATCCCTACACCAAGCATGGTTGCGCCATTCGTAGTCCTCGTCCCTTCTGCTGGGCCAAGGGTCACGTTTCCTCAAAACATGACCCAATTTTTGAACGACCCAGCCAACTTGCAGGCTATTCAGGTATGAGATGGTATTAACATCGCTGGGAAGGCCATGTTCTCTTTTCCAGAAGCCACCTTCCCATTGATGGGAAAATGCAAACATCGCTGGGAAGGCAGCCTTGGGTCCTTCCTTGCTTTCCAGTGGCGACCTTCCCATCGATGGGTAGATCCTACCATCGCTGGGAAGGCACCTGCATTTCAAAAATTCAGAGCCGTTGGGCACCACATTAATTGCCCAACAGCTATATTTTTGAATCCAAACGGCCTAATCTCCCTTTCCCTATATATATCCCTCATATTTGCTCATTCTAATACACCATTAACATCATAATTTCATTCCTTGATCCTAATCTCAACATTTCTTCAATCTTTCTTCAAAAACGCCTTAATCATGGCCGGAGGAAGATAAAAGTCTAAGGCTTCCAAGAAGAAAAGCACCGCCGAACCCTCAAGTTCCGCGCCTCCTCCGTTCCCATATTTGGACGGATAATTTCTTGAGTTCGGGTCGGAGGAAGAACTAACACGCTTCCTCACTCACTTTGCCAAGCGCCCGATCTCTCCACCTCGCGTGCTCCCGGAGTTGTTTCCCCAAGACAAAGGGTACCACGACCTTGACAACCAACTCCAAGTGTCGGGTTTGTGGCCATTCGTCTCCAAGAGCCGCTCGAGCTTCAATCCCGCCTTCGTCCGGGCTTTCTACTCCAATCTCCGCCGTGACGGCGGACACCATTCGCAGCAGCATCAATCTCTACGACATAGAGATTGATTTGCCTACCTTCGCTCGGGTCGCAGGGCTGCCCATCCGCGGTGACAACATCGCAACCTATGGTGGCGACGATTGGATCCTCAACAACGAGGTGGTCGTCATTCGTGAGCTTGGGATCACCAACTTGATCCGCCACAGCGGCACACCGACGATTCACTCGGCCCCACCGGACAAGCGCCTCCTCCTCTACATCATCACCCGGATTCTCCGCCCCCGGGACAGCAGCCATACCTCGCTCTTCAACGAGGACTTGAAGGCGATTCATGCCATCATCCACGGCGCCTCCATCAATTGGGCGAAATTCGTGATGATCCACATGGCGGATTGCGCCTCCATCGCCACTGAGCGGAGCTTGCCATACGCCTTCCTCGTCATGGACCTCATCATCTCCGCCGACATCTCCATCGCCGGCCCGGATACGAAGATGACAAAGATTTGGATAATTCAAGACAGCACCTTCCGGAAGAAGTCCGGAGACCGGGACGGCGCAGGCCCAAGTCGTGCACCAGCCCCCGCTCCCGCCAAGGTCTCTCTGCAATCCATAGCCGATACTCTGAATCGGCTAACCCTCACAGTAGACGGCATGGGGCAGTCAATCGAGCGGATGGACTAGACGCTGCAACGCCAACACCACGACATGACGGCGTTCTTCCGCGGCGTCAACTACGTCCTGCCGCCCTTTGACAGCACCTTCCTCGGCCAAAACTATGAAGGCGAGGACGAGGAGGATAACTCCTATGCACCATCCTCCTCCCCCGACGAGGCCGACTTTGAAGATGCGGTCGACGGCGATCCCATGGGCGTCGAGGACGACGAGGACGCCGATGCTTAGACTTCTCTTTTCTCTTCTTCCTATGATTGTGTTTCTTATTTTTTTCTTCCATTCCGTTGTATTCCGCATTTCCCTTTTTCATGAATAAAAGTTTACTTTTACAATTCTAAAGTTTACTTTTAATTCTTTTTGTTAATGTCAAAAGGGGGAAGATATTAAGGTTATGCATAAACTAAGGGGGATTTTTTTTTGTAAAATAGCATCTATTAAGGGGGAACATCCTTTTCAAAATAATCCTCCTATGCATAACCTCGTCTCGTTTGCCATTATCAAAAAGGGAGAAATTGTTGAAACACGGGCTTGTCACGTTTTAGTACTAAAGCCGTGTTCGTTTTTGTAACAGGTTTTGATAATGCCAAACCGCCGTGATCAAGTCAAACATTGAATATACAAGGCGAAGAATGAAGATAAGAGCAAGAGCTAAACGAAGACCAAGAACGAAGACCTTAATCATAGTATTGAGTCGGTCTTTATTGTGATCAAGACCGACCCAATCTTTACACTTTGGCTCTTTAGGCTAAAAACTCTCATTGCATTTCATACATCATAAAAATGGTTTTAAACTTGTTTAAGTCATTAAAAAACCGCTTGGTGTTCGCCCAAACCAAAAACCAAGCCAGCCAGTGTTCGGCTTTCAGAAACCAGCGTTCGGCTTTCGGTTGTCGGGTTTGGTTTTTGGCATCCGAACCAACCAAGTGGTTTTCAGCATTTTATGATCTTGTTTCACTCTTTGGCATGTTTAAACGGTTCTCCAACAAAAACACCTTGAAAACCATCTCTCGCTTTTAGTCGTTTGACAAAAACCACGCAAAACGGCGTAAACTTGGCTAGCCGTGGTTTTTACTCAAATGACGTGATTTTTAAAGTGTCTCACTTGATTTCTTAGCCAAATACATCAAATAAGTGTTTTAAACACTTAGTTTTTATTTTGGAGAACTTTGGATTTTTTGGTCGGTTTTTGCATCGGTTGGCTAGGCCGTGGTTAAGGCAAAAACCATAGGTTTTTGGCTAACCACCCACCCAGCGATGGGAAGAACATCCCATCGATGGGTAAGTAGCCCCTTAGCCAAACCAACTTCCAGAACCATGCCAAACAGCGATGGGAAGCTCTACCCATCGCTGTTCAAGCCTTGGTCCAATATTATCACAAGGCAGAATGCCCTTACCCAGCGATGGGAAGCTTTACCCATCGATGGGAACCCAGCGATGGGAAGGCTTAACCATCGATGGGAAGGCATGACCGTTGGGAGTCATTTAAGGCTGATTCTTTCCTTATTTGAAAGTCAACCTCCCACCCAGCGATGGGAAGCTTGTACCCATCGATGGGTAGGTAACCGTTGGCTTCAAAACTGAAGGAAAATTGGCTTACCAGCGATGGGTAAGTGCCAAACATCGATGGGAAGCCAATATCCTGCAGATTCCAAATTTATTCAATCCCTTAAATCAAGCCAATCACCTCTTTAATGCATTGGTCCGTTGGAGCCTATTTTGGCACTATAAAAAGGGGTGTTTGGGTCTGCTTTACACATCAATTCACTTCACAATATTCATACTTTCATTGCATTCAAATAACATCATTTTCCATAGCTTTCTAGAGCCAATTTGTGTGAAGTTTGAGTTGTTCTTGAGCGTATATATTTTACTCATATCCACTCTTAAGGAGAGTCTTGTTCTTGAGTGTCTTAGTGTTGTATACACGTTAAGGAAGCTTGTTTCCCTTGGTTGTACGAAGGAAAGGTATTTTCCTTCGGGTTGAAGTCTTGGAGTGCGGTATCTCCGAGCAAGGTTGTTGAGGCTCGTGGGACTCGAGTTCTCAGGTTGTAACGGTTTGTTAAGCACCCGTAAGCTTAACGGAAGTAGTGTAGCTCGAGAGAGTCTCTCGGGAGACTGGATTAGCCACACGTTGTGGTGAACCAGTATAAATCTTGGTGTGCTCCCTTTACGCTTTCAACGCTCTTTACTTTTCACGTTCTTAATTTTTTATTCCTGCGATTTCTACGATCAAACGCTATTCACCCCCCCTCTAGCGTTGGTCACTTATTCTAACAATTGGTATCAAAGCCTAACTCACGTCCAAACTTAACCGTTTGAGAGTAAAGCGATCATGGGTTCTTCTTCTAGAAATTTGTATGCAGGAATAGGTGAAGGGCAATCAACCACACGGCCACCTCTTTTTGATGGAACCAATTATACATATTGGAAAGAACGAATGAGAATCTATATTCGTTCCACGAACTTCCAATTATGGTTGGTTATCAAAAACGGGGAAGAGGTACCGATGAAGAAAGTCGGAGACAAGTTGATCCCCAAGACCGAAGACGAGTTTGATGCCGAGGACATAAAAAAGGTCGAGAATTATGCAAAAGCAATAAACATGCTTTATTGTGCCGTAAATCCTGATGACTACCGCAAGATCTCTTGTTGCTCAACCGCCAAAGAGATGTGGGATAAACTTGAGGTGACGTACGAAGGAACGGACCAAGTACGTGAAGCCAAGATTGACTTCCTCACCCAAGAATATGAGATGTTCAGGATGAAGGAGCACGAGAATATCGATGATATGTTCGACCGTTTTTCCAAGATAGTCAACGATCTTCATGCACTAAAGAAGACTTACACCGACAGGGATCTTGTGCGAAAGATCCTACGGAGCTTGACATCCGAATGGCGATCCAAGGCCGATGCCATATATGAGTCAATCGGCACATCAACTGTCACCATCGACGGTTTAAGAGGTAATTTAAAAACTTATGAATCTACTATACTTAACCCATCTTTGAATGACCAGAGAAAAGGCATAGCATTAAAAGCCTCCAAAGAACCGACAATGAATGACTCAAGCGACGAAGATGAAGTCAAGCTAATCATGAAGAAGTTTTGCAAACTTCTAAAGAAAGAGAAGGTTGAGGATGGCCCTGTGTGCTATGGATGTGGTGAAGCCGGGCACATCAAGA
Source organism: Cuscuta australis (assembly GCA_003260385.1). NCBI lineage: Eukaryota > Viridiplantae > Streptophyta > Magnoliopsida > Solanales > Convolvulaceae > Cuscuta > Cuscuta australis. The sequence goes on from NQVE01000196.1 coordinate 1,592,527, forward strand.
ACAAATGCCCGAAAAGCGGAAGGAATGCTCGACACTTCAAAAGGCAAAGGGCATATATCTCTTGGGGTGGCGACTCCGGAGACGAGTCAACCGATCAAGACGAGGATGAAACTTCCAACCTCTGTCTCATCGCGCACGAAGACCAAACCGACGATGTACAAGAGGTATGTACCATTTCTTCCGACTCTTACACCTTTGAAGAAATGCAAGAAGCACTTCATGAACTTTATGATAAATTTGTTAGCGCTTCTAAAATCAACAAATCGTTAAAGAAACGCCTCTCCACTCTTGAAAATGATTTTGAAAATCTGGAAAAAGATAATGAGAAGTTAAAACAAGAGAATAAATTTAATGGCAAAAGAAGCGCCGACAAACCAGAAAATTCCTCAAATGAATGTGAATGTTGCAAAGCTTTAGAGGAACAAGTCACAAAACTTGAGAGTACGGTCAAGAAATTTAATACTCCACACAAAGATCTTAATTTACTCCTTGACACCATGCATTTTTCTAAAGAAGGAATAGGTTTTAATAAAAACGAAACTAAGGATAAAGAAAACGTTGAGCAAACACCTAGACAACCTCCTAAGGCTCAACATAAGAAAGCTAAAAATCAAGTAAATAGAAAACCTAGTCAATCTAAGAACACTAGACAACCTAGACAAAAACCTAGGAATGAAAACGTTCATGGTAGACAACCTAAGAAAAATTATCAAAATGTTTTTGTGCATAAAAATATTTTTCTCAAAATAGAAGAGACAATATGAGAACACCTAGAAATGATCCTTTTGAAAACATGCATAAACCATCCTTTTCTCAAATAGGACAAACATGGTTAGGCCCCCTAGCTATTATCAACCTAGGCATATGTTCAACCCAAATGTAGTATGCCATTATTGCAATAGGGTAGGACATATAGCTCCCGTGTGTTTCACTAGACATAGGCACTTGACCTTTAATGAAACACACACCATATTTAGTGCTGACGAAAAGAAATCCTTTGGAAAAGGATATTCGAATCATAAACAATCTCCACAGGATAGTGCACAAAATAAACCGTATTATTTCTTCTACTTTGACGAAAAGAAGAAAGTCCACATTCCGTTACCAGAACCAACACAGACCACACCGAGATATCGGCACTCCGTTTGGGTAGACTGGAACCCGCCAACCACTAGACAATGGGTTGGCCAAGGTAACTCCTAAACAATCATTTAATTGTGTGTGTGTGTGTATGTGTGTGTGAATTTTGGGTGTGTGTGTGGGCAATAAAGGTCAACTAACCCCCAAGGACCCATAGACATACTTTGGGTACCAAAGTGTTATTTTTTTTGCAGGGACGGTTCAAAGTGAAGAATTCTGGAAATCAGGGGGAACCAGCGATGGGTGGACATCCCATCGCTGGGAGGGAAGTTTTTTTTTTCCAGAACCCCTCTTCCCATCGATGGGTGCTTCTTCCCATCGATGGGTAATTGACTCTAATTTTTTTAAAAATACTTAACGGATTTCCAGAACACCCTAACCCATCGATGGGTACTTTGTCCCATCGCTGGGTGAAGGACTTTTATCAAATTTTTTTTTCAGAACCTCCCAACCCATCGATGGGAACTTTCTCCCATCGCTGGGTGTTTGACTTAAATTTTTTAACAGATTTCCAGAACGCCTTTACCCATCGATGGGTAGTTTATCCCATCGCTGGGTGAGTTCCTGTTTTTGTTTCAGAACCTCCAAACCCATCGATGGGAAGTTCCTCCCATCGCTGGGTATTTGACACTATTTTTTTTTTTTAAAAAATTCTTTAACGGATTTTCAAAAATACCAAACCAGCGATGAGATGGTATTAACATCGCTGGGAAGGCCATGTTCTCTTTTCCAGAAGCCACATTCCCATCGTTGGGAAAATGCAAACATCGCTGGGGAGGCAGCCTTGGGTCCTTCCTTTCTTTCCAGTGGCGACCTTCCCATCGATGGGTAGATCCTACCATCGCTGGGAAGGCACCTGCATTTCAAAAATTCAGAGCCGTTGGGCACCACATTAATTGCCCAACAGCTATATTTTTGAATCCAAACGGCCTAATCTCCCTTTCCCTATATATATCCCTCATATTTGCTCATTCTAATACACCATTAACATCATAATTTCATTCCTTGATCCTAATCTCAACATTTCTTCAGTCTTTCTTCAAAAACGCCTTAATCATGGCCGGAGGAAGATAAAAGTCTAAGGCTTCCAAGAAGAAAAGCACCGCCGAACCCTCAAGTTCCGCGCCTCCTCCGTTCCCATATTTGGACGGATAATTTCTTGAGTTCGGGTCGGAGGAAGAACTAACACGCTTCCTCACTCACTTTGCCAAGCGCCCGATCTCTCCACCTCGCGTGCTCCCGGAGTTGTTTCCCCAAGACAAAGGGTACCACGACCTTGACAACCAACTCCAAGTGTCGGGTTTGTGGCCATTCGTCTCCAAGAGCCGCTCGAGCTTCAATCCCGCCTTCGTCCGGGCTTTCTACTCCAATCTCCGCCGTGACGGGGACACCATTCGCAGCAGCATCAATCTCTACGACATAGAGATTGATTTGCCTACCTTCGCTCGGGTCGCAGGGCTGCCCATCCGCGGTGACAACATCGCAACCTATGGTGGCGACGATTGGATCCTCAACAACGAGGTGGTCGTCATTCGTGAGCTTGGGATCACCAACTTGATCCGCCACAGCGGCACACCGACGATTCACTCGGCCCCACCGGACAAGCGCCTCCTCCTCTACATCATCACCCGGATTCTCCGCCCCCGGGACAGCAGCCATACCTCGCTCTTCAACGAGGACTTGAAGGCGATTCATGCCATCATCCACGGCGCCTCCATCAATTGGGCGAAATTCGTGATGATCCACATGGCGGATTGCGCCTCCATCGCCACTGAGCGGAGCTTGCCATACGCCTTCCTCGTCATGGACCTCATCATCTCCGCCGACATCTCCATCGCCGGCCCGGATACGAAGATGACAAAGATTTGGATAATTCAAGACAGCACCTTCCGGAAGAAGTCCGGAGACCGGGACGGCGCAGGCCCAAGTCGTGCACCAGCCCCCGCTCCCGCCAAGGTCTCTCTGCAATCCATAGCCGATACTCTGAATCGGCTAACCCTCACAGTAGACGGCATGGGGCAGTCAATCGAGCGGATGGACTAGACGCTGCAACGCCAACACCACGACATGACGGCGTTCTTCCGCGGCGTCAACTACGTCCTGCCGCCCTTTGACAGCACCTTCCTCGGCCAAAACTATGAAGGCGAGGACGAGGAGGATAACTCCTATGCACCATCCTCCTCCCCCGACGAGGCCGACTTTGAAGATGCGGTCGACGGCGATCCCATGGGCGTCGAGGACGACGAGGACGCCGATGCTTAGACTTCTCTTTTCTCTTCTTCCTATGATTGTGTTTCTTATTTTTTTCTTCCATTCCGTTGTATTCCGCATTTCCCTTTTTCATGAATAAAAGTTTACTTTTACAATTCTAAAGTTTACTTTTAATTCTTTTTGTTAATGTCAAAAGGGGAAGATATTAAGGTTATGCATAAACTAAGGGGGATTTTTTTTTGTAAAATAGCATCTATTAAGGGGGAACATCCTTTTCAAAATAATCCTCCTATGCATAACCTCGTCTCGTTTGCCATTATCAAAAAGGGAGAAATTGTTGAAACACGGGCTTGTCACGTTTTAGTACTAAAGCCGTGTTCGTTTTTGTAACAGGTTTTGATAATGCCAAACCGCCGTGATCAAGTCAAACATTGAATATACAAGGCGAAGAATGAAGATAAGAGCAAGAGCTAAACGAAGACCAAGAACGAAGACCTTAATCATAGTATTGAGTCGGTCTTTATTGTGATCAAGACCGACCCAATCTTTACACTTTGGCTCTTTAGGCTAAAAACTCTCATTGCATTTCATACATCATAAAAATGGTTTTAAACTTGTTTAAGTCATTAAAAAACCGCTTGGTGTTCGCCCAAACCAAAAACCAAGCCAGCCAGTGTTCGGCTTTCAGAAACCAGCGTTCGGCTTTCGGTTGTCGGGTTTGGTTTTTGGCATCCGAACCAACCAAGTGGTTTTCAGCATTTTATGATCTTGTTTCACTCTTTGGCATGTTTAAACGGTTCTCCAACAAAAACACCTTGAAAACCATCTCTCGCTTTTAGTCGTTTGACAAAAACCACGCAAAACGGCGTAAACTTGGCTAGCCGTGGTTTTTACTCAAATGACGTGATTTTTAAAGTGTCTCACTTGATTTCTTAGCCAAATACATCAAATAAGTGTTTTAAACACTTAGTTTTTATTTTGGAGAACTTTGGATTTTTTGGTCGGTTTTTGCATCGGTTGGCTAGGCCGTGGTTAAGGCAAAAACCATAGGTTTTTGGCTAACCACCCACCCAGCGATGGGAAGAACATCCCATCGATGGGTAAGTAGCCCCTTAGCCAAACCAACTTCCAGAACCATGCCAAACAGCGATGGGAAGCTCTACCCATCGCTGTTCAAGCCTTGGTCCAATATTATCACAAGGCAGAATGCCCTTACCCAGCGATGGGAAGCTTTACCCATCGATGGGAACCCAGCGATGGGAAGGCTTAACCATCGATGGGAAGGCATGACCGTTGGGAGTCATTTAAGGCTGATTCTTTCCTTATTTGAAAGTCAACCTCCCACCCAGCGATGGGAAGCTTGTACCCATCGATGGGTAGGTAACCGTTGGCTTCAAAACTGAAGGAAAATTGGCTTACCAGCGATGGGTAAGTGCCAAACATCGATGGGAAGCCAATATCCTGCAGATTCCAAATTTATTCAATCCCTTAAATCAAGCCAATCACCTCTTTAATGCATTGGTCCGTTGGAGCCTATTTTGGCACTATAAAAAGGGGTGTTTGGGTCTGCTTTACACATCAATTCACTTCACAATATTCATACTTTCATTGCATTCAAATAACATCATTTTCCATAGCTTTCTAGAGCCAATTTGTGTGAAGTTTGAGTTGTTCTTGAGCGTATATATTTTACTCATATCCACTCTTAAGGAGAGTCTTGTTCTTGAGTGTCTTAGTGTTGTATACACGTTAAGGGAAGCTTGTTTCCCTTGGTTGTACGAAGGAAAGGTATTTTCCTTCGGGTTGAAGTCTTGGAGTGCGGTATCTCCGAGCAAGGTTGTTGAGGCTCGTGGGACTCGAGTTCTCAGGTTGTAACGGTTTGTTAAGCACCCGTAAGCTTAACGGAAGTAGTGTAGCTCGAGAGAGTCTCTCGGGAGACTGGATTAGCCACACGTTGTGGTGAACCAGTATAAATCTTGGTGTGCTCCCTTTACGCTTTCAACGCTCTTTACTTTTCACGTTCTTAATTTTTTATTCCTGCGATTTCTACGATCAAACGCTATTCACCCCCCCTCTAGCGTTGGTCACTTATTCTAACAATGAAACACCGGGCATCAACAAAGTTCAGGCTGTGATCTCCATGCCCCACCTATGCATGAAGTTCCACACACCGGGTGGTGTGAGCAAAGTACGATGAGATCAAAGAAACGCCCGGGAGTGCTATGCCCGGGCAATGAAGAAGAGGGCAAAGGGGGTCAACGTCATCTCCCAAGAAATCACTAAGGTGGAAACCCGGGAGAAAATAGAACCCGAGGCTGAAACGATGGATATCAAACTCCACCCGGGTGATCCCTCGAGGACAGTCAGAATCGGAGCAAACCTATCCAAGGACCTCAAGGAAGAAATAACTCGGGTCCTCCAGGAGTATGCAGGCATATTCGCATGGAGCGTGGCATATTCTGAGATTTTATCCGGAAGGAGGTGAAGGATCTCCTCAGTGTTGGTGATACGTGGAGGATGTGTGTGGACTATGCAGACTTAAACAAAGCCTGTCCTATGGATTCATATCCTCTACCCAGCCCGGATCAAATGGTAGATGAAACTTCCAGGTGTGAACTTTTAAGTTTCATGGACGCCTTCAAGAGCTACCACCAGATTTACATGCCAAAGGAGGACGAGGAAAAGATGTCATTCCTCACACCCGAAGGTACCTACTATTACCGAGTAATGGCATTCGGCTTGAAAACTCAGGAGCCACTTACCGGCGCATGGTAAACAAGCTTTTCAAGCCTCTGCTTGGGAAGACCATGGAAGCTTACGTGGATGACATGCTGATCAAGAGCCAGGTATCTCTCAACCACCCGGCTGATATGCGAAAGTCCTTAGAGATCATGGCAATGTACAACCTCTAGTTGAATCCCAAGAAATGCGTCTTCGTGGTTCGTACCGGTAAGTTCTTGGGATTCATGGTGACCAGGAAGTATATAGAGCCCAACCCGAAGAAAATTCAGGCAATCGCTGAGATGCAATCCCCGAGATTTATAACTTCTGTTCAATTTAAGTTTTGCCATGTACCGAGTAATATGTTTACATGGGAAAACCTACTCCTGACATGCAATATTAGAATCCATCATAGTTAATATATGACACCGGTTTACTTCTTACCTTGCATTGTGCGAGTTAAAATCTACTCGGTAGTAACAAACTACTAGGTTCAAACAGGTCTATTTCCCCTACATCCAGAATGCAACAACATACTACATCTTTTTTGTTTCTCCTCCTCAATAAGAGTTGTTTCCTTTTCCCCAGCAAAATGAATAAAATAAAATCAAAATAAAGCGCAAGTTATAATGATATTTTAGTTGAGCGCCTTGTCAATTTCTTCCGCGTGCTCTCGAAGTACATGCCACTGCAAACGAGAGAAAAGTTAAATGCTTTTGCATTAACGTAACCCACATTAATTGTAAATAATGTGACAACAATGGATTGAAGAAAAAAAAAGGTAATTGTGCAATACCTGTTCCATGGGTAATGAAATGCCTGGATAATGAAAATGAATTATGAGAAAATATACTCTTTGGCAGAAAATCTCATGCAAACAAATCAAAACAAAGAATGCTCTTTGACAAAGTTCTTGAACACACAGCACATATAATTATTTTTAGTAATTAGAAGTTATTCTGGTGATTAAGCCACCAAGTTCTTTATGGCTTAGTATTGCTATGCTCTTTGACAAAGTTCTCTATGGCTTAGTATTGCTAAGGTCTGATTCTACCAACAAAAGACAACAACTTTCAATGCATCTTATGTTGTCTCCAACTTAAGATCCAATCATCCCATCAGCATAATCTGGAAAACTAAGTCATGATTTTGAATGGGTTTGTCCTCTACACTATCGAATGCATCATAAGACCAAATTCCTTAGCACCCCCTATGATTTTGCAACTATCCACCTGCCAAATAGCATCAAGTCAACCACAACAACAAAACTGAATCTATGAATCATGTCTTGAATCCCACAAAGAGTCTAAAAATGCATCTCCTTGTACCCACCCTTTCCATAAATTATTCTGATATTCTTTAAAACAATTCTCCACCCATTGGTCCACTTAAGTATGTGTGCATTCAAATGTTCTAACCCTCCAACAACTGCTATTTCAAGATTTCATTATAAAAAGGAGGTCAAGGGTAAACATAAAAGTAGATGGCAGAGAGTAGTCATCCTCCTTAAAAGTTGAAAAATCAAAATACAAAAAAAATCCCATGTTAATGTGCATTTTTTACCAGAAAACGCAGCAGCTCAACGGAGGATAGCATTTTGCAAAAAATACACTGCGCACTTGTGAATGCCAGAATATGAACAATCTAATAATTGACAGCATAACATGTGATTTTATTTAATAGCAAGGCAATCAATCTTCAATGTTGACTAACATGGTAATAGCTACTAATCCCTCCGTCCAAATTTATGGTTCAAATTTTCCTTATTTTGGGTGTCACAAAGATTCTCATTGGATTGTGAGAGGCTAATATATGTAATTCACTTTTAAAAATTACCCAATTTTACTTGTGTTAATTTGCATGGGATTCTTATGCTAACGTTGCTAGGGGGAGTAGTTAGTTTACTTAGTTACAAATTTATGAAAGACGAGAGGTGAGAGGTGGGCATCCTAAAGCCAAATGAGTACAAAATGATTGTGTGTGTAGATTCATATATAGCATATATAAGTAGAAGGTAGTATTTATCATTATTAGGTATTAACTATCAAGTGTTGGAAACAAACTTTCTACTTTTTTCTAGGGATAAGGTCAACATACACCATACACACAACCTCCCTAGACCCTATTCTGAGGGATCCAACTAGATAGTTTGTTTATTTTCTTGGGTATTAAGTATAGGGATTTTGCTCAAAAAAAAGTATAGGGATTATATTATCTGAATATTTATATTGTACTATATATTTAGAAGGTACTATATATAGTATCAAATTCAAAGGATATAAGACAATTTGTTTTTATAAATGACAAACAAATGCAACGAACACAATTCAAACTAATTATGAATCTATAATTAAAAGCATCCTCTGCTCAAAACCAAATTAAAATTGACAATTACATGTTATAATAAAAAATTACTCCGTATCATTTTTATTGATACCTAAAAAATTAACCATCACACCAAAGGTGTGTAAAAACAAAAGCCGGCAAATTGATAATAACAAAACTGCAAGCATAAGAAACAGTGATGGGAAAGGGAAAAACAGAGAACCAAATTACAACATATCAAATAAACCTACGGAGATCATCTACAGTGGCTGAGGGAGGCGCAGGTTGTTTCTGCTTCAAATCCACACATAATCGCATCAGTTGCTAGGGTTTATTTGTAAATAGTAAGCCCATATCCCCAAGTCATTTCCTATAATGTTCAACACAGCAATGATTGTGCCTGAGGTGACTCAGACATATGCCTTAGACTTAGACCTAGAAAGGAAGCGACAAAGGCACACCAGGCACTTCACCTCTTGGAGATCGCCTAGCCTGACTTCATTCAGGCACTACATGCATGCCTCCTCGCCTCGGGTGACTCGTGTACTCACCCTTAATAACCATGGTTAGTTTATTTAGTGACATGAAGTATATCTAATTTATCCACACCAGTATAATGTGTCAGCACTCAGCCTAGCATTGCACTGGTTTTAAATTTTGACCATACTTGGTTATAAAATACTTTCTTCCTGCCACAATTAACTAATTTGACTTGAAGCTTTTTTAAAAGAATATGTGATGTGTAGTTGAGATTTATACAAGTACAGAGAAACAACAATAAAAGATAACTTTAAAATCAAAGAAAGAGGAAGGCAATAAAACAGATGCAATGGGAGTATACCAACTAAGCGGGGAGTTTTTTTAATCCATTCTTATTCGCCTAGCAATTAGAACTGAACTCCCAAAACCTAATTTCGCAGTTATATGTGCCAGATACCAAGAAATATATCCATAATATCATTCATTTCAAAACATTGAAATTCACATAATCAGAATAATGAATAAAAAGTCCCATTGAAAGAATAAATCATACCCTTTTTGCCAGGCATCTGTTTTCCATCTTTCACATAAAACTCGCGGATATCAAGCACAGGCTTCCCCTGCCAGATCCTCACAGAAACCCTACGGTTCTTCGAAAGCTACAAAATCCATACCACAAAACACGATTACTGTGTGCTACAGACATGGATTCCACACATAAGCGGTATAAGGCATACCTCGCACACGACGATCCCGTCGGACTCATCAGACTCGTCAGTCTTAGTAGTCTTCTTAGGGCGGTCTTCGCCTTCGAAGGCACGGCTCTCGTCTTCCTTTCGCTTCTCGAACCTTCTGGACATTCTCTGTCTCTCTAGTCTCTGCTCGAGTAGGGTTCCCGATTTTTTAAGTTTTTTCTAGAGAGAAACCGCAGAAGTGACTATGGGCAATGGGCGCCATTCCCAAAACCCTTATCTAAGCCATTTTAAAAAAAAAACCAAAATTACTTTCCATACTTTTTGGAAGTAAAAAAAAGGCTAAATTCTACTGTCCTTTAAGTTTTTGCGTCAGGTTAGTCCTTCAACTTTGGCTTTGTTTGGTAACAGTGTTTTCGATTAGCGTTAGCGTTTTGGATAAAATTTTAACGGTACAGATTAATTCTGAAAACGCTAACGCTAAAGGCTACCGTCGGATAGCTTTTTCAAAACTTTAACGCTAATCTCTGACGCTGATGCCAAACAGGGCCTTTATAAAGTTCATGAATAGTCCTTCAAGTCACGTTAATATTGCACAATTGGTCCTTCCGTTAAGTTTTCCGTTAATCCATGCATTTTCCTCATTTTTCATGATAAATACACGTAAGAAATCCTCTCTTCTTCGCACAATTGAGTCATATTTCATGTACGAAACTTAGATGCACTCATACTAGCAATGATTTGGGGACACCATAACATTTTCTTTTTTTGAAATGGGTCCAAAATAGTTTTATAGTCTAGGGGTGACCAAGGACCGAACCGATTCCGATATTTCTCAAAAAAACCGAGAATACCGAACCGATAAAGTACCGCAAAGTAATCAAACCGTACTGAACCGAACAGTCGGTCCGGTATTTAGGAATGGTACGAAGTTACTTCCCATACCGAAATTCCGGAACCGATTTAGTTTAATTTCATTATGTGTAAGTTGCACTTTAATAAGAGTTTTTTATTTTTTGTAGATGAGTATAAGAATATTAACAAACATTTGAAATAATACTTTGTTATCACTCGTTCTCTTTAGTTTGTGAAATATAAACTAACTTTCATAAGCATTTCTTGCGTTTTATTTTTTCATTTTTAAATTTTTTTTATCTTTCTTTGGTGAAATGTACTTTCGGTTTTTCAAAAATAAAATGTTTTGTTACATTTTATGGTGTAAATTAGGTACGTATATATTCATCCCGATTTGTACCAAACCGATACCGAACCATAACGAATCATACCGAACCGATGTTTCGAGATCGGGATCAGTAGAACATAAAATCTCATACTGAACCGAAATATTTGGTACGGTATCGGTACGAACAAAATACCGTACTATACTCTACCACGCTCATCCCTATTATAATCTCATACTGAACCGAAATATTTGGTTTGGTATCGGTACGAACAAAATATCGTACCATACCCTACCACGCTCATCCTGCCAAATTGCGCAGAAATCCACCCGGCAACGCACGGGTCACACACTCACACCACATAACACATGGCATCCTAGAGCGGTCAGCCCGTTGCGAGGAATCTCTGGCGGTTGGGATAGCTTAAGGCTACCACGTGGACTCCGAGGAGGAATTGGATTTGTTTTCCTAATTATTGCCAATAATTATTTTTAAATAAATACAGATAGAAATTCGTAATTGCCTGCCCATTAAGGATTTTTCTTGTTTTTCCTTCTAACCCATTTAGTTCGCTTCCGGCTCACGGATTAAACTACGAATTCTCTCTTTCCTTGAGAATCCCTTCGATATCTCCCATATCAGGTCGTCATTCGAGCCGTTTGGAGAGTTCTCCTTCCTTTTCACTTTATCTGTAGCGCCATTGATGGACGTTAACAATAATCGGAGGCCGGCCCAAGCTCAGGGCGGCGACGCGGCCGCTCCCGCACCGGCGGCGGCCAGAGTAGCTGCGGAGACTGGAGATTGGCGCTCTCAGCTCTCACAAGAATCTAGGCAGAAGGTCGTCAACAGGATGTAAGCATCCGACGCTGTTTTTTTGTGTTATGCATGAGATATATCTGGCCATATATGGCGAGTTGAATATTATAATTATAAATACAATTATTATTGGGGTTCGATCAGGTTGGATTGACTGTCTGAGATTACCTGCGCTTGATGTAAATGATATTTGTCTCATCTTTGTTACCCTCTGTGTGGACGAAGGCTGATTGATAATGGTAAATATATATAGGATCACATCCTGTTGGATGAATTGATTTTTTTTAGTCGTTTAGGGCTTGCAATTGTTTTGTTGTTAAGGTGATCATAGAAATTCTATTGCCGCTTTTGGTGATGACTATTTGAATGCTTCTCTTATTCGTGTAGGAATATTATTCCCATCTCTGTTACCCTAATTATGATGGGTATATTTAGTCGTATATATATATATATTTACTGCATGTGATTGATGCATGTAGAGTCGAAATTCTGAAGATGCATATTCCCTCATCTGAGGGGATTCACGAGCTTAAGAGTGTGGCAATGAAGTACGAAGAAAAGATTTATGTTTCTGCTACAAATCAGGTGCGTCTACTAACTTAACTAGGAGTAGTTATGTTACTGGTTAACTATTTTGTTTTTAATTACTTGCAACCAAAATGTGATTTGTGTAATCTTAGTCATGTGGCTTTTACCCGCTCATCATTCTAATTTTCTTTCCATGCAGCCAGATTATTTGAAGAAGATATCCATGAAGTTGATATCTATGGAGAATAAACCGAGACGGATGGCCAATTCTATGCAATCTAACAATGCAACTAGTGCTCATAATTCCCAGGTTCCAGGTAGAATTCTGTTTCCGTGTTTTAGTCCAGCTCTTATACATACAAAGCCCTCTTCCTGCTTTTGTCTCTTTATGACTTTGTTTCAATTCTTTAGTATTAGTATAGTGAACTGAAACATTTATTGGCATTCAAAATGACCATTACATGCCGTTGTTTCTGTAGGTGTACACACAGGTATGCAGAGCCAGGTTAATAGCGAAGGGCAACCACTCTCTTTTCCTTTGGGGACAAATCAATCTCAGTTGCGACAGCAGTTAGGGTCTCATAACAATACAACCTCAACCGGACTGCAAAATTCTTCCACCAATTTGGCTCAGCCTAGCATAGCAGCAAATGTTGTCAACCAAGGTTATGGTTTGCAAGGTGTAGTTAATGTTGTTCCAGTGGCTAGCACGATGTGTTCCAATATGGTATCCAATTCTCAGAGACAGGTGCAGGGAAGACCGCAGCAACAGGAGCAGCAGCAGCAACAATCTCAGACTTCCTCACAAATATTTTACCCACAACATGTGCACAACAGTCAAATGATGAAGCCCCAATCCTCAATGCAATCCCATATTCAGCAACAACAACAAAACTTAGTACAACATAATCAGATCCAACCATCTCAATGTTCTTCTGTTCAGAAAGCAACAAGTCAAGCTGTGTTTCAGCAACATTCCCAATCACTGCTCAGGCAGCAACAACAGAATAACCAACAACAGCAAGGGTCAACGCTGCAGCAATCAATGTTACAAAGCCCCCAGCAGCAACAGTTGATCGGGCACCATCAAAACCAAATGATAGTCCAACAAAGCAGCTTTCTTGACATGCAGCAACAGAAATCTAGGGTGATACCTCTGCAAAGTAACTACTCAAACATACATCAACAGCAATTGATTAGTCAACACACTATGCATCAGCAGCAATTGGGCAATCAAGGACATACTGTTGGGTTACAGAATCAACAAATTCATGGAAATCAACCATGTAGCTCTGGATTGCAGAGTAATCAGAACCCTATCCAGATGTCACAACATTCAAAGGTCCCACAGCAACAAATGTTGTCTAATTCTACACAACAGCAGTTGATGTCACAAAATCAAACACAACCTGGAGCATTGCGAATTCAGCACCAGGCAAATTCATTACAACGAGAAGTACATCAGCGGATTCAAGCTTCAAGTCCCATGCTTCAACAACAGAGTGTGATTGATCAACAGAAGACACCTTTGCAGCAGCAGAGGGCCAATCCAGAGGCACCATCAAGTAATTCTTCCTCCTATTGAGCTGATTAATAATCAATTCCAAGTCACTTTACTTCTATGTTTGCGTTATAGGTCAAATAAAGTTGACCATATAGTGGTTGTATCCTTGTGGTTCTAATACTCTTCACCTTGTTGTTTATTCACTTTGGTTCTTAATTTATAAGGAAAATTTCTATACCTGCCCATTTGGCTCCAACTTCTGGCCTATTTATCATTTTTGGTGCCTTTTGTCTTAAATTATTTTCTGTATTTTGCTTGACTATTTTTTTTTCAAGTGTTGTTTGTCCTCATCTTACGCTAGCCAACTTCTTTTTACTTTTTAAAATTGTGTTAGCTTCTCTAGATTCAACAGCTCAGACTGGAAATGAAAATGGAACTGATTGGCAGGAAGAAACTTACCAAAAGGTACATCCCGTTCAATCAATTGTAACTTCTCATGAAATGGTCTGTTCACATGCATGGATTTGTAAAGGGATTCTCTCTGGGTGCAGAAATGAATTAGGCTTCTTAATTTTGACTGGTAACTAAAACATATTACCTGAATCTGATTGATGCTTTTATGCAGATTAAGTCCTTGAGAGATATGTATTATCGGGATCTGAAGGATATATACACAAAGCTTTCTGGCAAATTGGCTCAGGTGAGATTTATGCGTTTTATTCATTGATTGTTTCAGATGTCTTAGGATTTCAACTGTGTGTATAATTGGCTTCATTATCTTATCAATAAGTATTTGGATGAGTGGATGATTAACATAAAAAATGACCTATCTTGCAAAACTCTAGCTCTTCGTATAATCTTTATTTCCTCTCTTTTCTCTTCTCAGAAATGGGGTTGCTCTAGTTGTAGGGTACTAGGGTTCTTAAAATAATGCATCTGCCCTTCACTTCCATAAATCTCTATCAACTTTAAGATAAGAACTAAGGGGAATCGAAATGAATCTCTGTGATGGTCAGTGTGATTTATCGGATAATACTCCTGACTTTTCTCTGATATTGTTTTTCCTAACATGGTTAGTTTTTCTTTGCAGCATGACTCTCTTCCTCAAGCACCAACAAGTGATCATATCAAGAAAATAAAATACTTCGTAAGCATGATGGAAAACCTTCTACAAGTCTTGGGCCTTAATAAGAGTGAGATTCAGTTGCAACACAAGGAGAGGTTAAGTACCCATGAGAAGCACATACTCTATTTTGTTAATAATTCCAACAGACCCCGAAAACCTGGTTCATCCATTAAGCAAGGGCAACCTCATCAGCTTCAGATGCAGCCTAACCATGCACAAACACATTACAATCAAGTCAATCCTCAGATGCAATCTATACAGGGATCCATAGCAGCAACTATGCATCACAATAATATGCAGCAAAGTCCATTCTCTACTGTATCTGCTGTTTCTGCCCCACAGCGAAACATGATAAATATGCTGCAGCATGCTACCGGCGTGGATTTGGTGCAGGGTAGTTCGTTAAGTTCAATGCAGATGGTGGCTGCCAGCCCTTTACAACAGAATTCAATAAGTGCCCAACACCTGAACATAAGTGCTCTACCATCAAGAAGTGGTGCTAATACAATGCAGTCGAGCCTGAGTAGTACCCTACATCCAAATTCCCATATGCTTCAGCACCAGCATTCTAAACAACATGAACAACAGATGCTTCACAACCAGCATATACGGCACCAAAATCAGCAACAGCTTTTTCATAAGCAACAGTTAATGCAACAGCAGCGACAAATGAAGCAATCACATGCTTCATTGACAGCACATCATTTGCAACAACTTCACCAGATGGCTGATTCTAATGATTTAAAATTGACGCAACACATGCCTGTCAAAACAGGCGTTGTCCAGCAGCATCAGTCTGTTGTTGGTCAGCGTATGGCAGTACAACATCAGTCAAGCATTTCATCACCTCAACTTCAACAAGCCTTATCCCCCCAGCTCTCCCACCATACATCTCCACAAATTGACAAGCAAAATACGTTGGCCCCTCTCACCAAAGTTGCAACACCTCTCCAATCTACTAGTTCACCATTGGTTGTTCCATCTCCTTCAACTCCTTTGGTTCAATCCCCCATGCCAGGGGAGTCTGAAAAAGTTAGTCCTGGCATTACATCACTCCCTAGTGCTGGAAACATAGCGTATCAAAAAGCTCCTTGTGCATCTGCACTAGGCCAATCTCTTTCAATTGCTACACCAGGGATATCAGCGTCACCTCTGCTCGATGAGTTTAGCAGTCTAGATGGAACACATGCCAATGTGGCATCAATATCCGGGACGACCAGTGTAGATCAGCCGCTGCAACGCTTGATTAAAGTGGTTAGTATAATTCCACTTGCCTATTATAAAGTGTAGTACCTTATCCGTCCTTCTTTGTGACATCTATGTTTGTGACCTTATGGTTTTTTCAGGCAAGTAGGATGTCCCCAGAGGTGTTCCGTTTAACTGTTAGTGACATCAGCTCTTTTATCAGCATGGTGGATAGAATAGCTGGTTCCGCACCAGGAAATGGATCTAGGGCAGCTGTTGGTGAAGATTTGGTTGCCATGACAAGATGTCGTATGCAAGCAAGAAATATCTATTCACAGGATGTACCTACTGAAACAAAGAAAATGAAACGATATACAACTTCAAATGTAGTCTCATCTTGTGGAAGCGTGTATGATGGTTTTACACAGCGGAATGGCTCTGAAACATCTGATTTGGAGTCCACAGCAACTTCCTGTGTTAAAAAACGAAGGGTTGAGGTAAATTACCCAGCACCATTTTCTTTTCTTATGGAGATATTATCAATAAATTCCTCATCATGATAGTTTTTCACAATATTTTTACTCTCGTGGGATCCAACAAGGTTGTTGTTGTTAATATTTTTTCAACACCTTTGTAATGCTCTCATAGACAATGTTGGTGCATCTTCGTAAGCTATTTCCCTAAGACAGACAAGGGACAATAATTGGTTCTTGTGTACAACTCATTATCTAGCTTTTGTAATCATAATTTACACATACATTAGCATCTGTGTGTGTTACATGTTAATTATAGAGTATTTTTTGGATTCTTCCCATTCAACAACACACTAGCCGATGCTCTCGAGTGATTGCATGGTAACTTTATTTATCCTACAATGTAAAGAAGCATCAGAATTCAGAAGAGAAGTAACAAATTGAGTATACCGCTTCAAGTTATTCAAATGGGTTTTCAACTCACTAGGATGAAATTCATTTCAAGTGTCAGACTAGTTAAAATCGCTTTCATTAACTTTCTTTGGAAATTTAAAGAGCATGCTCCATTGCTTGCATACAGATTTTCTCCTATGAGCTTCTTGATCATTTATCATAAAAGGATTAGATTGCTTATATTAGTAATATATATGAGACCTACTACCTTATCGAACTTATCAACTATATTGAGTTATTATATATATATATGTATGTATGTATGTATGTATGTATACATATATAATACGCACACACGCACACACACACATATATATGGGATCGACTCCAGTCAGATGACACCTTACGGTGAGATGACATGCTATGGTCAGATGACGCAAAGCTCACCATTGGCCACTGCAAAGCTCACAAAAAACAACTACAAAGCTCACCTACTTGTAAGGCAAAGCTCACAAAAAACAACTACAAAGCTCACCTACTTGTAAGGCAAAGCTCACAATATTTTTTCAGCATTTTGAATTTTTTTAAAAAATAAAATCAAAGGAAGGGGTGCTGACTAGATTTTAACTGTTGACCGCCACCTTTGACCGTCGCTTGCCACCACCTACCGCCGGCCACGGCCGGCCGCCTCCACCTACCGCCGGTTGTCGCCGCCGGACGCCGCTGCTGACCGGAGGTTGACGGTGTTGCTATTTTATTTTTAATTAATTTTTATTTTTCAAAATTAAAAAACGTGAGTTTTGGTGTTCAAGTGGTGAGTTTTGCATTGGCCATTTTGGTGAGCTTTGTAGTGTAATGTGGTGCTGACTAGATTTTAACTGTTGACCGCCACCTTTGACCGTCGCCTGCCACCACCTACCGCCGGCCATGGCCGGCCGCCTCCACCTGCCGCTGGTTGTCACCGCCGGACGCCGCTGCTGACCGGAGGTTGACGGTGTTGCTATTTTATTTTTAATTAATTTTTAATTTTCAAAATTAAAAAAACGTGAGTTTTGCATTGGTCATTTTGGTGAGCTTTGTAGTGTAATGTGGTGAGCTTGGCGTCATCTCACCAAAGCATGTCATCTCACTATAAGGTGTCATCTGACTGGAATCAATCCCTATATATATATATATATATATATATATATATATATATATATATATATATATATATATATATATATATATATATATATATATATATATATATATATATATATATATATATATATATATATATATATATATATATATATATATATATATATATATATATATATATATATATATATATATATATATATATATATATATATATATATATATATATATATATATATATATATATATATATATATATATATATATATATATATATATATATATATATATATATATATATATAAATATTATATATATATAATAATATATATATATTTATATATATATATATATATATTGAGTTATCGGCCCGGTTCTAGTGACACCGGAGAACGGTGCCACTAGCGGTGCCACTGGATTTTTGGGGCACCTCCGGTGCTCCGTTCGTAAAATTGACGGTTCCTACTCCCCCTAACCCCACCCCCTAAACCCCCCACCCTACCCCCACCCCTGCAGCCCCACCCCAACCCCGCCGTAACCCCCCACAAAATGTGTGGCTATTATGCAATGCATAATAGCCACACATTTTGTGGGGGGGTTACGGCGGGGTTGGGGTGGGGGTGCAGGGGTGGGGGTAGGGTGGGGGTAGGAACCGTCAATTTTACGAACGGAGTACCGGAGGTGCCCTAAATATGTAGTGGCACCGGAGTGGCACCGTTTTCCGGTGTCACTGGAACCGGGCCGTTGAGTTATATGATCTTTAATGAATTGATTCATTTTTCTCAATGTCAGACCAGTGTGTTTATCTCATGCACTACTTCTTTTCCTATTAATTGCCTTTCATCTGTTGCACACGCCAGCAAAATATGGTTATTTAATGGTTGCAGGTTAGCCATGCACTCACTCAAGAGATAAAGGAGATTAATAGACGATTGGTTGATACTATAGTCGAAATCTGGAATGAAGGTCTTGATCCAAGTATTCAAGCTGCTGCACCAGTTGATAGTGAAGGTGTCACCATTAAGTGTTCATTCAGTGCCGTTGCTGTTGGCCCAAGTTTGAAGTCACATTTTGCTTCAGTGCAAATGGTAATAACAGATTGAATATCTCTTCGAATCTTATTAGCCTCTTTTTTTTTTTTGAAAAGTGGCCTCTTATTTGTTTTTACTGACATTTTCTTATTTTTAACAGTCCCCAATTCAGCCTTTAAGACTGCGTGTTCCTGCTAATTATCCTAAGAGCTCTCCTATTCTCTTGGACGTGTTCCCAGTTAAAAACAGGTCAGGAATCAGCTTTAACCCCCCCCCCCCCACACACACACACGCACCATCTCTTACTCCTTCCCTCATTATTGTCTACAGTGAACTTTTTAATTCTGTCCAAAGTTCTGTCATTGCATGACCCTATCATTCATTGTGATATATCTCGAACTAGGGGTCTTAACAGAGTTGTGGTTTTCGGAGAGGAAATGTGATAATATGTTGAAGGCAAGCAAGAGGCGAAATGAATGGAGTGTGAAAGAGTTCTTTTTAATGGTTTTTAATATGAGAAAGGAAAGGAGGATCAGGAGAGAAATGGTGGGATTAGAAATGGCTAGAAATAAGTGTTGGATAAACCAAGTTGGTGTTAAGAGATATTACACACTCTTCTCCTAACTTGGGGTTGAATCTAGTATTCAAATAAGATATAACACACTTATTTAAATAACTAGAACCTAAAACTCACACTTAAGGTAACCACCCTTAAGATATAGAATTAGGGGTTTAAAATAGCAAAAACATAAGTGTATTACTGATGGAAATTTCAGATTCAAAAGTGAGTTACAACAATGGCCAATGGCCGATATAAATAAGCAAGCAAGAAAGGGGAAACTACCAAGTTCTTTCCTTAACAAATCTTTGACAATAATAATCAAATATGGAGTCCTTTCATGGGGATGAATCAGGGATTTTGTGGGGGTGTTGGGTGACATTAGTTTGTGGTTTTTGATGGGGAAATATTAAGGGATGTGGTCTGTGTTTCTAGGCTGGGCTGGTTCGGCCATATTAGGGTGCAAAGGGTGACTGATTTGGGACTTGATTTGGCTCTATATTGATGTGAATATTTAGTGGTTGGGGAGGGACTTCATTTGGCCAGGTTGGGGAACAATGGGTAGTGAGAATGGTTGGGTTATTTGGTGTGTTGTGGCTGATCATTTGGGGAGATTATTTTCGGTCAGGGGGGGATATTAAGGTGTATATAGGGTGGTTATTATGGGAGAATATAGGGTGGTTAAGTGGTCAATGGTCCTTCGTTTTATTATGTTGTTTAATTAGGTGGTTAGGGGACAAAGATGGGGCCATGGTTTGTGGAATGTTTGGGAGTGAATTGGTTTTTGGTGTGTTGTGTTCGGCTAGGGGTGGGAAACTGAGAGGGGTTGATTTGGTCCATGAGTTAATATAGTTTTTGGTTGTTTTGTGTTGTTTTGATGGGCTGATTTGGGGGGGTTGTATTCGGCCACGCCATGAGGCAAGTGGAAGGGATTGGCATGTGTTGTTTTGGCATGTGGTGTGGTGGTTTATTTGGTGGTTAAATTGCTAAAGTTGTGCCATGTGTGTTTTGTTAAGTAATGGATGTTGTGTCTGGTTTAGGGGACATAGTGGGGGCCTTGTTGGGTGGATGTTTTAAGGGGTAAATGGGTTTGTTTTGGCTTCTTGTTTTCGACCAACTTAAGGGTTATGAAGGGGGTTTTGTTGGGTGTGTTTTAACATGGTCTTGAGGGGTGAATGAGGTAGGGTTTTGGGGAAGATGGGTTTGGCCAAGATGAAAAGGAGAAGGGGGAGAATGGTTAAGGTTTGGTGTTGTTTCTGGATTGTAGGGATTGAGGAGGATCATGGGTTTAAGGGCCTTCAAAATGGATCATATAGCTTAAACATAGGTCCTCGGCTTCCCCCGGGAGTGTAGGGTATAGGGCGAACCATGATGAGGCTGAGCCCAGATATATCACATTGCTAGGTTACATTTTTAAAAAATGTATGAGGATAATTCAGAACTTTGATGTTTTGTCTAAAGTTTCGTCATTGAATGACCCTATCATTAAGGGGTAAATAAAAAAAGCGTGGGAAGGGCAAATTGGGGGAAAATGTAATTGACGGTATGTGAGTAGTTAGTATGTCATCATGTACAATGAAAAAATATTAGTGGGTTCATTAATGAAAATGGTCAACATTTGTAATACTTTTTACAAATGTATCCATGTGCGCACACACAAAAACACCCCGTGTTTCTGAATGGGCCGTCTCACGGTGTGTCACTAACTCTTATGGCAACATTAAACATTTGTAATGCTTTTTAGTGGGTGAATTGAAAAGGCATTTTGAGTGTTGCTAAAAACATTATTATAGTCTCACCGTGAGAGGCTTGGCACAAAAGGTGGAGACGTGGAGTCTCTCCCCTTGTGTCGTAGAGGTGCAGGGTTCCAATCAACCCCTTGCATAGGGGAAGGGGAAGAAGTCGTATAGATTAAGACTTATTTATGCCCTTCCTCAGGTGTACACTATTCACATGGAAATTATGATTATGCTCTCAACACTACAAGATTGCATAATATAACTCAGGTAAGGGTGGGAAAGTAGTTTCAGAAGGAAGTTGCAAGCCATTGATAACACATGAAGTCCTTGTAGCATATTTTTCGCTTGTTAATGTAAAATAGAGTTGCGTCTGTCCGTGCATAAAGTTCTGCCTGATTATATTTCCTTCCGAGATGAAGAGCTTTTTGTGATGTAATTTATTTTATTTTATTCCCTCATGATAAGCAGCAGCAAGGACTTTGAGGATATATCCACAAAGGTAAAGTCAAGGCTCTCTACATCCCTAAGAACTCTATCTGAGCCAATGTCATTGAAGGAGATAGCATCAACCTGGGATGCCTGCACGAGAGAGGTCATCTCCGAGTATGCCCGACAAAGGGGCGGTGGAAGCTTCAGTTCCAAGTACGGGACATGGGAAAACTGTTTGAGCGGCGCATGAGATGAAACCTCCTCTTCTTCTTCTTCTCCTCACCGCGGGAT
This sequence comes from Cuscuta australis, assembly GCA_003260385.1. Lineage (NCBI taxonomy): Eukaryota > Viridiplantae > Streptophyta > Magnoliopsida > Solanales > Convolvulaceae > Cuscuta > Cuscuta australis. The sequence continues at coordinate 1,614,494 of NQVE01000196.1, forward strand.
GTTATTATTTCTATAGCAACAGCATCAAAGGGTTCTGTTGTCTCCAATAAGTAAGTATGACCTGGAGTTTCGAAATGGCACATTTCCTTTTTATAGCTCCAGAGCCCATTTCTCTCTCTTGAAGTCTTCTTAGCCATAGTTAGGTTGCTCTACTTTGCTCTCAAAAACAGTGAGAGGAGTGGCAAAAGAATGTTATGTATATGCATTTCATTTAGTAATAACATTAAACGAAGGAAAGGCTGCTGCCTTGTAAGCTAAATATACTTGGGCTGAAACGAAAGGATTTGCAATCTTTTTTTTTTTTTACCATTGTACCTTTGTGTTTCAAGGATATCCGGATATGCTATTTTTTTGATGAAATAGAGAGGAAAATTGGAAATTTTATATTACTCGCCTACATCACAAATTGCTGTTTGTGTTTATTATTTACCCCGTACATCACCACATCACTATAGTTTTCTACTAATTTTCATTGATTATTTGTTATTAAAATAATTAAGTCACTTTGTGTTGCAGTTGCCTTGCAAAATCTCTTAGCCACGCGAGGCAAATGGATTAATTGGATGATGTGGCAGGGCGTGGCAAGGAATTGCCTAGCCACTGCCGGTGCTCTTGAAATAATTAAGTCACTTTGTGTTTTCTAAAACTTATATTTGACCTTATTTGTTACTCTGTATAAACTTATTTGTTATAAATTGATTTGTTATTAGTTTCGTTCTACTGAGAATGCAATATTACGAAAGAAATAAGAATGACTCTGGTACGTTGGATGTAGAACCTCTTGTAAGAATTAAGATGGGTATTTATGTATCTGTAGGCTTTTCATTTCTCTATCTTAATTCATAGGTTCTTCTTCGTAAAATCAACGATCATCTTCCTTCTCACAATTTATTCAGGTTCTCTCTCTCATTTTTACCGATGAATTTTGCAAGATCTGTAAAATATCATGCCTCTATTTCTCTCATATGATTTAGATTTTGCTCTCAAAATTTTTCATATACTCACCATCCGGATTTTCATTTACTTTTAGGTATGAATACTCGAATTTATTTTCTTGATTTGGTAATTTTTTAGCAGAGAAAGCAGCTTTCACCTTCAATTTTGGAGACTAATTTTTTTAATTCCCAGGGCTTACTCCGTATTATTCATGATTTTAAAGATGCATTCTCCTATGGGTTTAGGTACCATTAATCATTAGTTTTTTAATTATTGAGTTTTGTTCTTTTTGTTATATATTTGTCGTTTTACAGTACTAATCTCACCAAGTCCACTCCTGTCATTTGGGCGTCTTTGGTGCACTTTAGATGCATATCAATTTTGTGGACTTTCTCACATAATTTTTTTAAGGCTAAAATCCATTATTGGTCCCTCAATTTTATGAGTTGTGCATGATTGGTCCTTCAAGTTTTAAAAGTCCATAAATAGTCCTTCAAATTTATGAGTTATGCACGATTGGTCATTCAAGTTTCAAAAGTCCATAAGTAGTCCTTCAGGCACACGTCAGCCCTCCAGATGAAGTCCTTTTGATAGTAAATATTAAAAGTTAAACGAAATACTAGTTTCATATAATAAGAGTAAATTCCACTAGGTACGACTACTTCGTATTATATGGAGCTAGTATTTCATTTAGCTTTTAACATTTACTGTCAAAAGAACCTAATCTAGAGGACTGACGTGTACTTGAAAGACTACTTATGGACTTTTAAAAATTTGAAGGACGAATCGTGCATAACTCATAAAGTTGAAGGACTATTTATAGACTTTAAAAACTTGAAGGATCAATCGTGCACAACTGATAAAGTTGAAGGACCAATGGTGGAGTTTAGCCTTTTTTAATTTTTTATTTTCAAAAAACAAATGCTTATTAAAGTGGTAAAAAAAATGCTTATTTTACTCATATACAAGTCTATGATAGACCTTAATCCACAGTAGAATTTGACCATTTCGAAATATAATAGAGTAGTTTTTAATTCAGTGTTATGCTTATGTTTGTTCCGTAGCAGTACAAAATGGGAAATACCAGTTTCGATAATTTTACAACCTGTTTTGGAATACTACGTGTTCACTCTTATTCATGGACTCATGGGCTTTATGACACACTTAACAGCTTTCGCATTTCACTTTTGTATGCCTCTCATCTCTCTCACCCCTCTCAAATCTTATAAGATACTTCGTACTAGTATTAATCCCGCTTCGCACGGGCTCACATATATTCTAAATTTTGACATTTAAAAAATAAAATATTACGCCGTATTTATTTTAAATTTTTTAATAATGATATATGATGTATTTGATAAATAATTTCTAACTATAAAATATTTCCTTTGAGAAAAAAGTTTTAGTTTTAATATTGATGTACATGTATTAAAATTTATATAAATCTTTGTTTTGAGATGAAATAAAAGGGAAAATGATGAATAGTTTATTAAAAACTACATCAAGCTTTCTTTTTCAAAAGATTAATAAAGTTTATAAAATATTTTTATATATATAACTAATTATGTACGAATATATTTTAAAATGGTGTAACACATAAACTCTAAAATGAATACAATTATTGAATCAAATATATCAAGATTTTTAATCTATATACACCCTTCATCTAAAAAAGATTATCATAGTTAGACTTTTTTGGTAAAACTGTGTAACATTTTGATTACAAATTAAATACAATTTTAAATAATTAAATATCATAAAAGTTTGATATATGAAAACAATATTTTAAATGGACACATTTTTGTAAATTTACATTATAATTAAATATTATATACTTTTTACAGACTTTGTGGTTAAAGTATAGAGCAACTTGACCAAAAATATCAAATTGTTATTAAATGATATAATAATGAAAATTTATTTAACTAATGAAAAAAAATAAAAATGCCAAATAAACCAGTTAAGTAATGATAAATTATTGAAAAATACATATGTGGTATATGGCCCATATGCCATGTGTTATCCTTCAAAAAACAAATTAATTTAATTTTTTGTAACATTTTGATTACAAATTAAATACAATTTTAAATAATTAAATATCATAAAAGTTTGATATATGAAAACAATATTTTAAATGGACACATTTTTGTAAATTTACATTATAATTAAATATAATATACTTTTTACAGACTTTGTGGTTAAAGTATAGAGCAACTTGACTAAAAACATCAAATTGTTATTAAATGATATAATAATGAAAATTTATTTAACTAATGAAAAAAATAAAAATTCCAAATAAACCAATTAAATAATGATAAATTATTGAAAAATACATATGTGGTATATGGCCCATATGCCATGTGTTATCCTTTAAAAAACAAATTAATTTAATTTGTTGAAATAATATATAACAAATTAAATAATGTTACAAATAAAACATTTTGATATAAAATACTTAGTATGTAGTTAGTAAATATATAGTTAATAAAATACAATTATTTGGTAGAAATAACAATACAAAATAACTGGTGGATTTTTTTAAAAAAATATATAAAATAAAAGTTTTTTTTTGTGCTTTGCACGAGCTCACATATATTCTAATATTTTACATCTAAAAAATAAATATTATTTATTTTAAGTTTTTTAATAATGATATATGAAGTTTATAAAAATCTAATAATAATAAGTGTGTATTTGTGGCATCACATGTGGCATGGTGTGCACACATGACGTGAAAAGTTTTTTACAAAATAAATGATCAATGAAAAAAATAATAAAGAAATAATTTTTAAATAAAAAATTAAAATAATAAATTTCAAATGAATCAATTAAGTAATGACACATAATGATAAAATACATATATGACATACAGTGTCTATCATCTTTCAACTCTAACTTTGCTTTTTTTAGTTTGTTGAAAAAATATGCACCATATACTAAAATATATTTTGTAGTATCTAATAGGATAAAAAGTTTAAAATAATTTTGTATTCGATAAATATTTATCCATACTTTATTTAAAAAGACATGGAGTCAATATTGCGTTTTCCCGCCCAAAGAGTATGGCCATTACATATGATAATGTGAAGTTAAAATGGCAAGTGTCCGAATTTATAGTAATATAAAATTTACGTTTTATAATTATAATTATTATATTATATTTATAATAATTAAGTTTCATTTTTAATGTCCGAAATTTATACGTGCAAGAAAGGTAAGTTATAAAACATATTTATAAAAATAGGAAAAAATTATTTATAAATTTTTTTTATAAACTTTAATACACGCCAGTCAATTCTATTAAAAACGTGTGTATGATTATTCTGATCATAATTATATAATTATATGATTACCGTGTGATTAAGTTATATAAAAAATGTGTGTATAATTATAGTATAATATAATTATGGTAAGAATAATTATACACACAGTTTTGAAAAAATTAATACGATAAAACCCTTTAAATATATATATTTATATTTATGTTTAATAGCAAGAAAGGTAATAACCAAAAATGTAATAATTATTACTCCGTGTAATTATTACCTATATAAATGGTAAGTGTCCGAAATTATAGTGTCCATTTTTAACCCGTGCACGAAATATGACCATTACATACGGCAATTGTGTAATTAAATGGTAAGTGTCCGAAATTAAAGTAATATAAAATGGTAATTGTGAAATTAATGTAATTATTATTTTTGTAAGCATGGTAAAAAATAATTATTTGTATAAGTGTCTGAAATTATGATATTAAGCACGCTATTAATGAAATCCAATTAATTATCGTTTCAAATTAATTATAGTAATTTTAATTTTAATAATTTCAATTAAAATTGTATATTACATGTGATTATCGTGTCAAATTAATTATAGTAATTAAATGTTACTTACCATGTAAAATTAATTATATTAATTTCAAATATAGTAATTTTAATTAAAATTTTATATTACGCAATTAAAAATCTAATATTACGTGTGACTACATAATTGTATATTAATTACCGTGTCAAATTAATAATAGTAATTTTAATTATAGTAATTTTATAATGGCTATATTTTAATTATAGTGGATATATTTTATAATTGCAATATTTTACTATATTTTAATTATAGTAATTTTAATAAAAAAAGAAGGTAATAAATAATGAAGGTATTAATTATATAACACTGTGACTACATAATTGTGTACTCCGTATTAATTACCGTGTCATTTTAATTATAGTAATTTTAATTATAGTAATTTTAGATATAATAATTTAAATAATTAGTAATTCTTAAGTATTTAAAGATGGTAAGAAATTTAAGGAAATAATTAACTTTCATTTTTAAAGTGTCCGAAATTATACTAGCAAGAAAGGTAATAAAAAAAGGTAATCATTGGCCACGGTATTAATTATGTAACCGTGTGACTAAATAATTGTATATTAATTATTGTGTCCAATTAATTATAGTAATTTTAATTATAGTAATTTTATAATAGTAATTTTATAATGACTATATTTTAATTATTGTGGCTATATTTTATAATTGCTATATTTTACGATATTTTAATTATAGTAATTTTAATCAAAAAAGGTAATAATTAACTAAGGTATTAATTATATATCCGTGTGACTAGATAATTGTATACTCCATATTAATTACTGCGTCATTTTAATTATAGTGATTTTTATTATAGTAATTTTAAATATAATAATTTAAATAGTTTGAATATAGTAATAATAATTTAAATTCATTATAGCACTTTGAAAAATAATATTTTTTTAAACCCCGTATGCAAAAATCATGTTATAAATACATCCATTCACCAAGCTTTCATAGCCATTACAATCATCGTGAATTTTTTCCCCTACATTTCAAAGCTCTCATTCCTACGAAAAATGGGTATCTAAACTGCTTTGAAAAATGTTGATGAATGGTCATCAATGTTAATGATGAAGCTACGAGCAATTAGGGTTTATCACATATTTCCGTAACAATAATCCAACATGTTTTAGTCACGGACAACTGTATGTTGCAGTTTCAAAAGTTACTAATCGTAGTGTGTTGAAGATTCTAATATGCAATGAAGACACTATTCCCATAAATTGTTCAAATAATGTGGTCTATAAAGAGAGTCTTTCGAAATTTGTAAAGCAGTGATATTTTGTATCTTAAAATAATATAATCTCTATATTTTATTGCATCTCATTTTTTATCTTTGAAAAATGATTTGAATTTAATAACATAAAAATTACCCATGCAACGCACGGGTGTGATACTAGTATGTGATAAAAAAGTTATAATATTGTTTTGAAAATTTAATAACAATAAAGGTTCTTTTTGCTCAACAACAATGGTTATTTAGTGTAAGAAAGGGAAGGGTTTATAAAATTTGAATATAAAAAAGTTGTTTAATGTTATAAAAAGGATATTTTATGAAAATTTAAAAATAATAAATATATACATGGCATGACATGCGCTGAGGTGTAATACACACGTGACATAAAACTTTTATACAAATGTAATGGTCATCAAATAAAATAATAATGACCATTGTTTTAATTAATAAAAATATCAAATAAATCAATTACGTAATGACACATCATTAGAGTCTATCAATTACATAATAAATAAATTAATTAATGACCATTGTTTTAATTAATAAAAATATTAAATAAATTAATTGAAGGATTACATGTGCCACATGTAATCCTTCAATTAAACTTTCACTTTGTTTACTTTATTAAAAAAATATATAATAAAATAAATAATGTAATAAGACAAAAATTTGAAATATGTTATAAAGTTAATAAAGATGCATGTGTGAAAATTTATATATAATAGTTTCCTTTGTGATGGTGGATAATTATAAAAATTATAAGCAACATTGTTTTTTAATTAATAAAATTTATATAATTTTCTTAAAATTATGAAATAGTCACGTATATTTAAAAAAAAATTAAAACAAAAAGATATTTCTAAAATACTTAGAAAGTTAAAATTTTAAAAAAAGAATAAAAATAAGGGTTTTTTATGATTGGAAAGTGAAGGGTTTATAGAATATAACAAAAATAATGATTTAATATAAAATTAAATATGCATGTTTGGAGTGACATGTGTCATGTGTTTTTACATGTGGCATGGCACATGTTACTAGTATGCCCGTGTGGCATGACACGTGTCATCACCACAAATATGTAACTCTATTTTACATATATACTAGTATTCTAACCCGTGCGACGCACGGGGTTGAACGAAATTTTTAACGATTCTGAAATTTTTTTCAATGTAATATTTTTTCAAAAGAAAAATATATAATTCTGACATAATTTTTCATACTATAGACAAAAATGTCAAAGTAGAATAAATAATATTTGAGGAATTAAATGAGTACTCAACAAATTTTTTTAATACGAAATCTTCTGATAAGTTTTAGGGTTATAATAATTTTGGTATGGTTGCAATGGTTTCAATTGTCATTTGAACCAATATTTTTAATCATGTCTTTGTCTTGACTCTTGAAACAACGAAATAGAGCTAACCATCAATGAAGAACGAATTGGTTAAAAATAATCCAACAAATGACAATGTTCAATCTTGACTTTTATAGATAGTCATTCCAAAGTATAAGACTATTAGGAATTGTCTTCTCAAGAACTTCAGGAGTAATTAGATCAGATGGTACCAAATTCATCTGAGGTATGTAAACTTTTCCCCGACTAAATTTCCCAAAAACATAAAAGCATTGATAATGCCCTTTCGCAGCTCTTCAACGATTAATCTTATATCATTACATAATCTAGATGTTTGGTCAATGTTTCCCCATAATATAATTGGTACCCCCTTTTTAAAAATTATTTTTGTGATTCGAGATCTTCGAACATTTGATTTATTCAAAAACTCAACTGTTATCTAATCGCCACCAACACCTACATCTGAACCTGCCTAGCATGAAGAATCAGAAATTGAATACACCATTTCATCTTTGGGAATGAGGGATAGAACATTCATTTACCATTTCTATAACCTCAAGCATGGGTTCCAGTAGTGCCATATCCTCGAAAAAAGAATAACTTTTCATAGTATCCAATATGCCCGGATAAAGTGAAATCTACTATACTCTTGAGGGGTTAACTTGTGTCTAGAATCATCAATTCGGGCGGAATTTCAACGTCAGTTGTTCCATCGATCACTTGTCCAAGATTTCTATCTCCAACTTTGATTATCCAATTAGAAAAGGCTTGTGTGTACCTATCTGCGCAAGAGGAAGTCGACGAATACAATCACATATTCTTCTTCAACGTATAAAGTTTACAATACAACCATATTTTTGAAGAATTGATGGTAGTATCTAAAATTTATTCTTTTGAAACTCTAGGTAAAACAGAAAAAACTTTACGAAAATCACCTCTAGTACAACTTTTTTCCCTCTGAATGGCTCATTTCTCTAATTTTTATTTGAGAAACTCATTACATCTCTCATTGAGCGATTCAATACCTCAAACGCAAATCTGTTCGTGATACATACTTCATCCCATATTATTAGACTTGCTTGTTCGATTAATTCTGCTTTCAGGCTTCTTTGTTTGATGGCACACGTTGAGCACTTGGTTAGTGCTAGAAGGATTAAGAATCTCAAGGGTATTGTCCTCCCCCCAGGTAAAAGCAATGTTGCAATGCCACTGGATCATCATTCAAGACAACCTTATCAATTGACCTCAAAGAAACAGATAATGATTTCCATAGAAATTTTTTCTAGTTCCACCGTAGCCATATACAAAAACACCTCCTCTTTCAGTTGTCACAATTTTTATTATTTCATCGTATATTTTCTACTGATCTTCATTTACCGTAGATAAGTATCTCATAAGATCAAATGACTTTCTTTATCATAGTTAATTCTAATACCAAGAAATTATTTTGAAATTTATTAAGTGAACTATCATCTAGAAATGGCATCCACTAAATTTCCTTAAAGACTATCCATTTGAATTAGGCAACTTTTCAATATCAATTAGACATAAATTCGTTAAATCTTTTCCGGAAATTATATGCTTAGAAAAAAATAGAAATAATGTGGCTTAATTAGTCAATTAAAAAGTTTGATTTCAACAAAACGTGTTACAGATAGATTAATATGTTTAGAAAACTATTTTTCTATTTAAATACCTTGACTACGCAATATTTTCTTTTGATCAAATAAAATTCCATCCATCAGAAGTTCTCATGATTTTTCTCAAACAATTTGCGGGTGACTCATGATATTTGTCACTAATGATGTGATGAACAACGTTCTTAATTGATTCCATATGCTAATAAGAGAACCTCGTATTTACCTTCAATAAATTCTTTATTATCGGTTAATAACCCCAATGCATCGCATGCTTCCTCGAATGAGTTATAAAGAACATTATTTACTATCTCTAAGCTCTCATAACTCTTTGGTTCTCGTTGCTACATACCGTAGTCGGCTTATTGATGGTCTTTCATACTTCTTTTTCGCATGTGTTATAAATATATTTTTTATTTTTTATACATGATAGTTTTTCAAATAAAAACTTGAGAGTTAGTAACAAAGCAGGTGTATTTTTTGCCTTTAAAGACATTACACACCATGTATGAATTTTTTGCCTTTAAATTTGTAAATATTAAACATTTTATATTATTTATCCAGTAATAGCTTGGTACAATTAGTATTTAAAAATATTATTTTATCATAATTGTATTTATAACAATTAATATTATACCATAAATTATTCCATTGTAAAATGTAATTAATAATTAACTTATTACACATAATACAAATGCACTATTTATCAATTTGTAAACTTTTTTCCTTTTAATAAACATAGTATAATTTTTAATCTTTTAAAAAAATATTTAAATATCAACTTATATAATTTCATTTTTTAAGAAAAGAATATTTGAATATCATTTATTCAAAAAGAATACAATAAGAAAAGTTCGGGAAGAAGCTAATTTTGCATGAAAAAAGAGGAAGATTGATGGGAATCAAAATGAAAACAATAAGAAAAGTTTTTATCAATGTTTGCTAACCGACATGACTGCTGACATGTAAATAAATTGGCCAATAAGCGTGACACATGTTACAATTCTGGAAGCTTAAGCCAACTCTCAAGGTTAATATATAAAGATTTTTAAAGAAAACTACATTAGCACTTCGTATATAAGGCATATACTATTTATTTTGATTAAAATTACCACATCATTAAGTCATTAATAGGTGGCAGATGATATGTTAAAACTTTGCCAAGTAGACTCCACACATGTCGCGATTCGGAGAGTTCAACTCTCAAATTTTATATATAAAGGATAATTATATCACATCCTCAATATAATTATATTCTATAGAAGTTGATTTTAAATTTTTTTGTCAGTCACAAATAAGAATTTAATTTTTAACACAATTGCATAAAATTATATTAAGTGTCAAAATTCTTCCATAATACATTTTTCGTCTGGATTTAATCTTCTAATTTTATTTTATAGGCCAAATTTTATAAATACTAACCTCGATATATGAAAAGAATAAATTTTGTTTTTTTTATAAATGTAATGCCATTAATTTTGTTTGAAATGTTGTTTTGAAATATGAATTTTTCATAGGATATAATAAGTATATAAATATCGATAGAAATCAAGTGAGATGATTAAATATACTCATATAATGAGGAGTCTTTTAGTTATTATTATTTCAAGATAGGTAGCAACAAAAACCTTTTTTGTTTAGCATAAGACCACTAACCTAAAGATAAAAATACTCCGTAAAAACATTTATTCAGAGAAGTATATGCACGCATAACAAATTATTCTATAAAAATGAATGACTCTAAGTCAATTTATTATGCAAAAATATAATTCTGTATACAAAAATAGGAAGTGTTCTTTACCCTCAATAAGTACACAGATTGATATGTTTGAATAGTTCTAAAAATATTATTCATTACCTGTTTCAATTTGCTTGTCAAATGTTTCAATAAGTATATATATAAATATAGAATGAAATAAAATATAAAAATATAGACTATAATATCTGAATAATACATTTAGTATATTATTTTTTTAATACTTTTACTAATATATTCTAAAAAATTCATTCTAATTATTAAGATTAACTGCATGAAACTTATTTTGACTTTTTTGTCAAAATAGTGGCACTCTTTCATTACAAATTATGAAAAAATTATATTTAATTTCAATATAAATTCAATATACTTGGGTTCATATTAGGATATAGATTTGATATATCAATTTTTTATAATATTTATTTATTCAAATTATGTTTATTTTGTGGTCAGAGAATGTCACTCTTTGACCAGAAAAAGTTAAAACAGAAAAATTTTATAGGTCGGGTGTAGTATTAATTTGATCATTTAAAACAATAGTCTAGTATTAATTTGAGATTAAAATGTTTTTTATATTTTATTTTTCATTAATATTGAAAAAGAAATAAAATAAAAACTAACTTTATTTAAACATGTCATAAATAATTATGAATTTATTTATGGGAACACCGTTAAAGTTTAGCCGTTTGCATCACAGTTAGTGATTAATTTTTTGCATTAGAGATTAAGAACGTTCTTTTTATTAGAGAAGGAAATCTAATTTATTCATTGATAGTTTAAATATAAATGAAATGAAAAAAATATAAAATTGGAAAAATACTTGTATTTTCTAATAAAATCAATTTTATCTATTCCTTAATTATATTTCCTCAGTAATGTTGAAAATTTGTATTATATGACTTAATTAAGAATATCATATCAGAATATAGAAACAATATATTTTTGAATTTAAATTGTCTAGTACTAAAATCAAACCATAACAATCAATATATTTGGACTATGAAATTACATATAGTATTTTTTTATTTTAACACAATTATAGTCCATTCATCGCTTGTTTTAAAAATAATTTAGTGTTATTTTTAAAATATTTTATATGTTTTACTTTTACATCAATATTTCAATAAATAGAATCAAAACTAACTTAGTTATAACATATCATAAACAAATACACGTGTGACATTGATTTAGAGGTATAAAATGTATCTTATTTATTAATTGAAATTTTTTTTTGGTGGGGGGGGGGGGGATTGAAAGTTTTATTATAAGGCAAATTTTTCCGCAGTCCTATGGTCCATGCTTATTTTAAGAGCATAAAAGACTTGGATCTTTTTAAAAAAAATATTTACTTGCTAAACCCTGAAGAGTGTAAGAAGGTTCATATTTCACATGTGGACCTTAAGATCACATTTTACGAAAATGTTGATTTTACGTTTTTTATGTTTCAATTTAGGTGGTATATTATGTGTTAAAAATTAGAAATTTCATAATAGGCAAAGAAAGTATTTATTTAGCAGCTGTCAATATTTAAATAAATATAATCAAACTAACTTCATTTAAAGGTATCATAAACAAATTCATAATACTTCACATATTATTTATTTATGAAGAGAATGTTTTGTTTATTATTTAAAACAAATTTCACTTTTAGTCCAGTCGTGTAAAGATTTTTTATTTTTTTAATTTAGTTATTGAATTGTATTATTTGTTTTTAATTTCAAATTATTATTAAAATAAATAGAATCAAAACTAATTTCATTTTAAATATTATAAACTAATACTTGTATGAGAATTATTTAAATGTGAAAAAATCATCTTATTTATTAATCAAATTGTTTTTACAAATGAAGCGAGTAAAAACTATTGTATTGTATTCGAAAGAGTATTTTCATAAAAATGAATGTTTCTCTTTAACAATTAAATTTATTCAAAGATTTCATTCCAAAACGTTGAATTCGCATTTTCTATACACTAAAATAAGTGACACATTAAGTGTCAAAAAATATAAAATTTATTTATAGGTAAAGGAAATATTTTATTTAATAGGTGTCAATATTTAAATAAATACAATCAAATGAATATCATGTAAATGTATAATGAATAAATATAAAATTTATTTATAAGTGAGAAGTGTATTTTATTTATTATTCTACAAATATTTTGTAAATTTTATGATTTAACGAATTCGAGACAAGTATTAAAAATTTATGTACTTAGAGTCCTTAAAAACTGATATTTTATTAAAAGTAATAATTTACACGGAAAATAATTTTAATTCTAATTTTGAATTCATGGGTTCAAAATAATTAATTACTCCATATCATTTTTGAAAAAAAGTAAAAAATGTGAAATAATGAAAGATAGTAAATTTGGTTAAATTGTCTCCTAATATGCCACATGCCAAGTTCCTAATGTGCCACATGTCAAGCTTTGAATATGGCAAATGTCAACTTCTTAAAGAATGGAGTCTCCTTTTTATATATAAAGGATATAAGATATAAGATATAAGATAAGATAAGATATAAGATATAAGATACTACGGAGTAGTATTTTAATCCGTGTCATGCATAAGTGGAACGAAATTTTGTTATATTCTATAATACTTGAAAGATACGGTTCTTTTAGATTCTGACTTTTAGAGTTTTTTTTGTTGAGAGAAAATATTTTTATGTATATTTAATTTCCTACATTTGGTTACATATGTGGCAAGAAATTATTTTTTAGAAAAAATGATTTTATTTTCTATCGATGAATGTTCATTTTTTTAAACTGCTCGAGTCATCTAATTCTACGAAGAAAGCAAAGCACTACTCTCACCCCATCTCCCCCCAAACCATATAGAACGGAGCTCTATAATAGAGATTTCAAATTAATCGTGCGTGAAAATAATACAATAACATCATCTCTAATTTTGTAAAACTTTTGATCTTGTTTTTGAATATTTTTTTTTATTATTTAATTTTACACGAGTTATCATATAAAATGAATTAAAACTAATTTCATTCAAACACCCTAACAGAAGAAAACTTGTGGATAAAGAGAGTATTTATTAAAAAACTTAATACACTAATAAACATTTCAGTAATATTAATTAAAATTTGGTACTTTAAATTCTTAAAAATATTTTTTTTAAAAAAAACTTTCAATAATTAAAGAAAGCAACTTAAATAAATACATAATTTATAGATATTTCGTTGTAGTATGATTGAGTATATAATTGATATCGCTATATTGTTTTATAAACAAATATTTAAACACCAAAATTCATGTGTAGTCCTTAAGATTATTTGAAATTCGGGAAAAAATATTGTAAATGATAAATTTTAATCAATATGTTTTTTAAGAAGTAATTATCATTTTAGAAAAATGAATAATAGAAAAGAAAGAAAACAATTGAAAATAGAAGAATTAAAAAAAGGAAATAAGTATTCAACTATATATATATATATATATATATATATATATATATATATATATATATATATATATATATATATATATATATATATATATATATTATATATATATATATATATATATATATATATATATATATATATATATATTATATATATATATATATATATATATATATATATATATATATTATATATATATATATATATATATATATATATATATATATATATATATATATATATATATATATATATATATATATATATATATATATATATATAAACTTCTATTTGAGAATAAAAACATGGAACTCTAATTTTGATATATTTTACTCTTATTTTAATCTTTTTTCTTTTAAATTATAAATATATTATCAAGAAATAGAGTAACTCTGTAACGCCAAAAAATAAGGCCTAAAATTTATTATAAAACAAAAGTAATTTTGAATATCATTTTGATCCAGTAAAGAAATATTTTACGTTTGACCAAAAATGTAGGGATTTTCAAAATAATGACTTTTTGTTAAAAACTTATTTTTATGGATATGTCTTGAAGAGATGAATTCAACGGTACATTCTATGAACCAATCTGATTTATAGATTTCAAGCTATGATAATTTTAAATATTAAAATTTGTAACTTTGAACCATAAAATAAACTCAATTCAAAAGTGATTTCATAAGATTAGAAATCTTAATCTTTTATACTTGACAACATTCATATTAATCATTGGATTGAATTCATATATTTTTATCTCATTCATATTGTTAAATTAATTTATGATAGAGAGAGACCCAGACATTAAGAAAAATAAAAGTTCTCAGAAAAATATTTTGATTATATCAAAATTCTAGTTTTGATAGTTTCATTTCAAAAATACAATCCGTTTTCAATTCGGAACAGTTTGGGCGAAAAAGCGCGTACCCTTTGGAATAAATTGTTCTGTTTTGGAAAAAAGCCAAAACTTTATTTACCAAGTCACGTATGCCACCTTGTGAGATCTCTTAAAATCTCTCTTAGTCCACAAAGGGATCCCTACTATCACTAAAATATAAATCCTAGTCTATAACACAACATGGCTATAATTACACTCCAAATCTTCACCCTTTTCCTACATAACTTCACCACCACCACCATCATCTTCCACCATCATCACACACCATCATGTCCCTCCATTCTGTTAGAATAAGTGACCAACGCTAGAGGGGGGGTGAATAGCGTTTGATCGTAGAAATCGCAGGAATAAAAAATTAAGAGCGTGAAAGATAAAGAGCGTAGAAAGCGTAAAGGGAGCACACCAAGATTTACCCTGCTTCACCACAACTTGTGGCTAATCCAGCCTCCCGAGAGACTCTCTCGAGCTACACTACTTCCGTTAAGCTTACGGGTGCTTAACAAACAGTTACAACCTGAGAACTCGAGTCCCACGAGCCTCAATACACTTGCTCGGAGATACCGCACTCCAAGACTTCAACCCGAAGGAAAAATACCTTTCCTTCGTACAACCAAGGGAAACAAACTTCCCTTAATGTCTATGAACACTAAGAACACTCAAGAACAAGGCTCTCTCAAAAGAGTGAATATGAGTAAAGTAATACACTCAAGATCACAACACGAACTTCACAAAAATGGCTCTCGAAAA
Organism: Cuscuta australis; assembly: GCA_003260385.1. Taxonomy (NCBI): domain Eukaryota; kingdom Viridiplantae; phylum Streptophyta; class Magnoliopsida; order Solanales; family Convolvulaceae; genus Cuscuta; species Cuscuta australis. Next base: position 1,630,342 of record NQVE01000196.1, read on the forward strand.
GCTATGAATAATGTATGAATAATATGCAATGAAAGAATAGGAGTTGTGAAGTTATGTGCTCTTAAAAACAGACCCAAACACCCCATTTTATAGTGGAAAAATAGGCTCCAACGGATCAAAACATTTAATGGGTGATTGGCACAATTTGTGGGATTTGATTAAAATTGGGTCTGCTGGAAATCTTCTAGACAGCGCTGTCCTAGGCTTAGACATCGCTGTTCTAGGTTTGGTTTTGAAAATTGGGAAGCAACGGTCATGCCAACAGCGATGTCCAATACTCCTACATCGCTGTTTTGGCTGTTGACTTCCAAACAAGGAAAGTTTCAGCCTTAAATTCCTTCCAACGGTCAGGTACTTACATCGTTGTTCAATACTTGAACATCGCTGTTTAGGTCTGACTTTGAAGGTGGAGTTTTGGCCTGACAGCGCTGTTGCTGGGTCAACATCGCTGTCCTGAAACTTTCTGCCAATGCACTATATTTTTTTCTTAGGTTGGACAGCGCTGTAGGGAGGCCTACATCGCTGTTCCAGAAGTTTCTGGAAATCCAACCTTGGCTCAACAGCGATGTCTAACATCCAACATCGCTGTTGGAAGACTTAACGCCAAACTATGGTTATCAGCTACCCAATCCAGACAGCGTTGTTGGTTACAGAAGGTTTTTCCGTACCAGCTTCTTCTACCTATACCGCAGTTGAAGCACCTAAAGGAGAATTTGGTGTATTTCTGGTCAGTAATGGAAGCAATCGTCCCTACCGTCGTAAAATAAGAGCACCTGGCTCTGCCCATTCACAAGGACTCGATTCTATGTCCAAACATGCCAGCAGATGTGGTCACCACCGGATGAATTGCCGAGTAAATAGATCAGATCCGGACGCGGCTGTTGCTCCGCGGCGATACGGACTCGACCCGCTCCTACCCACCCCAGGGCACCATAGCATGTCGGGAATCAGGGGGGACATACTTCACGTAACCACTCCGGGGCTCCTTTCGATCGATACACAGTTGAGGAGGCCGATCACGAACGCTACAGGTGTGGGAGCGATCCTGGTCAGGGAAGGCATCGCTGTTGGGCTGGTTTAGCCAGACCCATGGTTGGTTTAGTCAGCCGTTAGCCGATGTCAAAAATGTAAGTTCTCCAAAATAAAAACCAAGTATTGAAAATGTTTGTTTTATGCATTTTGCTAATAAATCAAGTAAAACATTTTGAAAACCACGTCATTTAGTTGAAAACCACAGCTAGCCAAGTTTACGCCGTTTCGCATGGTTTTCACTAAACGACCAAAAACGAAAGGTGGTTTTTGAAGCGTTTTTGTTGGAGAACTATTTAAATATGCCCAGAAGTAAAAACTAATCATTAAAAGTTGAAAACCACTTGATTGGTTCGAACGCCAAAAACCAACGCCGATAACCGAAAGCCGAACGCCGGTTTCCGAAGACCGAACGCCGGATGGCTTGGTTTTTGGTTTGGGCGAACTCCAAGTGTTTTCAGGCAGGCTTAAGACTTAAGAAATTCATTTTGAATATGCAAAAAATATTTTGATGGAATGAGCCTAGAGAGCCATGTTTTGAAGGTTTGTGCCGGTCTTGATCACATTAAAACCGACTCAATATAATTCTAAGTCTTCGTTCTTGATTCTTGGTTCTTGGTTCTCAGTTCATCATGCCATGTTCCTTCGCCTTGGTTTTGCTCAGTTTAACCTTGTTATTGTCACGGCGGTTTGGCATTTTCAAAACCTGTCATAAAACGAACACGGCTTAGTACGACATAGGCGTAAACCCGTGTTCCAACAATTTCCCCCTTTTTGATAATGGCAAACAAGACGGGAATATGCATACTAAGGTATATTTCACTTTGAAAAGAGTGAAAAAAGTTCCCCCTTAATTTGTGCTTAAAGAAATTGTCATATTAAAACCAAACGATCCCGTTTTTAGGGACGTTCCCCCTTAGTGTATGCATAACCCTTTTCTTCCCGCTTTTGACATTAACAAAAAGACAGAGGATAACTATTATTTATTGAAAAAGGGAAATAGCGGAGTACAACGGAAGCATTAAAAAAAAACAGGATAATTAAGATAAAAGAGATAGAAATTCTAGGGGCGTCCTAGTCTTCGTCTTCGGTTTCCTCGTCGTCGTCGACGTCCATCTCATCACCGTCAACGGCGTCACTGAACTCGTCCTCGTCCGGGGAGCTTGACGGGTCGTAGGAGGCATTGTCTTCGTCCTCGTCACCGTACACCTGCCCAAAGAACGTGCCATGGTACGGTGGGGGGACGTAGTTAACGCGTTGGAAGTATGCGTTCATGGCGTACCCTTGGCGTTGGACCGCCTCGTCAAGCCTTTCAAGGTAGCCATCCATCCCATCAACTTTGAAGTGCAGCCGGTTGAGGGAGTTAGCATGGAGGCAAGGTTGGCCCGGGCCTGGGGTTTGGCTGGGCCAGCAGCAGAACGGGGCCGTGGCACGGCAGTGGCAGGTCCGGCGTTGTCCGACCGCTTCTTGAAGGTTTGGGTGCTGATCGCCCAAATCTTCGTCGCCTTTGTGAGTGGGCCAACGGTGGTGGTCACCTTGAACCGTTCAAGGATGTCCATCACCACGAACGGGTACGGGAGGAGGTGATCGTGGTCGGTGGACGCGGCAATCGTCATGTTGATCATGACAAACTTTGCCCAATTGATTGGGGCCGAGTGCATGATCGCATGGATGAGCTTGAGGTCTTCACCGGACATGATGGTGTGGTCGTGCTTCCTGGGTTTGATGATCCGGGAGACGATGTAGAGAAGAAGACGGCCTTCGGGGTTAGCGGAGTGGATGGTTGGGCGGCCTGAGGCATGGCGGATGAGTAGGTGATCCCAAGCTCGTTGAGGATAAGGCCCTTGTTGTTGAGCACCCAGTCCTCTCCGCCATAGAGGGAGACGTCGTCGCCTTGGTAGGGGAGGCTGGCGATGCGCCCAAGCTGCTCAATTGAAAGTTCTATCGGCGTGCTCTTGACAAGAGAATAGAGCACGTCGCCCTCACGCCGGAGGTTGGAGTAGAAGACCCGAATCAGCGCCGGGTTGATCTCCTTCCGAGCCCGGGAGACGAAAGGCCAAAGGCCGGCCTGATGAAGCTGCGCGTCGAGGTCTTCGTAGCCCTGCAGCTCCGGGTAGCGCTCCGGGATGATCCGTGGAGGAGCCACAACCCGTTTAGAGAAAAAGGTGAGGAAACGGGTGTGTTCCTCCTCGGAATCAAACCAAAGGTATGACCTGTCACCATAGTAGAGGCGTTCCTCGGTGGATGTTGTAGGCGCCCGGGATTTGGACTTTGATTTCCCGGAGGTGGCAGCCCTGCTCTTGTCCTTGCCCATGATAAGAAAACTTAAGAGAAAAGAGTAGAGATGATGAAATAAGCAAGTATGTTGAAGAGAATTGTGTTTGTGTGTGTAAAAGTGAAGAGAGGAGGTCCCAATTTATAGAGAAGGAGGTCTCTAACGTCCAGAATTTCAAAAAAATGGCTGTTGGATCTATTAATGCTGGTGCCAACGGATATTTTTTTGAAAAATTTATCCAGAATAGCGATGTTCTAAAGGCTACAGCGCTGTTGGGACAGCGTTGTTGAGCCTCTGGACAGCGCTGTTATGCGTCAAGTTTTAAAAACAAGTGTTAAATGGACAGCGATGTTGGGTTCCCTACAGCGATGTTCCAAATCATTCTGGAATTGTGTAAGGGGTTGAACCCATTAGAACAGCGCTGTTGGGTTTCTCTACATCGCTGTTTTACGATAGAAAAAAAATTTGTAAAAGTGGGCATCGATGTTGAAAGTGGGACATCGCTGTTTAAAAAGTTTCTGCTTTTGGTTGAAAACAAGGTGTTTTGGGTGGACATCGATGTTTTAGGTTGGAACGGCGATGTTCAAAAAGTTTCTGGAAAGTGAAGAGTAAGGGACTCCCTGGGACAGCGCTGTTGGCGTGTTGTACAGCGCTGTTGGCACAAACTGAATGACGGTGTTTCTCTCAACAGCGCTGTTTGGTCTCTTGGACAGCACTGTTTGCATGGTTCCCCCTGATTTCATGAATGGGGTACCTGCAAAAAAAAGAAAAAAGTTCTCCGACGCTCAAGTTAGTAAGCGTTTAATAAGTTTAGATGCATAACTTAGATCATCGTGGAGTCAAGGATTCCGAGTTCACTTCGAATGCGGAAGAACGACTCTTTCTCTAAAGGTTTTGTTAAAATGTCGGCTAATTGGTTGTGTGTTTCAACAAACTCAATTTCGACATCACCTTTGAGAACATGATCTCTAATGAAATGATGCCTAATGTCAATGTGTTTCGTCCTTGAGTGAAGAACGGGGTTCTTCGTCAAGCTTATGGCGCTAGTATTATCACAACGAAGAGGGACGTGATTGATACTAAGGCCATAGTCCACGAGTTGTTGCTTCATCCAAAGAATTTGAGCACAACAACTACCGGCAGCTACATATTCCGCTTCGGTTGTGGATAACGCAACACTGACTTGCTTTTTACTAAACCATGAGACTAGAGAGCTACCAAGTAAGTGGCAAGTCCCACTCGTACTTTTACGGTCTAATTTGCAACCGGCAAAGTCCGAGTCGGAATAACCAACGAGATGACAAGAAGAGCCTTTTGGATACCACAGTCCAACGTTTACCGTGCCAGCAAGATATTTCATAATCCGTTTTACCGCCGTTAAGTGCGATTCCTTCGGACATGATTGATACCTTGCGCAAAGGCAAACGCTAAACATGATATCCGGCCTACTAGCAGTAAGATAAAGAAGGGATCCGATCATACCTCGATCCTTTTTGACCTCTACTTCCTTACCTTTCTCGTCTTTGTCAAGATGATCAGACGTGCTCATCGGGGTCGCCATGGCTTTGGCGCTGTCCATTTCAAACCGTTTTAGGAGCTCCTTGCAGTATTTAGTTTGGCAAATGAACGTGCCATCTTTTATTTGCTTAACTTGGAGTCTCAAAAAGAATGTGAGCTCGCCCATCATTGACATTTCAAATTCGCTAGTCATTAGCGTTGAGAATTCCTTGCACAAAGACTCGTTAGTGCACCGAATATAATGTCGTCTACATAAACTTGAACCAAAAGGATGTTATTGTTTTTACTCTTGATGAAAAGTGTGGTGTCTACCTTTCCCCTTTGGAAACCACTATCCAAAAGAAATTTACTCAAACGTTCGTACCAAGCACGTGGTGCTTGTTTAAGACCGTAGAGCGCTTTCTTGAGTTTGACAACGTGATCGGGAAACTCAAAGTCCTCAAACCCCGGGGGCTTGTCAACATACACTTCCTCTTGAATAAAACCATTGAGGAAGGCACTCTTAACATCCATTTGATAAAGTTTAAAATCCATAGACGAAGCAAAAGCAAGAAGTAAACGAATAGCTTCTAAACGTGCTACAGGTGTATAAGTTTCTACAAAATCAATGCCTTCTTCTTGATTGTAGCCTTTAGCTACGAGCCTAGCTTTGTTTCTAGTGATTATTCCATTTTCATCAAGTTTGTTACGGAACACCCATTTCGTACCAATAATCGTGTGATCATCAGGCCTTGGCACCAATTCCCAAACGTCATTTCGTTTGAATTGGTTTAGCTCCTCTTGCATAGCCAAGGTCCAATGTTCATCGTTTATTGCTTCGGAAATGGTTGTAGGTTCAATTTGAGATACAAAATCCATGTGTCCTACGGTGTCCCTAAGAGAGTTATGAGTACTTACCCTGCGGTTGATGCTGCCGATTACCTGATCAAGTGGATGGTTTCTGTGCGTTCTCCAGGCGATGGGAAGCTCGGTTTCCTCTTGTTCCTGGGCTTCCTCTTGTTCTTCTTCGTCCGCTTGGTCCTCATTTTCGACCATCACTTGAGGTGTTTCCTCAGGTTGTGGTTGCGGGTTGGTGTATAATGGCGTGTCTTCTTCATCGTCTTCAATGTGTACTCTCTCTAATGAATCTGCAAGATCATCACAAATAACTTTTCTCGCCAAGCGAGGATTATCTTCGGAAAATACAATATGAGGGGACTCCTCAATAGTCAAAGTATGTTTATTAAATACTCTATAGGCCTTGCTGCGAAGAGAATAACCAAGAAAAATCCCTTCGTCCGATTTGGCATCAAATTTTCCCAAGTTATCTTTGCCGTTATTATGAATAAAACATTTGCAACCAAAGACTCGAAGATGGGAAAGGTTTGGCTTTCTCCCTTTGTATAGCTCATAGGGCGTTTTCGTGAGTATTGGTCGAATGACGGCTCGGTTTAACACGTAGCTCGCGGTACTCACGGCATCCGCCCAAAAATACTTAGGGATTTTTGCCTCATTGATCATAGTTCAATCCATCTCTTCGAGACATCTATTTTTACGTTCCACCACTCCATTTTGTTGTGGTGTACGTGGGGCTGAGAAGTTATGATCAATGCCAAGTTCGTCACACAAATCTGAAAACAGATTTCGTTCGAACTCTCCCCCATGGTCGCTTCTTATGGCTACTATGGTTGTTTCTTTTTCATTTTGAAATTTCTTTAGAAAATTTTTGAAAACATGAAATGCTTCACTTTTATGAGTAAGAAACAAGGTCCATGTAAACCTAGAGTAGTCATCGACAATCACAAACGCAAAGTAATTGCCACCGAAACTTTTCATTCTAGAAGGACCAAAAAGATCCATGTGCAAAAGTTGAAGCGGTCTAGACGTTGAAACAACGTTCTTAGACTTAAACGAAGCCCGAACTTGCTTCCCCTTTTGACATGCATCACATATGGCGTCTTTTTCAAACTTAAGTTTTGGAATGCCAATTACTAAGTCTTGTGAAACCAATTTGTTCAAAAGGTTCATGTTCATATGAGCTACCCTTCGGTGCCATAACCAAGTGTCTTCCTCTTTACTCATGAGGCACTTAGCAAAGTCGGAAGGAGATTTGTCTAAGTTAACCATATAAATGTTATCGATTCTATCACCACGTAGAATGACCTTATTGTCACTGAGGCGTTCTACCGTGTATGATTTTGAATCGAAAGTCACACGGTTTCCCTTGTCACATAATTGACTTATGCTTAAGAGATTGTGTTTGAGACCTTTAACAAGCAAGACATTATCTATAGAGGAGTTTTCAGATTTACCTACTGAACCAACGCCGATAATTTTTCCCTTTCTATTGTCTCCAAAAACTACGTTTCCTCCTTTAGCGGGTTTGATTTGGAGAAACTTGGATGCATCCCCGGTCATGTGTTTGGAGCATCCACTATCAAGGTACCAAAGTACACTTGATGCCTTCAAGCATACCTATGAAACACATCAATGAGTTTTAGGTACCCAATTTACGTTGGGTCCTCGGGTGTTAGGTGTGTAATGGTAGTGTGCTTGATTTTGTGATAGGTGCCTATGCCTAGTGTAACAAATGGGAGCAATATGGCCTATCCTATTACAATAATGGCAAACTACATTGGGGTTGTACATGTGCCTAGGTTCATAATAGTTAGAAGGTTTAACCATTTTGTTCCTATTTTGTGAAAATGATGGTTTTTGGAAATTTTGAAATTGGCCTCTTCTAGGTGCTCTAACATTATTTCTTCTTATTTGAGAAAATTCATTTTTATGCACAAAATCATTTTTCTTAGGTTGTCTACTATGACCATTTTCATTCCTAGGTTTTAGTCTAGGTTGTCTAGTGTCCTTCGGTTGACTAGGTTTTCTATTATCTTCATTTTTAGGTTTCTTATGTTGAACCTTAGATGATTGTCTAGGTGGTGGCTCAACATTATCTTTAGCTTTATTTTTATCAAAACCTATTCCTTCCTTAGAAAAATGCATAGTGTCAAGAAGTAAATTTAAGTCTTTGTGAGGAGTATTAAATTTCTTGACCGTGCTCTCAAGTTTAGCGACTTGCTCTTTTAAAGTTTTGCAAGACCGACATTCACTCGATGAGCTTTCTGGTTTGTCAGCGCTTCTTTTTCCAAAAAAATTGTTTTCTTGTTTAAGTATTTCATTTTCTTTTTCCAATTTTTCAAAATCGTTTTCAAGTAAAGAAAGTCGTTTCTTCAGGGATTTATTTGTTTTAGAAGCGCTAACAAATTCCTCATAAAGTTCATGTAGTGCTTCTTGGAGAACTATTTAAATATGCCCAAAAGTAAAAACTAATCATTAAAAGTTGAAAACCACTTGATTGGTTCGAACGCCAAAAATCAACGCCGATAACCGAAAGCCGAACGCCGGTTTCCGAAGACCGAACGCCGGATGGCTTGGTTTTTGGTTTGGGCGAACTCCAAGTGTTTTCAGGCAGGCTTAAGACTTAAGAAAATCATTTTGAATATGCAAAAAATATTTTGATGGAATGAGCCTAGAGAGCCATGTTTTGAACGTTTGTGCCGGTCTTGATCACATTAAAACCGACTCAATATAATTCTATGTCTTCGTTCTTGATTCTTGGTTCTTGGTTCTCAGTTCATCATGCCATGTTTCTTCGCCTTGGTTTTGCTCAGTTTAACCTTGTTATTGTCACGACGGTTTGGCATTATCAAAACCTGTCATAAAACGAACATGACTTAGTACGACATAGGCGTAAACCCGTGTTCCAACACATTCCTGATTTCTCACACAAACAATAACAACACAACTGCAAGAACTCATCATTTAGTCCATGGAAGAAGAAGAAACAAGAAGAAACTATACAAGTATCCAAAATTCTTGAACTCAAAAATGCAGCAGCCACTTCAAGGTAAAAACTGAAATTTTCCGTCCATTATCTCGAAATACTTTCTGAACCAAAGTTGTAGCCCCGGATGATACGAATCCAGCCCAACAAACGGCTCCGATTTTGTTAAGTAACGAAGGAGATATGGCCAAAATAACGGGACTGCACCAGTGGTGGCGAGCTCCTCGGGTTGGCTATCTTTCTTCACCATATCCATGTTGTTTCATTCCAAACACTTACCATAAACTCTCTAACGATTATTAGGAACATCCGGAAGGTATCGTAGAGAAGGTTCGGTGTTGGAATATTGAAGTTAATGAGTTAATCGTCGGAATCGTTGCTCATCGACATATCCGAAATCCTGGACAACAACTATTCTTTAACTTCAGGTCCGATTTACGCTATCTTACATCTGTTAAACCGAAATACTTTCTATATGAAAGTTATAGCCTTACGTCTTAGGAATCCACAGAATCAAACGGTTTACAATTCCGTGAAGAAACGATGGAGATATGCCCAAAATACCGCAGGCTGTCCAGTTGTGACGGAAATGACAAAGTTGGCGAACTTCAATGTTGTTTCCACTCCCGCTCATCCGTAAGGTTTCGGCCTATGATTTACAGGTCTGTACCCTTGCGTTAGACTTTTCGAATCATTCATCACATACATACATGAACATATATATTAATCCATATGTTGAAATCATCCCAAAATATATATGTGATGCATATATAAGTCATCTATATGTTGAGATCAAAATACACCAAATCCATAAAGTTAATATACACATAAGTAAATATAAACTTTGGAAATCAACCCAACCATATGTATATGTTAATCAAAGGTGTTTAAAAGACTTAAAGAAGTATTTTGGACACTCAAAATATCAAGAGAAAGATTCGCAGACCCAAACGGTCGACGCAAACGGTCGACTGTCGCGTTAAACATCGAAACGGACCACGACTGTCAGCCAAACGGTCGACCGCCGGTGGCTAACGGTCAACCTCCGCCAGCCCAACCGAAGGCCATCATCTCTAGCCAGTCAACAACGGTCGGCCGCCGGTCAACCGCGGTCGACCATCACGGTGATCCGCCAATACGACCTGATGAAGATCAAGGTCGACCGTCACGCCAAAGGTCGACCGTTCCGAGCCCCGTAGCTTAATTAAATGATATTTTAATCATGTTTCATCCAAATAAACTAATGCATGATTATATATTCATATTGTTTACAAATTGTTCATGTCATATCATTCATTTCATCACACATATTGTAGCATATCATATCATATGCATGCGTAAGAGATCATGCGTAATTGCGTCTCTTATAGCATGATGTGCGGGGTTTACTAGTCCGACATCACCCGTTCCGGGCTTAGTGTACGTACATGGTATTCAGGTTTCGAGTACCACCCCTATTTTTCTAGTCTCACCTCATTCGTGAGACTAAGGCCGCGTGAGTTCGTCGTACCAAATGGGCGAATCTCATAGCGCAACGGTGTCCTTGCAAGTTAAAGGATCATGCATCATGTTACCATCATCAAGTACAATTACATTGATTACATTGGTGTCATGTAATCATCATCAAGAAAAAGTATATTGATTACATAGGTATCATGTAATCATCCTCACAAGCAAATTGATTAAATGTGCCATCATGTAATTATCATTAAATATTTATCATCATGATTAATCAAATTGACCATATGATAATATGTGCCATATCATGAATGTTACTATACATTTTGTGGACGTATACATATGTATATGTATATGTCTGTGAATCATTCTATAATTTTAGCGTGGTACCACTTAGCGGTTTCGCTGAGCGTGTAGTTTGTATTTTTCGTTGACTACACGTAGGTAAATGATGGAACCATTCCCGGAGGGTATTGAGTCAGAGGAGATGCAAGAATGGCAGGCAAATGTTTGATCATCGGATTTTAAAATGTGTCATGATTTGATTATTATTGTATTTCTGTATTACTCTGAAAATATTTTTAAATGGGTCGCGATCCAGAGTCTGTAAATTTAATATTTATAAGTAATTGTCATTTTCAAATGTTAAGCGAAATTTTTATTTAACTCTCGTGTCACCTTAATTCGTGTAATTCCGGGTTATACGGATTGGGGTGTTACAAACTCCATACAGAATCTTTAATTATAGGCAATTTTCTATATTTAGTCCCTAATACTAAGAAATTATATAAATTGTCCTCAATTTTTTAAAACTATTCAATGATATGTCATTCAGGAACTATATGCGGAAAAAATATTTTGTCATATTTGTCCTAAGAACCACATGAAAAATAGGAGAAGGTCCACATTTTAAATGTTGACCTTAGGACCATGTAAGAATCACTCTTGTCCTAAATGACTATTTATGGAATTATTTTTGAAAATTAAGAACCATTTATATAATATCTTAGAATTGGAGGCTAAATATAAAAAACCACCTATAATTAGAGACCAATTAAAGAATTTACTTTCATGATTATATTTTTATTTCTTCCTCAGCTCTTCCTCCGCCTTGGTGGCGATTTCCAAATCATATTTTTATTTCTTCAAGATTATATATTTCTCTCTTTTTACTAAGGACATGTTTTAATAAAAAATAAGCAACAATGGATAATATTTCACTTTTTAATTTATGGGTTAAACATACTTTGTATAGTATGTCAAGATTAATGACTAGTTCCACGTCTTTAAAGGCGACAAAAATATATTTACTAAATATAATAAAACCAAGTATTGGTAATATTTATAGTTGCATGATGCACTCTCGTTTAGAAAATAATGTACCATAATGAATAGAATTGTGCACTCCTCTCCTATAATCTACCCCAATGAACGCTATATTAGTGAGGTCCTAGCTTCTGATAATGCATTTGAGAGAGTGACCCATTACATCGGAAAAAGATGAAATTGTACATATGATTTGACATCCTTTTTTGCAAGTTGATCTAACATCAAAGGTTATACACTTCTTATGGTTGTTAACCCAGTTCAATGGAGTAAGGACATACCTGGAGTATAATATTTATGGATGAATGTTTGAAATACCAAAAAACAAGTTTTTACCTCATGCACAACTTTTTATACACTGAAATCTTACTCTTTATAATCTAAATTCTCATATTTATTACACTTATTTAAGTGTAAAATATTAAAAAAATTTAATGTCAATAACTTTATTTGGCATTCACATAAGCATTCACGCAATTTCACATCTAAAGTATTGTATATAACTACATATTTCAACAACATAACTAAATACTCGACCATATAAATATATATACATACATGCATGCATGCATGCATACATACATACATACATACATACATACATACATACATATATATATATATATATATATATATAATTCGAGATTCACTTGATATTATATATTTTGGCATGAGTAATGATATGTTAATTTAATATAATAACTTTAAAATAAATACACATTAACCCAATTGATACTATGTATAATTTTAACAAAAAATATTAAATAACTAACAATTATTTCAAATGTTTATAAAGTAAAACATACTTTTTATTACATATATCATATAAATATATCTACTAACACATAGAAAGTTATATTAGTTGTTAAATAATATAACATATTGGCTCAAATTTAATTATACGAATTAATATTTAAAAAGCTCTAAATATGAAAATACAAATATTAATTTAGATACATTTTTTTTGTTTTATTCCACCACCTTTGTGTATGAAACACTATACATGTATGACAAATAAAAAAGAAAATTTATTTTATTCTATCATTTCCTAAAAAATGAACTCTAAGAAAGTAGCAGATAAAAAAGTGAACATTGATATTTTATATTAACATTTTTTATATTTGTTAAGAGTTCAATTAATATATAAACATAATATGAATTAAAATTTATTAATTGTATTTATTTCAATTTTTTAATAATAATATGATATGCATTATAATTTGTCGTTTTTTTAAATTTGGATATGATATATATCTTGTAGTAGTTAGACTATTAGATACAATATTTTAAAAATAAAATTTGTATTTTAAAAATGATTTCTCTGCTCTAAAATTTATATAATTATTATTTTTGAAATGTAATAAAAAGAAAAAAATGGTGAATAGTTTGAAAGCTTAAATATTTTTAGAATTTTAAACTCATTAAATGAATATTCATATAATACTAAGAAAATAAAAATGTTTATGCAAAAGCATTAGCCATTAAACATAATAATAGGTATTTTAACTTTGCTATGTGCATATACATGTATATGTTTTAACTACTAAAAGAATGTTCTTTAGGAATGGAAAAAAGAGCTCGATGTTGGAACACACTGGAAGGAACTAAAAGAAATTGAAAGGAATTTGAAGAAACTGGAAGAAACTAGAATATTCCCATTTTAATTGTTGTTGTTATAAATTATTAGTATTGTTATTATTATTGTTGTTGTTGTTGTTGTCGTTGTCGTTGTTGTTGTTGTTTTTGTTGTTGTTGTTGTTGTCATCACACTATCTTAATAAATGCCTTTAAGATAAAAAATATTTTGTTCATGCACAAAAAAAACTACTTTTGTAAAAAAATTAATTAGAATATAAAAATAGCATAAATATCAAAATATTAAATATTTAAAATTTATTTTGGCTATGTTGCACATCACTTTATTTATGTAGTATTTATCATAAAATAATATATTTGTAATTATACTTTATATATTACAAGAATTTGTTTTAAATATCAGACATGTCACATATGTAAATCATAAAAATAGTGAGATGAAAAAATGAAATAATTTATAAACTATAGTTATGAACATAATAAGTGTAATAATAATAATAACTATAATAATAATATATCATTTTTAGAATAATTGGTCGGGTAGTAGAAAGAGTTTGAAGAAAATAAAAATAATTGGAAGAAACTAGAAGAAATTGGAAGGAGTTGGAAAATTTTGGAAGGAACTGGAAGAACTGTAAGAAACTAGAAGAAACTAGAAAAAATGAAAAAAACTGGAAGGAACTAAAGAACAAAATCTAAATATGATAGTTTTAATAACAGATACAATAAATAAATACATAACAAACGGAATACAATTTTAACTCATGCTTATGCAATCGTTTTAAAATAAAAATTATAGTTTTAATAATGATGCAAATGTATTATAATTCATATAAATATATATTTTTAAAATGGAATAAAAGGTAAAAATGGTGTAAAATACAAAGAGTTGTCTTTTAAATTTTCTTAAGTAAAGATTACATAACCTTTAAAAAAGTAGTTAATTAAGCATAAGATATTAATATATATTTTAAAATGATGAAGGACATATTAATATAATAATTAAAATATCAAAAGTTTTATATATCCAAATTTATGATAATTAAACAGAATAATTATGAACAGCTTTTTAAATAAACAATAAACTAATTAATGTCATGTGGACCAATAAAGTGATAACACTATGCCATGTGGATAAAGAATTTTGACATGTCATACGCCACGTGTTTCCACTACAACTAATGAACTCTCTTTTCACATATCCTTTACTATAATATTTGAGATTTGCTTCAAGAGAGTTCGACAAGTGCACCAACACACTTGGCCATTTTTTGACATGTCAACGAACATGTCATGTCATTTTTAAAGTATGTGCTGATAATTACTAACATTAATAACAAAATTATACATTTTCTATTTTATGCCTGTTAACTTATTGAAAATTTATGTTTTTTCCATATCTAAAGCTAATTTGGGTTTATATTTCAATTCAAATATAAGTTTTAATTATGATTAAATCCAAATTTTTGCCTTATTTAAAGTCAAGTTTTAAAGTTTACCAAGTTATAAAAATATAAGTTAAAATATAATTTCTTGCGTTATGTAATTTTCTTAATTTTTATTCGGTGATTTTAATAATTCTTGCTTAATGTAATTTAAGTAATTTTTACGTGATGATTTTAGGAATTCTTTCCTTATGTGATTTTTGTTATTCTATAGTTTACTTTTTTTTAACATTATTAACTACTCCCCCGTCTCTCCTAAGATCTTCTCCTTTTGATTTTTTTTTATTTTTAAGGAGACTTGGATGCTGAACCAGAGAGAAAAACAAAAAAAAAACTAAAAATGAAATAGGCCAATCCGGGTTACCGGTCTAACCCGGTAAAATTTCGGGCCGGGACCAAAATGGACTGGAATCTTACTGGTCTAATGGACCAAAACGTGGACCTACTACGAACAAGTCCAACCCGGAACCGGTTATACCACTCCGATCCGGTTTAACGGTCCGACCCGGAATATGTACACCCCTAGACTATATATCCCAAAGTCATTATATTGTTTTAATTTTCCCCCATCTATTATACAGTATCTATAGTGTTCTTTGAGTTACCCCTAAATCATATTTTGCACCATTCTTTTTGGTGTATGTTTTTTAAGATTGTTTTTATCAATAAACCTTCTGTATAAGTTGTCTTATTGTGATCGTTTTAGCATAGATTGTCTCATGTTTACATATTTTTTGCACTTAAATTAATTTTGGTCAACTGCACTCACATTTGTGTCACAATGCACATCACATACATATTTGTTTTTTTGCCTAACATTTAACAATTTCTCACGATTCCACATATAGAATATAGCATATTAATATATGTAGTCTTGAATCTTGATTAAAAGCAAACATACATAACCCTTGCATGAATATTTTTCCTGCCATAACTAATAAACAAATGGTTTGTGTAAAAACAACGATGTAATAATCAACAATACATATGCACTACGTAGTCAATATAGATAATATATGTCAAGATGCTCTTTAATCCAACAACAAATTGTGAAGAATATTTCAGTTCCACTACTATAGAAATTACCTTTTGCATCTTTTATTTTTGACCTTTTGCATCGGTATTTTAAACAATGCAAAAGATCTCCATTAGTACATAATACGTGCTATGGTAAGATCTTTTGCATCGATTGTTTTATAATAACCAATGCAAAAAACTTTTTTTCTACAATTGGAAAAAGGCTTTTATTACATCGGTTATTCCATAATAAACGATTTACAAGAAGTGTCCCAGAACTGCCGCCAATTCTGGAAAGCATCTTTTGCATGAGTTATTCCAAAATAACCAATGTAAGTGTATTTGTTTTTTTAAATATAGCAAAAGAGTAGAATTGAAAAAAGTAGAGCAGACAAAACACAACACAACATAATAAAACAGTAAAGTTTTTAACAAAGTGCTCATATTGTTGCACCACAATATAATAGCTAAACGATATATTCATTTCAACGAAACAATCACGCAATTCAATATGTTACAATTTTTATACGGATTACAACGGACGGGGAAGATGAACGGCCTCGGAAAATAAAAATAAATAATATTCTGAATTTATAACTTATTCAGAATATTACAAGATAAATAGAATTAAAAATAAATTTATATATCTTCAAACAGCCTTGTTGTATGAGGACATTAAGCACTGGACATCGAGGACATTATGCACTGGACAGCTAGGACATTATGCACTGGGCTGCGAGGACATTATGAACTAGGGCAGAATGCAGCGAGGTCTTTATAAACTAAACCTGCAAAACAAAACACCGTGAAGGACAGCGGAGTCGCCGGAGCTATCCTTAAGGTAGTAGTGCCCGCCTACCGTACCGGAAAAACGTGGGCACTCTCCTCCCAGGATAAAACCGCTATCGTGTGTGGAGATGTACGGACCAACCACACACCAACGAACAAAAACAACGTAGGAACGTTGGCGACCAAAAAACTTTGAAGAGAATTGCCGGAAATTTGGCCGGAAAACCAAGAGCTCTCTCAAAAAAAATAAACAAGAAAGATTTTCTTTCTTTCTTTTTTGTTTCTCACGTGAAGCACCCCAAAAATGATTGAGAGAGCTTTGATTTTTATAACAAAGGAGTTTTAAAAATTGTAACTCCTAAACCATTAACCCATGGAATTAATCATGGCATTTGTGGTGTGTTAATGGTGATTAATTAGCCATTAACACGTCCGTTACGCTACGCTCCGTTTAAAATTTGTCCCGAATAATTGGAGATTAATGGCCAGTTAACTCCGTAAAAATGGACTAATTTTAAACAATACATAAAAATTAATAAAAGAAGATTGGTTCAGTAAAATTGCAAAAATTGCAATCCTCACCATATTCTTTTATTAACGGGTTAACTCTGAGAATCAATTTCTCATTCACCCTCGACCATTTTTGGCGTATAAATTGTCAAAACATTTATCTCATTTAAGAGAACACACGTCCATTAATTAATGGTTAAAACCGTTAGTGGACCTATTGACAAATATACCCAAATTGGTCCATTTAATGCCAATTAAAATGCCAAAAATTCCAACAATCCCCCACATGAATGAAAAATTGATTTGGGGTCGACAACATCCCATGATTGAAAACCTGCAAAGAACAGGTAAGTGTCTCCACTTTTGAACCTCTCCCTTGTAAAGTATACCTTCTTTACTGGCTGTTCAGTAGAACGCGTGCCGCTTGTGTAAACGATAGTATACCATACACAGATTCCAACCAAACGTCGTTCTGTTCTCATGGTTGTGCCCATTTTGGTCGTGGGACACGCGCCTGGTTCTGCGAGAGTGTTTAGAGGATTAAGCCCAAGATCCTCCGTTTGAAGCGACCACACTTCACTCTTACATAGGTGATTCTTTAAGAGTATCCCGATTACTCCACTTAGACCACCGTGTCTATTGATTAAGAATCATTAAAGCATATTTATATGCTAGCCTCATCATTTTCGGGAGTCACTGTCTTCAGCAGGAACAGAAGGGACTGACTGGAGGTTCCGGTACCGCCCCCACAGTGACCATGCTTAATCCTACAAGTAGGTTGTCCCATTGAACCTGAGTACCAACCAGGTTGGGTTTTCCTTCATAGGACTATCCTAGAACAAGGGTTTCAAACCCATTCCTGCCACCAACTCCTCATGCAACTCAATTGTTAACCCTTTGGTTAGCGGATCCGCCAGATTATCTTTTGACTTCACATAGTCAATTGTGATAATCCGAGTTGTGAGAAGTTGTCTAATGGTTTTGTGTCTACAACGAATATGTCTAGACTTACCATTATACATGTTACTCTTTGCACGTATTCTTATGTATTTCTGAATCATCAGACCTATACACTAAAAATCGATACGCGCTACCACTCTAGCCAATAAAGATTCCATCAATGATCTATGGACCAATCTTTATTTCCTTTGGTGGTGGTGCTAAAACTTTTGTAAGGCACCCCCACACTTTCAGGTATTTATAGGAAGGTTTCCTATTACACCACAACTCGTAAGGAGTCTTAACGAGTTTTTTTTCAGGGTATTTTATTTAACAAATAATTGCTAGATAAAATAGCCTCCTTTAGGACCAATTTTCTTCTTGTCCTTGTTTGGCGTAGGCCCTTTGGAAGAACCCTCTTTGAGTGGATGCTCCACCACATTGGCCTGAACTGTTGGCTCGTCCGCGTTCTCCCCCACAACAGGGGGATCCCCCCTCAAGTACCTCGCAAGGTTGAGGGTGGTCAGCCAAAATAACATCCTTTGCTGCCATATTTTAAAACCAACACCTATGAACTTTGCCGGTTCTTTGACAGAGTTCGCAGGAAGCATAACAGTAGGATGTGTGACCGGTGCGGATGTGAAGACACCCGTGTTCGGTCCAAGTGAAGGAATGACCGGTATGGCCGAAGCCATATTCGGTCCGAGTGGGGTGACCATTGTGGCCGTAGCCACGGTTGGTCCAATAATCGAGGTGACCGGAGCGGACCCCATAGTCGCGCTCGATCCAACGAATGTGGTGATCGAAGTGGACCCCACGACCGCACTCGATCCGAAAGGAATGTTGATCGGAGTGGTCTGCCCTATAGAGCCACCCAATCCAGCCGAAACGTTCACAACCAGAGTCTCGGAACTACTCCCGTTTCCGGTGTGAGCGTCAAAACCGAATCCGTCCATACCCGCCATTGCGCACAGATATGACTACTACCTTAAGATTGTTACAATTTTTATACGGATTACAACGGACGGGGAAGATGAACGGCCTCGGAAAATAAAAATAAATAATATTCTGAATTTATAACTTATTCAGAATATTACAAGATAAATAGAATTAAAAATAAATTTATATATCTTCAAACAGCCTTGTTGTATGAGGACATTAAGCACTGGACATCGAGGACATTAAGCACTAGACATCGAGGACATTATGCACTGGACAGCTAGGACATTATGCACTGGGCTGCGAGGACATTATGAACTAGGGCAGAATGCAGCGAGGTCTTTATAAACTAAACCTGCAAAACAAAACACCGTGAAGGACAGCGGAGTCGCCGGAGCTATCCTTAAGGTAGTAGTGCCCGCCTACCGTACCGGAAAAACGTGGGCACTCTCCTCCCAGGATAAAACCGCTATCGTGTGTGGAGATGTACGGACCAACCACACACCAACGAACAAAAACAACGTAGGAACGTTGGCGACCAAAAAACTTTGAAGAGAATTGCCGGAAATTTGGCCGGAAAACCAAGAGCTCTCTCAAAAAAAATAAACAAGAAAGATTTTCTTTCTTTCTTTTTTGTTTCTCACGTGAAGCACCCCAAAAATGATTGAGAGAGCTTTGATTTTTATAACAAAGGAGTTTTAAAAATTGTAACTCCTAAACCATTAACCCATGGAATTAATCATGGCATTTGTGGTGTGTTAATGGTGATTAATTAGCCATTAACACGTCCGTTACGCTACGCTCCGTTTAAAATTTGTCCCGAATAATTGGTTGTTAAAACCAAGTTTTTGAGATTTCCAATAAGGTTGTGATATTTCTTTAAGCGTTTTGATGCCTGAAGACCAAATCAAATTCAGTGATATGGAAATTGGATATCTTGATCGGAAATGCCAGAGACAAGTAAGGATTTCTCAAGCAGATGAAAATCCTCTGATCCGGAAGACTACATAAGAACCGGATGTCTCGCTACAACCCGCTGAAGGCTAAGTCATCCAAATCGGAAGACTAGCGCGGATCTCTTTCTCACCCGGAAGTCTGAGAATGACTCCTCCGGATTTGTCAGCTAAGAACCGGATGCCTCAGGGAAGACCGGAATTCTCAAAAAGCGGACAAGTGAGAAAAGACTTAGAAAATTATCTAAGTCTTGAATGAAAAAATTCTACCCGTTGGTAAGGAAAAATCAATCTCTTGATTTTCAACGGCTAGATTGAAGATAATTATGCTGATTCAAGAACAAATGACTCGAAGACAAAGTCTGAACCTCTAAGAATTGAAGAACCTGTCCAGAATTTCTAAACAAGCACTAGAAGACAAACAGAGTAAAGTTCTACAGTCCAGAATACTTGAACAACAGCTAGAAGACGGACTCTGTGGAAAAAGGAATCTCTCCTTTAACAAATGGGTATGTCCAAACACCCATTCCAATGAGGAATCTTCAAATCACAATCTTCATTCAAAATTAAAGCCAGCAAATGCAACGGATAGTCTATTATGATTCAACGAATAGATTATCCAATCCAGCTATAAATAGCATCCTTGGAAGACTGGAGAAGATACAATGAGATACAACAACACAACGAAGCAATCTCTAACAACAAAGCTATCTCATTCACAGTTAGCCCAAAAAGCTTGATAAAGAGAGATTTCTAAACTCCTTATCCAGAAGCAAACTTCTCCCCCTTCCAAAGAGCTACAGTGTAAACACTTGAAGGTTTCCTTGCCTCAAGCACCACACCACGTTGAAGGATATTACTTTTGATCAAACTTATTGATTAAAAGGGGGTAGGTCAACTCTCTTACAAGTTGATCTTGCAAGTCCTATTGTTCGGACCTTGCAGTTGTTGAAGAAGCTTGACCTTCGAAGGAACAACAAAGCCAGCACGAGTGCAGTAGCAGCATTGGTCTTGTGAAGATATACCGTGCAGAAATTCACACAAGTGTAATTGTTGGTTCATTATTCAACAACCAACTACATAGTGGATTTTGAGGACGTAGAAGGATTACCCCACCTTCGAACCTCGTTAAAGTTTGCGTGTCTCTCTCTTTTATCTTTATTCTTACTTGCAATTATATTAACTGTGAAAACTAACCCATCCATATTGATTACTGCTCACTCTACCCACCAAATTCCGCACACAATCTAAAGTTCACAAGGACTCTAGATTAACACTCATTTTCACGTTTTCAAAAGAAACGAAAAAGATTTTAAATCTGTAACAAAGTCTATTCACCCCCCCCCCCCCTCTAGACTTTGTATTTCACCACTTTGGGACCACCAATTGGTATCGGAGCTAACTTCTCACTATCTACGTTTAGATTAACGAGAAGCGATCATAATGGTGAACAATATGGATCACGGTTTGCCCAAGTTTTCTCTCTTAGGTTATGATGATTGGAAGATCATGATGGAAGCACATCTCTACGCTCTACATGACTGCATGTGGATGGTGCTTGAGGATGGACCCTTGAAAATCCAAATGGAGAATCCTGAGAGGAATCCAGCAACTCCTGATGTCATCCAGTACATTCCAAAGCCCAAGGGGGATGATAGAGATTGTAAAAAGCACAATCTGGACAACGTCGCCAAAGCAGCCATCTTCAAGACACGTGATCCCATCACCTTCTCCAAAATCAAGCATCTCAAGACTGCCATGGAGATATGGCAAGGTCTTGGGAAGCTATGTGAGGGATCAGAGGACTTGAGAAAGCAGAAGATAAAAGTCCTACTTGAGAAGTTCAAAGGCTTCAAAATGCTTCCCGGAGAATCATTTGATATGTTGGATGAAAGGTTCCACAAAATCTTGAATGATCTTGCCTCACTTAACCACGTTCTTTCTCCCAAAGAAAAGAATGTAAGGTTGCTGAGATCACTCCCAACTGAGTGGTACACCAAAGCCACAGCCATGGAAGAAGGAAGAAACCTGGAAAACTACACTGTTCAAGGTCTCCTTGATGAACTCAGAACCTATGAGCATGAGCTGAAAAAGAAGAAGGAAGAACAAGTCACTCCCTTCCCCACGGCATTGATGACAACTTCAAGAATTCCATCAAGTGAAGGGACATGCACAAGAAACTGTGACACACCTTCCTCCAGCCAGCCGTCAAGCTCAAAAATGGAGAACTACGAAGAGGAATTTGCCATGATGGTCAAACAATTCTGGAAGTTCAAGAAGTTCTTCAAGAACGCTGATTCAATCAGAAGGCCATCCAAGGGAAAGCCACAGGTAAATGACTCCCCTCTTGAATCTTATTTATGCTATAACTGCAGGAAGCCTGGCCACTGGAAGTCAGCATGCCCGTACCCAAAAGTGGAGAAGTACGGAGAAAGAGAAAGGATCGAGAAGAAAAAGAAAGCAATGGTTGCTGCTGAAAGTGACGAGTCATCCAGCTCAAGTTCGGATGAAGAAGCCCTCATCTGCATGGAGCGCAGAGTTGAGAAGTCCAACCATGAGGATAGGTGGACTATGTCAGAAGATGACACTCTCTGCCTAATGGCCAAAGATGATGCTGATCAAGAGGTAACCTCACAAACCTCCTGCTCATCTTCTTATAGCACACCAACTTCTGAAAATCTTTTTGACCAGTTCAAAAAGATGATGAAAGACTTTGAGGAGATAAATCTCAAACACACATCCTTAACAGAAGAGAACAAACTATTGAGTGAAGAGAATCTCAAGTTGATTGAAAGTCGGAAAAGTCAACTGAATGAGATCACTCAATTCAAGACTAAAAATGAATCTCTCTCTGAAAAGGTGAAATCCCTTAACAAAGAGCTAGGGATACTCAAGTCCCAAGAAGCAGTGAACAAGCTGCTTGAAACGACCAAACATAAGGGTCGCAAAGGACTTGGGTTTGACTCCTCTAGTTACAAAAGGAAAGGGAAGACAACTTTCATCCCTCCTAAACCTACTGCCAAACCTAATAAGCAGAAAGGGAAGGAAAAGGAGAAACCAACAGAAGTTCCCAAAAAGGTAGTCCCTCCTAAGAACTATAGGAAGCTGGACAGACCTCAAAAAGGAAATAACTTCAGAAGAAAACCTTCTAACCCCCATTATACACAAGGCTATACTCATTATGGGGTAGACAAGAGTTTTCCAAGAAATTCTGAGTGGAGAACTATGCCAAGATATAGTCACCCTCCACCCAGAAGCTATTTGTGCCACCTAAGTATGCTTATAACCGACACAGGACACACTATGCACAACCTAGACAAAACTATAGGTCTTATCAACCTAGGTTTGCTAGGAGGAAACAGGAAATAGCACCTCCTGCACGTAGGAAGTTTTATGCTTATAACTATGATTACAATCCCAACAAGTTTAGAGCTGCAAGGAAAATTCCCTGCAACTTCAAACTTGATGTAGGGACACACACCATTAACTACTCCGGACCCAAACTTAATTGGGTACCAAAATCTTCCTCCTCCTAATGCAGGAAGCCGCTAAGTACCCAGGTGTCTGGTACTTAGACAGTGGTTGTTCAAGACACATGACGGGTGATGCGAGCCTTTTGAGCAATCTAATTCCCTATGATGGTCCAAGAGTTACTTTTGGAGGAAGCAATGATTTCGGCCTTACTAAAGGGCTAGGAAATCTGGTGTACAAGGGACTAACCATCCAAGCTGTATCTTATGTTGAAGGCCTCAACTATAACCTTCTTAGCATAAGTCAGTTTTGTGATAAAGGTTACTTCTTGGAATTCTGCAAGGACATGGCATCTCTCAAGAACATCTCCACAAATGAAGTCATTCTCACTGGGAAGAGAATCAGAAACATCTATGAAGTGATATGGAGCGATGTCAAGGAAGCATGTCTAATCAGCAAAGGTGACACTAACCTTCTATGGCTTTGGCATAAGAGGTTGAGTCATCTCAACTTCAAAACCCTCAACAAGCTGTCCAAAGAAGAGTTAGTAGAAGGTCTTCCCAAAGCTGCATTCAGAAAGGAAAGTATTTGTGATGCTTGCCAAAAAGGAAAGCAAGTCAAGTCCACCTTCAAGGCAAAATCGGCACCCTCAACTACAAGGATATTAAGTCTTATTCACATGGACTTATTTGGCCCTGTTACACCAATAAGTCTAAGTGGAAAGAAATATGTCCTGGTGGTAGTTGATGATTACTCAAGATACACGTGGACAATCTACCTCAACAGCAAGAAGGAGACTCAAGGGAAACTCACCAACTGCATGAAGCTGATTCAAAACCAAGCAAGTCAGACCATTCAGAAGATCAGATCTGACAAAGGCACAGAATTCCTGAATGAAATCATCATTCACTACTGTGAAGAAAACGGAATTCTTCATCAGACATCCGCAGCAAGGACACCTCAACAGAATGGTGTAGCTGAAAGAAGGAACAGAACCCTGAAGGAAGCAGTGAGAACCATGCTAGCAGAAGCTTCCTTACCAAAGAGGTTCTGGGCTGAAGCTGTTAACACAGCCTGCTATACTCAAAATAGGAGTATGATTTATAAAAGGCACAACAAAACTCCCTATGAACTGTGGAACGGAAGAAAGCCTAATATATCATATTTCCATATTTTTGGGAGCAAGTGCTTTGTGTTAAACAACGGGAAGAATCATCTGAACACTTTTGATGAGAAATCAGATGAGGCCATCTTCCTAGGATATTCCATGGTAAGCAAGGCATTCAGAGTCTTCAACAAAAGAACCATGATCACTGAAGAGTCAATACATGTCATTTTTGATGAAAAACATGTGGTTGACAAGCCATCAAAGCATGATCATGAGGTACTGGATCTATCAGACAAGGATGAAGAAGTCAATGAAGGAGATAGAATGAAGCCCACGGAGTTCATTCCATTCAGAAGTCTGCCTCTGAAGACTTCACAGAGAAATCCAGATTTAGACAGTGCTGAGCCCTCCGGAAATTTTGGCCAGCCTTCCAATATTCCGGATCTCTCAAACGGCGACAATTCCGGAAATGGCGACCCAGTGCCAATCCATCCGGAAACACCAACAACTTCTGTTCTTCAACCAGAAGCTGAACTAAATCAACCAGTCAATCCCATCAACACAATCTTCGTTGGTTAAGGAATCATCCTCCTCAACAGATCATCGGAGATATTCAATCTGGTGTTCGCACAAGGAGTGCCCAACAGAATCTAG
The DNA here is from genome assembly GCA_003260385.1 of Cuscuta australis. Classification (NCBI taxonomy): domain Eukaryota; kingdom Viridiplantae; phylum Streptophyta; class Magnoliopsida; order Solanales; family Convolvulaceae; genus Cuscuta; species Cuscuta australis. The sequence continues at coordinate 1,655,192 of NQVE01000196.1, forward strand.
AAGCTATGCTTGCTTGTTTCATCTCACAAGTAGAACCAAAGAATATTGAAGAAGCTCTAGCTGATTCTGATTGGATCAATGCAATGCAAGAAAAACTCAACCAGTTTTCCAGAAATGATGTCTGGAAACTTGTTCCCAGACCTACTCATCAACATGTCATTGGGACAAAGTGGGTCTTCCGGAACAAGATGGATGAAAACGGCGTTGTTGTCAGAAACAAGGCCCGGTTAGTTGCAAAAGGATATTGTCAAGAAGAAGGTATAGATTTTGATGAAACCTTTGCTCCAGTTGCTAGACTTGAAGCTATAAGGCTGTTTCTAGCCTTTGCTGCTCATAAGGACTTCAAGGTCTATCAAATGGACGTCAAAAGCGCATTTCTCAACGGAAACCTAGAGGAAGAAGTGTATGTGGAACAACCTCCAGGATTTGAGTTACACACTAAGGGAGATCAAGTGTATAGACTCAAAAAGGCGCTGTATGGACTCAAACAAGCACCAAGAGCTTGGTATGATACATTGTCTCAATTTCTTATAGACAATGGATTTACCAAAGGAGTAATTGACAAGACATTGTTCAAACTACAAGATGGAGAAGATCTCCTATTAGTTCAGATCTATGTGGACGACATCATATTTGGCTCAACTAAGGAAGATCTATGCACCAAGTTCTCAACCCTCATGCAAGGAAAATTTGAGATGAGCATGATGGGGGAACTCAACTACTTCCTTGGCCTTCAAATCAAACAGAGAAGTGAAGGCACTCTCATCAATCAAGCCAAGTATACAAGGGATCTTATCAAGAAGTTCAAAGTTGATCAGAAATCATCCGTTTCTGTCCCCATGAATACATCCACCAAGCTTGATATGGATGTAGATGCAAAGCATGTAGATCAAACTCTCTACAGAGGAATTGTCGGATCTCTACTTTACCTTATGCAAGCCGTCCGGATATCTCATATGCAGTAGGTGTTTGTGCCAGATTCCAGTCAAAGCCAAAGGAAAGTCATCTGATAGCAGCTAAAAGGATTCTTAGATACCTCAAAGGAACTCAGAACATGGGTTTGTGGTATGCTAAGAGCAATTCATTTGAGTTAGTGGGATACTCAGATTCTGACTTTGCCGGATGCAAAGTTGACCGGAAAAGTACATCTGGTACTTGTCAATTCATTGGTGGAAATCTTGTCTCTTGGTTCAGTAAGAAACAAAACTCCATTTCTACATCAACAGCAGAAGCAGAGTACATTGCAGCTGGTAGTAGGGGTGGACACGGTACGGTTCCGGTTCCGGAACCGCCGGTTCCGGTACCGCCACCCCATGTCACCAGAACCGTCACCGTGCCGGCCGGTACCGGTTCCGGTTCGTGGAACGGCAGTTCCGGTACCGGACCGGCCGGTTTCGCCCCGCCCCCCTATTATTTTTTTTGCTTTTTTAAAAATTTTTAAGTATAAAATTTTAAATTTGCAACTGTTTAAGGAAAGAATGAAGTACCGGAATGTAGTTGTTATCTAAAAATTTAGTTGTTATTTAAATATTTTAAATGAATAATACACTAACTGAAGAACAACCACATTTAATATCCTGACGGTTCAAAAAAAGCGACGAGGTAAAGAACTGTAAAGAAACCCTCGAAGGAGCTTATATATCGCTCACCTAAAAAAAACTAATTACATATTTACATTAACAAAAAAATTATAACTTATTCTTCAGAACTCGGACTTCCATCTGTTGTTGCATTCATGTAATGCTCCGATTCGAGTTGGTACGTTGACTCTTGAGCTCGACGTCTTGCCAAGAGCCAATCTTGGTTGCAAACAAGTGTTTCAAGAGATCCAGCGCTAAGACAACTTCGAAAGTCGGTTAGAATGTTGCCGCCAGCACTGAATTCTCGTTCAACTGCTACGGTTGATATCGGAACGGATAACACTTGTCTTGCTAGCATGCCGAGACATGGGAACATGTGTTCGTTCCGCTTCCACCATCCGAGCACGTCAAAATCCACATCGTCTTCATTGTAATCGCATGGCACACCCTGGTACATAGCAAGTTCGTTGTGCGAGCTTACTGTTGTACCACTTGAACTCGTCGAAGACTGGGCACGCTTCCCTTTCTTTGCAAGAAGCCCACCGACTATTCCGGCAAAACCTTTTTTTGATTTCGGGGGCGGAGGTGGTGCTGTTTCTTCTTGTACAGTGCCGTATAACCCTTGATATTCCTCAAACAAATTCTCAAAAAAAGTTACAACATTATCTCTTTCTTTTTCCATTCTACTAAATAAGAGTAGTAATAACTATTTTCATCTAAAAAACACTTGTAGTAATAATCAATTAAAATTTTATAATTTTCAATTTTAAAGCGTGGATCACAAATAATACCTATTTTATAAATATCAGGAATGTACAAATAATAAGAACACCATTTTTGTATCATAGGAGAGACATATGGGTACAAATCTGGATCAGCCTTACTTTCACGAAAACATGTTGTGATTGTAACGCACTCTTTTAAAAATGTATTTGTAGTTGGTTGGTAAACATGAGAAAAAGTAAGAGTTGCGTTATTAAAAACTTCTAATACGGCATTCAATTTTTCAACAAGTACAAATTCAAAAGGATCAATGATTATACGAAGTTCATCACTAAAAAATTCAGCAAGTTCCTCTTTATATTTTAGAATCTGATGAATCAATTTGTATGTACTATTCCATCTAATGTGGATATCTTTTGCAAAAACTATTTCTTTTCTACCATTAGACTTACAGAAAATCTTCCATTTTTTCGAAACAAGACGAACCCCCCAAATTCTTTTAATTCCTTCTTTAATATTCGTCAAAACTCCGCCCATAGCTTCTAGTCCCTGTTGAACACAAAAATTTAAAACATGACAGGCACACCGTTGATGCAGAAATCTACCCATAGCCGTAGACGGTGGGCAAATTTCTCTAAGTCTAGGAATGGCTACAGAATCAAAACCAAATGAAAACACTTTGTCAGATAAGTTGTATTCCCGCAGAATACTCTGAAGCAATAGGAAAATATTTTCAGCAGTATGTTGTTCATTGAAATCACGAAATTCAAGAACACGTTTATGCATAATCCAATCACTATTTATCCAATGACAAGTAACACCCATATAAGACAAATTATGATAAGTTTCACTCCAAATATCAGAACAAATAGCAACATGAGAATTAAAATTAAGAAAAAGATTTGCCAAATTTATTTTTCCATTTTTATACTGACGAATAATTTCCCGTTTAATTGTTTTTCTTGAAAAACCTCGTGCTTGAGGGTTTAATGCCTGTTGACAATAATCAATAAAACCAAGTTTCTCAGAAATCATGTATGGCAAATTTTCTTCACAAATCATTTCGGCCATTTTTTGCTTATTTTGCTCGTCGCTATAAGCAAAAAGGCCGCCCTTACCTCTGTTAGCAAACCGAGAAATTTGGGTTTGCCCTTCTTGTCGTCCCTTCTTTTTTGCCTCGTATTTGGCAAACTCCACGGGATGCCTCGACCTTAGGTGTTTTTTCGGACCGCCATAACCGCCGGAGACTCCCATTTTTATGACGGTCCCACAATGTTTACAAGTTCCATAAACTACGCCATATTTTGTTTCTTTGTCAAAATGATAAACAAATAACTCTGATTTATATTTTTTTTACCTTTATCCGGACCTCGAGAGGTCGTGGGCTCACCTGCCTCCACGTTGACGTCGTTGCTCTGCGGTGTAGGCTCATCGTCCCCGTCGAGATTATCCAGATTTGCTTCATCAATATCTTCGAATACACTATCAAGAGTGGGGAGATTTGCGTCCCCTCTACCAGAATAAATCTGGTCGAATTCTTCATCCGTCATAGCGTCCCCGATTAAGTGATCGGGGATAGTAGGAAAGGAAGAGACGGAGTGTCTTCCTCGAGAAACGCGTGAGGTCGAACCGTCGGAGGTGACTTTTGCTTTGCCTCTACTCGAACTTTGGTTCACGGCGCCCATATCCACGGACCTTCTACCGGACTCTCTCGACATTTTAATATATATATATTTTTTTATATAAAAAAATAATATATTAAATTTCGAAACTTTAAAAAAAATTCGAAATTTTATATATAAAAATTTCAAAAATTTCAAAAAAAAATAGAGAATATATTTAAAATATATATTATATATTTTTTGATATTAAAGAAATATTAAATTTCGAAAATTTCAAATAATTTCTAAATTTTTTATATTAAAATATAATATATTTAAAAAAAATGTATAAAAGAGATAATAAGATATTAAGATTGAGAAATTAAAATGATAGATTGAGATATTGAAATTTGAGAGAATGAGAGAATAGAGATTAGAGAGTAAGAGAGATAGATATGGATTGATGAGTGTGATTTTTTTAGAATTTAGAAGAAAAAATGAGTATTTATAGGAAAAATTACCCCCCCCCCCCCCCCCCCCCCCCCCCTCCCCATGATTTAGCCGTTTTAGCCGCCCCCCCCCCCACTAACTATGTTTTTTTGCAGGTTACCGTTGGAGAGCAAAAAGGAGAAAAAAAAATAAAACCGGTACCGGAACCGGTGCCGGTACCGATTTTGGGGCACCGGAACCGAGACCGGATGTGGCGGTACTGGTGCCGGTTCTCGGAACCGTTTCGCCGTCCCGGTTGCCGTTACGGTGCTCAGTACCGGCGGTACCGTTTCCGGTGACGGTACCGAACCGGTACCGTGTCCAGCCCTAGCTGGTAGTTGTTGTGCTCAAATTTTGTGGCTAAAGCAACAACTACTGGACTATGGAGTCAAGACAAAGGAAGTGACAATCTTTTGTGGCAATCAAAGTGCCATAGCCATCTCTCAAAACCCAGTGCATCATTCTCGCACTAAGCACATTGATGTCAAGCATCACTTCATCAGAGATCATGTGGAAAAGAAAGATATCAAAATTGAGTACATCTCAACTGAAGAACAACTGGCGGATATCTTCACTAAACCACTAAGTGAAGCCAAGTTTTCCGATTTGCTTCACAAAATTGGTCTAATTCAATTAGACTGAGTGTGGTGCACGTGGCAGTTCATTTTCCACGTCTGTCAAAATGATGGGTGGGGACGTGGCCTTGGGAACAGTTAAAAACCCAATCGCCACTAGCCGCATAAATCGCCCACATTAAACCCAATCGTCACTATAATCAGACCTCAACTGCCCACTCAGCACACTCAAATCTTTCATCGCCTTCTTCACGAGAATCTTCTGATAAAATTCTCAAGAACCCTAATTTCTTCAGATCTTCTCAAATTTCCGAGAAAATGAAGATTGTTGGCGCTAATGTCCACTTCCAGAAGTTAGAAGCCAAGTGCTCATCACCGACATTCTTTAAAGTTCAAGAACTCTCCGAATTTCTTCAAATGGAGATTCGCCTCAAATTCGAGGAAGAAGTTCTTGAATTCTACAGAAATTAGATTCGCCTCAACGGATAGTCTATTATGATTCAACGAATAGATTATCCAATCCAGCTATAAATAGCATCCTTGGAAGACTGGAGAAGATACAATGAGATACAACAACACAACGAAGCAATCTCTAACAACAAAGCTATCTCATTCACAGTTAGCCCAAAAAGCTTGATAAAGAGAGATTTCTAAACTCCTTATCCAGAAGCAAATTTCTCCCCCTTCCAAAGAGCTACAGTGTAAACACTTGAAGGTTTCCTTGCCTCAAGCACCACACCATGTTGAAGGATATTACTTTTGATCAAACTTATTGATTAAAAGGGGGTAGGTCAACTCTCTTACAAGTTGATCTTGCAAGTCCTATTGTTCGGACCTTGCAGTTGTTGAAGAAGCTTGACCTTCGAAGGAACAACAAAGCCAGCACGAGTGCAGTAGCAACATTGGTCTTGTGAAGATATACCGTGCAGAAATTCACACAAGTGTAATTGTTGGTTCATTATTCAACAACCAACTACATAGTGGATTTTGAGGACGTAGAAGGATTACCCCACCTTCGAACCTCGTTAAAGTTTGCGTGTCTCTCTCTTTTATCTTTATTCTTACTTGCAATTATATTAACTGTGAAAACTAACCCATCCATATTGATTACTGCTCACTCTACCCACCAAATTTCGCACACAATCTAAAGTTCACAAGGACTCTAGTTTAACACTCATTTTCACGTTTTCAAAAGAAACGAAAAAGATTTTAAATCTGTAACAAAGTCTATTCACCCCCCCCCCTCTAGACTTTGTATTTCACCACTTTGGGACCACCAGGTTCAGTAAAATTGCAAAAATTGCAATCCTCACCATATTCTTTTATTAACGGGTTAACTCTGAGAATCAATTTCTCATTCACCCTCTACCATTTTTGGCGTATAAATTGTCAAAACATTTATCTCATTTAAGAGAACACACGTCCATTAATTAATGGTTAAAACCGTTAGTGGACCTATTGACAAATATACCCAAATTGGTCCATTTAATGCCAATTAAAATGCCAAAAATTCCAACACAATACATGAACTTTAACTACATATACAATGATTTTACATATATTATACCACTACAAGCTAATATAATAACAAGACTAGTACATACTTATAACATTACTAACAATAAAGTTAAATTTATCATATTAAACAAAACTAACCAAGGATGGAGTCATATGTACGAAACTTAAACTAAATCATCAAGAAAACTGCCGGTCCAGAACTCTCAAATCTCATTCAGTTGGGTATTTGTGTATGGCGTAGTAGATTGGAATACCTACAACAAGAACGAAGACAACAATAAATCCAGAAAAATGCATTTTCCATCATGTATCGAAGGCTCTATCAAGATAGCTGCGATCTCCATAGTGTATCATGTACTAAACTATAGCCAATTAGAAGATTTTAAAAAGACTCCATTTGGACATTTCGCGAGGCTTCGAAAGCTCTAATTCTCTGGTTAGGTCTTGCATTAATTACTTCTCTTGCTTGTTAATAATTAATGAGGAGATAAATTCTAGATCTTGGAAGGCAGTGAAATTAAGAAATTCACTTTTGATTATTGGTGATGCATTAAAAAAAAAAGAACAGTTTTTTATCAAGGTATCAAAAAAGTTAAATTCAAGAGAAATTCCAAGCAAAGGTCAAGATGTGCGATAAGAGAATATGCGCAAAATCAGATAAAGAAGAAGACAAAGAAGAAGAACAAAAGGAAGAAAAAGAAGAATGAGAAGATGGAAAGTTTGGAGGAACATTGTTGAAATTTTAGTAAGTTCTTTAGAACTTTTTGTCCAGCATAAAACTTTGAAAATATTCCCAATCTTTGATGTAAATGTAGTCCAAATTTCCCTGTAATTTAGAAGCACTGAATGTTTTGTACTTTGGATTCACCTTTCTATTGGAGAAATATATTCTAATCTACACTAGCTACACCATTAAATTGTGTTATTGTCATTTGTGTTGTAACTATTGCAAAAATACAATAAAGAATAACTTTGTAGGAGAACTCTCTCTCTCTTACATAGGATTTTAATAAAAATTGAATGGAGAGTAAATCTTATGTCAATGAACTCACATATATTAATATCGTGTGAATGCATTTTCACAGAGAGTTACTACATTAGAGGATATAGTTCTCCAAAATAGGTGTCACAAACAAACACTAGAACATAAAAAAATTTATGATGTACATTAATGTTTTGGGTCGTGCTCCACAAAAAAAGTGCAAACTTCAAGCCAAATCATTTTGCGTACGCATTAACAATTCGAACAAGTTTATAGACAATTACTGACTTTCAAACGATTTACACAGACAGTTAAAATCTATTCACAAACTATATCATAAAATTTACAAAATAATAAAAAGGACATCAAATTAGGCGTCTCATTCATGGAGCTCCTTTGGGTCCAACACATATTGCATCTTACTTTTTATTTCCTTGTCTAGTGCACGTAAATGTAACACTTCTAGAAGTCCCATGTTTTCTCTCATGAGTCGTTTTAGTCTGAATTGGAGCATAAGCCAAATAATATTTTTGGATTTCTTCAATGCTTTAAAATTTCATCCCCACTTCACATACATTATGTTCCTTTGGAAAGACATTTACCATTATTCTGGAGGAACTCACTATTAGTGGTATGTGCTAGCACATCAGTGTTACTCAAATCTATGTTTTACACGAATTCGCTATTGGTTGCACATCGGGATCAAAACCTCCAAAAATACACCAACATTTATTTAATACAATGGCATGACAATGAAGAAAATGGAAAACACCAATTACAGAGTGCATATAGACAATGATATGAAAAAAAATTCATAGAGGTTAAACTTTGGTAACAAAAATCACAAGTTTTTCAAATTATCTAGTTCAAATGCAAAATCACTTAATCACATATGACCTTTAAGAAACAAAGTTGGCTCAAAACTAGGAAAAAACATACGCCCATATTTATATAATAGAATCCCTCACATTACAAATGATTTTCATCTGTGGCCATAACAAACCCTTGTTTCACAGATCTTTAACCTTTGTAACACAAATGACATTTTTTTTCAATTCCTCCAGCTCACATGTAAATCACCTCACCACAAATTTAAAAAACATAGCCAAACTTACAACACTCACCAGTGGGCTACGATTGATACAAAATCATGAATTCTTCATCACCAAAAAAAACATGTGCTGAAGTGTTCTCAACATTTGTTGCAATAGATGCATGGAAGTCCTCAATCATCCGATAGTTACTGTAGAGAACATCAAAAAATTGATTTGTTGCAAAAATGACAAGACATAAAAAGAAAAGAAAAGATGAAGTCTAAGATGTGTGTTAATTTATTTGGGTTGGCCCAAACATAATAATAATAATTGAGACCCAACCCAGCAGCCCATTTACTCAAGCCCAATCTTTATTCCTAACCTAATTAAGCTTACCTTAATTAGCTCCTAAATCTCTACTATAAATTGAGGCTTCCCCTTTGTGTCTTTCACCATGCAATAAACTCCTTTCTCTCTTTGTGAGACTTCCGTGTGGGTTTCTTTCTTCCTTTATGTGTTCATCTCTGTTCTTCTCCATTTCTTTGTGAGTGGAGTGTGGCGAGATTGGGTTGGGGTGTTGCTCTTTTTGGTACCCTTGTAGTGCACAACTACGGACCGATTTTTATGGGTGACCTGAGCCTAATCGGAATAAATAAATACACCTAATAGTGGTATCAGAGCCTGGTTTGTGCTCAGTATTTATTTGTTTTTCTGTGGGGTGTCAATTCTCTTTCTTTTTCGGATCTGCTGTCCCTACATGTCAAGACGGTCCAATGGTCAAACTTTGTGCATGTCCTTCTTTTTATTTCTTTAATTAAAAAAAGGGAGGGTCCAGTGGGTTGTTTTTCAAAAGAACAAAAAAAGGAGAGGGACGGTGGTCTGACATCTTGGGCATCCTTTCTTTTTCCGTCGTTTTTTCGTCAATTCGTGTGGGTCAAGGACGGAAGAGTGTGACTTGAGAATTGGGAGCGATCTTCGTGCGATCATCGCCAGTGTCTTGCGACGGAAAACAACAAGCGACCATCGACCAGCGAGAGAGCTTCACGAAGCAGACCTTGACGTGCTCCGGCGAGCGCAGAACCTTAGCGTCGGACAGAGGCAGAGCTACTCCAGAGACTGCTCAAGCTCATCTCCATTCTTCCTCTATGGAGTTGGTAAGTCGAATCTAGGCATTAGATTCGCCCAGGTACACAACTCTTTATCCCTTGCTTTCGTAGCAATTTTTTAGGGTTGTTTAATTCCGCTGCATTATTTTTCGTTTGCCTAATTCCACTATAGTTTGTGCTTGTGTGAAAGAACAACGGGATTGAGTAAGCAATTTTGCTAACATAATAATCTTGGGTTGTTCGTGCGATTGCTTCACACACGTGAGCCAAATTTGGAAAATTTAGGCCAAATTCTACGTGCCTCTGTGTTGCTGATTTTTTCAGTTTTTTATTCTCTTTTGTGGATTTTTTTCTCCTTTATGGTGATTTTTTAATTGTTTTTCTCCTGTGTGGATATGTCTACTATGAATCAGTATGCTTTGACTCTTGTTAATAGAAAAAACTGATTTTAGTATTTGGAAACAAAAATTGAAGTGTGTTCTTGTTCATCAAAAAGTTTATAGGGCTGTTAGTGATTCATATCTAGAAACAGACGCTAAAGAGAAAAGAGTTGAAATGAATGAAATTGCTTGTTCCATAATTTACTTTAACTTAACAAACTGTGCTAAAGATCTTTGGAATAAACTTGATGAACTATATACTGAAACTTCTTTGCCAAATAAGATTTTCTTACTTGAAAAATTTTTCAAGTTTAGATTGGATATGTCTAAAGACATAGAAGAAAATCTAGATGTTTTCACCAAACTGATTTCTGATATTAAATTAACCGGTGATAAACATATTGACGACTACACCCCTATTGCTCTTTTGAATGCTATTCCCGATTCCTATAGTGATGTTAAATCTGCAATTAAATATGGTAGGGATAATATTTCTCTTGATGTTGTTGTGAATGGTCTCAAGAGTAAGGAATTAGAGTTGAAAAATTCTAAGAGTGATAAAAATTCTGGGGAGGTTATGCATGTGAGGGGTAGAACTTTGAATAAGTTTCGAAACCATAAACATGCTAACAATGATAACTCAAATGTGAAAAAATTTAACCAGGGAAGGGGTAAGTCTAGATCCAAGTCTAAAACAAGAAAATGCTATAATTGCAATGAATATGGTCACCTCAGTAATAGTTGTTCTAAGCCTAAGAAAACTCACCAAAAAGATCATGTTAATATGGCTAGTGAATCAAACAACTTTGGTGATGTGTTAATGATCAAAGATTATGCTTATTTGAACTCTGTGCTATCGGATTATCTGTGTGAATCTGATTGGCTAGTTGATTCTGGTTGCACCTTTCATATGTCACCATTTAAAAACCTTTTTTCAAACTATCAAGAGATTGATAACGGTATTGTGTCCATGGCTAATGAAAAGAAATGCAAAGTTTTTGGAATTGGAGATATGTGTCTTAAATTTTACTCTAGATCTATTGTGAACTTAAAGAATGTTAGACATGTGCCTGATTTGTCCTATAATTTGCTTTCTTGTGCATCTCTTGAAAATGAGGGGTTTGAGGGAAAATGGGGGAAAGGTGTTATGAAAATCATGAAGGGTTCAATCATTTTTTTTCAAAGCTGAAAAGAAGAATAATTTGTATGTGTGCAAAGCTGAACCTGTTTATGAGCATGCAAATTCTATGGTTGATAATTCTGTTCTATGGCATAAACGCTTGGGTCACATGAGTAATAAAGGACTTGAAATATTGCATAAAAATGGACACTTGGGTAGTGATAAGCTTATGCATGTTCCTTTCTGTGAATCTTGTGTGCTTGGAAAACAAACCCGCGTTAGTTTTCCTAACCCGAATCCCGTTACTCGAACTAAGTATTCTAATGTGCTTGAATATTTGCATGCCGATGTGTGGGGTCCCGCAAGTGTTTCCACTCACGGAGGGAACCAATATTTTCTATCCATAATTGATGATTATTCTACGAAAGTTTGGGTCTTACTTTTGAAACAAAAATCTGAAGTTTTTGATAAATTTAAAAACTGGAAAGTCTTGATTGAGAACCAAACTAGAAAGAAAATAAAAACACTTAGGACAAATAATGGCCTTGAATTTTGCAACAAAAAACTTGATAATTTGTGTGTTACTTGGGGTATTAAAAGACACAAAACTGTTCCTTACTTGTGATAAGTAAAAATGTTGTTTTCAATGAAAATAATTTTCCTTGTTTGTCCTTGCCTATTCCCAATGTTGAAAATGTGGCTCCAAATGAGGTGGAGTAATTGCCTGTTATCATTCCTACTGATGTGCATATAGAAACTAATGAACATGTTGATATCAACCATGATTCACACACTAATGAAGATGAGACTGTTGGAACACGGGTTCACGCCTATGTCGTACTAAACCGTGTTCGTTTTATGACAAGTTTTGATAATGCCAAACCGCCGTGACAACAACAAGATTAAACTGAGCAAAACCAAGGCAAAGGAATATGGCATGATGAACTGAGAACCAAGAACCAAGAATCAAGAACGAAGACTTAGAATTGTATTGAGTCGGTCTTAATGTGATCAAGACCGGCACAAACTTTCAAAACATGGCTCTTTAGGCTCATATCAAAATACTTTTTGCATATTCTGTAACACCCTCCGTCCCGCGAACCCGGTTCACCGCGGTCCAACGTGCCGGAGAGGTTACGTAGACGGTTTAAGGCCGTCTACAAGGAAAAACCCCTTGCGTGGCTTGTAACAGAAAATCCTTGACATGCTTTATTAAATGATGAGGATGGATTCACTTAAAAGAAGTTTATAGCGGAAGTAAATGTAAGTAAAACTGTTAGGTCATAAATAACGTAAATGCAACAAAAGGTGGGTTCATGCCCAAAACGTTTTCATAAATTAAATAAGTAATTCATCTGGCCTGCACTGTGGTTCATCCGCAGCTCCTATCACCCAGTCATCCAGGTCAGGCTCCATGGTTCTCTTGCCTACCTGCGTATAGCAAAGGGAAAACAACGCTATACGCTCAACAAAAGCTGAGTGGTAATCTAACAGTAGAACGCATAGCACATTCACGTTGATATAGACATGATCGTACCTGAACTAAGTACGAGATACCACATAAAAGTTTAACGGGTTAAAGTTTACAATTATCAATGATGCAATACCAAACAACATGATGCATGAGTTAGACTGCGCAGGGACCCCCTGCCCTTCAGTGATCATCCCCACGTGGTAGATGAGCCGAGGAACGCCTTAGTCATCCCAATGGAGACTAGAATGTGGGTGATAGCTAAGCCTAGCTACCATGTACGTACACAAGCCCTCATGATGAAAACTCGTTGGATCCCGCAGGTTCCTGGACGGGCCCACGGTAGAGGCGCACTAGGCCTGACCCCTTGCTGTGGTATGCAACGTATGCCATGGTCCTAAACATGCGTCTAGGATATACATGATGATATGAATGCATGGGTTGGAGAGTGAAATTATATTCAACACATGCAAATATATTTGGTTCCATATGTAAACAACTTGTTCAACATGGCGGACCTGGGTTCAAAACTGGCTGATAATCGATTAACCACATCTGATAATCGATTATCATGTTACGCAGTTCCTGTTCCCAAGTTCCGCAAACCATGATAATCGATTGTCTCCTCATGACAATCGATTGTCAAAGTATTTGTTCAGGACACCCAAGTTCAGAGGGGCCTGATAATCGATTATAGGTATGTGATAATCGATTATCAAAAGAACCAGCCCAGACTTGTTTATGCTAACAAGTGCGTAAACGAAAGGCCTAATAAACGAAAAGTCATGACGATGTGGATGCACGTAGGTTTAGCCGATAATCCTATGAATATAACGATATGATTATGCTACGAATTCTAGAGTCAGAGGGCAACGTAAACACCTCTAAACGCAGAGATTTACGATAACGGTAACGGTTGAATGAACGGCTAACGAACGGACAACGAACGACGAATGGATGGCTTCTCGCGTAGCCCTTCTTCCCTTCTCCCTTCTTCTTCTCCTTCTCGCCGGAAAACTACCTCGCCTGGCTTCTATGAACTGGCCGAATACAAGAGAGGGGAGAGGATGAGAGTATGGAGATTGATGGGGGTTACAATGGTGGGGAAAGTGAAGAGGAGAGGGAGGATTATATTAAAGGGGAATTAAGGGGGAGTTAATTGAGAAATGATGAGGCATTTAAGGGAAGAAATGGGTGTGTGTGGCGTGGAAGATTAAATGGGGAGGTTACCTCCCTTAATTTTGTTCCGTTGTGTAAAATCTGACCTGAACGGTACGCGGTATTTTCCCCGAACGGGTCCGAATTGAGATCCGTTTACGTTTCAAGAATCAGACAGTCAAAACGAATATTATGACATAATCAAATAATTTTTCTAAGGATTTTATTTTCCAAACCCCGGTCCGAGTTAGTAATTAATTAATTAGATTAATCAATTCTAATAGACCGGGTCGCAGGGCGTTACATAATCAAAAATGTTCTTCTTAAGTTTTAAACATGCCTAAAAACACTTGGAGTTCGCCCAAACCAAAAACCAAGCCATCCGGCGTTCGGGTTTCGAAACTGGCGTTCAGCTTTCGGTCATCGGCGTTGGTTTTTGGAGTCCGAACCAACCAAGTGGTTTTCAACTTTTAATGATTGGTTTTTACTTTTGGTCATATTTAAATGGTTCTCCAACAAAAACGCTCCAAAAACCACCTTTCGTTTTTGGTCGTTTAGTGAAAACCATGCGAAACGACGTAAACTTGGCTAGCCGTGGTTTTCAACTAAATGACGTGGTTTTCAAGATGTTTTACTTGATTTTTTAGAAAAATGCATTAAAAAAATGTTTTCAATACTTGGTTTTTATTTTGGAGAACTTACATTTTTGTCATCGGCTAACGACATGACTAAACCAACCATGGGTCTGGCTAAACCAGCCCAACAGCGCTGTCTGGCATGGGAAGCTGAAAACCATGGTTTGGCGTTAAGTCCTCCAACAGCAATGTTGGATGTTAGACATCGCTGTTGAGTCAAGGTTGGGTTTCTAGAAACATCTGGAACAACGATGTAGACTACCCTACATCGCTGTCCAACCTAAGCCAAAAAGAAATGCTCCTTGCAGAAAGTTTTTGGACAGCGATGTTGACCCAGCAACAGCGCTGTCAGGACAAATTTTCCACCTTCAAAGTCAGACTAAACAGCGATGTTCAAGTAATGAACATCGATGTAGGGACCTGACCGTTGGAAGGAATTTAAGGCTACAACTTTCCTTGTTTGGAAGTCAACAGCCAAAACAGCGATGTAGGGGTATTGGACATCGCTGTTGGCATGACCGTTGCTTACAATTTTTCAAAACCCAAGCCTAGAACATCGATGTCCAAGCCTAGGACAGCGCTGTCTCGCTGATTTTCAGCAGATCCAATTTCAATCAAATCCCATAAATCAAGCCAATCACCCCTTAAATGTTTTGACCCGTTGGAGCCTATTTTGGCACTATAAAATGGGGTGTTTGGGTCTGTTTTACACATCACATTACTTCACAAATCCTATTCTTTCATTGCATATTATTCATACATTATTCATAGCTTTTCGAGAGCCATTTTTGTGAAGTTCGTGTTGTGATCTTGAGCGTATTACTTTACTCATATTCACTCTTTTGAGAGAGCCTTGTTCTTGAGTGTTCTTAGTTTTTATAGACATTAAGGGAAGTTTGTTTCCCTTGGTTGTACGAAGGAAATGTACTTTCCTTCGGGTTGAAGTCTTGGAGTGCAGTATCTCCGAGAAAGTGTTGTTGAGGCTCGTGGGACTCGAGTTCTCAGGTTTTAACGGTTTATTAAGCACCCATAAGCTTAACGGAAGTAGTGCAGCTCGAGAGAGTCTCTCGGGAGGCTGGATTAGCCACAAGTTGTGGTGAACTAGGGTAAATTTGGTGTGTTCTTTCCTTACGCTTTTTTATTCCGCTTTTTACTTTATCCCTGCGATTTTTATTCTGCAAAAATTTATAAACATTCTCATGCCTCACTATTCACCCCCCTCTCTAGTGAAGGGCACTTATTCTAACATAGACTATTTCTAATGAGGTGGAGCATGATAATGTAGAATCACATGTTGAAAATGATTTGCACGACTATCAACTTGATAGGGATATAAATAGAAGAACCATTAGCAAACCTGCAAGATATGTTGATGACTGTAATATGTCTGAGTTTGGTTTTCATGTTTTTGAATCCCTTGAGTGTGATGAACCTAAGACTTATCGTAAGGCATTAGAATCTAAATGTTCTAAAAAACGGGTTAGTGCTATGAAATGTGAGATGGAATCCCTTCGTGTTAACCAAACGTGGAAACTTGTGCCAAAACCTAAAAATTGTTCTCTTGTGGACTGTAAGTGGTTGTTTAAAATTAAGCAAGAACCTGAAAATGTTAGGTTTAAGGCTAGACTTGTGGCTAAGGGATTTACTCAAAAGGAGGGAATAGATTATGTAGAAATTTTTTCTCCTGTTGTCAAGTTCACCGCAATTAGAATCATTTTGTCTTTAGTTGCTCAGTATAATTGGGAATTAAAACAAATGGGTGTGACTACTGCTTTCTTACATTGTGATCTTGATAAAAATATTTATATGCACCAACCTGAAGGATTTGTTGATCTTAAGTTGCCTAATCATGTGTGCTTGTTGAAAAAGGCTTTGTATGGTTTAAAACAATCACCTAGGCAATGGAACAATAAATTTGATAATTGCATGAAAAACTTTGGTTTTAAGAGAAGTAATGCTGATAACTGCTTTTACTTCATGAACACTTTCTCTGTTCCTGTTTTTCTTCTCCTTTATGTGGATGATATGTTAATCATTAGTCCTAGCTTAAAGTTTATTGAGCATGTTCAAAATTATCTTTGCAAAAATTTTGACATAAAAGATTTAGGAGATGCTAGAAAAATACTTGGCATGAATATTGTTAGGGACATAAAGAAATCTACTCTTGTTTTAAATCAAAATTCCTACATTGATAAGATTTTGAGTAAATTTTCTATGTCTGATGCTAAACCTGTGGAGGTTCCTTTAGATGCTCACTTTGGGTTGAGTAAGGATATGTGCCCTAAAACTAAAGCTGAAATTAATGAAATAAAAGTATTTAGGGACGCTCTCGCAGTTCACCTAAATAATAACCATTCCGACTTTAACACGCTAATGATAAATCCAGAGTAATTATTTAGTAACAATGGCAACCTAATTATTTTATTGTATGTTTATCCAATTTAATGGTGTAAAAATACAACTCAATAATTATGTCCACCCGAAAGTCTTCAATCCTGGTTAAAGGTAGAGAAGACTTACGGTGTAATTAAAAAGTGTTCTATTTTATGATTATTTCAATTTTAGCTCAAATTCTTTTTAACAATTATGTTTATGATTGGGCACTTAATTAAAAATCACAAACATTCCAAATTTTGTTTATTTTTAAATACAACATCTAAGTAAAAATAAAATCAACAATCCATGTTAAAAATATTTAAAACATTAAGATGGATAATTAATTACACCAACTTCTAACCCCAATGGAATTTAGAAATTCATAGTTTGAAGATTAAACAAATAAATATTTATTACAAACATAAAAATCTTACAAAATGGAAGGTGTGTTCTTGAGCTCCAAATATGATAGATGATGATGAAGATGGATAAATTTTTATGTGTTTGGATGAAGAAAGTGGTGAGATGTTAGTGAGGGAGGAAGAGAATTTTGAAATGGAGAGAGGGGAGAAAATGGGGGTTCCAACCTTTAGAAGAAGAGAAGGGTGGGTTTTTTATAGATGAATTCGTATATACGGAGTATATACAAACAGTTCCACTAGGTGCCAATACAAGCACAGTAGCGCACATTGAAATGAGGTTGCTTGTCTTCGCTAGGGGTGGACACGGTACGGTTCCGGGATGGAACCGCCGGTTCCGGTACCGCCACCCCATGTAACCGGAACCGTCACCGTGCCGGCCGGTACCGGTTCCGGTATTGGACCGGCCGGGTTCGGCCCCCCCCCCTATTTTGTTTTTGTTGTTTTTTAAATTTTTAAAGTATAAAATTGTAAATTTGCAATTTTTAAGAAAAGAATGAAATAAAAAATCTAAAAATGTAGTTGTTATTTAAATATTGAAAATGAGTAATACACTAACTGAAGAACAACCACATTTAATATCCTGACGGTTCAAAAAAAGCGACGAGGTAAAGAACCGTAAAGAAACCCTCGAAGGAGCTTATATATCGCTCACCTAAAAAAATTAATTACATATTTACATTAACATAAAAAAAATTTATAACTTATTCTTCAGAACTCGGACTTCCATCTGTGGTTGCATTCATGTAATGCTCCGATTCGAGTTAGTACGATGACTCTTGAGCCCGACATCTTGCCAAGAGCCAATCTTGGTTGCAAACCAGTGTTTCAAGAGATCCAGCGCTAAGACAACTTCGGTAGTCGGTTAGAATGTTTCCGCCAGCACTGAATTCTCGTTCAACAGCTACGGTTGATACTGGGACGGACAACACTTGTCTTGCTAGCATGCCGAGACATGGGAACATGTGTTCGTTCCGCTTCCACCATCCGAGCACGTCAAAATTGACATCGTCGTCATCGTAATCGCATGGCACACCCTGGTACATAGCAAGTTCGTTATATGAGCTTACTGTTGTACCACTTGAACTCGTCGAAGACTGGGCACGCTTCCCTTTCTTTGCAAGAAGGCCACCGACTATGCCGACAAAACCTTTTTTTGATTTCGGGGGCGGAGGTGGTGCTGTTTCTTCTTGTACAGTACCATATAACCCTTGATATTCCTTAAACAAATCCTCAAAAAGAGTTATAGCATTATCTCTTTCATTTTTCCATTGTAGTCCCTGTTGAACACATAAATTTAAAACATGACAGGCACACCGTTGATGTAGAAATCTACCCATAGTCGTAGACGGTGGGCAAATTTCTCTAAGTCTAGGAATAGCAGCAGTATTATTAGTAGCATTATCAAAACCAAATGAAAAAACTTTTTCAAATAAGTTATATTCCCGCAGAATACTCTGAAGCAATAGAAAAATATTTTCAGCAGTATACTGATCATTGAGATCACGAAATGCAAGAACACGTTTATGCATAATCCAATCACTATCTATCCAATGACAAGTAACACCCATATAAGACAAATTATGATAAGTTTCACCCCAAATATCAGAACAAATAGCAACACGAGAATTAAAATTGAGAAAAAAAATTTTCCAAATTAATTTTTTCCATTTTATACTGGTGAATAATTTCTCGTTTAATTGTTTTTCTTGAAAAACCTCGTGCTTGAGGGTTTAATTCCTGTTGACAATAATCAATAAAACCAAGTTTTTCAGAAAACATGTATGAAAAATTTTCTTCACATATCATTTCGGCCATTTTTTGCTTATTTTGCTCGTCGCTATAAGCAAAAAGGCCGCCCTTACCTCTGTTAGCAAACTGAGAAATTTGGGTTTGCACTTCTTGTCGTCCCTTTTTTTTGGCCTCGTATTTGGCGTACTCCACGGGATGCCTCGACCTTAGGTGTTTTTCCGGACCGCCATAACCGCCGGAAACTCCCATTTTTATGACGGTCCCGCAATGTTTACAAGTTCCATAAACTATGCCATCTTTTGTGTCTTTGTCAAAATGATAAACAAATAAATCTGATTTATATTTTTTTTACCTTTGTCCGGACCTCGAGAGGTCTCGGGCTCACCTGCCTCCACGTCGACGTCATTGCTTTGCGGTGTAGGCTCATCGTCCCCGTCAAGATTATCTAGTCCTGCTTCATCAACATCCTCGAATAGACTATCAAGAGTGGGGAGATTCGCGTCTCCTCTACCAGAATAAATCTGGTTGAATTCTTCATCCGTCATAGCGTCCCCGATTAAATGATCTGGGACAGTAGGAAACGAAGAGACGGAGTGTCTTCCTCGAGAACCGCGTCCGCGTGACGTCGAACCGTCGGAGGTGGCTTTAGCTTTGCCTTTACTCAATCTTCGGTTCACGTCGCCCATATCCACGGACCGTCTACTGGACTCCCTCGACATTTTAATATATATTTTTTTGATATTAAAATAATATATTACTTTTGGAAAAATTAAAAAATTTCGAAATTTTATATATTAAAATTTCGAAAATTTCAATAAATAATAGAGAATATATTTAAAATATAAATTATATATTTTTTATATTAAAGATATATTAAATTTCGAAATTTTCAAATAATTTCGAAATTTTATATATTAAAATATAATATATTTAAAAAAGATAGATAAGAATTAAGTAATTAAGAATGATTGATAAGAATTAAGAATGATAGATTGAGATTTGAGAGAATGAGAGATGGATAATGGATTGAGTATTTGAGAATTGAAATTTTGAGTGTGATATTTTATGAAAAAAAGGGGGTATTTATAAATTTTTTTAGGTCTCCGCCTCCCCTCCCCAATCCCCATCCCCCTCCCCCCTTCCCCCTAGGCTCTAACGGCTCAAAGAGCCGTTGATTGAGGTCGGCCCCCCCCACTGACTTTTCTTTCTTTTCTTTTGCAGGTTTCCGTTGGGCGGCGCAGGAGCAAGAAAAAGAAGAAAAAAAATAAACGGTCCGGCACCGGTACCGGTACCGGCGGTGCCGGTGACGTAAATTGGGAACCGGACAAGGTACCGGTTGAGGCGGTACCGGTACCGGTTCCTGGAACCGGTAGGTCGTCTCCGGTGACGGTGACGGTACTCGGTACCGCCGGTACCGGTGACGGTGACGGTACCGCACCGGTACCGTGTCCAGGCCTAGTCTTCGCCGCTTGATCCCGTGTTTGATTCCCCATGTAGTGTCGGTGTTTTGTCTTTTTTTTCTTCTCCTCTTGAGCCGATTATTTAGAGATATCATGCTCCAGAAAGGTAAACAAATAAAAAGTGGAGCCACTGGTGCATTGGTTTGTTCTCTACTGGCATTCTCTAAGGTTGGGGGTTCAAATCCAAGTGGTGTTTTTTCTTTACTTTTTATTCAGTTCCTTTTTTGTTCAAATCTCTTCAATTTATTTTTGTCCCAAATTTCCATGCTTATTTTCCATTCTTGCAATTATTCTCAATGCGTCCAAATGTCCTCAAAATACCTACAAAACATATAAAACCAAGCATAGGACTGTTCTACCAAAATAAAACGGAAAATTGAAATAAAATATAAACATTAAATTCAATTAGAACTCAAAACTCCTTCAAAAATATGCTTAAAAAGTGTATAAAATATGTGCATATCACTTAGTGAACTCTCCACCACTACATGTGTTCTCATTTGTTGATTACACATTTAGTGGTTATTAGGCTATGATGAGTCCTGCGGTTCCTTGTCAAACTATGTGCACTACTTTGGGCCAAAGGTGGAGATTGTTAATTTATTTGAGTTGGCCCAAACATAATAATAATAATATTTGACACCCAACCCAGCAGCCAATTTACTCAAGCCTAATCTTTATTCCTAACCTAATTAAGCTTACCTTAATTAGCTCCTAAATCTCTACTATAAATTGAGGCTTCCCCTTTGTGTCTTTCACCGTGCAATAAACTCCTTTCTCTCTTTGTGAGACTTCCGTGTGGGTTTCTTTCTTCCTTTGTGTGTTCATCGCTGTTATTCTCCGTTTCTTTGTGAGTGGAGTGTGGCGAGCTTGGGTTGGGGTGTTGCTCCTTTTGGTACCCTTGTAGTGCACAACTACGGACCGATTTTTACGGATGACCTGAGCCTAATCGGAATAAATAAATACACCTAACAATGTGGAAGATGAAATTGGATATACATGATGAAGAAGGAAAAAATCTTACTAATTAGTTGTGTTGCTGGAAGGCAGTGACGAGAAACAAAGGATCCGATCATGAAAGACGAAGAGTCGTAGAGAAAAAAAAGAATGAAGAGTGAAGATCTGAAAAGAAAAAAATTACTTTATAAATGGGGGTATTAAAGGAGGTAGAGGCGGTGGGCACGTAGCACAGTCCATATTTTATACTTCGTATATAAGATGGTAAGAGTGCATGCATGGATGATGGGATTATAGCATTACGGCATTACCCAAACTCTTAACTCAGGCACTCACTCATTTAGGTGTGGGCACGGGTCGGGTTCGGGTCCGACCCACGATATACAAAAAAGGTTATGTGATCAGATCTGTTTTCAATCAGATAGGGTGGAGGTCGGTCATTTGGGTTACGGTTTAGGTGAATCGTAATATGTTGTGGATGGGGGTTTAGGATTTAGTAAGATCCATTGCTTATTTCTTTCTCCGCGAGCCGGAAAGACGAATTAGCGAAAGCTACACAAACAAAATCCAAAATAAAAAAGAAATTAAATAAAAGAACAAGATAAATACTTCGTATTTGCTAGGAAGGAAAATACGAATTGGTGACTAGAAGTTCTTCCACTTAGAGCCTGTTCTTTAGAGTTTGAACTCTTAACTTCCAGTTTCTTTCAATTCTTCCAGTTCCTTCTAGTTTCTTCTAGTTTCTTACAGTTCTTCCAATTCCTTCTAGTTTTTTTCAGTTCCTTCCAGTTTTTTCTGACTATTTTTATTTTTTTCAAACTTTTTCTACTTTCCGACTAATCACTCTAAATGATATATTATTATTATTACAACTATTATGTTCATAACAATAGTTTATAAATTATTTTATTTTTTCACCTCACTATTTTTATGATTCACTCATTATTATTTTTTCTTCAACTTTTTAATATGAATAATACCATTTTTTGTATATTAATTTATATCACAAAATAGTAAAACATCGATATTTTAAACTATTTAAAAAAAATATGGATAAAATAGTTACATACGGAGTATAATGTTTTTTAGTATTGTAAAAACTATACTCTGTATTTACTATCTTCAATAAGCTTAACTACATTGTAGAATATTAACTGCTATTTCATATTTAAACTGCTTAATTGCATCTTTTGTTTGTTATTAAACAACATCACCTTGGGCCTATCTTCGCTTGTTTGCTGCCTCGGTGAAATTGATATTCTTTTTCGATGAAGATGAATGAAATTGTGCAAAGTGCGTGTTGCAATAACAATTTGAATTTAATGCTCCTGTTTCATTTGAGGCATCCTATGGTGCAAAAATAATTTTTTTGTGTATGAAAAATAACAATATTTTTTTATCTTAAATGCATTCATTAATATAGCTGACCCACCCCTACCCTCACTACGGTTGAAAAAAGGGAGATTGAGTCGTATCTGCTCTCTTTTGACCTCTTTTATTCCTTGTCTCTTTCGGGAGCTTTCGTCATCATCAATCAACGAAAGACAAAAACACAGGAACAAAAGCAGAGAGCAGAATTTAGGGTTAGTACGAACCTAAATTCTGCTCACCGGAGCAGTGATCGACTTCTCGATTCTCGTCGACCACTGGCCGGTGAGCGATTCCTTTGTTTCCGATTGCCTGCAGACACCCAAACCTTCCATCTTCTCTGAGTAAACAGTGCTGTAGCGGTGAGAAACAAGACAAGGGGAAGGGGGATTTGACGTTTTAGAACCACACGCGAAACATGAGCAATCATTTGCCAGCGGCGGTTCTACCGCCCAGAAGGAGCGGTATGGTGCAGAAGAACCGCATTCCGTCTACTATCAGAAAACCCTCCACTCATTCTGAGAATGGGAACGGCACAGCAAACGGCTCCAACCCGAAACCCACTTCTCCTACTCACTCGTAAGAATTTATATATAAGCGCTTCCTTGGCTGTGATAATCATTTCTTTGTCCCTACATGAACAGAAACAAGTGATACTGTAGTTTTTTTGCTGTTTGATTTTCTTCTTCTCTCAGAGCAGTTTACAATCAGCCAACTGTCTGCTACATTATTTCTGATTCTGCAAGATTGATTGCTCCTGATGTTTTCTTGAGGTTAATTTTCTCTCTGCTCTACTGATAGGTCTATCAATGGGGAGAGAACGGTTAAGAAACTGAGACTTTCCAAGGCATTGACAATTCCCGAGGGCACTACTGTATCAGATGCTTGTCGCCGCATGGCAGCACGGCGCGTGAATGCTGTCCTTCTCACAGATTCCAATGCGCTGCTCTCTGGCATTGTCACTGACAAGGTTACTCACAGTAATTGATTCTTTCCTTTTTGTCAAATGATCTGATTGTGTAGGTTTTACGACTCTGGAAAGAAACTCCCAACATCGCTTTGAAAGATGGCATGGCTAACTCTCCTTTGGGACAAGAAATGTTGTTTGTGCTAATGTATTTTTATTCAAGGTGTTTTGTGTTGTGAGTTTTGAGAACTATAGAGAAATAATAGTGAAATATAAAGACCTTCAGTGATTAAGTTAGCAGGGTGGGCAGGTGGATGAATGATTAATTTGAAAAGGTTTTCTAGCGGTTCAAATGATAACATCGTGTTTTGTATTTTTTTTATCCGGAAGGATATTGCGACCAGGGTTATAGCTGAAGAATTGAGGCCTGAGCAGACTATAGTTTCAAAAGTCATGACAAGAAATCCTATTTTTGTAACCTCAGATTCTTTGGCCATTGAAGCTCTTCAAAAGATGGTCCAAGGTAGCATTCTTTCCCTTTCCTTCTACAAAGGGATGCTTTCATAGTCATTGTCGATTAGTGTTTTTTATAAAAATTTCTTGTAGCTTCTAGATCAAACATCTTAGCCCCGTTGCTATTAATTTGTTTCATCCATATATTTTTCTAGGTGGCCTTTATTGGTTAACTGATTCATGATTTTAGTTGTTTTTACAATGAAAAATCACGTTTAACTTGTCTGCACAAGTGCACATTCGTAGCTTCAGTAAGAACCTTGCTAATCTAATTGAATAACTATATCTTTAGAAATTTAGTTATCTCAACATTTCTATTGGCAGTTTGGCACACAATCACTTGCATTGGATAATAAGTTTAAAATGAAAAGTGTGAACACTAGTATTCGCAATATATTTAAAACTCACTTTATGGTAATTGAATGTGCCTGGAGTAAATCTGTGTTGATATGCATTACTCATAGTTATCAAGGCGCCACCTAGGAGTCCCGACAATCGAAGGAACTCTCCAGGTGCATTGGACTTTCCCGCAAGGTGAAAGCTGTTGCACGACGCTGTGAAGGCAACAACTAGGCATCTAGTCGACGCCAAAGTTAATTAATTTCCATTAAAACCAGTCTAATGCTTTATTTTACGATGTATTTCATTGAAAAAAATTTCTGGACCTCGTAGATTTTTAAGCCACAAGCAAGAGAAAGAAGTAAATAACCTATAACCTTAGTCACCACAGACATCATGCCGTTGTACTCATTGAGTCACTAGAGATCGGAATTGTTCATGCCCATCTGTGTATTGACCTCATGCTGTCTCTTTGACTCTTAAGCTCTGTTCATTTGGCTTGTGACTCTTAATTTCAATTGTTTCCAACTCCTTCAAGTTTCTTCCAACTCTTTCCAATTTTCTCTAATTCCTTCCAATTTATCCATGTCCTTCGAGTTTCTGCCAACAACCAATCCCTTCCAATTTATCCATGTCCTTTCAGTTTCTGCAAACAACCAATCCCTTCCAACTATGAATTAAAAATTATTTACATGCATTTTTTTGTATTATTATTACAGTTATTATTATTAATCATTGACAAAAAAAATAATGTAATTGAACTTATGACACAATTTATGTTAAATCATTCCCTCTGTCCCCAGACAAATTCCACTTACCATTATAGGGTCTCTCTCTTTTTTTGAGTTTAACAATTGAGCAAATATTTTAAGCTTTGAAGAAAGTGTGAAAAACAAAGGGAAGTATGGAGCTGGAGGCTGGAGCAACAAATTCAAATTTTTATTACAACACACACTTTTCACAATTTTGTCCGCCTTCGTCAAAATTAGACTTTTGAATGTTTTATAAAGACCTGGAAGGGCAAAGATGTGAGAAGAGATTGTGCTGGCTAGCTCAGGCGAGTAAGGGGAAGTCACGGGAAACTAACAAAGTAGTAGCAAATAGTAAAGATTAAACTAAGGACCCTCAACTCAAGCACAGTCAAAGAAATCAACAAAGAAGACACAGAAACACGACCAAAATAAGATCAAAGTAGTAGCAAAGAGTAAAAAGCAAACTGAGGATAAACAAAACACAAAGAGCGAAGCACACACACTGGCCCTAGCGTTAGACCTCAAGCACAGGAAGTACAAAGAGATGAGCAACAACGCACCACCACTAAGACTAGAGGTCCAAAAGACTATCCCAACTACTCTAGTTCTAGATCTCCAGACGCTCCTATCTAAGACCTATTGAAACTATTATTAATTTAAATATTGAACAAAGCTGTTTGAAATGATCAACAACTCCTGACAAGAATATATTTATACAGATGTTTTATAGTTTGGTGCAATCAGCTCTTGGTTTAAAAGAATCTATAATTCTGGTCCCATAAGTCCAAACACAACTGCCGATGATCAGGAATGTAAGCTCGACAGCTCGTGACCCATGGAACTCATCATTAGTGATAATGGAAATGCGGGATTACCCGAGGATTAGAAACTGAAATGGTATTTAGAGAAGTCAAAGAGGTGGTCTATCTATCCAAACCATTTGTTTCACCGACATACTTGCACGCGGGACTAGGATGGGTGTAAATAATGGGCACTCAAAGGTTTAAAATTTTACAGGAAATAGGTTGGCAAAGAAGTCCTGACCCATAATGTGATACTAATGTGGCTGTGGGCCTGTGGCAGACTGCAACACTGAGAGGCATGTTAGAGCCTAGACATTTCCTGGTTGCCAGAAAGAGAAAGCGTGACTAAAGTTTTGGGCTGAGAAGTAATGGAGTCAATTTTATGATCTAATTCTTGTGGAATGACAAACTGAACAAAAAACAGGATGTTTCTCTGTTGATCGAAGTTGCTTGTGATATGATTTAGGGAAATTTGGTTTATTTTGCTTAGTTGAATTTTTTCTGGACTTTTCACACCCCTGTGGCCCTCTCTCATACCATGTCGAGCGTTGGAAGGAGAAACTGTGAGTGAATCATCTCACATGGCTGTAGATCATAGTACAAGACTTTTATACAGGGAATCCTTCCATAGTTGGGGTTCAATCTCTGACAACATTTGTAATCCAAAACACAGTTGCCTGCTTTATTTGTACAAGATTTGAACTGATATTACCTTTTTAGTTTTTGTTTGTATCTTTTATGGGTAAAGCTGATCATTATCATCCTCTTTTCTTTCAATTCCTTTACAGGAAAATTCCGCCACCTTCCCGTTGTTGAAAATGGTGAAGTGATAGCTTTGTTGGATATCACAAAATGCCTTTATGATGCCATATCAAGAATGGAGAAGGCTGCAGAGCAGGGTAATGCCATTGCAGCAGCTGTTGAAGGAGTGGAACGTCAATGGGGAAACAATTTTTCGGGTTAGTTGTTTAGCTGTATCTACACAAATTGCACATGATTTCATACAGGCTTTCTAAGACACAACATTGTTTTGCTTTTCCATGGTTTTTATTCAGGTCCATCTGCTTTCATTGATATACTTAGGGAGCGCATGTTCAAACCCGCTTTGTCAACAATAATTTCAGAAAATACCAAGTTAGAGTTCAAACCCTGACTTTTTCTTGCCTTCTAATTCCACACCATGTAAAATTTCTTTGATGGGTATCAAATGATTTAGTTTGTATCATTCATTGATATCAGTGTTGCAGTTGTGTCCCCATCAGATCCTGTGCAAGTTGCTGCTAAGAAGATGCGTGAGTTGCGGGTTAATTCAGTCATAGTTATAACTGGGAACAAGACTCAAGGGATATTAACGTAATCATTTTATTTCCTCATGCCTTTTGAATGTGTGAGAGTTGAGTTTATTTCAAGGAGATGCCATCACTTTTCTGTCTAAAAACGAGGTAGCATTTTGGCAGGTTGAGATTTAAAAAAACAGCTTTTTATTCATATGACTTTCAACTTTATTACATGCACACACATACACAGCACCATATTAATGGGCCTAATTCCAGTAAAAACAGGGAGCCTAAACATAATGAGAATATGAAATCAAAATGCTCCTAGGATGACTATATGTTGATAATTTTAATCTGCCCAAACATCCCATTTCACTATGTGGTTCACTTCTGGCCAGTTTTATTTTGACATGCGCCCAAAAAGTGGGTAAATAATTAACCCATTTAATACTATTCTATTATTCACATTTGATTATATAGTGAACTAAATAATACAGGTATTTGAATGTGATACTTTATCAATCATGTTTCGATATACATAGTAAATTATGACAAGTTTATAGTGGCTTAATTCTCCAACTAACCTAATTCTTCAACACATTTTTACATATACGTTGCATATTGAGATTAGCCTATGATTCACTTCCACTCTTTTTAACTCCTCAACCCGCAAATTTATAACCTATTGTTTCATAATTACACGTAACTAATAGAATTCTATTGGGATTGCTGTACAGTTCTAAGGACATCTTGATGCGTGTTGTTGCCCAGAATCTCTCCCCGGAGCTGACACTGGTGGAAAAGGTTTGGAAATAATTCCAAAAATAGTTTTAATCTTCTGTGGTCGCTTACCTTTTCATCCCCTCTCAAAAATTGAACACTCTTTTTGTGTCAAGCTGATTACCTGAACTGTGTGTGCGTGTGAATGATTAATTTCCCTGAGCAATTTCCCTCATATCAAATGACTGAGGAGACCAAGTCATGATCTAAGGACAATAGCTCTAAAGATCAAAATAATAAGAATGTGTTCACTTAAAAAACAAAATGCCATATTTTTTTTATCGATGCCATTTTTTGCTTGGATCTCATGATGAACTTGGTCATTGTTGTAATGTAAACTTTATTCAGCTTTTTTGTGTTCAAGGTAATGACACCAAACCCTGAGTGTGCAACAGTAGATACAACAATACTTGAAGCCTTACATATTATGCATGATGGAAAGTTTTTGCACCTTCCTGTTTTGGACAGAGGTTAGATGTTAACATTTGTGTGTTTAGTATTTTATATGGTAACCAAGAAATTAATGATCAAGTCTAACCATTTTTCAGAAGGAAGGGTTGTAACATCTTTAGATGTGTTGCAGATAGCTCATGCATCAATTTCCTTGGTATGTGAACCATTGATAAGCTTTATACATCTTTGGTGCCTTTTTTATTCATCTCTAAATTAAATACTACCTCCGTCCCTCCATATTTGTCAAGTTTTGACTTTTTTTGGTCAACTGTTTTCAACCTTTGACCTATAGTTAAGTAAAATATATATTGCATATTAATTAGATAAGATAATATTTTGAAAAAATTTGATATAATTAATCTAATAAAACTATTTTTGTATCAATATCAAATATCATTTTTCTTTAATTTGAGGTCAAAATTTACTAATTTTGACTGAAAAAAGTCAAAAGTGGACGAATATTCAGGGACGGATGGAGTAGTTGATATTCCCTTTGTCCTACTGTTTTTGTCCCTTTTTACCTTTCTTGGCCGTCCCACAATTTTTGTCCTATACGGCTATACCATATTAACCAAATTTGTATGGTTCCTATTCATTCTTACTTTATCCTACTTTTTAACATCAATATCAACCACACAATGACACAATCATACTTTTTTTGATTTGCGCTGCACTTCCTCATGTCCCAAAAATAGTGGGACAGAGGGAGTATCTGACGGTGTCTATATCTTGAACTAATGCATCTTCACTCTCGAGGTGCCCTTTTAGTCCCATTTATGACTTTGCCAATTGAACTACCTCATTCACTTTGTCTCCTTGTTCTGTGAAATCATTATGGTCTTTAATATTATACTCCATCTGTCCCATAAAAGGTCCCACTTTCCTTCTATGGATTATAATTGCGTGCTTCATACTATTTCTCTCCTCTACAGAAATTTCAACCACGCAATTTCACCTTTCCTAATAACTGTGTCTAACTGATTGTGGAACCTTATTGTGGGACAGATGGAATATAAAATCTTAATCCCTACTTTTGAGAAGTAAATTAACCTTTGCGGTAATTATGGAATGTTTTATAATTTTCTGTGACATTGGGTTAATGATTTGATCCTAGATTCCCGAGTGCCGCTGCTTGTGCCTTGAGAATTTGTAAAGATAATGAACTTAGACAGAGTTGAGACTTGAGACTTGAGATCTTAATCTTATGCTCCCCCGTCCTATTTTTTCCCTTTTTACGTTTTTTGTCCGTCTCAGCATTTTTGTCTCATACCATATTTTGTCATATTTGTGTGGTTCACATTCATTTTTACTTTATCTAACTTTTCAACAATAATATCAAACACACAACCTTACTTTTCTTAATTTCGTGTCACTCCCCCATGTCCAAAAAATAGTGGGACGAGGGAGTACGATTTATGAATGTCAATATGAAAATAGAGGATGAATGGAATATATGATCTGAGTTAATACATATGTATATACATGTTTTCTCCAGGTTGAAAATAGCTCCGGTACTGTTAATGATGTTGCAACTACAGTAATGCAAAAGTTCTGGGATTCAGCTCTTAATGTGGAACCATCAGATGATTGTGACACACAAAGGTCATTTCCCTTTTGGTCTGCTGATAAGTAATGAAAGTTAAGGATAGATGTGTATGAAACACAAAAAGTTTTATGACCATTGGATTTAAGAAACAATGTTAATCACATCCTATATTGAACCTTAATTGGCATCAATGGACCTTTATGCAGTGAGCTGTCTATGTCTGGAGCAGCGGCATCTGAATGGACAGAAAATGGAAAGTCTTCATATCCATCCCTTGGCCTTGGAAATTTATTTACCTTCAAATTTGAAGACCAAAAGGGGCGTGTACATAGATTTAACTTTGGTGAGTATTTTTTAATCTGGTGCACTCAATTAGCATAAGCTGCTTTCTAGATAGCGAAGCTTGTTTATAGAGTCTTTATGTCAAAAGTTTGTTTCCTAATTAAAGATACGTTTTCACTTATTTCTCAAATATGGAGACTCTTCATGTCAATGCATCGTCATCCTTTTTGGATGTTTGAATAAAATATAGGATTCAAGGCTCAAGAGCTCTTGAATAATCAAGGACAAATATTAGTTTTTGTGGCTTGGTGTTCTTCTAAAAATATGCCAGCCAAGGGTAGGATAAATAAGCCTTCAAATTTTGGTATAAAACTAGCTATTACTGCAGTTGAAACTGCAGTAGCATTCAAATACTAGGACGGTTTTTAGTTGTGAAGACCAATGTATACTAGTATTAGAATGTAACAAGGGAAATATTCGAATACCCTTTCAAAAAATGGAACATTCATTCTAATGCTTAGACATTTGAATTCTACATAGTAGTATTCTAATGGTTAAGTTTTAGGCAGAATAACCCATGCTCCCTGATCGCCTTAGTATTCGAATACTTGTCCTCTAGTAGATTTTCAAAGTTCGAAACACTATAGTATTCAAACCCTACGGGTGTAGTTTTAGAATCCTACAAGAGAAAAGTGTACAGTTGACCTTGAAATGTGTGAATGAAGGTTGAGTCAAGGTTAAATAAACGAGGATGGTCTAGGAGTATTTCTTATGACATATTCTTTAACAAACATTCTGAGACCTAAAAGACTAACAAACCAAGAGATCTTCAAAGTCTTTGGTCGTGTGTCTTCACTTTTGAGAAAATACCCTTCATCACTGAATGAAAAGGTTCATTGTAGTTCTTGAATCACTTTTTCACTAGCCTTGAAGCTCATTGGTTGTCACTTCTATGTCATTTTCAAAACCTAAAGGCAATGAGCAATAACCCTTGCAATTGACATATTCATCTAATAGCACATTGTACAACAAGTGAAAATGACTATTTGTCATTTTCATATCTAATTTCTGACATGTTTACAACGTGCTTCCTCTATATAATAAAATGAAGCACCATATCTAATTGCTAACATGTTTACAATGCTATTTCATATCACTATGAATGGGAAAAGTTCATAAATATAGAACTCCTCCTGTGAAAAAATCTTAAGTACATAAATAGAAGAATGTCAACCTTGCATGGGAATTACAAAAATTGAGTTTTCTCTTAAACAATAAAATCTGTCATGGAATTGTAAATTGTCTTTTAAAAGTGTACCATAAAAAAATTAAAACAAAACTTACTGAATCTATAGGCAAAGAGACAATTATCTGAAGTGACAAATAAGTTTTGTATTTTTGTTCAATGGGGTTCTGCATATACTTTAATTATTACAAAAAATCATTTCTAAGCATTTCTAGGCTTACAAGAATTTTTCATAGAATGAGTTTATATTTTATGAACTTTCTTGATTAATGTTTCTATAAAATGAAATGTTACCTCTGTTGTGCTGGAGTTTTTGTCCTTGGCACTTCGCAGGCATACATTATAAACTTATAAGGAGAATAGTTCCTTTTAAATTAGATGCAAACTTAGGCCCTGTAATAAAAAGTGGATTACTGAAGTGAATTTAGTAGCAAGTGAAAAAGTGTTTGGGGCATAGGGTACAGTGGTCTTAATAGTTACTACTTACTACGTGTACACCATAACCTAAAATGGAAAGTAAAAAGTTTTTTTGGGACAACCATTTGGGAAGTTAAAAGAGGTGAGCGTTTGCAGGTACTTAATTTTTAGAATTTCAGTGTTTGGTAAAGGAAAAAAAACTTAAATGATCACTTTTTTGAGCCAAAATCAGCCACTTCATTTTTTTATTATTGCTTATTTAAACAATTCAATTTTGTCCTATCTAATTATTTTCTCCTCTACTATTTAGGGGCAATTATGTCTTTTGCTCATACAATAAGCACTTAGAAGTATTGATTGCAATTACTCAAAAGAATTTAAGCAAAAATTATATTTAAACATACGATGACTACACACTTTTACTTGTACTTATAATCACTTATTAAACACTTCCATAGTCCCATAGTAAAGATGCTTCTAACTTGATAATGAGATGAAATGATTAGAATTTCACTTTATTTTGCAAAATATTAGGGTTGTGTTTGCAATGATTACAATTTAACTCTTATATTTTTTAATATGATTTATAATAGAATATGACATGACAATAATAGTTAGTACTGGTGATGTGGCTATGCAAGCTCAATAACGGTGAATGATGATGCATTGGCGTGCACCCCCCCTCCCCCTAAATAAAATGTAGAAGAGGAGAAGTATCCTCATTTCGGAATTAGTTTTTGAATCACCCATATCATTTTGAAATTTGTTTAAAACTTGAAAGAACCCATGGCATACGTCTAATAATTATTTGGCTGGAGTCATTTTTGGTTTGCTATTCATCCTCCAAATGTCTTGACCTAAAACTCTTTGTAGAACATAAAAATAAAATTTCTCTAATACAATACTAAACACTACCCCGTTCAGAAATTGATGTACACATTTTGTTTGATCAAATTAGGCAGCCGATTAAAAATCATATGCAATTAAGCCGTTCAACATTAAAAATGTGCAATCGGCTATCATACTTGTAAAATTCGTGTAAATATTCCAATTATCACATTTTTTCACATCATGTTAACAGATAGGTGCTTGACTGCTTTCGTGAAAGTTTTTAAGATGCATGTCATTGCTAGAATTTATAGTTGAATTTTAAATCGTTCCCTGCTCATCTTCATTTTTGTTGCTTGTAGCATGACTTATTTGACCCTTATCTCTTTTGTTTTTAGTCTCCTCCAAACTGGTGATGATTTTCCTAGTTTTCTGAAATAAAGGCAGCAAAAGGATTTTTTTCCCAAAATTAAATAGTCAATCGGAAGTAACACACTTTTCTTTGTCATCCATTAAGTGTGTTGAAGTAAATTGGACAATCTTTGTGTGATGCAGGGAGTAACCTATTTTCTCTATCATTCGTTTTCAGTTGTATGGTCTAGTTTTCCCTTTTGGCGAAATTACTTGTACCATATCTTTAACTCTTTGCTATTTGTTACTATAGCTTCAATTATTTCAATTCTTTCAGTTATTTACATACTGTTCATTTTATTGTTTGAAATTTATGTGTCTCAGGCACAGAAAACTTGGCTGAGCTCGTTTCTGCTGTTATGCAAAGGCTGGGGGCACCTGATGATCATGATCACCCACAACTTTTGGTAAATGTCAATTGTTTAAGACAAGGAAGATGCACCTTTGTTTCTCCCACACATTATATACTACTCCCTCAGTCCCTCAATCTTTGTCAATTCTACTATTCACTGGTCAAACTATATCACATTTCCTTATATCTTTTCATTAATCATTTGTTAAATAACATAGTCATGTCACCCCTTGTTTTGTAGAACATATGATGTTTTTAAATATATAAATGTTAATTTTACTTCTACGCCAATATTTATATAAAATGAATTGAAAAGTACTTGAGTCGAACATCATAAACCGTAATGTGACAAAATGGGACGGAAGGGGTACTCTTTTTAAGATACTATTCCCTTTTTCTGTTTATATGTAGTATGAAGATGATGAAGGTGATAAAGTTCTGCTGACAACTGATACTGATCTTATTGGTGCTGTTAGCCACGCCAGATCCGTTGGATTAAAGGTTTGTTTATGATCTGTCTTTTCAATTTTTATGTTCTACCATGAATATGGAAGTACAATGCTGCACTCTGGAATAATCAATCGTACTCATCTTTTGAATTTGATTTGTTTTTAGTATGTAAGCTAATTTGTCTAATTCATTTGATTGCTGCTTTATAATGAAAAATCCAAGATGGTCTCATCCAATTAATTTTGTTAAGTTGTGCCAAGAGGATAATGCACTTTATCTGATACAATAACTTTCCTTTTGGTGGTTGTATGAAAATGACTTGACTATCCCTGTTATCAAAATAGCAGAAGAGGGAAGGAAAATGTTCAAGGTCTGGAAGTTAATACTTGATCACCATTTAAGTCCTTGTTACGTAGATATATATACACATAAGCAGAAGAGTGGGTGGAGGCATGCTAAAATATGCCAAATAAATCATCTGTTGCTGAACTCTAATTGCTTTCTCCCGATCCATGGATGATTCTGAATATATGACCTCACTCCACCTTAAGTATTGCCCTTCATATTCCCATTGTCTATCGATACACCAAAGTGGACAAACTTTTCCTACAGATTCCAATTCAAATAGAAAAAAATTGTGGTTTTGAATCTTTTGTTGTGACTGAATAGGGGACAATTCAACATTGCTGCCATCTCTGTTATTCAACCCTTTCACTCATGCCTTCCCCGCGTTACTGCTCAAGGAAAACTGTGATTTCAATCGGGGAAATATGTCTTTGTCTTGAATGATGTGGCAGTACACTATAGGATGAATTCAAACCAATCAAGAATACACCTTTCTTGTTTGTTTTTGTGTGTGCTGGGATACTAGAACATGACTTGAGGGTTAAAGCTTCAACTGTACAATATTCCAATTTTCCCTGTTATAAGATTTACTTTTCCTACCTTTTGAGTTTCCCAAGTGTAACTATAACATTTGTTATGCAGGTCTTGAGACTGCATCTAGACTTCTCTGATTCGTCTTTTAAAGAGAAAGCAAAAGTAGCACCAACAGCTGCAACCGCCACTATGATAAATACTGGACGTGTACCACTCCAGGCTGGAATTCTTGCAGGGGCAGTTATGCTAACAAGCTTTGGTCTATTAACGTACTTAAAGCGCTCAAATACATGAGGGATGAGCCAGGTTTTTACAGTTCCGGAGCAGAACATGATATTTGTGTGTGAAATCTGTTAGACCTCTCAAGACTGTATCCCGGTGAAGGATAAAGGTCCGAGTGCCTGGGCAAGGAACAGTGGTCCCTGAAAGGTAACTCTCTTATGCACACATCCATAAATTCCTACAAGATACATGAAGGATGGTAGAAAACATAACATGTGTGAGTGAGGATGGTTCCCAAATTTATATTGTAGCTGTTATTCCTCTCTGCATCTGTGGACGTATCTGTCAAGTCATATTTCCATTCGAGTACACAAGTACAATGTACTTGGCAGTGTCTGTTGACAGATGAAGGTCAAACAACTATATATATCATAGAAGGGACTCGGGCGGTGATGCATTTTTTTTCTTTGTCATACTTCACTTGTTAAAACTCTCTATTTCTATTTGGTTTATCTTCCGAAAAATGAATATCCACAAACAGAATTTCAGTGTCTCGTCAAAGAAGATAGTTTTTTCCCTCAATTATGTACCGTCGAAGAAGAGATAGATGATGATGAATCATGAAGAGAAAAACTCTTGCATTTGAAACTCTAACAATTTCAGCAAATACACTTTAGAATAAGTGGTTGAAGTAGCAATCAGTTTAAGCAAAGGACAGGTGATGGTGGAATTGAGAGCTGGCAAATGGAATGGCAATCCATTTCAGCAAATCCATACCCCATGAATCATAAAAAAAATATGTTAAAATGCTCATGACAAAATAATAAAGGTAGGGTAAGACAGAGAAAATCAGATGATGTACTGACATATATGTGATGGGAAAAAACATTCATAGAAGAACCGACGGTACCTACGAATATGGCTACTTGAAATGAACCGATGGTACCTACGACTATGGGAAAAAAACATTCATAGATGAACCGATGGTACCTACGAATATGGCTACTTCAAATGAACCGACGGTACCTACGAATATGGCTACTTCAAATGAACTGACGGTACCTACGAATATGGCTACTTCAAATGAACCGATGGTACCTACGAATATGGGAAAAAAACATTCATAGATGAACCGATGGTACCTACGAATATGGCTACTTTGAATTTAAATCAAAAAATAGAAATGACTTGCATAAATATTTTTTTTTATTCCAGAATTTGGCCTTTATTTTCCAGTTGAATGGGGCTTCGCTTACGGCATGACTTCATTTTTTTTATTTGAAAGGATTGACCTCATTTTCTTGTATTGCCAAACATCATGAAATAAGGAAAATGACATCTAAAAGTCTTTTTTTAATGTTCCAAGCAGAGCCTTAAAGGATTGGAATCATCACTTATTTTTATTATTTTCTTTACTTCACAATGATTTGTTTTTAAATGTTTTTTTCATGCAACCATATGTTTTTGAAAAAAAAATTGCGCTTTTATTTAGCATTAAAGACACAAGGCGCTTTTTAAATAATTTGACCTAATTCATTTCTTTCGGCGTGCACAATCACTTTCAAACGGATGAGTTGTTCATGAGGTGTTCAGAATTAAGGTCTTATTTACTACTCTCTCTGTCCAATTTTAAATTGCATGTTTGTTTTTTTTCTTCGTTCCAAAACAAGTTATCTGTTACTTGTTATTATAAACTTTAAAATACATAAACTATCCTTAAAATAAGTCACTCTTCTCCACCTTATCTTCTCATTCATCGTCACCCTTCCTAAAAAGTAATGGCAATTTCGAAAAATCAACTTTATTTTTTCTCTTCCTTAAATATGTCCAAAAGTTAAAACAGGCGATTTAAAACGGGACGGAGGGAGTAGAAAAAAATTGCACAAATACTCCATGGATTGTAATTTTATATAATACCCTTAAATTTAAAAATAATCACTCTACGAAGGTAATACATTTTACATCATCACTCCCAGTCAACAAGTCTAGTGGAAGGATTATTTAAAAAATTGAAATCTTTGTCGACTGGTCAGATCACACAATACAAATACAAGCGCGAACCTCTATTTGTGTGGGCTGAGCCGAGACTCAATTAAGAGTCCAATTTGGTTGGAATGGTTGCCTCCCTACTAACGTAGCAGACCACTTGGGTCCTCTATTTCTTGTCTGGTTGCAGTTAGTCACAGAAAGATGAGACGTGGTGGATAATGTAATGTTGGAATCAAGGGTAACGTTCGATGAACACTAAAAAAATCACACACAAAACATGTTTGTACTTTCTTTGTTTTTTTATTTTTGTGATCTTATATTATACGTGCTGCTCGAGTAGAGGCAAAGTCTGAATACACAAACCTTTTCAGACCTTACTCGCGAGATTGAATTTATTGTAACCAATGGTCAAATCAATCAAATTTAGAATTTTTTCTCTTGGAGGAACACAAGGGGAGACTTTGACTGTTGAGACGAAGAAGAAACATAAGAAGTCCGGTAAAGGCAATGGAGAGAATTTGGCTGTCGAGACGAAGAAGAGGAAAGGTGAAGAGATTGAAAGTTTAGAGAGTAGTAAGAGGAAGAAGAGTAAAAATATTTGTGGAATTACTTGCACTATGTTTGGTTCAAGGATTCAGGGGAAAAAAATATAAAGTGCAGTATATATAAAGTATAAACACCAGCCTACAACTCCACAAGTATGTTCACTAGGCATGACATGGATTTGTAACAGAGATTATACAATCCAAGAGTTGGAAAAGGATTTACTTATTTGAAGATTTTACAGCCTTATCTAACACAAATATAATATATCAAAAAATATATATTTTTTGAAAATAAAAAAAATAAAAGGGTTCAAAGAAAAGTCACCACCCTCACTGTATGTTTTCTCCAGCTGCTCAACCTTGTTAGAGCTGAACCCTCTAATTTTCACTTCTTCCAGCACCGATGTGCCCCTATAATCAACGGTCTCAGTCACCCATCCTTTGTTATCAAGCGCCCCTCCCACTTTAACCAATTAACACTCCCAACCATTATCAAACATGCCAACCGAATGAATGAATGAATGAATGAATGAATCAATGAATGAATGAAATGTTTTTGAATATCCGGTGGCATTCATTACCTTTGCATTGTCAACAGCATCAATGATGAGAGCTCCGTCCATGAACTTCTTGATTAGACAAGAAAATGATTCTGAAACAGAGTGGGTTTACATTGTGGGCTATAGGTTTTGTTCTGGAATCTTTGTTTGATTCTCAAAATCACTCCACCTGCAATTGCTCGACCATGGGAAGCATTCTTGTTAAAATTTGAGCTTTCAGCGCGGAGGTAAGACCTGATGAGTATTTCACAACCCTGATTTGCCGCTTTCAAAAGTTGGTGAAACACCTCCCTCCCTGCATCAATGACCTGGAGGGCAGAGGACACTAGTAAACCAACCTGGTTAGGTTATCACTCAGAGGTAGTGTTATACCAGAGCTCAGGTTTTTAAAGAAACTATCTTGTTAAGAATAGGGAAGAAATAATCGATTGTCCAAAGTGGATAATCGATTATCAGGGGCTTCAGTTTCTGGGGGGCAATTTTCTGGGGATTTTCTGGGAGGGGAGATAATCGATTTACAGGAGATGTGAATCGATTATTGAGGATGGCAGGTTTTTTTTGGGAAAGGCTGATAATCGATTATTGGAGACTGATAATCGACTATTGAGGGCTGCAGGTGTTTCACGAAGGATGGATAATCGATTTCCAGTG
Source organism: Cuscuta australis (assembly GCA_003260385.1). Lineage (NCBI taxonomy): Eukaryota > Viridiplantae > Streptophyta > Magnoliopsida > Solanales > Convolvulaceae > Cuscuta > Cuscuta australis. The sequence goes on from NQVE01000196.1 coordinate 1,694,098, forward strand.
GGGATAATCGATTATTTGATAGCTCGAGACAGGAACAAGGTACTTCTTTGGAAAGAAAAACAAACCAAATTGGTGTTAAGGGATATTACACACCCTTATCTTAACTTGGGGTTGAATCTAGCATTTAAATAAGATATTACACACTTACTTAAATAACTAGAACCTAAAACTCACACTCAAGAGAACCACTCTTAAGATATAGGATTAGGAATTTGGAATGAAACACACAAGTGAATCACTTTGATTAAAATTGGAATACAATGTGTGTTTACAATGCTCAGGGATGAGCTTATATAGGCATAGAAAAGGGAGACTACCAAGTCTCTTATTCACACAAATTAAAGAAATTAATGGCCACTTGTTGATGTTCCTTTAGTGGGAAAAACACAGGGATTATTGTACTTGTAGGGCAGGATTTTGGCTATTAGTGGTGGGAGGGAATATGTGAATATAATTCACAATTGATTGGCTTAGGTGGGGTTGTTTTGGGCAGGAGAAAAAGGGTGGGGTAGCAGGTTATTTGGAGGTATTTCCTGGGCTGGATACGGGTAAAAACATGGGGAATTGAAGGGTGTGGGTGTGGGTCAAGGTGTCTTGGATTTTATGGCTGTTTGTTTAGCCAAGTTGAGGTGTAAAGGAGTGGTATTGGCAGGGTTATGGCATGAGGTTTTTGGCCAGGGATGGAGGAAAAATAAATGTAGTTTTGGGTTTATTATTTTGGATATTTTGGGGTTTGGATTGGATGAGAATGGCTGGGCCTTTTAAGTTGGAGTTGGGCTCAGGGAAATTATGGCTATGTGGCGGGTTTTAAGATTGATAAGTTCGGTCCAAAAGGAATCATAATACTTAGCCACTATTCCGTTAATTTGTTTAACGACTTTAGAGTCGTTGGTAGTCGCCCGGGGTATATCAGGTAGTAAACCTTTATTAAAAAGTCTCCATAAGGAACACCTTAATTGCATCCTTTTGTGAGTTGCCCCCCACATAAGAAAGAAGAGTAGGCTTAGAAAAGAAACTAAGCCTTACTACATTCCTCATAACGCAATTTGAGAGTAAAAGGCAAATAGGCCCATCCACTGAAAGAACACCTTTCTTCACAAAATGAGTGTTTCCTACGCAGCCTTTTCCATCCATGGGAATCATAATCTATACGAACAAAATGTCCTCTACTGCCATACTCAGCAAACATATACATACTCCAAAGGGATTCCTTTTTGTGATATCTCCACCAAAGCTTACTTGAAAAGGCCTCCTGTATTTTCTTTGAAGTTCGTAATTCCCAGTCCACCCTCTTCTATTGGATAGCGTAGGAAATTATGAATAGAAGACATAACATGCTTTACAAGGATGAGTCTCCCAGCCTGGCTAAGTAGGCTTTTTATACCATCCATTCAACTTAGCATCCAAATGTTGAAGCAATTGAGTACATCAAGCAACCCTGTTAACCCCCTTAGAGAGATGTGAGCCCAGGTCCCTTATAGGCAGTTTAGACGCTACCATACCCAAAGCTTTCCCCATCGATTTAAAACCTGACAGTGGGCAGCTTGGAAGAAGTAACAAAATGACAGTTGTTGAAATTAACCAAATGCCCTGAAGCTTCCTGATACTGAAGGAGGAATTTCATAAACTTAAGCAAGTCAGCTGTGGATCAATTTAAGAAAACTAGGAGATCATCAGCCATAGCAAGAAGGAATATATTGCAATCTGTTCTGTTCGGAGCAATGGCCTTCAAATAACCTGCCCCCACAAGATTTTTAATACATCTGCTGAAATCGTCAGAAGATAAGATAAATAAGAGCGTGGAGAAAGGCCCCCTCTGTTGTACCCCCCCCCCCCCCCCCTCCCTGGTTTAAAGAAACCACACTGAACACCATTAACAAGAACAAAAATGTGAGTGCTTTCCAGATGGTTGAAAACCTATTTAAGAAAACCCTCTGAAAATCCCAATTTGCTAATAATATACGGAGTATCTAATAGCACGTACGTTTGAAGGGAGGTCTTCATGAATTACCTGGAAAATCAAGAAGACTATATCAATTTTCTTAAAAACAATTTAACCAAATTAGACTACTAGAGTTATGGCAGCTTCGAGGCAAAACACAAACACACAGTTCCATTGTAATACAAATCTCGTAGCAAACTTTTATACGGATGCGGATAGTTTCAATAGTTGTTTCAAAGCATATAATGGTCCTTTGGTTGAGGCAGTGAAGAGAAGCAGCTAAACCTCTTCCATGATTGCTTCAGATAGAAATGCATTCTTGTGCACTTTGGACTCCACCCTATATACTTCAACTGTGTATGGTCACTTCCTAGTTGCTCGAGAATCCATTTTCCTTTAAATGATTTGAAGTCTCCCTCAACCTGTTCAAAGTTAAAGTGTTCTTCAATATTTTAGCACAACTCTAGGACAACACATGCATGAATTGCCATATAGAAAAGACCCTTGCATCCTTCCTGCAAAATCATTTGCATGACGGGTGTTTGGCATGTCCATGTTGTACATTGAGTTTTACTTGTACAAGAGAGAACAAATGGTGTCAAATAAACCCAGCCCCTGCAAGTTAGGCAATGAATTATGCTTCTTCATAAGGACATGTGGAATGTTCCTACGACCCACGAAAGAAAGAAATTTAGACTTGTTCCTTTAAGGAGTGGAATTCCAAATCTGAATCCCCATTGATAATTAATGTTTATCCAACTACTCCAGTACTCCTATAGCAACAAATACTATTCATAAATCCCATTGACACGTGAAGATAATAATTGACCAACCTGCAAAAAGCTCCAGCTCCCCATATTGCCTACAACATAGTTGCTCTTATTTTTATAACACAACATAGTTGCTCTTAAGTCTTACCGCCTCATAAGTGGGCTCAAAATAAAATCCCATCAATTTGGATATAAGCAAGCATCCCCCACCTCCCCATCCCCCCCCCCCCCCCCCCACTAAAAAAAAGTAAAAAAGGAAAAGGAGAGGTATCCTCATTTGGGAATAAGTTTTTGAATCACCCGTACCGTTTTGAAATTTATTTAAAACTTGAAAGAAACCATGGCTTACGTCTATTAATTATTTGGCTGGACTCAGTCTTGGTTTGCTATTCATCCTCCAAAAGTCTAGACCCTGAAAATCTTTGTAGAATAGAAAAATAAGATTTCTCTAATACAATACTAAACATTATCCCCGTTCACAAATTGATGTACACATATTGTTTGATCATATTAGGCTGCCAATTAAAAATGATATGCAATTAAGCCGTTCAACATTAAAAATGTGCAATTGGCTATCATACTTATAACATTCGTGTAAAAATTCCAATTATCACATTTCTTCACATCATGTTAACTGACGGGTGCTTGACTGCAACAACAACAACAACATCCCAGTTAAATCCCACAAGAGTAGGGTCTGGGGAGGGTGTGTGTACGCAGACCTTACCCCTACTCGAAAGTAGAGAGGCTGTTTCCAAAGAGAAACCTGGCTCAACGTCAAAAGTTGCATTGCTTGACTAACTGCTACTTCATTAATTAAAGAAGCGCAGACAGTTTAGAGATCCATTTTGATTTATTCCATCACACCCCAAAGCCAAAAAATGGTGAAATTTTGGCTCCATCGGAGATTAAACTTTGATTGCTTTCGTGAAAAATTTTAAGATGCATGCCATTGCTTGAATTTATAGTTGAATTTTAAATCGTTCCCTGCTCGCCTTCATTTTTGTTGCTTGTAGCATGACTTATTTGACCCTTATCTCTTTCGTTTTTAGTGTCTACCAAACTGGTGGTGATTTTCCTAGTTTTTTGAAAAAAAGGCAGCAAAAAAATCTGTCTCCCAAAATTAAATAGTCAAATGGAAGTTATACACTTTTCTCTGTCATCCATAAAGTGTGTTGAAGTAAATGGGACAATCTTTGTGTGATGCAGGGAGTAACCTATTTTCTCTATCATTCTTTTTCAGTTGTATGGTCTAGTTTTCCTTTTGGCGAAATTACTTGTACCATATCTTTAACTCTTTTCTATTTGTTACTATAGCTTCAATCTTTTCAATTCTTCCAGTTACTTACGTACTGTTCATTTTATTGTTTGAAATTCATGTCTCAGGCACAGAAAACTTGGCTGAGCTCATTTCTGCTGTTATGCGAAGGCTGGGGGCACCTGATTATCATCATGATCGGCCACATCTTTTGGTAAGTGTCAATTGTTAAAGACAAGGAAGATGCACCTTTCTCTTTCTCCCACACAATATATACTACTCTTGTCAATTGCCTTATACTGGTAACTTGAAGGCATTAACTTTCTTTTCAGAACCAAGTTGGACAAGCAAATACGCATAATATGTCATTTTGTTTATATTATCTTTTGATAGATTTCATCAGTATTACACATTTTATAAAATTATAACAAGATTGTGTCCCCCCACCGCCCCCAAAGAAGGTGTTTGGGTCTGGCCTATTTGTCATGCTCCAGGGTTTAAGCGTTTGAGCCATTATCATTGAAACTTGAAACTAAAACACACATCCTACTAGAAAATCGAAACAAATACTTTCCTTCACAATCACAACTCAAAAGATGTCAGAATTTTTTAAATACAAATCTTGTACTTTATTTCTCATCATAATAAAAATGCATCTGAAATAAAGACAAGTACTTTAAAAATTTATCTTTTTTGAAAAATAATGATTCATTCCGATGGAAGTATCTAAGTATGGATACACAAACAATCAGAGCTAAGCTCATTCCTTCTTTGTTGTAATTTTGTATATGATGTCTAGAGGAATGTAAGCGAGTGTCCATGATGCTTGTTATTTGCAATGATGATAATGGAGGGTAGATTTTATAAAGTGACAGAATTTGGAGTACATTGATTATCATTATTGGTCTATGTATTTTCTCTCAGTTGATTTATAACTAAGACCATGTGAGTTTTTATTATGTTTGCTTTACTGCCCAAATTATTCTTTTACTGCACTATGTACACTACCTTCCACTTCTGAATGTACATTCTTTCTACAGAAAATAATTACAAAACTTCCATGAGTTCTAAAACTCAAAAAAAATTCTAAGAATTTCTAATATTTTCCTTTTGAGGTCTTCTTCATAGAAAGAGACCTCTACGGCTCTACCCTGTAAAGGTAAGTTTTCATTACACATCTAACCCTCCCCAACTTATACTAAGGCATCCCGTGCTTCTGAAAGTAACTCTTGCATAGACAATTCTGCCTATTTTTTCAAATAAACTGGGAGACACATGAATGCACACACATACCGGTAAGTTTGTGTCTTTTTGTTTGTGACTCTATCATTTCTCTTACTATTAGCCTTAAGTGCTTAATGGCAAATCTCCATATTTCCTAAATCAAAAAGTGACTAAGTGAGCAATTTTCTCTCACTATTAGCCTTTAAGTGCTTAAGGTCAAATCTCCCCATTTCCTAAATGGAAAAGTGAGCAATTTTCCTGATTATGTGGAGAATAGTACTATTGTAAATTTGCACTGTAATTAACTTCATGTTTTTTCTACTGTTTTGACCAAGATCTAAAACCTAACTTCACTTGAATGGGATAAGCAATAAGTTGACACAAACAATTACTTTATCAAAATTTATAACCTGACATACCCACTTTCACATTTTCTTGAATAGAAGAAAAAGGAAAAACTTTGTTATTTGTTTTTTTACAGAAACCCAATGTCTAGTGTAATACAGAACTCGAGTGAGGGACAAACCGTGAAAATACAGGTGGTTTACAGGGGTATAAAATGGATTTCAAGGTGGGGACTGATGAGAGGCTAGGCAGACGGAGAGAGCGACCTGGGCTTCACGGCACTGTTGGCGCTTGATGGAAGTGCCGCCACTCGAGCAGAGGCTGCGAACGGCATCAGACTCATCAGGACAGACCTCCGCCACAAGACACTGTGCCAGAGACCGATTCAAATGGCGGCATGCTATCTCCCGGTCCAGACCACCCCGGATCCGGCGGTGGCAATTCGTTAAGGCTTCATATAGCTGACTGCATTTGTTCAGGTTACCCTCGCCGGTAACCGACGGCGAGCCGGGATCACCTGATGTGTATGGCATCTCGGATTGGGGGGGATCTGGCAGGCTCCGTTCTACTGAGTGCAGCGGGATTCCCCAATTAAAATACACTATGCAAACAAATACTACGTAGATCAAATAAACTCTTGGAAAAGATTTCGTAGCACTTATCCCAGAATCCATAGGGCATAACAAATAGAGTGCAATAATATTTTGGGAATTGTTATTTGTACAGCAAAAATTGTACTCCATTTTACATTGTATTTTATGCTAGTGTGATGTTTATAATGACATAAAATGTCACTACAATTTCTTTTCATTAAACAAATATTTTGTGTCAGTGTAAATCGTTAAAATGCGAGTACATCTCTTTGGTATGCAAGTTTGAATCATGTTCGAGTTCCTTCTCGGCTATACACTTTTACCAAAATATCTTCAAAGAAGTGTTTGCCGCCAGAATCAACTTCTCTTATCTGGACCTTAGCTTGTAGAAAAATTGATTGATAGAAGCAACAATGGGTAACGTTGGATTTAGTGCATCAATTTTGGAATTGCGATTCTGCAACTTCGTCTAGCAGCAATACTCTATAATTTTTCGTTTCGTTGTGTCTATTCTTCAATTAGCATATACTGTAGAAAAAATATACTCCATATAGCTTTTACCTTGGTCACCCTACAATGACGACAACAAAGCTCCATATTTTTTTCTTCACATTGGAAACTTCACGGTGATAGAGCTCTAATATGCGATGTGGTCAACGAAGCTCTACGATCTACCAAGTGGCACTATGAAATATTCTTTGTCTTATATTGTGTATGTTTTTTCTCACACACCTTTTTTGTGAAACTTATGGTATATATAAGAAAATATTAAACCCTAACCTAATAGGATTAGAAATTTCATCTCATATCATGTAGGAATAAGATTTTGGGATGCTACATGTCTTCTTAAGTTAACGGATATGATGTTATAACGCTTTAGAAAACAACTACAAATAATTCTAAACAAATCTATTCGTTTGTAAAAAAAATGTCAAATATTTTATTACTATTATCTTTGGTAAACTTGTAACGCCCCAAAACATACCCTAGAATTATTAATGAATAAATAATCAATTAATCACAATTGTTTTGATTAAAATAAATTATTGTTGGGCTTTGGGCCGATATGAAATTTGTTTTGACATCTAATATCAAAATCTGGATAAGTCTCATAGAGATAAATCCAATATGTGGACTATTTGTGTGGTCTTGATTGGGAACTTGAGTACAGACTCAAATCAAGAGTAAATAAAGAATTTATTTAGAATGTAAATATTGAAATGATTTGTTGAAATAAATCATGAGAATAATTGATGTGAATTAAATGAGAGAACCTTTTATGAGAAAGGTCAATTAAACCAATTTTGACTCTGTTAAAGTCAAACACCCAAAAATGTGGTGTCAGAAAAAGTATAACGAATGAATATAAAAATTATATCGTTGGATAGAGTTCGCCTGTCTGATCGCAACGGTGCAAATGGATTTTAATTCGGAGAAAGTTGGACCAAAAAGTGTGTCCCGACTGGAACCAAAATTGGTCCCAATCAGGACACTGTGCGAACGGCGCCTCCCAGCGCACTAAGCCTAGCGTGAATCGTCAATGACTCAGCAACTGCGTCTCCTTCTCCTTCCCTTCCCTATATAAGAGTATCATCAACATTCTCATTCTTCACCAAAACTTACAATTTTAGTACCATTGTGTTCATAAGAGTGAGGAGAGCAGTCTGATATTGTTGGTTGCCACCGAAGTCGCCGGAGTTGGGAGTTATCGTCGCCAGAAGTTTCGCCGGAAAATTCTCAAAACCTTCGATAAGCTTGGAGGTAAGCCCGTAGATATATCTAGTGACTAGAATGTTCATATAGATTGTTTCTACGTTCATAAACGGTCGTTTGGTTGAGTTTTGTGTTTGACATGTTTGAAGAACCAAGAATCATAAACAATTAAATTGTTGTTAAAATTACGAATTAATGACTCTAAAATGATCTGTGAACATTGGAGAACATTTTTATATAATTAAATTGAAGTTTGGTGATTAAAAATGATAATGTTAAAACTGACCCGAGGAAGAAGATGATGAACAGTGGCCGAAAATCGATTATTTACTTACTAAAAATCGATTAGAATTTTATTCAGATCAGTGGTTCGAAGTCAGTACCATTTAATCGATTATTTATGTTGTAAAAATCGATTATTATGAATTAATTGATTATTTATATTGTAAAAATCGATTATTATGAATTAATTGATTATTTAAATTGTAAAAATCGATTATTATGAATTAATTGATTATTTAAATTGTAAAAATCGATTATTATGAATTAATGGATTATTTAAATTGTAAAAATCGATTTTTTATGAATTAATCGCTAATTAATATTGTAAAAATCGATTAAAATTAATTAATTGATTATTTAAATTGTAAAAATCGATTATTATGAATTAATTGATTATTTAAATTGTAAAAATAGATTATTATGAATTAATGGATTATTTAAATTGTAAAAATCGATTTTTTATGAATTAATCGATTATTTATATTGTAAAAATCGATTAAAATTAATTAATTGATTATTTAAATTGTAAAAATCGATTATAATGAATTAATTGATTATTTTAAATGATTATTTTAAATTATTTTCCTCAATTCCAGATCCTGCTACGAAAATATTCCTGAAAATATGCTCTAAAATCCTATTTTTGATAACAATTAATTATGAACAATACAAATATGATTTTGTATAATAAAAATGATGTTTTAGGCATATAAAACATTATGTGATGCATGACGGTAAGTTAGAGTGTTAACACTCAAAACTAGACCGCTATTTGTTATCAATTGTTATGTTGATTAATGATTATGATGAATGATTATTATGGATGATCATGAATAATGAACTAACTGATCAAAATGATTATTGATGATTCAGCCATGAGAGTAATGAATATATTGATAATTATTAAACGATTTGTATTGTTAAACGGTATCTAGAAGAACTCTAAGATATACCTATTAGTTAATTGATGTTAAGGCTATCTAGAAGACCTCTAGAATAGATCTTGTATTAGAACAGGCTTATGAAAACATGAACATTTGATGAATTAGATAAAAACGCATAAATGGGATTCATAGACCAAACTAGAGGATCACTCGTTTGGGAATGCCCGGTCTAATGTTGATCAATCGCTATATTGTTGTTGTCTTAACTGACTACAGTTAAGTGTCCGAATCATTTGCCTTAAACTAGTGATAGTTTAAGTGTCTGATTGCCTTAACTGACTGCAGTTGAGTGTCCGAAATCAATTGCCTTAAACTAATGATAGTTTAAGTGTCTGATTAATGATTGCCTTTTAAGAATCTGGTTATAGAAATTATGATCTAGCCTTAGACTAAGAATAGCTAAGAGCATTATTATGATCTGGTCTTAGACTAAGAATAGCTAAGAGCATTGTTATAATCTGGCCTTAGATTAAGAATAATTTAAGAGCACTATTGAAATAGTATCTGAATTGAATAAAATGTATTGATATGAATTGAACAATACCAAAACTGTGAATGTCTGAAATGAACATTGTGTGCATGATATCAAATGATTTGATTATGAATTTAGATTCAGTTTATATGGATGTTCGACGCATTAGATATGCTTACTCAGCTTTACCGCTGAGCGTGTAGTGTGTTTTATTTGCTACACGCAGGTAAGCAGAAAGCAGAATGTGATCCTGGCGGCAGATGGGGCGAGATTGTCGGGATGGATGTGACAAGTTTTGAAACAATTTATGATATGTCAATATTAAATTCGCTTCCGCAATATTGTTGAATACTCCGTATTGTATATGTATTGAAAAATATTATTGGGATTAATAAAGTGTGTTTGAAAAGTTTTAAATTTTTACGATTACCAAGTTAAATACTTTAGTCCGAATGGGGCTGTAGACCTGGACGGATTAGGGTGTTACAAAACTAAGAAGAGTAACATTAAAGAGATCTTGAGCAAAACAAGAATGAAAAATATAAACAGGCCTAGATCATGTTACATCAGCCCATATCTGAAAGAACTCCCCCTCGGACAATGCATATATGAATATCACAATCTGCAAACATAAAGAATATTTATACTCCCAGCAAAATTATCATGCTCTAAGATATTCCATGTTGGAGATGAAACGTAACACCTCTTAGAGCATCCTCTTGATCAGGCAAAGATGGTATGCATGCGATGATCCACACAAGATCTGAGTATACCAAAATTATTTCCATCAAATGCTAGTTTACACATGTCTAGTGTTTGATTCTTCATAGCCATAAATTTTACATTCTCATGACAAAGAGGTATCACTTCATCACAGTTATGAGATAATTAAGCTTTCTTCTCACCACAATGATCTTCTATCTTTCAATCATGAAATCTTCTTTCCTAACTTATCACATGATGTAAACATGTACTGTTAATATAGCATTGGTCATGCGCAACCTCCACATAAAAACTAGCACCTATCTTACCTTGATTCTTAGGAATCCAAATCTTCTTTGTTGACAAATACGTTTTTCTAGATCTTTGCTCTTTGAATTTTTTACAATGCCTCTTAGAGTGTGTCCCCTTCTCCACGGCAAACATAAACATAATTAGGTGCAAGGATACCTTTTAGGTTTGGAATGATAATTCTTGTATCTTCCCAAACTGAATTGCTTCACAACTCTATGCCTCTCTACACAAGGTGCTGCATAAGATGTTTCAGCAGGTTTGGGAGCTTCTGGTCTCTTCCTTTGTGGGATATCTTGAGCAACTTCCTTTTTCCGATCAACAAACAAGTCAAGTGGTGCCTTGTTATTTTCATAACATGAGAGTCCGAGACTAGTCTTGTCTCCATAGAGTTTTGAAATGTCCACTTCGCCTTCAATGGCTTCTACTCTAGCACTCCTCATCCAATCGTGATCGCTCTTGAATTGATTTAGTTCATACTTGAGATCATATTGATAACCTTCCATTTCTTCAATATTTTTTTGTAATTTCCTCACTTATCACATGATGCAAGCATGTACTATAAATATAACATTGGTCATGAGTAACCTCCACATAGAAGCTAGCTCATGTCTTAATTTAATTTTTAGGAACCCAAAACCATCTTTATTGTCAAATTCTTTTTTAGATATTTTCTCCATGAATTTTTGTAATGCCTCTGAATGTGTCCTCTTTTTTGTAAGATGCTTCATCAGGTTTGGCAGCTTTTAGTTTCTTCCTTTCTGAGAAACAATATTTTCACTATTTCAAACACAATCATTTTTCTTCTCTTTGTAAAAAAAGAAGAAAATGATAATAAATAAATAAAAGATAGAGGGCATTAGTGCACATTTCCAAAATCATAAGGGGCAACAAAAGCTATTCATTTAATATTTGAAAGGTAATTTGGTCAAGAGGGGCATCTTGCATCAGATTTTTAGAACCACAAGGGGCAACGACACATGTTTTGAAACTATAGGGGATAATGGTGCATATTTACCAAACCCCAAGGGGTATTGGTGCAATAAGCTCATATACACAGTATTTAAAATGGGAGAGGACTATTAGATAACATAATGATTTTATAGGAATAATTTGATATAAAAAATAAAGAAACAAAAAACAAAAAGTTACTAATTTTATAAGGACTAAAAATGTATTTGATACCTTTTTCAACATCCACCCCCGCCATATCTTGTCATCGGCACACTGCATAAATTTTAACATCTTGTGCTAATGTGTTTGCTAGACCTTTGCATGATTTTTTGGTCAATTGAGATTTGTGAAAAGGTTAATTTAAATTTATAATAATGCTTTCCTCTTTTTTATAATATGGTGTGTGATGCGAACATGACATTGTATTTTAACAAATCACATTGTTTCTTGGCAATTTATCATTTTTTAGATACTAAATTGACATATTTGAGACTCGACAGTGACATATTTATCACTATACATTAATTTCATTGACACTATAGCATCAATTGTCATTGTTTGATATTTTTAACACTCTCTGGCACTATGACATTGCGGTAAAAACAATAGCTGATTGTGGTGGTGTCGGCAACGACGACATAGCGTGACAGCAACATCGACAATTGAAATCGATCGAAGTAGAAAATGAGGAGTTGTGTGTTTTTTTGATGGTTTTTTTCCTAGTTCTACGCTCAAATAAACAACATCAACCCATTCGGATCACCCACGAGAAGGACCGTGAAATGCGTGTGTCGGTTTGTGTGTGTAGACCTTACCCCTACTCAAAATTAATGAGACTATTTTCGAGAGACCCCCGACTCAAGTCACATAAAGTAGAGAAAACACATAGCAATGCAAAACAAATATAATAAGGTGCGAAAACTACCACTAAACGTACTTAAAATGCTTATCCAACTATCCTAATCTTAGATCTTCAAACATTACTATTTAAGGTGATATTCTTGGTAAGGGCTAGAAGTCTTAAGTCCAGTTGTGCGCTTAGTGTAACGCCCCAAAACATACCCTAAAATTTTTAATGAATAATTCAATTAATCAAATTTGTTTGGATTAAAATAAATTATTGTTGGGCTTTGGGCCGATATGAAATTTGTTTTGACATCTAATATCAAAATCAGGATAAGTCTCATAGAGATAAATCCAATATGTGGACTATTTGTGTGGTCTTGATTGGGAACCTGAGTACAGACCCAAATCAAGAGTAAATAAAGAATTTGTTTAGAATGTAAATATTGAAATGATTTGTTGAAATAAATCATGAGAATAATTGATGTGAATTAAATGAGAGAACCTTTTATGAGAAAGGTCAATTAAACCAATTTTGACTCTGTTAAAGTCAAACACCCAAAAATGTGGTGTCGGAAAAAGTATTTCGAATAAATATAAAAATTATATAGTTGGATAGAATTCGACTGTCTGATCGCAACGGTACAAACGGATTTCAATTCGGAGAAAGTTGGACCAAAAAGTGTAACCCAACTGGAACCAAAATTGGTCCCAATCAGGGACACAGTGGAGACGGCGCCTCCTAGCGCACTGATTCATTTCCTACGTAGAGCTACAGCTACAGGACTTGTCTTCTTCTTCCTCACCACTCTATATAAGAAAACCCAACTCAGTCAATTCTTCACCATTTCTCACAAAACTTCTTCCTATTCTGTTGCTCTAAGTAAGGAGAACGCAGTGGTGCCGTCAATTCGGTGAGAGGTCGCCGGAGTTGGGACTAATCGTCGCCGGAAGTTTCGCCGGAAAATTTCCAAAACCTCCGTTAAGCTTCGAAGTAAGCCCGTAGATATATCTAATGACTAGAATGTTCATATAGGTCGTTTCTACGTTCATAAATGGTCATTTGGTTGAGTTTTGTGTTTGACATGTTTGAAGAACTAAGAATCATAAACCATGATTTTGATGTTAAAACTATGAATTAATGATGCCAAAATGATCTATGAACCTTGGAGAACACTTTTATATACTTTAATTGAAGTTTGGTGAGTAAAAATGACATTTCCGCAAGTTGGCTCGAGGTAGAAGACGATGGATAATCGATTATCAACTTGAAAATCGATTATTCATCGTTCTGCAGATTTTTGTAATAAAGCTGAGCAAGAGTCGATTATCAGAATGTGATAATCGATTGTCAGCCCTCTCTGAAGTTTGATAATCGATTATCAGAGTGTGATAATCGATTATCAGACCATTCTAAACATCAGACAGTAGATTATCAGAAGTGACAGTAGACTGTCACCCTACACTATTGAAGAAAATGAAGTTAATAGCTAATAATTTAATTTCCTATCATACATTAATCAATTGTTATTTAGAAAATATGATTTTTGAGTTATGAAATCCTATATTTTGATACCAAACCATTATGATTAATAATGGGATGATTTCTTAGAATAAAGATGGTATTTTAACAACTAAAAGGGATCTTATGTGATGCATGACGGTAAGCTAGGGTGTTAACACTCGATGCTAGGCCGCTGATTGTTATTAGTTATTATGATGATTGATTGATTGTTCATTTTTATGAATATTATGGATTAATGATGATGAATATTCTGGATGAAATGATTGTGAACTAAGAGTATGAATTGATGAATAATGTTGTTAAGGATATCTAGAAGAACTTTAAGATATACCTATTAGCTAATTAATGTTAAGACTATCTAGAAGACTTCTAGAATAGACCTTAGAATGAACTTATGAAAACATGAATAGTTGATGAATTAGATATAAATTCATAAACGGGATTCGTAGACCAAACTAGAGGATTACTCGTTGGGAATGCCCGATCCATTGTTGACCAAACGCTATATTGTTGATTGCCTTAACTGACTACAGTTAAGTGTCCAAAATCATTTGCCTGAAAGTAGTGATAGTTTAAGTGTCTGATTGCCTTAACTGACTACAGTTAAGTGTCCGAAATCAATTGCCTTAAACTAATGATAGTTTAAGTGTCTGATTAATAATTGCCTTAAAAGAATCTGGTTATGGAAATTATGATTTGGCCTTAGACTAAGAATAGCTAAGAGCATTATTATGATCTGGCCTTAGACTAAGAATAGCTAAGAGCATTATTATGATCTGGCCTTAGACTAAGAATAGCTAAGAGCGTTGTTATGATCTGGCCTTAGATTAAGAATAATTTAAGAGCACTATTGGATTAATATCTGAAATGAATAAAATGTGTTGATATGAACTGAATAATACCAAAACTGTGAATGTCTGAAATGAACATTGTGTGCATGATATCAAATGATTTGATTATGAATTTAGATTCAGTTTATATGGATGTTTGACGCATTAGATATGCTTACTCAGCTTTACCGCTGAGCGTGTAGTGTGTTTTATTTGCTACACGCAGGTAAGCAGAAAGCACAATGTGATCCTGGCGGCAGATGGGGCGAGATTGTCGGGATGGATGTGACAAGTTTTGAAACAATTTATGATATGTCAATATTAAAATCGCTTCCGCAATATTGTTGAATACTCCGTATTGTATATGTATTGAAAAATATTATTGGGATTAATAAAGTGTGTTTGAAAAGTTTTAAATTTTTACGATTACCAAGTTAAATGCTTTAGTCCGAATGGGGCTGTAGACCTGGACGGATTAGGGTGTTACAATTTGGTATCGGATTAAATGGTTTTAAAACCGATCTTCGGATCAAAATTTGAATTAAAAAAAAATGTGTCAGTCACATCCACGACTCTCGCATCCCTCTGCTCCAGAAAGGTATGAGAATTTATTAGATAAATATTGACTTTGTTAAAATTCTCACTAGATAACAATTGTTAGTAGTGAAATTATATCGAGCATAGACTCAAGTAGATTTTTCGTACTCGGTGAAGAGACGAAAGAATAAAAAAAACTGTGATACATTATCAACGTAATTATCATATCGCGATTGACGAAGCTGATCTATCTCGCAAAGTCGCATAGAAGTGAGACGACTATGAAGAAACGCCTAATGTTGAATAACATTCGCAAAGCTGCTAGATGATCGGATTGCTGATTTAAACACGAACGTCTAGAATCAATAAACTCTGTTGTCTAAAAGTATCCCATTCTGATGTCTAACTCATTACGACGCAAATATGCGATTATATTATACGAATCGAAATAGTTCATTCAGCAACAATTCCTTGCAAAACTTTGTTGAAATATCATACAAGGAAATTGACGTTATCCTTATTTCGTATCTATGACTTATTTGATCAGCTTAGAGAATCCATCGTGCTCTCTAAGATTGACTTACGGTCAAGGATACTACCACATCTCTGTTAAGACAGACAAACTGACGATCAAGAATCGCTACCCTTTACTATGTATTGACAATCTGTTCAGTCAAATTCAAAGGAACCTACTTGCTAGAAGCTATGGATAGCTCAATCTTGTTGAATGAAGTGACGCATTGTTATGACACGATTAGTGACTTAAACATCGATATAGTCTGAATAAATATCCGTTGTCAACTCGTCAAGAATCCTAACGAAGGAATTTCTATTATTGTAGCATGAGTCAAGAAACCGCTCACGATCAAAGTAACCAAGCGCCAAGCGATGGGCACGAAAATGTTCATATTGAAGTATCTAGTTTCACACCTCCAATTCAAAGTGAACAAGTGAACTCACTATATGTTCCCCAAAATGATCAAAATATTGGAGATCAACCAGATGCTATGCTACCTACCTTAATGGTAAACTTCTTACAACAAATGACTAATGCCCCTGTGTTTCAACCACCTCCACCACAACCTCGTTTGACCACTTTCAAAACCTTGAAAGATAATGGTGCTGAGGAGTTTCTGGGAGATCGAATTGCCGAACCCCAAATTGCTCTTGAATGGATCGAGCAGACCGCTCGTGTACTACAAAATTTGAACATACCTCTCGTTGATCATCCAAAATTTGCATCTCAATTGCTCCGCAAGGAAGCCTACGAATGGTGGAAACGTACTGACGAAAATCCAAACACACCCAAACCTTGGACTTGGGAATTCTTCGATTGGGCGTTCAAGAAGGAATATATACCAGCTCGATTCCGTGAAGAGAAACGTGCTGAATTTATCGAATTAAAGCAAGGAGATATGACACTCCCTGAATACCGACAAAGATTTGTCCATCTCGCTCAATTTGCACCCACGCTGGTGAGTACAGCGGCGGACCGCATTGAGGAGTTTCGCAAAAGACTTCGACCTGACCTCAGGCCGCACGTATCTACTATTCAAACTATGGATTTCATTGAGGCATACGATCTAATCTCCAAAGCCGAAAAAGATCTAAGTGATTACTATGAAAGTCTGAAGAATAAGAATGTCAATCCAAATGAACGACCAAATTCAAATGGGAAGAGACCCCTGCAAGAAATTGATTGTGCCATTCACTCGAAAAAGGGAAAATCAATGACAATTCAATCGACGTCATTTATGAACAAAATGAGGGTATGGAAACATCCAAAGTGTAATGTTTGTAAAAGACACCATCCGGGAGATTGCTGGCTTGCACAAGGATTATGTCTAATTTGTGGTGAACCTGGACATTTCCGAAGAGAATGTCCCTCTAACCCTGAATCATATTCAGTTACTTCTGTCCAAAATCAACCTGTTCACTCAGGAACAAGTCAACGCTCTAAAACACGAAGCAATTCAAAGAGTCCAACCCAAGGATGATACTCTGTAAAGATCCTAAAGTGCTACAAGGGCTCGAGGATATATTGAATAATGTAGAAACCTTATGTAAACAAGAAATTATCTTTCGATTTGAATCTCAAGAATATTTATATTTTCTTGAACCTACGTGTGTTGAAACCATTGTATAATGAAATCTTTCATTTGACCCATCTTGAGAAAATGTTTGATATTTACATGATGCATTCTGATGTTGAAAATAGATATTTTTCTGACTTGCACTGGCCATGCAGCTTAGAATAATACTTATGGTCAACTCATAATGTTCATGGACAATATTATTCCAACATAAATTCAACTGAAATTACATAAAGTAATATTACAAATGCAAGTCTAAGTCCAATGCCCCAGGATTTACAAATTCGTCATAACTAGCCCCAGGACCTGGAAAAGCTTTAGCAAACGCTAGCTTGTATAAAAGCTCATCAATAAAGAAAGAAGAGATGAAAAGTTTTCTCTGACTAGAAGCCATGAAGTTCTGTCTCACTGCGTCATCTAGAAATTTGATTAGGTTATTAAAATAACCGTCAATATTCAAGAGACCAATGGGTTTACTGTGCAACCCTTCAGATGCCCATGAGATCAAAGTGAACAAACCTTCCATATTATCAATCCCTCCAGGAAGTACGATGAAGGCCTCCACTACATGATTCATCTCAAAATGCTTATAGTAATTGCTTGAAACTGTGTATTCTGCACCATACGTAGGTCCGTAGACCTGTCGTGCTGCTATGTACCCTGGTATGAAGCCTCTAACTATACCACCATTGGTATAGACTGTTGAAGCAACAGCTCCTTGAAGGCCAACGTTGCCTCCTCCATAGGTAAGTCTAATTTTTCGCCTTACCATTTCCCTTCCTAAATCCACCGCCGTAGCCATGAACTTTGGATTTCTACCAAGAGAATGACTACCAAGTAGACCAACGAATTTTATGGTGTAAGGAAAAGATCGAGATGTTCCTTCCATAATGTGATTATGTGAAATGCTCTGGCCACAATCGTGATATATATAGGCTCTGAAAACCTGATCTTTAAAAAAAAAAGTAGTTATCCTCCGTCAAAATTTGTACAGCAAAGATGGATTTGATTTACCTACAGATGAGGACGTGCTCGTTAATGCTATAGTCTGCTTATGATATGACATATTGAGACTCATGAACAGTTAGATTCGCTCAAATCCAAGATGAAAAGTCAAATGGCTACTGCCCTGAAGACAACGATCCCTTGAGTAATTGAAAGACTACATTACGACGTATGAGTTGAAACAAACTGCAATTGTGCTTATCAAAGACCATTCAAGAATATTGAAGAAATTTTCAATTGATTCTGTTAACCAAGGACGTACAGATAAGACTCGTAACTGAACGAAGTTATGTATGTCAAGTATGCAATACTACACACTATGAAGGAACTTTTGTCATCAAAGGATCAGTGAAGACCTTACTTAATCGAAAATTGCTAATCTCTCGAAGATTGAACGAGTTTGGTGAAATCAATGACTTGAGAATACGTATTCGAAAGATGGCGACATAACCATATGAATATGAAACGGTCATGATCAGTGAGATCATTACAAAACGTTGAACCTAAGAAGAATTTCGAGGACGAAATTCCTTTTAAGGGGGGGCTTAGTGTAACGCCCCAAAACATACCCTAAAATTTTTAATGAATAATTCAATTAATCAAATTTGTTTGGATTAAAATAAATTATTGTTGGGCTTTGGGCCGATATGAAATTTGTTTTGACATCTAATATCAAAATCAGGATAAGTCTCATAGAGATAAATCCAATATGTGGACTATTTGTGTGGTCTTGATTGGGAACCTGAGTACAGACCCAAATCAAGAGTAAATAAAGAATTTGTTTAGAATGTAAATATTGAAATGATTTGTTGAAATAAATCATGAGAATAATTGATGTGAATTAAATGAGAGAACCTTTTATGAGAAAGGTCAATTAAACCAATTTTGACTCTGTTAAAGTCAAACACCCAAAAATGTGGTGTCGGAAAAAGTATTTCAAATAAATATAAAAATTATATAGTTGGATAGAATTCGACTGTCTGATCGCAACGGTACAAACGGATTTCAATTCGGAGAAAGTTGGACCAAAAAGTGTAACCCAACTGGAACCAAAATTGGTCCCAATCAGGGACACAGTGGAGACGGCGCCTCCTAGCGCACTGATTCATTTCCTACGTAGAGCTACAGCTACAGGACTTGTCTTCTTCTTCCTCACCACTCTATATAAGAAAACCCAACTCAGTCAATTCTTCACCATTTCTCACAAAACTTCTTCCTATTCTGTTGCTCTAAGTAAGGAGAACGCAGTGGTGCCGTCAATTCGGTGAGAGGTCGCCGGAGTTGGGACTAATCGTCGCCGGAAGTTTTGCCGGAAAATTTCCAAAACCTCCGTTAAGCTTCGAAGTAAGCCCGTAGATATATCTAATGACTAGAATGTTCATATAGGTCGTTTCTACGTTCATAAATGGTCATTTGGTTGAGTTTTGTGTTTGACATGTTTGAAGAACTAAGAATCATAAACCATGATTTTGATGTTAAAACTATGAATTAATGATGCCAAAATGATCTATGAACCTTGGAGAACACTTTTATATACTTTAATTGAAGTTTGGTGAGTAAAAATGACATTTCCGCAAGTTGGCTCGAGGTAGAAGACGATGGATAATCGATTATCAACTTGAAAATCGATTATTCATCGTTCTGCAGATTTTTGTAATAAAGCTGAGCAAGAGTCGATTATCAAAATGTGATAATCGATTGTCAGCCCTCTCTGAAGTTTGATAATCGATTATCAGAGTGTGATAATCGATTATCAGACCATTCTGAACATCAGACAGTAGATTATCAGAAGTGACAGTAGACTGTCACCCTACACTATTGAAGAAAATGAAGTTAATAGCTAATAATTTAATTTCCTATCATACATTAATCAATTGTTATTTAGAAAATATGATTTTTGAGTTATGAAATCCTATATTTTGATACCAAACCATTATGATTAATAATGGGATGATTTCTTAGAATAAAGATGGTATTTTAACAACTAAAAGGGATCTTATGTGATGCATGACGGTAAGCTAGGGTGTTAACACTCGATGCTAGGCCGCTGATTGTTATTAGTTATTATGATGATTGATTGATTGTTCATTTTTATGAATATTATGGATTAATGATGATGAATATTCTGGATGAAATGATTGTGAACTAAGAGTATGAATTGATGAATAATGTTGTTAAGGATATCTAGAAGAACTTTAAGATATACCTATTAGCTAATTAATGTTAAGACTATCTAGAAGACTTCTAGAATAGACCTTAGAATGAACTTATGAAAACATGAATAGTTGATGAATTAGATATAAATTCATAAACGGGATTCGTAGACCAAACTAGAGGATTACTCGTTGGGAATGCCCGATCCATTGTTGACCAAACGCTATATTGTTGATTGCCTTAACTGACTACAGTTAAGTGTCCAAAATCATTTGCCTGAAAGTAGTGATAGTTTAAGTGTCTGATTGCCTTAACTGACTACAGTTAAGTGTCCGAAATCAATTGCCTTAAACTAATGATAGTTTAAGTGTCTGATTAATAATTGCCTTAAAAGAATCTGGTTATGGAAATTATGATTTGGCCTTAGACTAAGAATAGCTAAGAGCATTATTATGATCTGGCCTTAGACTAAGAATAGCTAAGAGCATTATTATGATCTGGCCTTAGACTAAGAATAGCTAAGAGCGTTGTTATGATCTGGCCTTAGATTAAGAATAATTTAAGAGCACTATTGGATTAATATCTGAAATGAATAAAATGTGTTGATATGAACTGAATAATACCAAAACTGTGAATGTCTGAAATGAACATTGTGTGCATGATATCAAATGATTTGATTATGAATTTAGATTCAGTTTATATGGATGTTCGACGCATTAGATATGCTTACTCAGCTTTACCGCTGAGCGTGTAGTGTGTTTTATTTGCTACACGCAGGTAAGCAGAAAGCACAATGTGATCCTGGCGGCAGATGGGGCGAGATTGTCGGGATGGATGTGACAAGTTTTGAAATAATTTATGATATGTCAATATTAAAATCGCTTCCGCAATATTGTTGAATACTCCGTATTGTATATGTATTGAAAAATATTATTGGGATTAATAAAGTGTGTTTGAAAAGTTTTAAATTTTTACGATTACCAAGTTAAATACTTTAGTCCGAATGGGGCTGCAAACCTGGACGGATTAGGGTGTTACACTTAGACTATGTATTATCACGGTCGAATGAATCAAGGTTTTATATATGAAATTTGGTCATATTTTAAGAACTACTTTAGTCCTTCTCTAATGTCATATCACCTCTTATTTTATAAAGTACTAGTGTTTTTCACGTGCTTCACACGGCCTCATATATTCTTACATAAAATATATCTATACATTTTATATTTCATTTTTAAAAATTGTAAAATTAAAAAAATTGGAATGTGCATTAAAGTCGCTATGCTACACTGCACGATCAATATACAAAACATGTAAATATATTTTATATGTGCATGTACACATGAGAAAAGTTCTTTTGATATTTCTTAGGCATGTACATATAAAATATTAATATTCTTATGTACAATATATCTATAAATTTTATATGTCATTTTAAAAAATGTGAAATAAAAAATAAATTCGTGCTTCATAGGGGTGAGCGCAGTCCGTGACAGTCCCTAATACTATCAAAACCTATCATGAAAAATATATCTATGAATTTTATATATCATTTTTAAAAAAAATGTAAAATTAAAAATAAATCTGTGCTTCACACGGACATGTATATTCTTACATAAAATATATACTCCCTCCGTCCGGGAAAAATCTTCCCATTTGGACTTTTCTTCATTTTTTTGAAGGGTTGACTATGGGTGTTATTTCCCTAAAATGCCCTCCCTCTCCTTTACCAGCGCTACCTTCACTCGGTCCCAACCATTGTCGCCCGCCACACCACCTCTCATTTCTCCTCACCATCGCCGCCACTCCACTACCGCCGGCAGTCTCACCATCGGCGCTAGCCCCACCTACCCCACCACCGTTGTGTAGATCTAAAAGAGAATGAAGAAGAAAAAGAGGAAGAAATTCAAATCTAGACTCACCATCACCATTGCAGTCACCGCCACAATCGTCGCCGCCATCGCAGTCACCGCCACAATCGCCGCCGCCATCTCTGTCACAATCACCGCCGCCCTCGCTGTCACAATCGCCGCCATACTCAGATCTAGAAGAAGGGGGACAAAAATAAGAAGAAAAACGGAGGGGGAGAAAAAAGAGAGGAGGAGATGGACGGGGGAAGAGGAAGAGACAATTCAAAGAGAAAGAAGAAGAAGAAGAATGGAAGAAAGAAATTGGGAAAAGAGAAAAGGGTGGGGGACGACGAGAAGGGTGATCTGGGGACGGGAAGGGATCTAGGGAATTTGAGAGAGTAAATGAAATTGAATGATAGGGGTATTTTTGGAAGAATTGGGGTTAAAATTAGAAATGGGAAGATTATTTCCGGACGGGGGAAAAGGAGAAATGAGAAGATTATTTCCGGACGGAGGGAGTATATATATACATTTTATATCTCAATTTTAAAAATGTGAGGTTAAAAATAAATTTGAATTTGTATTAAAGTCACTCTGCTACTATCAATATATAAAACATGTAAATATATTTTATACACGTGCACACATGAAAAAGATTCTTTTGACCTACTTATACGCGACTCTCTAGACTTCTTATTTCAGAGATCTGTTAATATTTCTCGACTAAATGGTTGAACTCATTTCAACCTGATATACATCTATTTTGCTTTTATACACTTTAACTCACCCAAATTTAAATTTTTGATCGATCACTTTTAAATATAAATTTTTTTGGTAGAGTTTGAAAATTTACTTTTTTTTACAAATTTCAAACTATTTTTATACACAAAATTTCCTAATTTTGAAATAGTCAAAAAATAGAATTAATAGTTACACAGAAAATAAGTTATCAACATATCCAAAATGTAATAAGATAAACATACATACTTTAATACATTGATACGGAAGAATAAATGCATTATTTAATTAGTTATTTATTAATATTATATAGCTATTATGTTTGGATTTAGTACGGGCCCGATCCCATTTGGTCATTAGAGTGTTCCTCCATCTCTATTTATTGTAACCCTTTTATCATTACAAAGCAATCAATAAAGAAATATCAAAACCCTATTATCTTGGAGTCCAGAAACGTTCGAAGTTTTCCATCTTTCTCTACCTCATCTTCTTGGAGCTCGAAGAACGCTCGAAGTTCTTCCCTATCCGATACGATATTCGTATCAATTGGTGCTCTCATTGAGAGTTTCACTAAAAAAACCAAAAAAAATCTCTGATCGCAACACCTCCGCCTCTGGCCGCCACTCATATCATCCTGAAATTGCCTTTGCCGCCGCCAGATTCTTGTGTCGTAGAGAGCAATTGGTAAATCGGTAAATTGGTGTTGTGGGTACCAAGTTCCTCGTCATTGTTTTGCCGCCGCATTAGAGTAAAAAAAAGAAAAGAAGGAAAAAAAGCATCATATCCTAGTGGAGAACAAATTGGGAGAGCTTTTCTCAATTCTTGTACGTAAATTACTGCACTAGCAAACTTCTGCCACCAGTTTTGTTTTATTTTGGTGCAAGTATATCTACACGGGTGAGTTGTTTTGCAATTCTTGTTGGGGGAATATGGATGCAAAATTTAATATGGCCATGAAATGTGAGATGGACAAACTTGTCGGTTTGCTAGAGCAGGTTCTTTATAGTAAAATTGAGCATGACGGCGGAGTATGTGCACTTTATGATCATATATATGAAATTATAAAGAAGATCCAGTCGTGCCAATTGATTACAAGTCAACCCAATTTTTATTTGACCTTATCTGAGTTCAATGTAGAAATTTCTTGCTCAGTACAGGACTTGGTTCGTGGTTCCCCAATTTTGCCGAGTTTGATTCCTCTAGAGTTACAAAATTTCAGAACAAACATGATGGGCGCCATCCGGAACCTCATTAGTGCCCCACTTTCTCCACCCAATTTGACTCATATGGTCACCGTACAAAACATTGAGTCTCATGAAAAGGAAGCAAAGGATGACTCAAACATTGAATCACATGTTGGGGATGACGTGGATAGTGGGCTTGAACTCATGAATGAAGATGACGAGAGGTCCAACGTCGTGGGGAATAATAAAGATGACATTTCAATAGATATTGTTAATGCAAACACCTTAGATCTATAGCTTCCATCATGTGAATGTTTTGCTCCGGTCAATAACTTAACTTGTGGGGTCATTGATGAGCTTGCCCTTCTCAAAAGTGTCAACAAGGTGGCAGATGTAGATAATAAGCAAGCGGACAACCTCATTTCATTTGACACCATTAAGTTGTTTGACATTGTTGATGCGGTCAAGACAAAGCACCTAGTTTCACCTAGAGAACCTACATGTGGTATTGGCTCTACCTCGCATGTCCCTCAATTTGCTCCAAGATCCAAGATGCTAGAAGATTCAAAGACTCGACTGCTCCTCTGGTTCAGCATTCTTTCTCCAGTCTTAAAGCATGAGTGGGAGCCTCCACATTGAGGACAAGGTGGTTTTCTAAGGGGGTGGGAATGATACGGAAGAATAAATGCATTATTTAATTAGTTATTTATTAATATTATATAGCTATTATGTTTGGATTTAGTACGGGCCCGAGCCCATTAGGTCATTAGAGTGTTCCTCCATCTCTATATATTGTAACCCTTTTATCATTACAAAGCAATCAATAAAGAAATATCAAAACCCTATTCTCTTGAAGTCCGGAAACGCTCGAAGTTTTCCATCTTTCTCTACCTCATCTTCTTGGAGCTCGAAGAACACTCGAAGTTCTTCCCTGTCCGATACGATAGGGTAGAACTTCGAGCGTTCTTCGAGCTCCAAGAAGATGAGGTAGAGAAAGATGGAAAACTTCGAGCATTTCCAGACTCCAAGAGAATAGGGTTTTGATATTTCTTTATTGATTGCTTTGTAATGATAAAAGGGTTACAATATATAGAGATGGAGGAACACTCTAATGACCTAATGGGCTCGGGCCCGTACTAGAACCAAACATAATAGCTATATAATATTAATAAATAACTAATTAAATAATGCATTTATTCTTCCGTATCATACATCTTTGAATTGCATAAAATCATGAACATGTCAACTGAAATCAACAGTTTTAAAATCAATCATACACTAAATCAATCCCTAGTTGTTATTTTTAAATGATAACATGCATGTATTGAAATAAAAAGTAATTATTCTAAAGTTCTCTCAAAATAAATATACACTGTATTTTCTATCACATGTATCTTATAAATATCTTTATTAATATAAAAGAAAATTATATATAATAATATATTTTAAAAAAATATACTTAGAAATTAAAAAGAAATAAAATGGTGTATATACACTATTTTTTGTGAACATGACCTTTCAATGTTCAAACGTCGTCTTTACATCTATTTGTATTTAACATCAATAATTAAGAAGTATTCATCCATGTAGTATCCAAGTGGACAAATGAAAAGATGACACATTTAAAGCCTAGCTTATGTGGCATGACACATGGCACGACCACATTTAATCCGCTCTACTTTATATATATATATACACACTAATATTTTAACCCGTGCCATGCATGGGATCGAACGAAACATTTGTCGATTTTTTAAGTTACGTTCGATGTAACATTTTAAAATGAACTTTTGGAAATATATATAATGCGTTGTTTAACACTATAGAATATAGATTTTAAAATTAATGTAAAAAAATATTTAACATTTCGTAATAAAAATTCTTATATATAAATTCGAAAGTGAGCACCTTAATGTCTTTTTTATAAATCCATATTTTTTGAAAGAATTTGGAGTATACAATATTTTTGGTGTGGTTGCGAGGATTTCCATTATCATCTAGATCTATTATTTTAACCTTGTCTTTGTTCTCAGTTGTGAAACAGAAACATAAATTTGACCATGAGTGAACACCAACTTAGTTAAAAATAATCCAATAAATGACAATGTTTAACCCTAACTTTTGTTAATAGTAATAACAAAACATAAAGATATAAGGAATTCATTCAAAGTATGTAAATGTAACACCCCAATTCGTATCACCCGAAATTATAGGAATTAAGGTGAACAGGAGCAATATTTTTAAAACTTTTTCCAAATTATTAAATAAAATTCATCTAACAAAACTTCAAAATACAACATATTAAATTCGGATCGATCCTTTTACAAAATTTCGGAGATCGCGAAAGACTTAAATAATACAAATACAATGATGTGGGTCAAGCCCAAAACTTCAAATGCAATACTTGTATAAATCATGCATGTCAACCTGCCATCCTATCATCTCTTTGTCATCCGGGTGGTTTACATAATTTACACTTCAACCTACGTGTAGACAAAAAGACTACACGCTTAGCATAAAGCTGAGTGGTACGATAATGCGAGAGATCGATAACATATTAATACTTAAATACCATGCATCACATTGGCCACATAATTTCCATGTTTGCATAGTAGATAGCACAAGATATAAGGTACACACTTACATATTAAGGAGATTCATTTTTGAAAGTTATACAAATATAAATACATTGGCCCTGTCGTCCACGAAGTTAGATATATAGTGCAATATGTTTTGCACAAATCCGAGTCGCCCATATTCATAAATATAATCAAGATGCATATTCATGAGGATGAAACAATATGAGTGACACGAATCTCATAACGACCAAATGGTTCACATATTGACCAAATGTTCCATGCATATACCTAGAGTATGAGAACCTCGTAATGGCTACATGATAAATGATGCATGAGTTAGACTGCATAGGGACCCTCCCCCCCTTCGGTGATCATCCCACGTGGTGATGAGCCCAGGAAACCTTAGTCTCCTAAAGGAGACTAGAAATTGTGGGTGGTAACGGAAAGCCTAGTTACCATGTACGTACACAAGCCCTCCAAATGAAACCTGTTGGACCCCAAAGGCTCCTGGACGGGCCCACTGAAGAGGCGCACAAGGCCTGACCCCTTCAGTGTATGCCATGATATGAATGATTCCTATATCATGCGTCTACAACATGCGTGACTTGATGCCATGATATGAATGATTCCTGTATCATGCTTGACTTATGACCTTGAAGGCCTTATTTTGAAAACAAAGTCTTGATTTCTAATCCATAAACCAACATTTCAATTATTGATTCTTACCTTGAAAACACTTTGATTTCGGACCTTGCTAAAAGTTTAGCAATACCTGATAATCGATTATGAAGTGGTGATAATCGATTTTCAAGTTCAGCAGCCCCTGATAATCGATTATCACTGGGTGATAATCGATTATCAATCAATGTTTAGCAGCACCTGATAGTAGATTATCAAAACTTGATAATCTATTATCACTGTACTCGGGTTCTTTTTTGCTTCCAAAAATCAGCACGTCCTTCTTCTTCTTCCTCTTCTTCTCCTTCGTCGGCCTTCCTCCTCCACGCCACTGCTGCCTTGGCCGAATCTACAAGGAAAAAGAAGGGGTGTGTGTATGTTAATGGTGTTGGGGGTTACAAGAGGTGAAGGAAATGGAAGGAAGAGGGGTGTATATATTAAAGATGAGTAATGGGAAATAATGGGGGGATTAAAAGTGGTGAGGGGAGAATGAACGAATATGGAGAGATGGGAGAGTGACGTGTGGAATTAATTGGGGAGTTACCTCCCTAAATCTCACTCTGTTTTGTAAATTCTAACCCGAACGGTACGCGTTTCCCCCTTGAACTTGCCCGAATGGAAAACCGATTGCATTTTCGGAAATAAACCGTCAAAACTAAATGTATTAATATCTTCAAAATATTTTCCCCAAACTTTATTTTCAAACCACCGGGTCCATCTCATTAATTAATTAATTTATCTAACCAATTAATGTTGAGAGGCCCGTTATTAAAACCATCTTACTCTAATTATCCTTTGAAGTCCACTTAAAGAGATCAAAATCTCAATATTTATTATTTTCAAATAATGAGTCTCCATAAATAAATAATATTTATTTATTTATAATATTGGCTAACTATTAGGCCGGCTTGTATGGTGTTACAGTAAACCTTTTCCCCGATGCAATTTCTTGAGACCACAATTACACCGATAACGTTATTTCACAGCTCTTCCTGAACATTTGATTTTATTCAAAAATTCAAATATTATCCAATTGTCATCAACACCTACACCTGCATCTATTTGACATGAAGAATCAAAACTCAAGTACTACTTTTAATAACTACAAATGAGGGAAATGACAAATTCATTTATTATTTCAACTACTTTGAGCGTTGGTGCTAATAGTTCTCTATTCTTAAAAAAATTAATTTCTCATATTGTCTGATATGTTTGAATAAGTAAAAGGTAGTAGTGTACTATAGTTTTGATGAGAGAACTCGGGTCAAGAATCAAGAATTCAAGAGGAATCTCAAAATGAATTCACATTTTCTATATCTTAAATTGAGTGACACATTAATTGTCATAAAAATATAAAATTTATTTATAGGTGAAGAAAGTATTTAATTTAATAGGTGTTAATATTTAAATAAATACAATCAAAGGAATATCGTGTAAATGTATAATGAATAAATATAAAATTTATTCATGGGTGAGGAGTGTATTTTATTTATTATTCTAAAAATGTTTTGTAAATTTTATGATTTAACGAATCCGAGACAAGTATTAAAAATATTTGTACGTATAATCCTGATTCTTGAAAAAATAATATTTTATTAAAAGTAATGACTTACACGGAAAATAATTTTTATTCTAAATTTGAATTCATGGGTTCAAAATAAGTAATTACTCCATATCATTTTTGAAAAAAGATAAAAAAAATGTGAAATAATGAAAGAGAGTAAATTTGGTTAAATTGCCACATAAATACTATTTCCTCCGTCCACAAATAAACTTTACGTTCACTATTCACAGGGTCAAACTTTATTCACTTTGTTGGCCTATTTTTGTCACCCATTTGATAAAATAGTATAGTCATGTCACCTCTAGTTTTGTAGATCTTTTGATATAGTTTTTTAATATGTAATTTTTATTTTTTAATTCTACACCATTTTTCATATAAAATGATTTGAAAATAACTTCAGTCAAACATCGTAACGCGTAATGCGTAATGTAAAGTTTATTTGTGGACGGAGGGAGTCTTTTTTTTTTAAGCAAGGAGTATTCCGTACTCCGTATTAAATAAGGAGTATTTATTTGTGTGTTCCACCTCACGGGAGACTTTCGTGGAGCCTGAAGAGCCATCCGGAGTCCGAACCAATTAACAGACCAAACTACAAGCAATGTGTATCGTGGAGCCTGAAGAGCCACCCGAACGGGTTGTTGTGTTTCTTCTACCTTCTCGTATTTGAGCACCCGTCGATCATCGTGGAGTCATAACCAGAAATGATTCCCCAAGCTGCCATGGCGATGTCGCCATCTTATGCTTCCGCCTCGACAACACCACTTCTCAGTTTCAATGCCGGTAAGCTATCTGGCTTCGCCCGCATGCTACCTAGCGAGAGTATATTGCATAATTGATACAGTTTCACGGGATTTTTCAGTATCAATTTCAGGAATGTTTCTGAAGCGACCATCTTCGATTCTGATGCAATTGGGGAGCTGTTGCCGGTGTACGAAATTTCAGAGCAGAAGATTTAGTTCTGCTTCTTCTGGTAGCATTCCGGTGCTGGGCAGTTCGTTCCGGGTCGAAGCTAAGGCTGGTGGGAGAAATGGGAGCGATTTGGAAAGTAATGGAATTGCAGGTTCTCCACCTCTAATCCATAAATGGCATGATGAGAAGGTTATTCAGAAATTTCCCTTTCTATGTGTTACGAAGTATTTTGGAATGCACTATTCTTAACCCCAAAAGAGTTGGGGCTTGAAAACACCCAGTCTCAACTATATATTCCATTCGTCCTGATTTAATTGTCCACTTTGTCATTTTGTCCTCCGGCATTGTTTTCAACTTTACATATTTAGTAAATAAATTGTGGTGTATTATCTAAAGGGAGAAATCAAATCCATACCCTAAATGGTTAATGCCACTCCCCCACCCAAATTTGCTTAATCCACCCCATAAAGGAGGAATACAGAGTATTAATTTATATATGGAGACCGTGAGAGTCGATTTATCAAATTTTGGGTGAAGGGGTGGCATTAGCCATTTAAGGAGCTGATTTATCCCCTCCCTATCTAAAATTCCCTATATAGCATATTATCATGGTAGACACCTATCAAAGAATGATAACCCCATTTATAGGGCTTATATGAGATTTCACTCTCCCCTAAACTAGTTCTTAAATAAATAAATACTTCATTTGTTCTTAAATAAGTGCAATTTACACTATTTGTTCACTCTTATTTGATTATTTTTGTGCTTATACATAATACATATATAAAAAATATAGTCATGTGGGGTCTTTTTATATTCGTCTAGATATAAACTTCCATATTATTAACTTTTTATAGTATTTTCTGAAATATAATTGAAGTTATCAATGATTTAGCTTACATATTGGCAAACATGAAAATCTTGATCTTGCGTTTATTGAAGAACAATGGAAGTATGAGGTATTTTGAAAAGTGGACAACCATAACTGAACGGGCGAGTATTCAATTCAACTAATCAAATGGCTAAGAGCATCCAGGATGTGTGTATGTTATAGCAAACTTACATTCATTGTAGTTAGATTTGGTAATTGCATTTGTACTAGGCTTAGTACACTATTTTGGGCAAAGGTTGTTTGTCTTTCTCACTAAAAAAAGTGTTTAAAGTGGTTCTTTGAAGCTAAGTAGATTCATCAACTTCACATTTGATGCCTGCACTCTGCAGAGGCCTAGGGTTTGCATACTTGGTGGTGGATTCGGAGGACTTTACACGGCACTGAGACTGGAATCACTTGTTTGGAGGGATGACAAAAGGCCCCAGGTAGATTTTTACTCCCTTTGTCCCACTAGAATTTTCCACTTTGCTTTAGCACGGAGGTTAAGGAATTGGAAGAAAATGTCGTTGAAGTTTATATAAAAAAAGAAAAAAGATGGAGCACAAATTCTTTTCCATGAAAGAATATGCTCAGAGTTCAGATGATGCTATTGCCAAATATTTCATCAATTTATTCAAAAATTCATATTAACACTGGTCATTGAATGCATGTATTTGATTCAACCTAAATTGGGGGTATAAGTATTTTGGCAGCGTGATTGGATGTTTGCTCATTTATATACTGAATTATACTTCTACATTCTTGCAGATTATCCTCGTTGATCAATGTGAACGTTTTGTTTTCAAGCCCATGCTATATGAGCTTCTTTCTGGGGGTATGTAATTGGTTTCGCTTATGAATATTCTTTTGTAGTTTTTGTTGCTGAAGACTGAAGTCTATTCTTTTCGTGGTTATTGCTATTTTGTAATTGCAGAAGTGGACATGTGGGAAATCGCACCATTATTCTCTGAATTGCTTGCAAACACAAACGTGCAGTTCTTTAGAGACAGGGTCAAATGCCTATATCCACGTGACCATTTACTTAAAAATATGCCTACAACATCTGGCCCTGGAGGAATTGTTCATCTTGAAAGTGGCCTTGCTATTGAATATGATTGGTATATTTTTTAGAATCGTGCCAGGATTAGCTTAGTTCAACTTTTTTGGAAGCCTTAGACAATAAAAAATATAATGATACCCCAAAAATATTACTCCGTAATATTTAACTGTTTGACTTAATTCAACATCCAGTCTTAATTACGGGTGATTTTCACTTCCATGTTTCTTACAATAGTTGTGGGTCGACCATTAATTGTAAGGACCCCAAGTGAATTTGCATTATAATTAATGCCAAACATAGCATTGGTACTGATATTATTGAGACACTATTTGAGCACTTGAAAGTAAAGCTCTCTTTAATTAGTTCTTACAAGAATGCCATTTTCATAATTGCTGGGTAAAAGTATTGGATAAGTTTGTTGGCCAATCATGATTGGTTGATATGCACTAAGCAAGCTGCGGTGACATCACAGGCCTATGAACTTTACTAACCCCGGACAAGTGCCTTCGATTGCAATGCCTGGATTTTTTCAAAATTAAATAAATTCTCTTAGAATTGATGGGATTACCATTTTATCATTTGGGCTTTTTATTACATGATGAGGTGATGATTGATGATACGTGAAGCAGATATTATTTTGATGAGCTAACTCTTCGGCATGTGTAGATATGAAGCTCCATGTTGTATATGTG
Organism: Cuscuta australis; assembly: GCA_003260385.1. NCBI lineage: Eukaryota > Viridiplantae > Streptophyta > Magnoliopsida > Solanales > Convolvulaceae > Cuscuta > Cuscuta australis. Next base: position 1,726,718 of record NQVE01000196.1, read on the forward strand.
GTTCTTTTGCAATAGATGGCAATCATAGTAAACTATTCCTTGTCATTGAGCATCCCCCCGCATACTTATGACATATCATTTCAAACATTTCTTTAGGAGTATTCCTTCCTTGAATGGTTCTGAATCTGAGCCCTTTGTTTATTTTACTCTCAAAAGTTGTCACTGATTTACATATTTTACATTTGGGCAGCCAGGTTGGTTCTTGCGCTAGGAGCTGAAGCCAAACTTGATGTTACACCAGGAGCTTCCAAATATGCATTGCCATTTTATACCCTAAAGGATGCTCTTGTCAGTATGGGGATAATGCTTAGAGATTCTTATATGCTCTAATAAATTACATTTTTAGCTTTTATGTGCCCCCTCTTTGAAATTATATTTGTATTAGCAGAAGGTTGATGAAAAGCTAAGAGATCTTGAGCGTAAGAACTTTTGCAAGGATTCTCCTATACGCGTGACAGTGGTAGGATGCGGTTATGGTGGAGTTGAATTAGCTGCTACTATATCTGAAAGATTGGGAGATAGGGGAATTGTACAAGCCATTAATGCAGAAGAGACAATATTGCCGAATGCTCCAGAGGGAAATAGGGAGACTGCATTAAGGGTAAAGAGCCTCATATGCGAAGATCATTCATGCTTTTGGCAATCTAGATTATGTGCACATTCTGGTCTACATAAAATTTTCTAATTAAACTTCTGTAAAAAAGTTCAGGTTCTCTCATCCCGGAAGGTTCAACTATTACTTGGTTACGTTGTCAGTTGCATAAGAAAAGAGGTCAAGGGTGAAATAGATTATGATGATCCTGCAAATATGGTATCTGTTCATAATGCTGCAACAGCTCATTGTCCTGAAAGGATAATCCTGGAGTTACAGCCCTCTGGTGGAAGAGATTTGCAGGGTCAAATTGTGGAATCGGATCTAGTTTTATGGACTGTTGGGTCAAAGCCTCTACTTCCGGAGTTAGATCTTGACGATAATTCATATGAACTTCCTCGCAATGCTCGAGGACATGCAGAAACAGATGAAACTCTCCGAGTTAAGGGTCACCCGCGCACATTTGCAGTCGGTGATGCTTCTGCATTGAGAGACAAAAATGGAAAATTTCTTCCAGCCACTGCACAGGTGATTGACAAAAATGTTATTTTGACAACTGAAATCATAAAGAATATTCACGAAAACATTAACCTCAACTGAAGCTGTGTCCCTCAAGGACATAAATTAGTCTAACATTCATTTTGAACTATGCATATTTCATTTTATCACTTGCTACCTTTTTCTTCGCAGGTTGCTCTCCAGCAATCTGATTTTGCAGGTTGGAACTTGTGGGCTGCTATCAATGGCCGGGCATTGTTGCCATTTAGGTAGTGTTTTGAATTTGTTCTTGTTTATTTATTACCGTTTTGCTAATCATTTCCTTAGCGCATGGGTCGAGCATTCCAAAACTGGAAGATTATCATTTAATGGACGTATTAAATTATCACATCAAATGGATTTCATGATGTCTATTTAATGATACATTTCCTTATTTGGAATGCTTAACCAATGCCCTATAATGGTTAGCAAAATGGTAATAAATAACATTATTTTGACATCAATGATAATTCTGTTTCATGTTCTTCTGTTTTTGAGTAGTTCACGTTAAAACGAAATGGCTTTATTTAACTTTTGTAATGGAAATACATATCATAATCAGTATCACCATTTTACAATGTAATGGCTTGATTTAAAACTAGTAAACACTACAATTTCATGCAAAAAGGCATCCCAACAGTGTTTTACGCCGGATGCCCTTTCCTGTTTTATATGAAGGAATAATGAGATGAAATTGTAAATTCGTCATCATCACATGTTAATTTCACACGCTGGAAAATAGCTTCAGGCAACAATGACTTTCTGTTGTAATGACCATTACATGATTGATATTGTAAAATCAATACATGCAAATTGTGAAACATGATTGTGTAATGGAAAAATACCTGGAGAGTATTACAAATGTTTGGGAAGAAAGTACTGAGACTGGCTTCTATGATTGATACAGGTTTCAAAATTTGGGCGAAATGATGACTCTTGGCAAGTATGATGGTGCTGTTTCCCCGAGCTTCGTAAATGGGGTTACCTTGGATGGTCTTTTAGCTCACACTGGTACCCTCCTCTACCCCCTCCCTTATTTCATTGAACTCCCATTTCTGTTAACACCTTCATTCTCATTGCAGCGAGAAAAATAGCATACTTGATCAGATTGCCAACGAATGAGCACCGTGCAAAAGTTGGGTTCAGTTGGCTAGCCAAATCAACTCTGGATTCGTTGCAGAACATGCTTAGCAAAGGGCTTTCATGAAATTAGATTTATACTATGGGGGACAAATTTTGTCTCTTTTATGGTATAACGGGCACATGATGGGACTCACTGCCTTTTGTTTGATCAAATATACAGAACAAGATATTTAATGGGGAAATGCATTAATTCATATACCTTATTATTGTAAATAATGTATATTTTTATTATTTCGCTTTTGTTTTTGTATGATTGACAAGAATGATGGATTGGGATTTTGTTTATTTAGATTAGTACTTCACAGGCATATTGGTTAAGATTTACACATGATTAACCATGCTCCGTGTTCTTATCACATGCAATTAAGCACTCTTTTATGTCTATGTTTAATGCTAAGTGAAGATGAAGTTAAAGATTATACTTTGATAAAGATAGAGATGCTCTTTAGAGCACGTTGCAAAAGTCTTCATCGCTATAATGAAACCTTTTCCAAACATTGATCCAGCGTTCATCGCCTGCAATAGGCTGATACTTGATAAACTTCAATATGATTGTATAGTATTGGCATGGATTATAGAGACATGATGGGATATTTAAACGATGAAAAACGAGCAGCATATGAGGCAATAATAAGATCTTTAGAGAAGGGGTTGGCATAGATAAGACTTTTGTTTGGAAAATTTTATCCGTCGCATTGCGTTCAAAAGGAGAAATTGTGTTAAATGTTGATTCTAGTGAATTGCATCACTACTCCCTGGGGGAAGCACTATGCACCCCTGATTTTGGATTCTCATTAAGTCCACATGAAATTTCCACTTATACATCAAACATGGGACATCATAAGCAGAGTTACTCCTTCGAACAAAATTGATTATTTGGGATGAGGCCCTAATGACTCATAAATTTTACTTTGCGGCACTTGGTAGAACTTTGTGGGATATAATGTCAGTGCATGATCCAAAAAACGTTGAGATAGAATTTAGAGGAAAAACAATAGTTTAAGGAGGGGACTTCTACCAAATATTATATATCATACCTAAACATCGTTAATGCAACATTTTATTCTTCTTCATAGATCTAGCAGTTTTGTACTATGTTACGTCGCATTAAGAACATGTGTCTGCAGCACATGGCTCATGACAATAGCTATAAAAGAATGGTGAGATTTGCTAATCGGATAACAAGTATTGGAGATGGACTTAGTGAAGAAGAAAATTAAATGACGGATGCTATGATGTATGTATGAGCATATATGATCTTGCGAAGCACAAGTGATCCCGTTGTAGCAATTATTCACGCCACCAACCCCAATTTTGATAATATTGCTAAAGACCCAAGCTACTTTCAAGAACGGGAAAATCTTACCCGACATAAAATGTGGTTAATGTCATAAATGATTACATGACATCCATAAAAATTGTTAGAGAAGCAAAGACTTGCCGTAGCTGAGATAGTGTTTGCAAATCTGATTCAAATGTCAATGTCATATCTTACTTGCATTCGTTAGAATTCTTAAATAATATAACGATTCTAGTGTGCCCAATCACTAACTAAAACTAAAGGTTGAGACACCTATTATGTTGTTTAGAAATATTGATAAGTCTATGGGTTTGTGCAAAATATTGAATTCACATTTCTATATACTTAATTAGGTGGCATATTAAGTATCAAAAAAATATAAAATTTATTTATATGTGAAAATATTCTGTTTATTAGTTGTCAAATTTTAAATAAATAATCAGATTAATCTCATGTAAACTTATGAACAAATATAAAATTTATTTTTATGTGAGGGGAGTATTTTATTTATTATTCTAAAATTTTGTTATAAATGAGATAAGTTTATAATTTAGATATATTACGTGTTTAAAAAAGCCGGATAAATATAGCATATGTTAGTTTCTTTGTGATCTAAGTATCATTTTTATATATAAAGAAGTAATGGTTCTTTATTTTTCTTAAATATTTATGTGGATTATACTAATATTCTTCTAGTCTAAATATATACAATTTGATAAAGTAGTATAATAAAAGGTTTATTATATATACATACATACATACATACATACATACATACATACATACATACATATATATATATATATATATATATATATATATATATATATATATATATATATATATATATATATATATATATATATATATATATATATATATATATATATATATATTATATATATATATATATATATATATATATATATATATATATATATATATATATATATATATATATATATATATATATATATATATATTGATGGGCCGATATCCGACGGGCGGCCCAAATGAATCATTTAAACAACGTGTGTCAAGCGCTTGGAGAATGCTCAGGTTTGGGCCGGCCCATGGAGTTAAGCCCGGCCAATTCCAGTCCAAGAACGGTTGGCAGAGTCAATTCAGAAAAGGAGACGGAACGAAATGACGGAGATGAAGCCGGAAAAAGAGAATCGCAGCATTGACGGGATAGACTCCCTTGATTATGTATTACCTTAACTGTCTAATACCCATGTATAAATAGAGAGGGCCGAAAAGGGAAAAAACTCAAGCTAAATCAAGCTAATAAAAGATACATAATTCTCGAATTCTTGTTCTTAATTCATTTCTTACGATCCGTTCTCCAAATCGGATCATTTGGTGGATTTATTGTCCATCAAATTGGTGCTCTCATTGAGAGCTCGAGAATCATACTCAGAGAAAACCTTCCAAGAAGACGATGGTGCAGACACGCAGCAATGCCAATGCTGGAACCGGAGCCCCCCACCAGGGTGAAAACAGCGCCACCGAAGGCCGGCACCCTCCTATCAGTACGACAGAGGCGGAGGCCCTCATTCAGAGGGTTGGGATCACGGCTGAGCAGTTCAAGGAGGTGTTGGCGGCACTGATGCCCAATCGTGAGGTTGTGGTAGAAGACGCGACGGGGGTGCCCGTAGGCGAGAAGGTTGGACCTGCAGGTTCGCAGGGAAAGAAGAAAAAGGTGAGGCAATCTCAGAAGAAGAAGGCGACCAAGCCTAATGGGAAAGCAAGGATGGAAGATGCGCTGTCCAGGTTGGACGAGGAAGACGAGTCGTCCTCTTTTGAGCGGGCGTCCGCCTTTGATCGCTTGGGAGACCCCATGGCCAAGAAGCCCCGAACCTCCGCGTTTGACCGGCTGCAAGACACGCGGTCGGCCCGCAAGGGCGACCTGAGGGAGACGCTCAAGGAAAGGAGAGGAGAATCCACCGCGACCTCCAAAATCGGCTCGGAGGAGCGACGAAAGGCGGTCGAGAACAAGGAAACAGTTGAGTTGTGGAGGATGTATGAGCGATTGGAGAAGCGGTTGGACGCCCAGAACCCCTATCGCCAGGCAGTCTTTAGTGAGGTAACACCCTTCTCCAGGAGGATAATGTCCTACCCTCTCCCGGACAACTTTAAGACCCCACAGGTCAAAGCGTACAACGGGACGACCGATCCTCAGGACCACCTTGCTCGCTTTGGTGCGAACGTGGTCATGTATGCGTATCCAGAAGAGATCAAGTGCCGGTGCTTCTTGGCGACGCTGGAAGGGCAGGCTTGTGAGTGGTTTCATAAGTTGCCCAAGGGATCGATAGATAGGTGGAGCGACCTAGCCCACAAGTTTTTGGAACACTTCGCGTCCAGCCGGAGGCAAAAGTTCCCCTTCTCTCATCTGCTCAATGTGAAGATCCGGAAGGGAGAGCAGCTCCAGGAATTCATTAACAGGTGGGAGAAGGAGGCCAGGGACGTCCAAGGGGCGGACGACCAGGCCCTGATCGCCATGCTTCAAGCTGCACTCCCCCAAGGGGATGTGCGCAAGGAGCTGCGACGGAATCCGCTCTCAACCTACTAGGAGATGCTGGCCAGGGCGAAATACCTAGCGTTGGAAGAAGAAGACGATGAGCCACCCGTCCGAAAGGAGAAGAAGGGTGGGCCACCGGTGGCAGAAGGAAAGAAATGGAAAGACTACAGTAAGGGGCCGAACCCAATCGGGTATCATACGAGCAAACGCCCTGTTCATGTGGTGCAGTCTTTGTCTGCCCCTCCTCACAGCCGGGAAAGCTATGGTGTGCAAGACGCACCCAAATATTGCGAGTACCACCGTAACAGCACCCATAACACATCGGAGTGCGTTACGTTGAAGAAGGAGATGGATCAGTTGATCGCCAGGGGGCCGCCTCCTCGGTCGGAGCGACCATCATCAAGTAACCGGACCTGGAGGAGACCGGCAGCCCCTGCCGCAGCGATCACAGCAGGAGAAGGGCTGGAGGACGGACGACGACATCTGGGGAGAGATTGCGACGACCTAGATGAGGAAGAAAGACAGGGTCGCCGACACCTAGGGTGTTGATTCATCATGGGAGGAGAAATATGGTGCATCTGGCCGAAGTGCAAAGGCCACCGCTACCCAAGCAGAAGAAGAAGGAACCTCTGGTTTTCACGGACGAGGATTACCCACCAGTTCTCAGCCCCCACAGGGACGCGCTGGTGATAAAGGTGGAGATCAATAATGTGGTCGTCCATCGTACATTGGCCGATCCATACGCCACTGTCAGGTTTCACAGGAGATACCATTGAAGCCGAAGGGACCATCACGGTGAGAGCCGGGGTAGGAGATGGTACCCATCGACTCTGGCTCGACATGGAATTCATGGTGGTACAGCTTGATTGTGCACACCATTTGATCCTGGGGCGACCAGGGTTGGAGGACCTGGAGTGCGTAATCTCCCCCGTCCATCTGTGCCTAAAGTTCAACACTCCCACAGGGGTGGGGGTGGCTAAGGGGAATCAAAGCTTGTCTCGATCGTGCTATGTCAGGGCGACCAAGATCCAGGCACGGGTCGATGGGAATGTAAGCACGATCTGTGCTGCAATCCAGAAGGAAGAGGGGCGACCTCGAGCCGAACCAGCGGAGGAAGTCGAAGAAGTCATCTTGGATCCGGCCAAGCCAGAGCAGAAGATAAAGATAGGTAAAACCTTACCACACAGATTAAAGGAGCAACTGTTAGAGGTCCTTCAAGCATTCAAGGTGCTATTCGCTTGGGGTCCAGAGGACATGCCTGGAGTCGACCCGAAGATCATCTGCCACAGGTTGGCAGTAGACTCGACCCACAAGCCAGTCAAGCAGAAGAAGCGTTTCCTTTCTTCAAAACGAAGAGAGTTCGTCACCAAGCAGGTGACGACCCTGCAGTCCATTGGGCACATCCGGGAGGTCCGCTACCCAGAATGGTTGGCAAATGTAGTCCTTGCACCCAAAGGGAATACCTGGCGGATGTGCGTCGATTACACTGACCGAAACAAAGCTTGCCCAATGGATCCTTTCCCTCTACCCAACATTGATCAGTTGGTTGATGAGACGGCGGGGTGTGAGCTCATGAGTTTTATGGATGCATTCAGTGGGTACCATCAGATCAAGATGGCTGCAGCGGATGAAGAGAAGACCGCTTTCATCACCCCCAATGGAGTGTATTGTTGCATGGTAATGCCCTTTGGCTTGAAGAATGTCGGCGCGACCTACGCACGAATGGTCAACAAACTGTTTGCGCCGGTGTTAGGGGGATGTATGGAGGCGTATGTGGACGATATGATTTTCAAGTCCAGGCAGATGGAGTCCCACGCCGAAGATCTGGAGAAGGTCTTTAAGATCATGAAGAAGTTCCAGCTCCGCCTTAACCCTAAGAAGTGTACGTTCGGGGTTCAGGGGGCAAGTTTCTAGGACATATGGTTAGCCGAAGAGGGATTGAGCCTAATCCGGAGAAGGTGAGGGCAATCTTGGAGATGGAGCCTCCGCGGAATGTGAAGGAGGTCCAACAGCTCACTGGCAGGATCGCTGCTCTCAGTCGCTTTGATAACTCGGGTTTGGGTTAATATTTTTAATTCTCTTTTTGGCATTTTTAGTATTTTTATTGTTTAATTTTCATTTGTTTAGCTTAGTTTTATTTTAATTCCTATTTTTACAAACCTTTTATTTCCATTCAAAAATAGTTGTTTTTAATCATTTTTTTACATGTTATTATTTTAATATTTTTATTTTTCCTAACCCAAGTTACGAGATATCTTATTCTGTGAAGAAAAAAGTGCAGCAAACGGGCCAGATTGAAGTTCAAGTTGGAAAGAATAGATTGAATTTAGGCCGGAGCCCAAACATATTATGAATAAATAAAATGAGGATAAGCCCATCTCACTCATTCTCATTTCAACGGCAAAGAAAAAAAAGTGGTATGTGCGACTCCTTCATCCAGCGCAAGCGAGAAAGAAGAAGAAAAAAATCAGCGGCGAAGCATTCAAACTGATTCAAATCGGAAGTAACGTCTCTCCATCAATTTCGTCATTCAATTGCCAACGGGAAGAAATCAACTGAGCAATCCTCCGGCTATAAATTGAAGAACAATCACAGCTGAACGAGGGGGGGAAATATCACCAAGAGAGCCGCGGCAACTGAAATTGAAGCCGCGTACCAGAGTAGGAAGCAGACGGTGGCAGACCACTTCTCGCCGGCGGACGACGATGGTGGGCAACAACTTTTCTTCAAGCTCCAATCCCTTAATTTCTTCATCTTCTTCAACAAAGTGGTAACCCTTGCTTGTTTCTTCCATTCTTTGTAAAGTGTTGTTTTTAGTTTAATTTTTACATTTTTGTTTATCTGTTTGTGTTAATTTCAAAAATTCCAAAATGGTTGGTGTTCTTTTATGGGTATTTTCTTTAATGTTTATATATATTCCCTTATGAATGAGAATTGATTCTTTCTTATTTACTTCAATTATTGCACAAGTTGTTGTTAAATTGGTTGAATTGTTTCAAATTCATAAGTAGGTTGTTATGTAGAATTCGGTTTTTGTTGAAGCTATTTTTTTAGCTCCATAAGATAGTTAAATGAACTCCGAATTCATACGTGTTTCTTTGTTGTGCTTGTGTTCGTTGATTTTAAGGATTTTGGACTTCTTAGCCCCATAAGTTGATTCATTTTCCTTAGAATTCGTTATAGAGTGATTTTATTATGTTATGTGTTTGTTTTCCATTTTCTTTAAATTGAGATTGTTTAAGTGCAATAAACAATTCTTGATTTATTGAAAATACGTTGTGTTCTTCTATGTGAATAGAAAAAAACGTCATTGGTTTGAGAAGTTCATGGAAATCTGTGAAATGTGCTCATCATTAGGAGAAAAAGTTTGTTAAAATGCATAAGGTATTGGCGGTTTGTGAATAGATTATGTATGAGAGTTGAATGCATAATAGATTCTCTCTTTTATAATTTTTTTCTATAGTGGAAGTATGTTCTCATGCTTGAATAGAGAGTTGGGGTTCTAAGGTATATTTCAAAACGGGCCTTTAAATTGCATGACTCCGGGCCGTGTGGAGAGTTGACAATCCTCCATATCGTGGTTAAGGAAATGAATCGACTCGGCCTTTGATTGATTTTTCTATTCTTAAGTGCGTAAGTTACGTAATATATTGTCTAAGTGCCTATTATACGTGTAATGTTCAATTTGTGTTTGTTCTCTTTTTCATTTTGTTTCGGGTTCTTGGTGGTGTTTCTTGGGTTACTTTTGTTGGAGGAGTTGATTATCTTTAGAGCTTGTTTTCCCCCATTTTATCAAAAAAAAAACCAAAAAAATAAGAAAATACATAAAAACCAAAAATATTTACTTTTCATTCAACCCCCCCTTTGTGTTATATAAGTATAAGTTTTATTTAATAAGTGTATATTATAAGTACTTGTTTATAAGTTATAAATATAAGTTCTTTATACTATATTTTTAGTATGTGTTTTATGTTTATAGTTATATTATAGTTCTTCGTTTATAAGTTAAATTTATAAGTTTTTATATTTATTTAGTTATAAGTTTTATTATAAGTTTTATACGTCTTATTATATGTGTAGTAGTTTTTTTGTGACAATGTGTTTGCATGCTATTTTGATTTCAAAAGTACAAATTTTCTCCGTGGGATCGACCCTTACTTGCCCTAGCTATAGTTTTTATTTGATTATATATTGGGGGTTAGTTAAGGATATTTTATAAATTTTTAATTTGTTTTGGACCTTACGACAAGTCCTCAACACGCTTCTTATCGAAGATAGCTGATCGAGCGGCACCTTTCTTTCAGACCATCAAAAAAAGCAAAGGGTTTGCGTGGACCGAAGAGTGCCAACGGTCCTTTGAAGGGTTGAAGGCGTACCTCCTCTCCCCACTAGTGCTTTCGAAGCCAGAGCCCGGAGAGACTTTGTTCCTGTACTTAGGAATCTCTCCTCGAGCTGTGAGCTCGGTGCTGGTGAGGGAGGAGGAGGGCACACAGCGACCGGTGTATTATGTGGCCCAGGTACTGCGGGGAGCAGAGTTGAGATATACGAACATGGAGAAAACCATCTTCGTGGTAGTATGCACGGTGAAGAAACTCATCCCATATTTTCAAGCCCACTCGGTCCATGTGTTATCTCAAATTCCAATCGGGACACTCCTTCGAAGCCCAAATGCCCCATCGCGAGTCAGCAAGTGGGGAGTGTTCCTGGGATCTTTCCGGATAGAGTTTAAGCCGCGACCGGTGATAAAGGGGCAGGCCTTGGCGGATTTCGTGGTGGAATGCACTGCGAGGGAAGTGGAGTCTAATGGAGAGAAACCCGAAGGAAACTGGTGGATTGTGTACACTGATGGCTCGTCCGCGACTGATGCTTCGGGGGGAGGTGTCGTGGCGATATCGCCGGAGGGGTTCAAAGCATATTACTCCGTGAAGTTCCGGTTCAAGGTCTCAATCAATGAGGCAGAATATGAGGCGCTGCTTTGCGGTTTGAGGCTAGCAGCATCATTAAAGGCTGAACGGATCTAGGTCCGATGCGACTCCAAATTGATAGTAGGCCATGTCACAGGAGAATTTGAGGCCAAGGATGAGCGAATGAAGAAGTACAGGGACACTGCTCTGGAGTTGTTTAAAGCATTTGAGGCGTACCGGATAGAACAGGTCCCTCGAGAAGAGAATGCTGAGGCGGACATCCTGTCAAAGCTCGGTCCGGATTCCCCAGATCATATCAAGGCAGTAACCAAGGAAGAAGAGTTGCTCGAGCCAAGCATCAGTCCCGGACAAGTGCTGGTCATTACGCTCAAAGAGCCGGATTGGATTGATGAAATCACCATGTACATCCTTGATGGGTCGCTACCTACCGACCCAATCGTAGCAAAGGTGGTAAAACGACGTGCACCTAGCTATACGCTGGAGTGCGGTCGGCTGTACAAACGATCGTACAATGGTACATTATTGAGATGCCTGAGGAGGGACGAGGCGCAAAAGTTAATGGAGGAAATCCATGAAGGGATATGATCGGCACACCAGGGGGCCTTCACAATGTCCAGGAAGGTGACTCTGCAAGGGTATTTCTGGCCAACAATCATCAGAGATTGCGCAGAATACGTGCGTAAGTGCAAAGTCTGCCAGGAGTTTCAAAAGGTGCTAGGGCGACCGGCGACGAATTATACCCCGATCAGCACGGCGATTCCCTTTGCTCGGTGGGGTATTGATCTGGTCGGTATTTTGCCTAGAGGAACAGGAAACAATACGTACCTGGTGGTCGCGATCGACTACTTTACCAAGTGGGTCGAGGCTTCCCCTGTGCCAACCATCACTGAAGAACAGATGAGGAAGTTTGTATCCAAACAGATTTTGTGCCGATTTGGGGTGCCCCAGCAGATCATCACCGACAATGGGACCCAGTTCGAGGCTAGAGGGTTCAATGAGTTTCTACAAAGCTGGGGCATAAAACACAGCTACGCAGCGGTCGGGTACCCCAGACCAATGGGCAGGTCGAAAACACTAACCGTACCATCGTGGATGGCCTGAAGAAGAAGATAATGGAATGCAAGAGCGCCTGGGTGGAGGAATTGCCTTACATCTTGTGGACCTACAGAACTACCCCAAGAAAGGCAACGGGCGAAACTCCGTTCTCGCTCACATATGGGTTTGAAGCAAGAGCTCCAGCGGAAACCTTATTGCTGAGTTATAGGGTGGAGACATTTGACGCCCAGGAAAACGAAGAAAGCTTAAGGGCAGAGCTACACCTCGTTGATGAGCGGAGGGAACAGGCATACATCCGGGCGGAGAACTATTGACGGCAAGTTAAATCATACCATGACCAAAGAGTGCGACCAAGGCAGTTCAGTATAGGTGATTGGGTCCTGAGGAGAAGGGAGGTCAGTCGGCCAACCGACGGAGGAAAATTCGCCAAGAGTTTTGAAGGGCCATATATTATAAAGGAAATGTTGGCCGATGGAACGTTTAGGTTACAAACACCAGCGGGGGGCGACGTCCCGCGGGTATGGAATGCTGCCAATCTCATTAGATTTTATCAGTAGATTGTACTCCAGCCGTACTTTCTCCTCAAAGTTTAATAAAACCATCGTTTTGGCATTTTTCTTCTTGGACTCTTACACATCAAAAAAAATAAAAAAAGAAAAAGAAGCGACCAAAGAGATTGCTTATTAGAGCTGCATGGTGATTCGCACTAAGACACCTTCCAGGGGAAGAAGTGCCGAACCCTGGTAAGCGACCAAGTCCGAAGGCTGAAGGCTGTCAGGAGTGCTCGTTCCCCGGTCGTCAAAGCGATTATGGGGGCAGCGCGACTAATCAAAGGACGACGCCGTGGCGAGAAAGCCCAAGAAAACGGCTAAGTCCGGAGCATAGGATCTGCTGATCGCACGAGCGACCTGAGGACCTTGGAAGCATGGCGCGACCTGAGGACCTTGGGAGCATGGCGACGCCATAGGGGCTAAAATATCCCAAAAAATGGCTAAGTCAAAAGAGGCAGGATACTCTCTAACTAAGGTTTGAGGGTACCTAAATGCTCAAAATAAGGTGCAAAGGAGACAAAGATGGGACTTGTAAGTAACATTAAAGTACATTTATGAAAATGTTCCTTACATTCCAAGGATAATCTCTTGCATCTACTACAATACTTTTGAGAACAATCTCTACATATTTCCAAAAGGAGGGGTATTCCCCCATACATTTCTTACAAGAAAAAAGCACCCTAGCTTGGATGGTTAGGAACTCAACTAAATGACCAAGAGATCCTTGTGGATCCAGGGGAAACCAGCAAGGTTGAAGGATAGTTCTGCAGTTGTATAGGCCGACAGAACTCCGATCACCGGACGTCCAGAGCGACCACCTTTCTTCTCCATCATGGAACAGGAGTGGTCGCCCCCAGCCTCGGAAAAAACCCACCGTCCTTCTCCTGCAAGGGAAGGACGGGGGGCAACTCACTTTTCTGTGAGCCCCAATCGGCATCACCTAGATGAGGATGCAGACCTTGAGGCCGCACGAGCTACTCCGGATCGCCTGGGAGCCTTCCGGGGGGCGAGCGACCAGCAGGGTGTGGAATGGAAGAACCCAGTTCTTCCCCCACCACCACCTCATATTTAGGTCGCATCGGCGAGTTGGTGCGACTTCCGTTAGTCCATCGCTCCAGACTCGCGTAATATGCGCACTCATGCTCTAAGAGGGGTAAGTGCTCATCGTGAAAGCTCCCCCAGGCCATGCATTGCAGTGAATGGAGGGGGCATGGGGCATCCCAGTCAATCCGCCCGTCAGGCAGACGGTTGGTAGAGAGGGCCTTGTACGCCTCGCTGAAATCATCATAAGGGTTTGGTGGAACCGGTGGTGGTTTCACCGACGGCTATTGTCGACGGGGCAACTGGAGGCAGAATTCGTAGGGGTCTAGCCCCCCTAGTCGTTGGAGTTAACTGATTTGGGGGAAGAGGCAGGTTCCGGCGAAGAAGGAGCCTGCCCGTCAGAGAGATTCAGAGGAGTGGGGATTCCTTCAGACATGACAAAAACGGAGAAAAGGAAAGTATTTGATGATGGAAGAGAGTAAAGACTGGAGGGGCTATAAATAGCCCTGGGCGAAGAAACCGAAGGGACGGATGAGTCCCAAGGCAGCTGTATCGATAAAGCAGCCTTGAGCCGTGCGAAGGTCCAATCAGAGACAGCAAGGGGCATTGGGTCCGCGGGGCGGCACGCCGGCCAATCCCGGGTTTGGGTCTATTGGGCTGGGATTAAAAGCCGGGCCCAAATAAAATCGTCTATGTTAGCCAGCTAAACCAAAGAAGAGAGTACTGAAGTAAGGCGCAGGGAAAGGGAAAAATATGGTAAACCCAACAAGTCAAATAACATAGGAGCACTGTACCAAAGCGACAAATCATCCCAAAGAAAAATCACAAGTGTTTACAAAATTGAGAGAGAATAACAGGGGAGGTTAGACGCTCGAGCCGGGGTTTCCACCCGCCTTGGACGTGGCTAAGCTGGCCCCCGGATTCTGGTCGCCCTGACCGTCTCCCTCTTCTTCTTCTTCTTCTTCTTCAGAGGCACTCGAGCTCCCTCCGTCCAAGTAAGGGCTGGGGTCGAACTCGGCCAAGGAGCGACAGGGAGGAGGAAAGCCGAGATCGGGGAGAGAGAATCATTTGGGGAGTTGAGCCAGTCTGTCACGGAAGACCTGTTGAGCGTGGAAGAGTCCACAATTGAAGGACATGGTCCCCTCTTTGACCATCCATTGGGCCCCAGGTTCAGTTTTGAGCCATTCGGCTGTCAGCTTATCCATCCGCTCGAGAGCGACCATTGTAAAATCAGGAGAGGACTTAAAGGATTCTACCGCTTCCTCTGCGTGGCGGGCCTGGTCGCTCCTCTCCATCTCCAACTGCTGGATCAGGTCAGACTTCTCCCCTTCCAACTCGACCACGCGAGCGGAAACAGATTCCACCTCCAAAGACAAGGAAGCTTTATCTGCCTCAAGAGCGACGCAGCGGTCCTTTTGGGGTTGTACATGTGCCTAGGTTCATAATAGTTAGAAGGTTTAACCATTTTGTTCCTATTTTGTGAAAATATTGGTTTTTGGAAATTTTGAAACTGGCCTCTTCTAGGTGTTCTAGCATCATTTCTTCTTATTTGAGAAAATTCATTTTTATGCACAAAATCATTTTTCTTAGGTTGTCTACCATGACCGTTTTCATTCCTAGGTTTTAGTCTAGGTTGTCTGGTGTCCTTAGGTTGACTAGATTTTCTATTATCTTGATTTTTAGGTTTCTTATGTTGAACCTTGGATGATTGTCTAGGTGGTGGCTCAACATTATCTTTAGCTTTATTTTTATCAAAACCTATTCCTTCCTTAGAAAAATGCATAGTGTCAAGAAGTAAATTTAAGTCTTTATGAGGAGTATTAAATTTCTTGACCGTGCTCTCAAGTTTAGCGACTTGCTCTTTTAAAGCTTTGCAAGACCCACATTCACTTGATGAGCTTTCTAGTTTGTCAGCGCTTCTTTTTCCAAAAAATTTGTTTTCTTGTTTAAGTGTTTCATTTTCTTTTTCCAATTTTTCAAAATCGTTTTCAAGTAAAGAAAGTCGTTTCTTCAAAGATTTATTTGTTTTAGAAGCGCTAACAAATTCCTCATAGAGTTCATGAAGTGCTTCTTGCATTTCTTCAAAAGTATAAGAGTCGGAAGAAATGTTACATACCTCTTGGACATCGTCGCTTTGATCTTCGTGTGCCATGAGGCAGAGATTTGCAGCTTCGTCCTCCTCTTGTTCGGTTGATTCGTCGCCAGAATCGCCACCCCAAGAGATGTAGGCCCTTTGCTTCTTGGAGCCAGGCTTGTCCTTGCCGTGTTTGGCCTTTGGACACCTTGGCTTGATGTGGCCAATCTCGCCACAGCCGTAGCATTTGGGAGGACCGTCGTGCTTCCTTCCCTTTCGCTCAAATTCCTTCTTCATGAACTTGTGGAACTTTTTGATGACGAGCCCGAATTCATTGTTGTCATCGCTTGAAGCCTCTTCCACCGGTTCCTTGGTGGCTTTGAGAGCTATCCCCTTTTTCTTTTGTTCATCCAAAGACGGGGTTAGAATAGTAGATTCATAGGTTTTAAGATTACCTCTTAGCCCGTCGATGGTGACGTTGGAGACTCCGATGGATTCGTAGATTGCATCGGCTTTTGACCTCCATTCGGGTGTGAGACTCCGCAGGATTTTCCTCACAAGATCCTTGTTGGTGTAGGTCTTTTTGAGAGCATG
This sequence comes from Cuscuta australis, assembly GCA_003260385.1. Taxonomy (NCBI): domain Eukaryota; kingdom Viridiplantae; phylum Streptophyta; class Magnoliopsida; order Solanales; family Convolvulaceae; genus Cuscuta; species Cuscuta australis. The sequence goes on from NQVE01000196.1 coordinate 1,743,052, forward strand.
AAGATCGTTGATGATCTTTGAGAACCGGTCGAACATGTCATCAATTTTCTCACCTTCTTTCATCCGGAACATTTCGTACTCTTGGGTGAGAAAGTCGATCTTGGCTTCGCGAACTTGATCGGTACCTTCGTACGTCACTTCAAGCTTGTCCCACATCTCCTTGGCGGTTGTGCAACAGGAGATCTTTCGGTAGTCATCGGGGTTGACCGCGCAATATAGCATATTGATGGCCTTTTCATAGTTTTCGATCTTCTTGATGTCCTCGGCATCAAATTCGTTTTCGGTCTTTGGGACCGTGGTTTCTCCCACTTTCTTCATAGGGATTTCTTCGCCATTTTTGATCACCAACCACAATTGGAAGTTGGTGGAACGAATATAGATTCTCATCCGTTCCTTCCAATAAGAGTAGTTGGTGCCATCAAAGAGTGGTGGCCTAGAGGTTGATTGACCTTCTCCAATTCCTGCATAGAGATTTCTAGAAGAAGAGCCCATGATCGCTTTACTCTCAAACGGTTAAGTTTGGACGCGAGTTAGGCTCCGATACCAATTGTTAGAATAATAGACCAACGCTAGAGGGGGGGGGTGAATAGCGTTTGATCAAGAAATCGCAGGAATAAAAATGAATAAGCGAGAAGTAAAGAGAAAAGAACGAGGCACACCGATTTTACCCTGGTTCACCACAACTTGTGGCTAGTCCAACCTCCCGAGAGACTCTCTCGAGCTACACTACTATCTCGTTAAGCTTAACGGTGCTTAACAAACCCGTACAACTTGAGAATTCGAGTCACACGAACCTCAACGAACCTTCGAAGGAAACAACCCTTCCTTCGAACAACAAGAGAAATACCTTCTCTTGTCAAGTGTCTAAGAACACTAAAAACACTCAAGAACAATACTCTCTTTTAGAGTGGATAATGAGTAAACTAAGAACGCTCAAGAACACAACACAGGCTTCACAAAAATGGCTCTCAAAAGCTATGAAAAATTGAAGAATGATTTGCAATGAAAGAGTAGGAGTTGTGAAGTAATGTGATATGTAAAATAGACCCAAACACCCCATTTTATAGTAGAAAAATAGGCTCCAACTGTCCAAAGTATTTAAGGGGTGATTGGCATAATTTGTGGGATTTGATTAAAATTGGATCTGCTGAAATTCACCCAGACAGTGCTGTCCTAGGCTTGGACATCGCTGTTCTAGGCTAGATTTTTAAAAATTGGGAAGCAACAGTCATGCCAACAGCGATGTCCAAAACCCCTACATCGCTGTTTTGGCTGTTGACTTCCAAACAAGGAAAGTTTTAGCCTTAAATTCCTTCCAACGGTCAGGTCTCTACATCGATGTTCTATCCTAGAACATCGCTGTTTAGGTCTGCCTTTGGAGATGGAAGTTTGGCCTGATAGCGTTGTTGCTGGGTCAACATCGCTGTCCAAAAACTTTTTGCCAATGCACTATATTTTTGGCTTAGGTTGGACAGCGCTGTAGGGAAGCCTCCATCGCTGTTCTAGAAGTTTCTAGAAATCCAACCTTGGCTCAACAGCGATGTCTAGTGACCAACATCGTTGTTGGAAGACTTAACGCCAAACCATGTTTTTAGCTACCCAGTCCAGACAGCGCTGTTGATTACCTAAACATCGCTGTTGGGCTGGTTTAGCCAGACCCATGGTTGGTTTAGTCACGCCGTTAGCCGATGTCAAAAATGCAAGTTCTCCAAAATAAAAACCAAGTTTAGAAAACATTTGTTTATTGCATTTTGCTAAGAGAACAAGTAAAACATTTTGAAAACCACGTCATTTAGTTGAAAACCACGGCTAACCAAGTTCGTGCCGTTTCGCATGGTTTTTACTAAACGACAAAAAACGGAGAGTGGTTTTTGAGGCGTTTTTGTTGGAGAGCTAATTAAATATGCCCAGAGGTAAAAACCAGTCATAAAAAGTTGAAAACCACTTGGTTGGTTCGGACGCCAAAAACCAATGCCAAAAACCGAAAGCTGAATGCCGGTTTCTGAAAAGCCGAACGCCGGATGACTTGGTTTTTGGCTTGGGCGAACTCCAAGTGTTTTGACCCAAGTTTAAACTTAAGAAAAATATTTTTGAACATGTAAAAGAGATTTTTATGAATTGAGCCTAGAGAGCAGAGATTTGGAATTTTGTGTCGGTCTTGATCACATTAAGACCGACTCAATACGATTTTAGTTCTTCGTTCTTGATTCTGGGTTCTTGGTTCTCAAGTCATCATGCCATGTTCCTTCGCCTTAGTTTTGCTCACTTTAGCTTCGATATGTCGCGGCGGTTTGGCATTATCAAAACCTGTCATAAAAACCGAACACAGTTTAGTACGACGTAAGGCGTAAACCCGTGTTCCAACAGAAAGGAAATCAAGGCGAGTACCTGGCTAAGTCTCAAGAGGACCATGTTGTCGAGGTCGTCCTCAGAACCGGCCGAGATGCGGGCCTGGTCTTCCGCGGGCAAGGTGATCAAGGTCTCCAGCTGCACGTCCCCTAAACTTTGGGGTGGGGGAGGAATGCTGAGCCTCGTCGAGCGACCCTCGGTCGCCACCTCGTAGGTCACTGCGGGCGACGAAGGAGGTCGCTCCGGGACAACACCTTGGGACGGCCCAGCAAGGTCGCCACCTGGCACCAGAGAGTGCAGAGGGGAATGGACCGCCATTGTGCCTGTTTCTGGGGCCGCATCATCTTGATCCTCCACCACGACTACAGCCGGCTCTTGAGAAGAACTATCCCTTCGGTGGGAGGAAGTGCGCTTGCCTTGGTCCTTCGCCTCCCTCTTCCTCCCCGCCGTGAAGCGACTGAGCAGGAGATCGCTGTCCATCTCTTCTCCTAGATCCTGCAACTCAACTGAAAGCGAGGAAAATGGTTAGCCAGTGAATGGGGTAAACTAGAACATTTTGGCGAAGAAAAAAAAGGGTAAATTACCAAAAGCACCACAATCAAGACCTTCCCCGGGAATGCCCCTTGGCTGGTCGGGTTGACCGCTCCCGGGAACATCCCTCAACAGCTCAGGTTGGTGACGAAGTTTGTCTTGGACGAACTCAAACCCCATCTTGGCAAGAGACTCCTCGGTTACCACTTCCTTAATATTGACAGCCCCTCGGCCGCATAGTTGGTGGGTCATGGACAAGAGGGTGGCGTCAGATGGGGGACAAGGGATGCGACGGAAAGATGGGAGCCCTGAACTCGTGAAAGGAGATTCGGGCCCCGTCGAGACAAAGACGAAGAAGGGCTTCCAGTCCTTGGTCGACCCCTTCTTGTCGCTGGTAAACAGTTTGCTGGACCTTTGGGAAAGACTGGCATAGGACGCCCAATCCTTGTGACCCTTGGTCAGCTTGAAAGTGAACAGGAAGTGGTCGAGAGTAGGTTTCACCCCTATATCCTTGCATCTAATTAGATAACCGGCAATGTACCGGTGGGAATTGGGAACCAACTGACAGGGGAGGAGGTCCACCTCGTTGAGGAATTCAATTAACAGCGGGTGGAGAGGAAATCGCAGCCCCTTCTTCAGGGACGCCAGATGGACTGTAAAGAACCCCGACGGAGCGTCTAGGGCGGTCTGGGTGCTAGTAGGCCTTAGAACCTCAATGGAGGGTCCAACCATATCAGTAGCATCGGCGAACCCCCGGTCAGTAACCTGGCAATGGCACAATGCCATGATGCTCTCGTCCAGCTTAACCCTCGAGCCCCCCCGTACTGGGGTCGAAGAAGGAAATTGCTTCCTTAATCGGCGTAGCTTTTGGCCGGGCATGGCCGGCGGGGACGAATGGGACGATTGAGTCTGGCTTGGGTCACGGCCAGAGGCCGATTGATCGGCATGACGAGAGTTGGACGATGCGGAAGCTGAGTCAGAGTCTGAAACAATCATGGTGGCGAGAAAAGGAACTGACCTGGAAAGGAAGGAAAACGGGTCGGATAGCAGCGGAATCACAGATGAATGATGATGTAGAAGGCGAAACAAAGAGATGGCGTCCAGCGGCGGTTTTTAACTGACAAGGGGAAGGCGAAGCAGCAGGTCATGATTACCTATTCGTGGAGATCGTCTCCAAACGTCACGCGGAACCCAAGGAACGGCCCGGATCCACGTTGGAGCGTCCACGTGGACTTCGTAAACTCCACATCCCTCAACTTAGCCCAATCGAGGAATGAGGAGTTGGGGGGCTTGTGATGGGCCGATATCCGACGGGCGGCCCAAATGAATCATTTAAACAACGTGGGTCAAGCGCTTGGAGAATGCTCAGGTTTAGGCCGGCCCATGGAGTTCCCATGGAGTTAAGCCCGGCCAATTCCAGTCCAAGAACGGTTGGCAGAGTCAATTCAGAGAAGGAGACGGAACGAAATGACGGAGATGAAGCCGGAAAAAGAGGATCGCACCATTGACGGGATAGACTCCCTTGATTATATATTACCTTAACTGTCTAATACCCATGTATAAATAGAGAGGGCCGAAAAGGGGAAAAACTCAAGCTAAATCAAGCTAATAAATGATACATAATTCTCGAGTTCTTGTTCTTAATTCATTTCTTACGATCCGTTCTCTAAATCGGATCATTTGGTGGATTTATTGTCCATCATATATATATATATGTGTGTGTGTGTGTGTGTGTCTTTTAAAAATATGTTTGATTAAATATATACTTAGGGATCTAAGTATCATTTTTATATATAAAGAATTAATAATTCTTTATCAAATACTATTTGTATTTTATAAATATATTTTTTATTTAAATATAACTATAAAAATAAGTAACTTCTTTATATCAAATACCCCGTATAAATTAAAAAAACATAAAAATTTATAAGGTGGAGAGAATATCTTGTTTATTATAGAAAGGGTTTATTATATATTAAGAGAAATCTTTATTAATTTTAAGTTCAATAGTTGATATATTTTTAAACATTTATAATATTTATTTTGTATTAAATACATTTCTAATTATAAGTAGATCAAATTGTTATCAATAAATTCTAAAAATTATCATCTTCTTTTAGTTTTTTACTTTATATTTACTTTTCTATAGAAATGATCTTCTTTCCTTTTTATCCTATTGACTAACTGTTTAAATAAATGCTTGAAATTCTAATTGACATGATTACAACATTTTATTTTTTAAAAAATATTCATATGCCTAAAAGTTTGTTCGAAAATTTTATAATTTATTAGGTCCGAGTCGAGTATTAAAAAATGTTCATGTATACTTGTGATAAAATAAATTTTTATTAAAATTTACAAATTCTATTACTTCTAAATTTGGGTTCAAGAATTCAAAAAAATTAATTATCATTTGTTTTTAAAAACAGAGTAAAAAAGATGAAATAATTGAAGAAGGAAGGAGATGAAATACTCAAAAAGAAAATAAATGCTTAAAGATTGTCACATGTCATCCTCTAAATATTAACACATGTCACTCTCTCAAGAGTGACACATGTCATTTTCTTGGAGACAAAACTCTCAAATTCATACTTTATTTAAAAAGTCATGGATTCTCAATTTGGTTTTCCTGCCCATTTGGTGTTCCAATAAAAATGGTAATTGTTCACTTAAAATGGTAATGACTCAATTAAAATGGTAAGTAATTTAGAGTAATAATAATTCTTTTGCACGGGTCATTAATGTTACACGGTTTTGACTCATTCCCATTTATGGAAAACTTTTCAAACGTGATTAATTTAAATTGGAAATGATTAAAAAGGTGAGTAATTTAAATTGGTAATTAATTATTAATCTACTTACCTTTATTGTAAACTTACTTTTATTACTTCTATTAATCCCGCCCATTTGGTATTGCAAAAAAAAATGGTAATTGTTCACTTAAAATGGTAATGAGTCAATTAAAATAAATAATTAAATTAAATAATAACGTTAAAATGGCCTACCTAATTATGGGAAACAATTACAATGGTAAGTAATTTAAAGTAATAATAATTCTTTTGCACGGGTCATTAATGTTACACGGTTTTGACTCATTCCCATTTATGGAAAACTTTCCAAATGTGATTAATTTAAATTAGAAATGATTAAAAAGGTGAGTAATTTAAATTGGAAATTAATTATTACCAATTAATAATAAAGGAACACTGAAATTCATAAATTCATATAGTATAAATATGCTACCTTACCGGGCGAGATAAGTAAGATAATCAACGAGTGTTTAAATTAAACGAGTGTTTTAATTGATTGGTGCTCCACCATCGTTTTTTGTACGAACATGGGGATGATTACCGCCTTAAAAATGTTGATGAAAGTTCCGGTTATTGATGATGAAGCTAAGAGCGGTTAGAGTTTACCACGTTGCTGCTCATTCTCGAGGGCCGGAATAATTGGATATTGTTTTCCACGACTCAGAGGTTAGTTCTACATTATTTTATAGTTTACATATAATAAATCTTTAAACAAAAAATATAAATTTAATTATAGATTAATGTTTTATATTTGTTGTTAGGGCAATCGGATCCATGCTCAGATCAAAGATACCGGTTTACTTAATCATGAGGGTCAAGGTTATACGCAATTACCAAGGCACAAAAACTACCAATCACCCTTGCATGCTGCAATTTTTTGGAAGGACCAAGATTCAAAAACTATCGGAAAATGAATTTCCTAATTTTCGATTCAACTTTAAGAGTTTTGAAGATGTACTCAAAACAAAGGTTGCTGACCAAGTCTTTTTAGTTGGTAAGAGTCATTTACATTTACATAACTTAAATACTTACACATATGAAATACATTTCATATATTATGATTATGAAATTTATAAAATTGTATTTTTCTAAATTTTCAGATATAATCGGGAAAGTAGTTAGTCGAACCGCGCCCGAAACCCGTATGGTTAATAATGCCCCAGAGCAAGTGATGGAAGTTACCTTGGAGGACCACATGTATGTGACTATTTAAAAACCGAATTCATTTTAATAAAAAAATATTATGACCGGATATATATTACGGAGTAATTACTAAATAATTCAATTTTATGAGACATTATTTTATTAACTAATTGCTAATAAAGGATTGTTATTAATTGCCTCCATTGTTATAGAAAGAAAATATTTTCATGTTTTAAATTGTTGGACATGAGTTCAAACCCCTTTACTATTTCTTCTGGAATATTTTTTTTGTTTTGATGAATGACAAACAAGATGATTAATTTCAAGCTGATCGAAAATTTATTTTCGTATCGAGAAAAGCAAAAAAAAGGGTATCAAGAAGTTTACGGCGATAAAAATCGCAATCACCCCTACGCAGATTTTTTTTGAAGTGAAGTGAAGACTCCGAAGACTTTTTTATCTTTTAATTATGTCTAGGAATCTTTGTAAGGATGACAATTTTTTCTGCACAAACAAATTATTTTTGAGGGATAAAAATTATTATTTTTTTTGAGTCAGTTGAAAAATTACTTTTCCTCTATCTAAAATATTTTACTGAGTCAGTTTCAAAATAAGTGTGTCAAAATTTCTTAAAAACATTTTTTTAAGGATTACACAATTTTTTTTGGTAAGAAAAATATACTTTAAATATTTTTCGTGTACATCGTTTGACACACAAAATAATTTTTGGACTCACTTTTTCTCCCCTATTCAAAATCACTGAATAAGGGATATTATATTTGAGGAGCGTTCTTGTTATTCTCGTTGTCTCAAACAACGAATATAAAGCCAATGTCCTTCCAATCGCACTTGGCTTGGGCCCTTCATGTTTGCGCATTATTTTCACTTTAATCGATTAAATTTTCTAAAATAATCGATTAGATCAAATTTCTCAGCGCTGGATTTCTCAGGCCAATAGACTTAATCGATTAAATTGCTCCATTTAATCGATTAGTTTAAACAGAGCAAACTAATCGATTTTTCTCTCTTTTTTAATCGATTAATTCCACCTTTGCATTCAAGCATTTTTGCTTCTGTACACTTTAATTGATTAAAGTCCCAAATTTAATCGATTAATTCTGTCTGGTGCCTATTCTTAGTTCTTTTCAGTGGCTCCAACGGATCTTTTATCCTCAGCCTATTTAATCCCTCATTCTCCTCCATTTCTATACACATCTCTTGCACTCCAATATATTCTTTGAGCTATATTCATCCTTTACTTCATCTTCCTCATCAAAATATTATTTTTGAGAGTTAGAAATATTTTCTTTGAGTGCTAAAGAAGTTTTCATCCATAGAGCTTTAATTCTTCCATAGAGCTATATTCATCCTTAATTCTTCCATAAAGCTCACACAATTGAGCAAAGTAGTGTTGAAGAATTAAAGCTCTATGGATGAAAACTTCTTTACTGATTGTTTAAATAAATGTTTAAAACTCTAATTGACATGATTACAACATTTTATTTTTAAAAAAATATTCATATCCCTAAAAGTTTGATCGAAATTTTTATAATTTATTAAATCGGAGTCAGGTATTAAAAAATGTTCATGTATACTTGTGATAAAATAAAATTTTATTAAAATTTACAAATTCTATTATTTCTAAATTTGGATACATGAATTCAATATAATTAATTATCATTTTTTTGAAAACATATTTAAAAAGATGAAATAATTGAAGAAGGAAGGAGATGAAATACTAAAAAAGAAAATAAATGCTTAAAAATTGTCATATGTCATTCTCTAGATATTTACACATGTCACTCTCTCCAGTTTGACACATGTCATTCTCTCGGAGACCAGACTCTCAAATTTATATATAAAGGATTTTTACATAAACTTATAATCTTTGATTATTGATGTACTCTTTCTACTAAATTATTACTAATTAGTTTGTACTTTGTGCCTCTCTACTTTCGAATAGGGGCAAGGTCTGCGTACACACACTCTTCTTAGCCTCTACTCTCGTGGGATCCAACTGGGCTATTGTATAATTTGTACTCCGTACTTTGTAAAAAAAATCAAAGAAAATATTTCTAACTCTCAAAAATAATATTTCATTCTCTAGATATTCACACATCTCTTGCACTCCAATATATTCTTTGAGCTATATTCATCCTTTGCTTCATCTTCCTCATCAAAATATTATTTTTGAGAGTTAGAAATATTTTCTTTGAGTGCTAAAGAAGTTTTCATCCATAGAGCTTTAATTCTTCAACACTACTTTGCTCAATTGTGTGAGCTTTCATTCTTGTGTTGTAAACTCAATCTCATTTGAGTGTTGTTCTTAAGACTTGTGTGACTCAAGTCTTGTTGTTGTAAGAAAGTGAGGCTTGTGTGATTCAAGTTCTCAAGTTGTACCGGTTTTTCAAGCACCCGTTGAAGCTTGAAGATTAGTAGGACTTTCGAGAGAGTCTCTCGGAGGACTGGACTAGCCACGAGGTGGTGAACCAGTATAAATCTCGGTGTTCTTGTTTCCCTTACTCTCTTTATTTATTCCTGCGATTTTATTATTTCACACACGCGAAAAACGCACATTCTTGAAAACAACTCTATTCACCCCCCTCTAGAGTTGCACATTTGTCTAACAATTGGTATTTGAGCAGGAAGTTCTTCGAATACGTTATTTTTCAGGAACTAAAAGATCAAATGGCATCAAGAATGTTCAACGCGGGAGTGAATGAGGGACAATCAACCACGAGGCCACCGTTGTTCGATGGAACCAAATACTCGTATTGGAAGGAGAGGATGAGAATCTTTATCCAATCCAACGACTACAAGCTGTGGTTGATTGTGAAGAACGGCTGCGGAGTCCCGATGAAGAAAGTCGGTGAAGTCAACGTTCCCAAAACCGAAGAGGAGTTCACCGACGAAGACTGCAAAAAGATGGAGCTCAACGCAAAAGCAATAAACATGATTTATTGCGGTGTTAACGCGGATGATTACCGCAAAATCTCGCGATGTGAAACTGCAAAACAAATGTGGGAAAAATTGGAGGTCACCTACGAAGGAACCGCGCAGGTTCGGGAGGCCAAAATCGACCATCTCACTCACGAGTATGAACTCTTTTCAATGAAGGAAAATGAGAAGATTGAGGAAATGTTTGATAGATTCTCTAACATCATCAATCCTCTCAATCTTCTCGGGAAGACATACACCGACCGAGAGCTCGTGAGAAAGGTGCTGCGAAGCCTATCCCCCAAATGGCGTTCAAAGGTGGACGCAATCGAAGAAGGTCGTGACTTCCAAACAACGACCTATGACGCTCTTCGAGGTAATCTTATTACCTACGAAATCACCCAACTTTCAAAGGTTGTTGAAGAGAGGAACAAGAGGTCTATTGCTCTACCCGCAACAACATCAACCCACAACAACGTTGATGATGAAGATGATGACAGCGACGACACCGACCTCGGACTCTTTATCTGAAAATTCAAGAAGATGATGCTCAAGAAGGGAGCCAAGAAGAACACTCCACCGAAATGCTATGGGTGTGGTGAAATTGGACACATTAAACCAATGTGCCCAAAGCTCAAGAACGAGAAGGACAAGAGGGCACCGAAGAAGCAACGTGCCTACATTTCTTGGGAGAACGACGGCTCCGGGAGTGAAGACTCGGAAACGGAGGAAGTGACCAACTTGTGTCTCATGGCCATTGAAGATGGTGATACATCAAAAGAGGTAAGTGATCAAGAACCTTCTCCCAATGATCCTTTAACTCTTAATGATGTTGTTTGCATTGTAGAAGATTTGGTAAGAATGTTCAAAAAGGCTTCCAAAGAAAACAATGAAATAAAGCAAAAAATCCTGATTTTTGAGAATGAAATCAAAGAACTCAAAAATATAAATGATAAACATAAACAAGAAATTATCTCTTTTGGAAAAAGGCCACAAGAACCTTCAACTACTTCTTCTTCTACATGCTCTAGTTGTACATCACTAAAAGCTAAGGTTGCTAGTTTAGAGAGAAAATTGGGAAAGTTCAATAATGCTTCAAACACCTTAGATAAAATACTTAAGCAAAAAGTTAGTAATGGTGAAGGACTTGGATATAAGAAAAACCAACCTAGAAAAACAACATTTGTTAAAGCTAGGGGGAATAAAAATGCTAGGATAAATAATCAAACTAGAAAAGCACATCCTAGCAAACCTAGAACTCATTACACTCAACCATATAGGATGAATATTCCAAATGTTATTTGCCACTATTGCAATAAGATAGGTCACATTGCACCCGTGTGCTTCACCAAAATTAGGCATTTTCAACAAACGCACACACATCGCACATATGCTAACCAAAAAGGACCCAACAATACATGGGTACCTAAACCGTCTCCTTGATATCTTTTTGTAGGTGTGCTTGAAGGCTTCGAGTACCTCTTGGTATCTCGATAGCGGATGCTCCAAGCACATGACCGGAGACGCATCCAAATTTAGGAGTTTAGAGTACTTCAAAGGTGGCAATGTCGTTTTTGGTGACAACAACAAAGGAAGAATCATTGGAAGTGGCACCGTCGGAAAGGACAATGCTACAACCGTTGAGAACGTTCTTCTTGTTGAGGGCCTCAAGCACAATCTTCTTAGCATTAGCCAATTGTGCGATAGAGGTAACCGTGTCATCTTTGATTCTAGAAAATGCATTGTTGAACGCTTGTGTGACAATAAGACTATTCTTTGTGGTAGTAGGGTAGATAACATTTACATGTTTGATCTTGAAAATTCCCCGTCTACTTTAGCTAAGTGTCTCATTACCAAAGAGGAAGAAACGTGGCTATGGCATCGTCGGATAGCTCACGTTAATATGGACCATCTTAATAAGTTGGTTTCTAAAGACTTAGTAATTGGTGTTCCTAAACTTAAGTTTGAGAAGAATCTAATTTGTGATGCATGTCAAAAGGGGAAGCAAGTAAGGGCCTCGTTTAAGTCAAAGAACGTTGTTTCTACGACTAGGCCATTACAACTTTTGCACATGGACCTTTTTGGACCTTCAAGAACTATGAGTTTAGGAGTTAATTACTTTGGCTTTGTTATCGTTGATGACTATTCGAGGTTTACATGGACACTCTTTCTTGCTCATAAGTATGATGCACTTAATGCTTTCAAGAAATTCATTAAATTGGTTCAAAATGATAAAGACTCTCACATTGCATCCATTAGAAGTGATTATGGGGGAGAATTTGATCAAGACGGCTTTGATGTCGTTTGTGACGAATTAGGCATTGAGCATAATTTTTCAGCCCCCCGTACACCACAACAAAATGGCGTGGTTGAACGGAAAAATAGGTCTCTTGAAGAGATGGCTAGAACTATGATCAATGAGGCAAACCTTCCTAAATATTTTTGGGCGGATGCCGTGAGTACCGCGTGCTACGTGTTAAATCGAGCCGTCATTAGACCGATACTCAAGAAAATGCCCTATGAACTTTACAAAGGAAGAAAGCCTAACCTTTCCCATTTTCATGTCTTTGGATGTAAAGTTTTCATTCACAGTAATGGAAAAGATAACTTGGGAAAATTTGATGCTAAGTCGGATGAAGGAATTTTCTTAGGTTATTCTCTTCGTAGTAAGGCATATAGAGTGTTCAACAAGCGTACTAAGACCGTAGATGAATCTATTCATGTTGTCTTTGATGAATTTGATGCTCGCTTGGCGAGAAAAGGTATTGTTGATAATTTTGCAGGTTCTTATGATGATGAAGAAGAAATCGTTAAAGAAAAAGAACCGGAAGAAGAGAAAACGCAGGAACAAACGGAGCTTCCTAAGGAATGGAGAACATTGAAGAACCACCCGATTGACAATGTCATTGGTGACATAACGCAGGGAGTTTCTACTCATAATTCTCTTAGGAGCACAATTAATCACATGGCCTTTGTTTCACAAATTGAACCAACAACCGTTTTGGATGCTATTAATGATGAACATTGGTCTATGGCAATGCAAGAGGAGCTTAACCAATTTAAACACAATGATGTTTGGGAATTGGTGCCTAAACCTAATGATCATTCCGTTATTGGCACAAAATGGGTGTTTCGTAACAAACTCGATGAAAATGGATTAATCACTAGAAACAAAGCTAGGCTTGTAGCTAAAGGCTACAATCAAGAAGAAGGCATTGATTATGAAGAAACTTATGCACCGGTTGCACGTTTAGAAGCTATTCGTTTATTGCTTGCATTTGCATCTACAATAGATTTTAAACTTTATCAAATGGATGTTAAAAGTGCCTTCCTTAATGGTATCATTCAAGAGGAAGTGTATGTCGAACAACCCCCGGGTTTCGAAGACTATGAGTTTCCCGAACATGTCTTCAAACTCAAAAAGGCGCTTTACGGTCTCAAACAAGCGCCTCGTGCTTGGTATGAACGGTTAAGCAAATTTCTTTTGGACCATGAGTTCAAACGGGGTCAAGTCGACACTACTCTTTTTATCAAGAAAGATAACCATGACATCCTTTTGGTTCAAGTTTACGTAGATGATATCATATTCGGTGTTACTAACGAGGTTTTGTGCAGGGATTTTTCCGATATGATGCAAAGTGAATTTGAAATGTCGATGATGGGAGAATTAAAGTTCTTCCTTGGGCTGCAAATTAGACAATGCAAAGAAGGAACATTCGTGTGTCAAACGAAATATTGTAGGGAATTGCTTAAAAGATTCGATGTTACCGAATCCAAATCCATTGACACACCAATGAGCACCTCTTGCTATCTCGACAAGGACGAAAAAGGTAAAGAGGTAGACATCAAGCGCTACCGAGGTATGATCGGCTCTTTATTTTATCTTACCGCGAGTAGACCGGATATCATGTACTCCGTTTGTATATGCGCTAGGTATCAATCATGTCCTAAAGAGTCGCACTTGGTTGCGATCAAAAGGATAATGCGATATCTCGCGGGCACGTTGAACGTAGGTCTTTGGTATCCCAAAGGTTCAACATGTCATCTTGTTGGCTATTCTGACTCGGATTTTGCAGGTTGCAAACTCGATAGGAAAAGTACCAGCGGTACTTGCCACTTATTCGGTCATTCGTTAATCTCGTGGTTTAGTAAGAAGCAGGTTAGTGTTGCACTTTCCACCACCGAAGCGGAATATGTCGCTGCGGGAAGTTGTTGTGCCCAAATTCTTTGGCTAAAACAACAACTAGTGGATTTCGGCCTTATACTTGATCACATCCCTATTAGGTGTGACAATATGATCGCTATTAGTCTAACGAAGAACCCCGTTCTTCACTCGAGGACTAAACACATAGAAATTAGGCATCACTTCATACGAGATCACGTCCAAATGGGAGATGTCACAATTGAGTTTGTTGAAACGAAACATCAATTGGCAGACATTTTCACGAAACCCCTTAGTAGGGAAAGTTTCTTCCACATTCGGAACGAACTTGGAATTTTGGATATCTCTATGAACTAATCCATTCTTTTTATTGATTATACTAATTTGAGCGTCGGAGGCGCGATAAATTCTTTTTTGCAGGGCTTTTATTGCAGGTATCTCTTCCCTTGGTATTCAACCAAATCTAGACCTGATAGTCGCAGAAGAAGAAGAGAGCCAAAACGAGACTCAAGCTGAGTCATCTCGAGCCGGAGGAAGTCGAGCCACGGAGCGCGTCACTCGTCAACGCAGGACTCGTCCAAGAGAAGAAGCACCGGAACCTTCTTGGGTGAAGAGGATCTTCGATACTCTCACGTGCACCCGAGATGACGTTCGCCAGCTCAACGAGAGGATGACTCGTTTTGAGCAATCCCGCTCCTACCGGTACAACTTGAGAACTTGAATCACACAAGCCTCACTTTCTTACAACAACAAGACTTGAGTCACACAAGTCTTAAGAACAACACTCAAATGAGATTGAGTTTACAACACAAGAATGAAAGCTCACACAATTGAGCAAAGTAGTGTTGAAGAATTAAAGCTCTATGGATGAAAACTTCTTTAGCACTCAAAGAAAATATTTCTAACTCTCAAAAATACCTAATTAAATACCAGAGTAAACAATTTTAAATTTATAAGTTATACATAAATTGATCATCAAAATTAATTTTTTTATTAAAAATTTAAAATACTTCAGTCCTTTTTTAGCCAAATGGAGATTGGGAAAGCTTATGGGGGTATATAATTTTTTTGGTGGGCACTAGTGTTTTTTAGAATTAGATGTAGTAAAAAAATAATTAGTTTTAATAACAATAATAAGGCCCCGTTCCGTTCAACTTATTTTTTCTTATTTTTTCTTATTTTTATTAAAATCAGATCAGATCAGACCAGACCAGACCAGATCAGATTAGATCCAATAAGATCAGATTAGATCAGATCAGATTCAATCTGATCAGACCAGATCAGATCAGATCCCATCAAGAATTATTATTATTATTATTATTATTATTATTCTTAAAAATGAAAAAGAATAAACTTTAGAAACAAAAGTTAAATAGAAAACTAAGAAAGTAATCCTTAATTATTAGACATCGGAAAAATTATTTGTAAAATACATTGACAATGTCAATCAAATTCTACTTTTAAAATACATTTTTATTGCTACCTGTAATTTGAGTTTCCAAAGTTTTGATCTTTTATAAGGATGAGATATTTTAATAAAAATACTATCTCTTCTCTATATTGATTATCTAAATATAATTACTTTTTAATGTATATATAAATTAAATATTTATTCTAATGTATATATGAACTAATTTTTAAAATATTAAATCAATATTCTTATTTACAAAAAATAATCATAAAATAAAAAAACTATTACATTATAATATGAATGATTATCCTAATAACTGAATTAACTAATTTTATTTTATCAAAAATAATCATAAAAAAATATTAATTATATTATAATATGAATTATCGTTACAATTTTCAAACGTTTTTATAAAGTCAAATCAAATTATTGATTTGAATTTTAAATCAAATCATAATTAATCACATCAGACCAGACCAGATCTGATCAGATCCAATCAGATCAGATCAGACCAGATCATATCATATCCAATCAGATTTAATTAGATCAGATCAGATCCAATCAGATCAGATCAAATCAAAACTACAAAAATCAGATCAAATAAAAAAAAATAAATTGAATGAAACGGAGCCTAACAACAACAACAACAACAACAACAACAACAACAACAACAATAATAATAATAATAATAATAACAACAACAATAATAATAATAAAACAACAAGAACAACAACAACAAAAGAAGAAAAAAGGGGGAGAGATGATGATGAATATGATGATGTTGAAATTACCGGAGCAATTGAGGGAAGTCACTGAAAGTGTATTTTTAAAATGAAAGTGTATTTTTAAAATTGGGAGTACCTAGCCGGACAAAACTAAGATACACTTGATAAAAATGTGCCCTGAAAAATGGAATTTGACTTCCGTTGTTTTTTTCCGGAAGACAATTTCCGTAAGCGTCCGTCTCCTCTCTCCAACCCCATTCACTCACTCTGCATCTGGTTCCGAAAAAATACATATCCGTCGTCTCCTCGCATTATCCCTTTTGCTCTGCTTCTGGTTTCGATCATCACAGCAAGGAGAACATCACCCTTTCTGCTTTGCTTTTGGTTCCTTCCGTTCCCCAAAACTTCCGTCCCCATCACCGCTGGCCATCATCACAGCAAGGCAAGGAGCACATCCTCAAGGTACCAGATCTGTTCTCTAGTTTGTACCCATTTTTCTCCCATTTTGAATCCTAATCGAGGGGGTGTAGCCAAACATCAAAAATAAGGAAAATGACTTGTGGAAAAATAACTCATTTTCCAAAAGTCATTTTCCAGAGATCATTTTCCTCATTTCCCACCTTTCCAAACGGACCCTTATTAGAGAAGAATAGAAGGTGTAGTTACATCAGTAATGATACAATCACAAACTAAATGCAGTAAAGAATGCAAAGAATTAAAGCTAGTGAATTGAGCATGGAGAAGTATATATACTGTGGCTGGGAGAGTAACTTGAACCTCTGCAATGTAGGGATTGGTTACCGGAAGAGGAAGAGAAATAGCAACCATTAGTTCTCCTTTAGGGTTACACAGAATAACACCATCTACTGCTGAAAGATGACCCAAAGTTGTATCTGTATTTAACTTAAGTTTACCCGGGGGAGGTAACATCCATTTCAAAACCCTTACATGACCCAAACCCTTTCAAATCTATTGCAATTTCTAGCAATTTTTGAATCATTAAATCTATAAACGGAGTAATTTACGTGTTTTTATACTAGCACTTGAAAACTTGTTTCCGTGCACTTTTTTTTTTGTTACAATAAGGCTATTTAACTCAAATATTGCATTATTGGTGATATAATTAGAGACCCATATTTCTAAATTTAGTTTACTTCTGTGTCATGTGGTGATGCCATAAATGCGCCATGGCCATTTCCGCATCAAAATGGGTCATCGCCACCGTTACTGCCATGTGCCATGACAACTATGTACACAGGGTACAGAAAGTGCAACTATGTCAAACAGAAAAGCATGAAAAACACCCATATCTGTTAATCTTGAAGCTTTATGGCCATTTTTCCAGTTTGTGTTACTAAATCCATGTCTCCATGTCTTTGTGTTACTTGAGGCTCACATTTTTTTATATTTCAATTTACATCTATTTTCAGTTACTTTGTGTTACTTAATCCATGTCTCCATGTCTTTTAGTTGCCATTAAACATTCTAGAGGATTTTTGTGGATATCATCGAAATGGAGGCACTTTATGCAAAGCTCTATAAAAATTACACTAAGCTCAAGGTCAGTCTCTGCTTTGTGTCAGTTTCATTCTTCCTTTTCCCTGAGGCAAATACGTCCATGGTCCTCAGGTCCATTCCAATTATATGGACCTTGCTGATGTGGACTCCTTAGTATTAGTATTAGGATTACGATTAGATTAGGGGATTAGGATTAGAATTAGAATTAGGATTAGGATTAGGGGATTAGAATTAGGATTATGATTGGGGGGTTGGGGGATTAGGATTAGCATTAGGTACATTAGCTTGGGTGAAATGGGCGGGCCTTTTTCCATATAAGCTTCTAAGCCCAACAACTTTTGTGATAAGGTCCAAGAATTAGGCGTGGACCTTGGGTGCACGGAATCACCACCCTTTTCCTAAATTCTTGTAACATCCTTAAAAAAAAATCTTTGTTTGGATGACAGGAAGCAAATGCAGAGATGGAGAAGCTAAATCGTGAACAAGAAGAGAAGTTATTGAATCGTATATCTGGTGAGTAATTCAATATATTCAAACCCGCTGTTTTTTTATGTTTTCATTCTGTGGTTATGTTTCTTGATAGTGTGCTATTCTCTTCTTCTCTGTTTAAGATCCCAGGTAGCTTTTGAATGGATCAATATTATAATAATATAATGCTATGTTACTCCGAAAACTTATATTCCATAGGGAGTGAAATTTTATGTTATTCCTTGTTTGCAAATGTTTTCCAAATAACTGTTATAGTTGTTTTAGCAAAATTTCAGTGGACCATTTTCGCTTAAAATGACGGTTTATTTTTCTGGTTCAGCTTCTGATAAATTGATAGACTCCTTAAAAAGTGAAAGAGATGAACTGTGCCAGCAAGTGCATGAGTTGAAAAGTGAATTGGTTTCACTGAGGTACCCTTTCTCCAAGCCTCCCCCCCCCCTCCACACACACACAACACACACACACAACACACACACACACACAAGCACCACCACCTTAAAAACCTTTAGAAATTCAAGAGTAAATACATTAATCCTTGGTGCAGAGCAACCAAAGATGAAGAGCTAATTCGCTACCAAAAACTTTTGAGGGAAGAGAACCTGAGGAGTAAGGATAAGATTTTCCTATAAATCTTCAGTATATTGATGAAACCTATCTATCCTACATTGACATTTCAAAGTATATATTTGTTTTGTGAAATGTTTTGGTGCCTCAAACTCATTGTAGATAAAGATCTATCAATGGAAATTGAGAAGCTTCGAACTGTTGAACAAGAGAGACAGGATAATATCGTTTCTCGAGATTATGAAGATGAAAGTGGACGAAAAAATTACAATGGGTATGTTTCATCTCATGCGAGGAGGCGTCGTAGGCAATCTCTTCCTCTTTCCATTGAGTATCCAGTAGACGAGACATCCGCTGCTGCCGGGGAGGAAATCTTGGATGGTCTCTCATGCGAACCTGATAAAGATTTATGTAAGATGATAGAGGTTAGTGCTATCCTTGCAAATATCTGTGAGGGGTGTGGTAATGTTATGCATCCAAAATGTAATTCTTGCAGTTTCTATTTTGCTACTATGACACTATATATTTCTTTTATTCCAGGCCCCGTGCCGTAGAAGACTAAAAAATGATTCAGGTATATCATAATACTGAATTGATCTTTGTCTGTCTAACTCTTGTATGATGGAATGCTTTAGTTAATGAGGCAACTGATGCAGAGAATTCAGTCTGCATGTTTCAAGAACTGATTGGCTGTATAGTCGGTATGAAAATATCACCACTCCAGGAAAATGAGGAAAGTTCAATCTCGGTCCTACACGAGCCAACTGGTAATAATCTTTAAAAAATTATCACTGCTTGCTTTAAACTTTTTAAACTAATCTAGGATCCTGACTTTATCCCAGTCCTTGTAAAAGATAACTTTGCAAAAAGAATATATGGTGGAAGAGATGGGACACACACACACTCACATGTCAGAGCATCTTTTTTATACTCCCTCCTTCCATAAGAGTTCTCTTCCTGTTGTGCAATATGATGTTTGGTTGAAGTTATTTTCAATTCATGATTTATAAAAATTAGTGTGTAACTAAAAAATAAAAATTATATATTCAAAAACTATATTAAAAGATCTGCAAAACTAGAGGTGGCATGACTATTAAGTTATCAAATAGGCAACAAAATTAGGCAAACAAAGCTTGACTTTGTGAATAGTGAATGAGAAGAAAATTTGTGGACGGAGAGGGTAGTTAAATTTAACATGATATGTAATTCAACATTTTTTAAGTCTCTTTTTATGACAGTAATTCAACCCTCCCCATTGTAAATGTTCTTTTACCTTATTAGGCGACACGTATATTAAGCAGTGGACAGATATGTGCATGTTTCTTTATTTGGAAAGTGAATAAAAAAAATCCAAATTCACAGTCGTTTTTATACATTCAGGCTATGCATTTACGTTGAAGTTGATAGACAGCTCAGGCGGGGGAGAAGCAGAATGGGTCTACCGACTATCGTCGCTGGGAACTCTCAAGAGTGTCTCAACCAAATGGATGAGAGAAAGTGTGATCAGGTTCAGCACAAGTATGTGCCCCATCTTCTTCCAAAGGCTTTCCCGCGTTATTCTGCTCTGTAGTTAGTTGCTGGCGTTGCACTTTACTCAATCAATCATCTGACTGACTGTTGCCTTCTTCTTCTTCTTTGGATTGATTGCATGCATCTTCTTCTTTGGATTGATTGCATGCATCTTCTTCCCCCACTTTCATGTAAATACTCTTAATTTTTGTCTATCACAAGTGTACAAAGAGACCCTCAATTTCTCACTGTCATGTATGCCATTCATTGCCCTCTTTTATGTAGGGCCTCGTTCTCTTTGGTTTTTTTCCTACCTATCGCTTATTTTTATTGGAATTATATTAGACCAAATTATTTTGCAAAAAAAAAAATATTAGACCAGATTAGATTAGATCAAAAATAGTTTTAAATAATACGGAGTACTATAATTAGATTAAGCCAAAAATTATATGTTGATGATATCAACATATATACTCCATATGTCTCAAAATAAGTTTAACAATTTGATTTCATGGAGTCTAAGGAAAATTTTAGAAAATGACAAGTGTGGTGATAATTTGTATAGAAAAGAAAATATTGGACTAAAGTTACATTGTGTTTTTTGTTTTGGAACATTTTTTGAACGAAGACGTAAAATTTGTTTGAATGGAGGTAAAATCTATTTATTGGTTGATACCAATGTGGGTAACCAAACATAGATTGTCCACAACCATTCAACTTATTAAACTTGCAAGTTGTCGGTGCACGTTATGTAGTTGGCAAAGAGTGCAAAGAGGGTAAGGCTTGAATTTGATTTCTCGTAACTGTGCTGGGAGACAATTATGCTAAGCATAAGACATCTTCAAGTACCATTGACTCTTTGTTGCCAATCTGTGATTAAAGTCTAATTTATTTTCTCTCAGTGATCGTCTGGCCGGGTCTGAGGGAGTTCTCGAGAATGAGGCTCATCCATTTTTTATTAAACATACAAGCCTACACCACTTTTCTAAGTTCAACAACAAATCTTTTTAGAACATGATCTAAAACTTATTTAAAAATATTTTCTAAATGAAAGAATTCAAATAGCCCTAAAAAATTAGATTAATTTTTTCGGTCTAATCGCTTCCATTTTCTTCATTTTGTTTATCATTTTTTTCTCAACCATACATTGGGAGCTGATTTTTTATCAATCAGGCTTTTTTGTTTTTGAACGACGTTAAAAAGATGTACATATATCTAATATTTAAAAATATTAATGTGACTAATTGTATTCTTCTCGTTCGCATAAATTTTAATAATACAATTTTTATTATGAGTATTAAAAATGAAATCACTCGAATGGAAAATGCTATTTTGGAAAAGAGTAGAATTAATAAATTATTACGAGTAATAAAAACACAAAGTTTAAGAGCAATAACAATTCAGGGTAAATTTCAACTATGGTATACGAACTTTCATCATTAAATTTAAATTAAATAAAGAAGAAGAAGAAAAAGAATGAGTGCGTGGGGGGGAGGGGGGCTGGCTGGGAAAGAGGAAGAGAGAAAAAAGGAGGGAAAGGTGGGGTCAAAATAAAAAATTTAAATTTATAAAATTATAATTTGATCCTAAATGACTTGAAGGTAACCTAGAAACTGACTATTGGACCACCGGTAAAATAATGTTGAAAGTTCGTGTACTTTTGTGATAGAAATTAAAGTTTATATATCGAAGTGAAATAATGATGAAAATTCATATACCATGGGTGAAATTTACCATAACAATTCAATATGAAGGTAATTAGAGGTCTATTCTCTCTCTCCAAGTTTAGTAGTTCACTTTCTAAAAATCTCATTTTTAAGAAGAGAGTTCAAAATGTCAAATTAAGTTCTTTAAATGGGTTTGTGACTCATTCTTATATCTCCAACCTTATTTTCATCATAATTTCTAGATTGAATATACAAAGGCCCCGTTTGGTACACAGAATTCAAAATATGGAATTAGAATTGAGGACTTCAATTCCAATTCTGGTGTTTGGTAGCACAAAAATTATGTGGATTTTGAATTGATAGTGCAAAAAATGAATTGAAATTGGCAGAATTCAATTCTATGGAATTGAATCCCATGGAATTTCAATTCTAATTCAATTCCAATTCCATCAATTCCGTATACCAAACGGACCCAAAGTGAACAAATAATTTCGGACAAACAAAAAATGAGAAAATGCACCACTAAATCTAGAGAAGTTGCGTTTTAGAAAGTGAATCCAAAACCACCTTAAGAGCTGCTTTTCAGATTTCGATTTGAGTCATGGAAAATGATTGTCTTATCCAAGCCACTATGCACATCTAGATCATTATGTGAATTAGTGAACCACTTAAAAGAGGGGAAAAAATCAATCCACAAACTACAAACTAACCAAAGCATGAGTTAATCTTTACCCTCACCAAAAACAAGAAGAAGAAAAAAAACCATTATTATGCTATACCAACATATGATCTTCAATTTAGGGGCAAGAAAAGAGAGTGGACATATATGGTGGCATCCGTGGGAAGGAAGAATCAAGTTGAATGTGTTCTTGACGCCCATATACCAAATACAAGAAACCAGAAGACGAACAATATTGCCCAGTAGCGTGCAGGTCCATACTGGATTCTCGTCAACACAAACTGCATTTATAGGAAAAAGCAAATGATTTCTATTGCAAATACATATCGATCAATTGTTTTCTTAATTCGGTCAACACCGACTGCATTTATAGGAAGAGGAATGGTTGCTCCCACGTTGTATGAAGGAATAGCAACTTACAAAGCGGAAGAAAACTACAACTGTTAAAGCACATACGCCCCCAAGAAGAACATGCAGCCCATTCTTTGCAGTTTTCTGCACAACAAAAACACCCGTAACCAAGACAATGAAAAGGGTATATGTGTTGAACATATGTTGCGGCATTGAACGTTTCCTTGACCACCCATACGCCAAATAACGTTTACAAGGTTTCAAGACAAACAATTTTAGAAATGGACCAATAGAGAGAAAACAATATTTTTTTTTATTACCTCTCCAACATGAGGAGCAATGAGCCAAGCAAGAGTTACAGTAAGTAGCCCTGTGGCAAGGAGGATCCCAGTACATTCTACAGCCCATTTGGTTGCATTATTTTCCGTTGGGGAGGCTTCATCTTCAACCATATCAAAAGTAGAAGGTTGTTCAGTAACAAGTGAAACAGCGGTGGCGTTGTTACGGGGATTGAACCACAATGAAATTTCACTCAACCTTAGCCTGCGAATAGCTGCAACAGCATCAGGATCTACGCTAGAAGAGTTTTCTGGAAACTGTGAAGTAATAGGCTCTCCATTAAAAGTTTTATCTCTTAACATATTATATGCTTTCAAACAGCTCACAACTTTATTGAAGTCCTCATCTCTTATGTGATTAGCTTTACACCCACATATCTCACAGATGGTGGATCCATGGTTGACAAACCACTTGAGTGCACATGCATAGTGTACAAGAGCAAGATCATTTTTGCAGTCACATCCAAGTTTAATTAATGCTCCCTGGTTATGGTAACCGCCTGTTTCAATATCAGCATTGCAAACAAAAATATCGCCATCAGGACCAATGATTTCAACAAACTTAGATCCCTTGTTAGCTTCGGTCATTACACTGCAATCATTTTCATCATCTTTTATTTCTTTGCTGCGATCATGTTGAACCTTCCTATTTATGTCCTGTGTGTTACTTGATGGAGGGATTATACGTAGAGTTTCCAGCACAGCATCTCCCATTTTGTCAGTTTCAGCACATTGGCACACCCGACAAGTTGGCAAGCTGGCGTCCTTATCCAGACTAACCCGTGATATAGTATAACTTGATTCTTCATTTGTGATAGGTGTAATGCCTACCCTTGTCAAATCACTGTCTTGGCATAAATTCCCACTTTCCATCACACATGAAGTTTACATCTATACTACTCTCCTTTCGATAGTTATTGCACTATGCATGAACATTTGAAAGCAATGCCTTCATGGATTTAGACAGTAGGGTGATCCCCTGTCATATTGATGTGGATAGAAGTCAAAAGTTAGAAACTAAACAACATTTCTGCATCAAACATAAATCACATAAGTGTGCTATCTTCTTGTGGCTTAAAAGAGGCCAGCCATGAGAAGAGAAAGCGAGGCTAGCAAAGATTTCCATAAATCATAAAAAATGACGAGGCAATCACTATTCTTTGTTAACTCAATTTTGGGTTCTGTTTGAGTGCAACCACAGATATTACAAGTTATAACTCACCAGTGTATTGTGTAGGTTCTTCAGTTTTGTAGATGTATATTACTGTAAGCTTGAATTGCAAATTCTTGAGTTCTAGCTGATTTGCAAATATATGGGATGTTGCAGGCATGCAAAAATGATAAACAATCTATGTATTAATGCAAGCACATTGGTTTCTAAATGTGATGCCATCATGTCAGGTGAAAGTTGTGGCAGTTTGTGAAAAATTACTGCAGTAGCAAGGATAAACTCTCATGCCTCATGAAGTCCAAGTGCATTCCACTTAGAAGAAACCAGAGCTACGAAAAATGAAATTTCAATACAATGACACTTGTTGGTGGAAAAATTAAACCTTTTGTTTTCCCTTTTATGTCATCTTTTTTCATTATCCCATATGCAACGACTCTGAAAATTTAAAGACTCTAAACCACATGGTGCATAACAAAAAAACTGAAAAAGGAGGGGAAAATGAAGATACTCACAGATGACTTAAGAAGACTGTTCGTTGAGTCATGTAGCCGACTTCACTGATTCTAGTTATTTAAGAGTTAAGATTAAAGCTTAGTTGTTGTTTTTTTATATCCTACAAGTGATTAGATACACATGGCCCATGTAAGACATTTACATTCAACTCCTTGTAAGCTAAGTGCAGGTCAATTTTGTAAATCTCATTTCAGGAAAAGACTATTACAGTTTCTATCATCTCCTTTCCTCATACCATATGCAACTGTTTCATTACACCATAGCTGAACTATCAGAGCGTAAGTTGCCAATTGGACTTCTTCGAATCACATAGTGCATAACAGAAAAGAAAGAGTAGGGAATGCAATGATACATATACTTTTTCCGCCCTTGGCAATTTGGATCACAGTTGATTTTTTATTGTACACTTTCAACAAGTGACAGTATAAGTGTATAACCATCGTCTTCCAAAACTGTTCAAATTGCCATAGCTGAACTATCAGAGCGTAAGTTGCCAGTTGGACTTCTTCGAATCACATAGTGCATAACAGAAAAGAAAGTGTAGGGAATGCAATGATACATATACTTGTGCCGTCCTTGGCAATTTGGATCACAGTTGATTTTTTATTGTACACTTTCAACAAGCGACAGTATATGTGTAGAACCATCATCTTCCAAAACTGTTCAAAATTTTCCTTAGCTGGTAGTCATCAAAGGAAGAGCCTCACTGGGTATGTTTGGTTAGTTTTGGCTGGTAGTCATCAAATTTTCCTTAGCTGGTAGTCATCAAAACCCTAGCTCAGAGTGAGCTATACTGGGTATGTTTGGTTAATTTTGGCATAACTAATTTATATCAGCTTCTATCTATTATACATATCCAATATGCAACTGTCCCATTATACGTCCTCAGAGCATTAGTTGTCCACTTGGCCTTTCTAAACATGTTCAAACATATTCATCTATTTTGTTTTGATATAACTTCAATATGTGTATGTGGTGCTATAGCTGCTAATAGGAGAAGGATTCTCAAACAAATGGTTTTAGTACAACTCTATGCAAGTAACAAAATGGAGGTAGTTACACAACATGAACAGGAACCAGTGTTAATATTATTGATAAAAAGAACCAGTGTTAATACAAGCAACTGGTAAAGTGACAGTGTGATAGAATCAGAAAAGGTGTTATCCATATTACACATGTTCAAGTACCATACTACCATTTGTAGGAAAGTCCATCCTTATGACTAGATGGTACAATAGTATGGGGATTGGATGTTGTAGGAGATGGGGTAGTTGGTATAAATCCCAAACGAGGAGTACAACGACAACCTCAAGGAATAATATTGTGTCTGGGGGATCCAAGGATGCAATTAATGCATGGACAGTGGCCTTTGGGGGTTTTCACAAAAAACATCAGATCTATTAATGGTTCCTCCGTTCCCATTCTATTCTTCTTTTTTCTTTTTTCTTTTTTTAAATTTAGCTCATGACAATTTTTGCATTCTAATATCAGCAAAAGTAGTTGATGCATGCTACAAGTTTTGAGTTCGGAAGAATAAACGAACCAACCAAGCAAAATTACAAATGGGAACTTAGGGATCTTTTTTGTTTTCATTAGTCCTTAGTCTCTATATTTATTTAGGTCTTGCTCTCTTCAGTTTCTTTTCTTGTTTTTCCTTAGGAGCAATTCTTATTTGAATCAGACCAAACATGATTTAAAAGATTCAGGATAAACAATAAAGAATATATCAAACTAAAAAGAGCAACCCAAATGCTATATTTCAGACAAGACCAGGAAACAAAAAGATTGGACAGGAGCATAAGTAGATGAATGATTAATCCCAGACTGAATTTCAAAGGGTTCAAACTAGATCACATTTATATACTATATTTAGAAGCAGAGGAAATCAGGTCCCATTTTTCCCGCCCAAAGTCTCTGGCACAATCCACCATTGACGAGCCATCAGTGATTAATCAACGGCTGCGGATTGAGCCGCATGTGTTAATCCTAGCGAAATTTCCTGACTCTTCATTTCACCTACATTAATGATTTATTGGGAACTCAGTCCCTCGCCATCCACATCTACTAACACAACAAATAGTGAAGTAAATTCTCATCTATTCTTTGAATACTTCAACCGCTTGCCCTTTCTCATCGTCAAGAAGAGTTAGAAGAAGCACAAACTTCTTCAGAAAAGATTCTATTTCCAAATTGAAAATCAAATAGGAATTTCCAAAAGATTCTATGGTTTCCAGATTTTAACAATTTGATTTTTCCAAAATCTAAGATTATGCTAGGCCGCAATGGACACCAGGTATGAAAATGGTCGTGGAACATTATGTTGGGTTATTCAGTGAAGGCTTTAGAGCTTTGGGCTTTAAGCCCGGTCGGTTAAAGGGAAGAAATATGGGGGGCCAGTTTTAGTTATTAATTAAAGGGCCCATTAGTTGTTTCTTGTTTAGCAAGTTGTTAACCCTAATTTATATCTTATAAATACCCAATCATGTAACTATAATCTGGGAGCACCTAATAAAAGATAAACCCTAGTTGCAACCCGTGGAGTAGGTTACTGACCGAACCACGTTAAATCTCGTGTTCTTATTTTCTGCTATTTGTGTGTGTGTTTGTTCGCTTCCGCTTGATCGCCTCTGATCTCTGATTCCTAACAAGTGGTATCAGAGCCTTGGTTTGGTTAAACACACGGTTACACAGGATCAATCGCAGGAAGAAGGCTGTTCAGGATTGTTTTTGCTGCTGTTTTGCTGCCGCGGTTAAGGGGCTGGTTCAGATCTGATCAGGGGCTGGTTCGGATCTGATCAGAGGCTGGTTCGGATCTGGTCAGGGGCTGTTCGGTCGGTTTTAGGTGAACTTGGCGATTAGGGTTTCTGGTTTTGGACCTGGTACTCGTTGGTTCGAGTTCTTTGTTTTAGGGTTTGTTTTCTTTTGAAGGTTGCTTGGTTTCAGGCCGTTATTCCTTGATTTTTTCTCTGGTTTTTTTTTCTCTCGTTTTGCAATGGCCGAGGACGGGAGGGTTCGAATCGAGAAGTTCAACGGTACTGATTTTGCATGGTGGAAAATGCAAATAGAGGCGTTGCTTGGTGAGTGCGATTTGGACATGGTACTGGAAGAGAAACCGGATGGAATGGATAAGGCTGCTGAAGCAATTTGGGACTCAAAGGACAAAAAGGCAAGAGGTAAAATTACACTAGCTTTGACGAGGAGTGTGGCGTTTAATATCATGAAGGAAACAACTGCTCGTGGTATGTTAACAGCTCTGTCAAATATGTATGAGAAACCGTCGGCCGGTAATAGAGTGTTCTTGATGAGGGAATTGTTCATGATGAGAATGAACGAGGGCAACCTAGTTGCTGATCACATTAATGAGGTCAATTCGATCTTGTCGAGGTTGTCATCAGTAGGCATGAAGTTCGATGATGACACTCAGGCTGTGATTCTGTTATCTTCCTTGCCTGATAGTTGGTCGGGATTTGTGACAACGGTTACTGAAACTGCTGGAACAGGAAACTTGAAGTTTGATCGGATACGGGATAGTGTTTTGGGTGAAGACATTCGTCGGAGGAACGCTAGTGGAGGATCTACTTCTGGGTTACTCAGTGTTAGCAGGGGAAGAGGTAATAACAGAAACAGTGGGAGTCGTGGGAAGAGCTCGTCTAAGGCTGAAAAGAATGTGGTGTGCTGGGTCTGCAAAGAAGTTGGGCATGTCAAGAGTCAATGCCCAAACAAGAAAAACGAAATTAGCACAGTTGTTGGGAATGCATCTGATGATGATAGTGATGCATTGATACTCAGCATGGAAAGCTATGTTGACTCTTAGGTCATGGATTCTGGTGCTTCGTTTCACGCCATGCACAGCGGTGAGGCGATGGTGAATCTCAAAAAGGGAGACTTTGGAAAGGTAAAGTTGGGTAACGGGAAAATCCTTAAAGTGTCAGGCATGGGAGATATTGATCTAAAAACTTCATTTGGAACTACTTGGAGCTTACAAAATGTCAGGGTGATTCCAAGACTGAAGACAAAGTTGATCTCAGTCAGACAATTGGATGAACATGGACTAGACGTCAAGTTTGGTGGTGGAAAATGGAAGGTGATCAAAGGAAATTTGGTTATTGCTCGAGGCTTGAAAAGAGGATCGTTATACATGGTACCGGTGACGTCTGAGGGAGTGACCAACCCGGTAAAGATAGTTAACAAAGTCGGGCTCACTGAATCGGGCAAAGCTAAGAAGGTTCATTTTGCAAACGTGAATCTTGGAGTTTTGGGGATGACAGTTGAGTGTGTTCGGAGGTCTGAATCAGGTCAGGGGTTTCGTGATAGTGGGAGCATGGGACGTGTTCCGAGTACAGTTCTGAAACGTCGTTGGGTTTTGAGAACCAAGAATCCGAACGTTAAAATCTCTCCTGGGAATAGTTTGCTGGATTTGGAGAGTGGTAATGGTCCTCGGTGTATCTCTGGATCCGGTGGATTGTGCAAGCCGGTTGAGACAGAGGTTGTGGCGGATACAGTCACGACTGGGTTGGAGCTCAGTGGAGCTTCAATTGTCCTTTCAGGTTATTAATGAAGGGGGTGGTTGCAACTAGGGGATATAACTGGAGTCTTAGCTTGTTCTTGGGAACTGGAGGCTTGGAGGACTTGACAGTGAAGATTACTGAGTTACTCATGATGGGTTTACTTGGATGGCATTTGTGTCTATGCGAAATCCTTCAAGTGGGAGATTGTTGGGTTATTCAGTGAAGGCTTTAGAGCTTTGGGCTTTAAGCCCGGTCGGTTAAAGGGAAGAAATATGGGGGGCCAGTTTTAGTTATTAATTAAAGGGCCCATTAGTTGTTTCTTGTTTAGCAAGTTGTTAACCCTAATTTATATCTTATAAATACCCAATCATGTAACTATAATCTGGGAGCACCTAATAAAAGATAAACCCTAGTTGCAACCCGTGGAGTAGGTTACTGACCGAACCACGTTAAATCTCGTGTTCTTATTTTCTGCTATTTGTGTGTGTGTTTGTTCGCTTCCGCTTGATCGCCTCTGATCTCTGATTCCTAACACATTATGGTTGTGTACTTTGAAATTTATACCCATCATTTTCGACAGCTGAAACACAGAGAGCATGCAGTGAGAGTGAGAAAGGGGAGTCCTCTGCTTCACTTTTACAGAGGGACAGCCACAGCAGCTAGAGTAGCTTCAAAGTCTTTAAAGGTGAGAAATCTAACTTTATAAAAATATTTTTCAAACATTCAATAATATCTTTTCGAATCTGAGTTCTTATAATCTGAAATCTTAATTCCAGTTTTGTAATGTTGATGGTGTGTGGATATGTGTTAACACCAATTGCATATTATTTCCCGACAAAAATATAATAACAAATCACTAAGATTGCTCAAATAGTTTTAGATGTATGAGATTATATTAATGTAGTTCAAGCTTTTTCTTACTCCCTCCGTCCCAGTGTATTTGTCCAGTTTGACTTTTTCGAGTCAAACTGGATAAACTTTGAGCTTCAATTAAATAAAAATCATAATGTATTTTAACATAAAAGTGTTGGATTTATCATATTGAGAACTTTTAAAATTGTATTTCATTATGCTAATATACAATATAAATTGAGAGTAATTGGAGTTCAAAGTTTGTCCAGTTTGACTCGAAAAAGTCAAATTGGACAAATACACTGGGACGGAGGTAGTATGTGCTAATGGGGGGGGGGGGGCTATTAACCAAATGGAGTATAGATGTTCATTACGTAATTCAAAAAGGTTATCAATTTTGATTGTGTACTCTTGAGCATGGCTTCTGATTTTCTGGAGAGATAACTTGTACTCTCACTGTACTACTTTATGGATAAGCTCACCATGATGATAGTTCCATTTCATCTTGACATTCTTCTCCGTTCAGGTGAGAGTTTATTTTATGTCCAACTACTTTGAATTGAGATAGGATGAGTAATGACTTCGTCTGTTCCCATTTAACTAAATATTTTTTTTATTTGTTCTAGAATAGAAGTGGTTTTTTCAGAATTTTCTTCCCACTTCTTAGATCTATGAGACAAGCGATAATGGGGTATTTTTAAAGTGAATAAAGGTGTGCAGAAGCTCTTGCTTAAGAGGATGAAATCCTTGAGATTTCATTATACATTTCATTAAATATCATATAAAAACTGCCCTTAATATTGGTGGAAGGAATACCATTAGAACATTATTTGATTAATACACTAGGCACATTTTTTTGCTCTTTGTAATTGCTTTTATAAACCCCAACGGACCAAGGGCTAAGGATATTTACTGAAGACCATAGAATCACAACCCATGTCACAAGGCTGCTTTTTTCAACATAAATTTGCTCATACAAAGCTTTATAAAAAAATTAAATGTCTCTCTTAAGTAGTTATGTGTCAACAACTCCTAATTGCCATATACAAAAATAAGCTCCAAAATGCCGATTAGCACCCTTTAGTCATAGGTGTTGAGTTTCTTCTATGGTTTACAGGTGTTGAGTTTACTCTGCAGTTTCCTGACCAATTTGCAGTAGGATAAATGGATAATATTATAATTCTTTATGTTACATTATAACATTAGTTTTAAGAAAAATTAAAAATCCAAAGTTCTTGACATTTATCTTAACATCCACCGCAAGATAAGCTAGGAAGATAAGCTGTGGAAAGCTAGGCTAGGTGGTTTGGGCATGTGAGTCGGAGGAGTGCTTACGCCCAGTGCGCAGATGTGAGGGACTTACGTTGGAGGGTGGGAGTAGGGGTAGGGGTAGACCTAAGAAGTATGGGGAGGAGGTGATTCGACATGAACTAGGACTTCTTGCGCTTACTGCAAATATGGCCTTAGATAAGAGCGTTTGGAAAGCTAGGACTAGGGTAGTCGGGTAGGCGCTTTTGAACACGTGACTACACTTGTTTTTGTGTACGTTGTTTGCTTTGTTTGTGTTTTGCGTGCTTTGTATGCTCTGTGCTTTTTCTGCTTTTATATGTCTGCTGTGCTCTTATATTGTATGTGTGCTACTTGAGCTAGGGTCTCTTGGAAACTGCCTCCCTACTTTCGAGTAGGGGCAAGGTCTGCATACACACACCCTCCCTAGACCCTACTATTGTGGGATCCAACTAGGGTGTTGTTGTTGTCTCATTTCTTATAAGTGAGATTTTTTAGAAAACGGAGAACTACATTTAGACGTAGGGACTATTCTAGAAAATATAAACAGGAAAGTGTTTTGAAATGATTGTTCTGTTCTTCCCCAATCAAAATTGCTGATAAAAATTCAATCACAGAAGTGGATCCGATGGCAAATTAGCAACATCTAAGAACATCCACTAAATTCTCACCGAAGAAACAATTTTAAATCAATTAAATAGAACAATTTACCATCTACTTATTTTACAGTTTACACAGCACCCATTTATTTTATCTTACCAAACATATTTTGAGTTCAATGATAAAAACAAAACTGGCAAGGAGAGGTGCGAAAGTGGATTCTACAGAGAAGTGAATCATATTCACTCCGAATGCTTTACCGATAACCGCCTAGTTAATTATTAATTAATCGCAATAAAAGCAGGATGCAAAAAAAACGAGAAGGAAAAGAGAGCGGGGAAACCTTCTGCAAATTGCGAATCCGAGGCGTTTGAGCTCGCATAGACTAACAGAAGGGATAATCGAGGCTCAACGGAGAGCGCAGCAATGTCGCGATGGAGAAGAAGGCGGAGCCGCGAACACTGAACAGCCTGTACTGTGCATAAAGCGGCGGTGAAATGGGCATTTACTAATTTACTAAAATTAGTACTTTTTCCTAATTTGTACCTTTTCCTCCCTTCCCAAAAAAAAACATCCTAAAAAATATTTAGAAATCAGCTTAAATATGACTAAATCATAGACAAAAGTATCAAAATATGACTTTAATTTTTTTTCCCTGAAATAGGATTTCACACTGTGGTAATGTAGCCGTGTACATGTGCACATTATTATACTTTTTTGATAATGTATATGACCATGTTTGGTAGTGTAAGTCTTATTTCGTGAATAAAAACATGAAAGTCCTATTTTGGTATATTTTCAATGTTTTAGTCCTATTTTGGTCTTTCTCCCAAAAATATTTTTAAATTACAATAACTTTCAGAAAAATTATTTCGGGATATCCTTGATTTTCTGATAATAAATTTCAAGTTCTACATTATCTTAAATATATTTTGGGGTAACCTTGATTTTCTGGTAAGACCTCTCAGATTTTACATTATCCAAAATACTTCGTATACACCAGGGTTCTTAAAATGTGTGGTAATTTACTCCAATGGTACATTCCGTCTATTTAGTTATTATGATTGAAAGTTTTATTTCTTTGACACTTACTATTTTCTATTTGTACGTTTTCATCCATTATTTGATAAAAAATATTTCTCTCATCTTTTATTTTGAAAATTTTTTAAATTAATTTTTAAATATGTAAATTTTATTAATTATTTCTATATCCATCTTTAAATAAAATGAATTGAAAAATATGACATTTAATTTCATTTTGCATAATATGGAAAATATTTTGAGACAAAAAATACAAAAATAAACTAGAATAACCAACACCGCACAATGTGTTTTGCACATATGCATACAGACAATAACTGGAGGGTCACATCTAAGTTATTAACTTTGACCATAAGATTAATGGCAATGTCAAAAAATTTGGATTAGCTCGCACAACTCAAATTAGTAAATTATACAAACAAGACTTGCAAAAAGTAGCAATAAATGAATCATTTTCTTTTTACTCAAAAAACTACCTCAGTTCACATCAATTTGTTGACTAAACTGCCCAAATTCTCATCTCATTTCAAATTTTCAATATGAAGTGATTACCAATTCGCTAGTTGTCCATGATGTCCATCCATAGTAATTATTCTCCGCCTTTCAAATTTATTTACTTACTTTAATCTTACCAAGATTTAAAATAGTTAAGAATGAGTGATTAAAATTTACCTTAAAAGAGATGTATTTTGAACCATATATTTTTTTCTAAAGCAAGAAAATTGTTATGAGACAAAAGGAATATTCATTTTTTATTTAATTTTCAAGTTTTTTGCGTCATTTCTCCTTGAACTGTTCAAAAATTGCATGCATTTCCCTTGAGCTTTAAAAATTGCACCAATGCCCGAACTTTTAAAAGTGTTGCACCAATGATCCCTCTGTGCCAGATTTGAAAGTGCGATAATTACACGCTCATCCAGTGTAAAGTATGGAGTCATCTAAGGTCATATATCACACGTGAGTTCTGCAATATGCATTTCCTAAACATGATCTTTTATATTTTTAACCTCTTTAAATCCTAGATAATTATCCTCGATTTAGTCATCGGTAACCAAACTCGAAGGCCGCACATCAATCGATATAGCTCGTCATCAATCGACCAACTACTTAATCAATCTATGACATCTTCATCAAGCTCCAACACGTAATTGATAAACGTTTAATTAATGCACTCTGAAATCTAACATGGAGGGACCATTGGTGCAATATTTTTAAAAGTTCAGGGGCATTAGTGCAATTTTTAAAGTTCAGGGTGAACCTGCGCAATTTTTGAAAAGTTCAGGGGTAATTGATATAAAAAATTCTTTAACTTTCCCTAAGATGGAAATTCCAAATTCTAAATGAATTCTTATGTAGTACTCTCTAGTTTATTTCTAAGTTTCAAATGCTAGGATTGGTCAAAATAAGTATTTCCTCCGTCCCAAAAAGAATATCACACTTCAAGAAACAAAAATCTCAATAAAAAATATGATAACCCTAGGGTTCTTCCCTGTCGATCGCCATGGCCCCCTCTTTTGTAGATCTAATGGATCAACTTCCTACCTATCTCAAGCTCTTTGTCCGGAATCTTCAATCTCTTACCTCTATCAAACTAGATGACAGTAACCATCCATGCAAATCTCATTGCACATCATCTTCTTGGACGTGTAATGCCGTGAAAATCGGTTAAAAAGAATTAATTAAATTAAAAAACCAATTTCAAGCGTGTGGGTCCAACATTCTTGAAAAAAAGTTTTGGGAAAAATATTCCTAATACATTGTTATATTGTATTTATTTTCTTAAAAACGCAATCGGTTTCAAAATTGGACTACGTTTCGAAAACAACCTGAAATTCAAACAGATACATTATTTCTTCCTAAATAAGTATTTTATTATCAAATCGTGAGAATATTTAATTTCTAAATCAACAAATATCCCTCTCAAATCAACCCCTACTCATGGACATTCATTGAACATTCCCCACTCATCCTTCACACCTTCTTGCCTAGACACCACCAAACATCAACCACATTCATCCGTCACTTCACTGGGTTTTAATTAATAGAAATGTTGTGATGAAATGACTTGGTTTACTCTCTCAAACACCCTTGCAAATTCATCAACAAAGTGACTCCATTCCCTTCATTCTTCACTCCCAACACTTAGAGAAATTCCTACAAAGTGGTCATCTCTCTCACCAAGCCCTCTTCCATCATTAATTGAGTTTTGAGTGAAAATTTTAGGTAAGTGAGTATATTCAATGTTTATCAATATTATACTAGTTTTGCTCTCTCGTAATGCTCGTTATCTCCGTGATGACAAGGTTCAAAGAGAAGACCTCAAGACTCGAAAGCTCGAAGTACACAGAGACAGTTGTTTATTGATTGTACGTTGAGGTGTTAGAATCTTGTCGTGTTCCTCTTCAGTCTTAAGGTGTGTACCCCAAACTCAAGTCCAACTTTATATTCCTTAGAATCTTTCGTAGCATATAGTTTTGTAATAATTACTACTATTACTGAAAATCTAAAGAATATGCTATGGCTCACACTCCTAAGACCTTGACATTAAAACTATGGTCTTTGGACTCTATGGAGACCTTTCACCATTGTGAAGTGCCTAAACTAAAGTAACATGTATTTTGTAAAGAGTTAAAGTGGACCTTGGGATATGGAAACTGAAACTAGGGCAGACCACTGGGCTCGACACGCCCAGTGGCACAATCCACCTACTGGACCACCTGTAGACAATTTCATCACAGGACCGCCAATAGTCGACCATGAGCAAGTGACAGTCTTCAGCCATGGACAATTCACACTGCTCACGCTGAAGGATTAAATTCAACCGAGACCAAATGGTCAACTGTGCTCCCAAACAGTCAACCGTCACGGGCTCCAAACACTGACGATCCAACGATCGACCAAGGACCGTAACAGTTTATCATCCCGAACCCCAAACCTCTAAAAAATAAATTTGCTCACTTTAATCCATATTTTCTAAGTGTTTTTGATAACCAAAGTGATATTTTTGGACAATTTAAACAAGATTATATCTATTTCTAAGTTATAAGGCTTGAGTGTATAGATGTGGGCAATATTAGGAGTTGAGTATGTAAGTACATTAGGTCTGTGAATTGATCAAGCAATCGGGGATCCCTCAATAAGTGTGTCCGGAATCAGAAGGGTATTTATACCTAATTTGAGGAAGGCCACAGACCAAATTCTAAACTTGAAGAGAATGGTGCTCTGACCCAAACTCAGACAGGAGAAAAATCTTATCAGGCCTTTTTCAACAGAGAATGAATCTACATGATGGAAATGATAAAAAGGGTAGATTAAGGGAATAAAGCTTATATTGTGACATAAGGATGATTTTTAGAAAAAAATATTGACTTCTTCAATCATTTGATTTGATGGTATCAATGACGACTAGGTATGTGATTATGAATTATTCTTTCAGTGTGTGGTTTTCTTTGTTGTGTGACTGTGCGTAGCTAAATAGAATAATGGAGGCAATCTCGAAAGGCATTTAGACGTGTTAGAATAATAGACCAACGCTAGAGGGGGGGTGAATAGCGTTTGATCGTAGAAATCGCAGGAATTAAAAAATTAAAAGAGAAGTAAAGAGAGGAGTAAGAGGCACACCGAATTTTACCCTGGTTCACCACAACTTGTGGCTAATCCAGCCTCCCAAGAGACTCTCTCGAGCTACACTACTATCTCGTTAAGCTTGCGGGTGCTTAACAAACCGTTACAACTTGAGAGTTCGAGTTACACGGACCTCAACGAGTCCTTCAAAGGAAACAACCCTTCCTTTGAATATACCGAGAGAAATACTTTCTCTCAAAGTGTCTAAGAACACGAATACACTCAAGAACGAGGCTCTCTTATAGAGTAGATTATGAGTAACCTAAGTATGCTCAAGAACACAACACAAGCTTCACAAAAATGACTCTAAAAAGCTATGGAAAAGAGTGTTGTTTGAATGCAATGAAAGTATGAATATTGTGAAGTGAATTGATGTGTAAAGCAGACCCAAACACCCCTTTTTATAGTGCCAAAATAGGCTCCAACGGATCAAAACATTTAAGGGGTGATTGACACAATTTGTGGGATTTGATTAAATTTGGATTTGCTGAAATTCACCCAGACAGCGCTGTCCTAGGCTTGGACATCGCTGTTCTTAGGCTAGCGTTTTGAAAATTGGGAAGCAACGGTCATGCCAACAGCGATGTCCAATACTCCTACATCGCTGTTTTGGCTGTTGAGTTCCAAACAAGGAAAGTTTTAGCCTTAAATTCCTTCCAACGGTCAGGTCCTTACATCGTTGTTCAATACTTGAACATCGCTGTTTAGGTCTGACTTTGAAGGTGGAGTTTTGGCCTGACAGCGCTGTTGCTGGGTCAACATCGCTGTCCTGAAACTTTCTGCCAATGCACTATATTTTTTGGCTTAGGTTGGACAGCGCTGTAGGGTAGCCTACATAGCTGTTCCAGAAGTTTCTGGAAATCCAACCTTGGCTCAACAGCGATGTCTAGTGTGCAACATCGCTGTTGGAAGACTTAACGCCAAACTATGGTTTTCAGCTACTCAAGCCAGACAGCGTTGTTGGGTGCACCAACATCGCTGTTGGGCTGGTTTAGCCAGACCCATGGTTGGTTTAGTCATGTCGTTAGCCGATGTTAAAAACGTAAGTTCTCCAAAATAAAAACTAAGTGTTGAAAACATTTGTTTATTGCATTTTGCTAAGAAATCAAGTGAAACAACTCAAAAACCACGTCATTTAGTTGAAAACCACGGCTAACCAAGTTTGTGTCGTTTTGCATGGTTTTCACTAAACGACCATAAACGAAAGGTGGTTTTTGAAGCGTTTTTGTTGGAGAACTGTTTAAATATGCCTAGAAGCAAAAACGAATCATAAAAAGTTAAAAACCACTTGGTTGGTTTGGATGCCCAAAAACCAATGCCGAAAACCGAACGCCGGTTTTTGAAAGCCGAACGCCGGATGACTTGGTTTTTGGTTTGGGCGAACTCCAAGTGTTTTTAGCCAGGTTTAAAAACTTATGAAAAACATTTTTAAATTTGAAAAAAGGGTTTTAATGAATTGAGCCTAGAGAGCCAAGATTTGGAAGTTTGTGCCGGTCTTGATCACATTAAGACCGACTCGATGCAATTCTAATTCTTTGTTCTTCACCCGGCGACCGGCCTTCTCCTTCTCCTTCCCCTTAGACCGGTTGTCTTGGGGCTCATCTTCATCCAGGATTTCCACGGTCTCTGGATTGACCAGGAAAGTCCTGGCAGGATTGGCTTCGGAGCCCCCGGTCTCCCCGGCTGGTTGGTCGTCAGGGATGGCGAACTCTTCGAACTCCATATCTGCAAAAGAAACTAAAAACATTAAGTACAAATAGTTTGCCTGGTCAAACAACGAAGCACAAGAAAAAGGATAAATACCTGGGTGGTTTTGGGCCTCGGCCTCTGCAGTGTTGCCCGGGGAGGGTACCCCGTGCCCCGCTACTTCCTGGGCCTGGGAGGTACCCTCACCACCCGACTCTACCCTCCAAACCCAGCTGCCTTGATGGAAGATCCTCCTGGTTTGAGGATCCCCGCGTATGAGGATCTCGAGATTAGCTTCCAAGTCTGGGGAGGAGGCCGGTGCAGCATACTCTTGGTCGAGTAGATGGTCATTCCATTTTAGACTGGCCAGAGGAGTGAAGAAAGGAGGAAACTCGATGAAAACAAACTTTTCCTTCAATCCCTGGTTACTCTGGGGGACTTCGGAAATGAACTTCCTACCGGTACTGGCTTTGAAGAATACAAATGCCGAAAGCCGAACGCCGAAAAGTTAAAAACCACTTGGTTGGTTTGGATGCCCAAAAACCAATGCCGAAAGCCGAACGCCGGTTTCTGAAAGCCGAACGCCGGATGACTTGGTTTTTGGTTTGGGCGAACTCCAAGTGTTTTTAGCCAGGTTTAAAAACTTATGAAAAACATTTTTAGATTTGAAAAAAGGGTTTTGATGAATTGAGCCTAGAGAGCCAAGATTTGGAAGTTTGTGCCGGTCTTGATCACATTAAGACCGACTCGATGCAATTCTAATTCTTTGTTCTTGATTCTTGGTTCTTGGTTCACATGTCATCATGCCGTGTTTCTTCGCCTTGGTTTTGCTCACTTTAGCCTTGTTGTGTCACGGCGGTTTGGCATTATCAAAACCTGTCATAAAAACGAACACAGTTTAGTACGACGTAGGTGTAAACCCGTGTTCCAACAATTTCCCCCTTTTTGATAATGGCAAACAAGACGGGGATATGCATATTAAGGGATATTTGATTTTCAAAAAGTTGTGAAAAAGTTCCCCCTTAATTTGTGCTTAAAAGAAATTAGTCGGATTAAAATCAAACGGTCTCGTTTTTAGAGGCGTTCCCCCTTAGTATATGCATAGCCCTTTTCTTCCCCCTTTTGACATTAACAAAAAGATAAAAGATAACTTTTATTTATTGAAGATGGGAAATAGCGGAGTACAACGGAAGCATTAAGAGACATGATAATTAAAATAAAAGAGATAGAAATTCTAGGGGCGGCCTAGTCTTCGTCTTCGGTTTCCTCCTCGTCATCGTCGACGTCCATCTCATCACCGTCAACGGCGTCGTCGAACTCGTCCTCGTCCGGGGAGCTTGACGGGGCGTAGGAGCCATCCTCTTCGTCCTCGTCACCGTACACTTGCCCAAAGAACGTGCCATGGTACGGTGGGGGACGTAGTTAATGCGTTGGAAGTATGCGTTCATGGCGTGCCCTTGGCGTTGAACAGCCTCGTCGAGCCGCTCAAGGTAGCCATCCATCCCGTCAACTTTGAAGTGAAGCCGGTTGAGGGAGTCGGCGATGGAGGCAAGGTTGGCCCGGGCCTGGGGTTCGGCTGGGCCAGTAGCAGAACGGCGTCGTGGCACGGCAGTGGCAGGTCCGGCATTGTCCGACCGCTTCTTGAAGGTTTGGGTGCTGATCGCCCAAATCTTCGTGGCCTTCGTGAGTGGGCCAACGGTGGTGGTCACCTTGAACCGTTCAAGGATGTCCATCACCACGAACGGGTACGGGAGGAGGTGATTGTGGTCGGTGGACGCGGCAATCGTGATGGTGATCATGACAAACTTTGCCCAAATGATTGGGGCCGAGTGCATGATCGCATGGATGAGCTTGAGATCCTCACTGGACATAATTGTGTGGCCATGCTTCCGGGGCTTGATGATTCGGGACACGATGTAGAGAAGAAGCCGGCTCTCGGGGTTTGCAGAGTGAATGGTGGGGCGGCCCGAGGCATGGCGGATAAGCTCGGTGATGCCAAGCTCAGTGAGGATAAGGCCCTCGTTGTTGAGCACCCAGTCCTCTCCGCCATATTGGGAGACGTCGTCGCCTTGGTAGGGGAGGCCGGCGATGCGCCCAAGCTACTCAACGGAAAGCTCTATCGGTGTGCTCTTAACAAGAGAGTAGAGCACGTCGCCCTCACGCCGGAGGTTGGAGTAGAAGACCCGAATCAGCGCTGGGTTGATCTCCTTCCGAGCCCGGGAGACGAATGGCCAAAGGCCGGCTTGATGAAGCTGCGCGTCGAGGTCGTCGTAGCCCTGTAGCTCCGGGAAGCGCTCCAGGACGATCCGTGGGGGAGCCACAACCCGTTTAGAGAAGAACGTGAGAAAGAGGGTGCGCTCCTCCTCGGAATCGAACCAGAGGTACGACCCATCTCCGTAGTAGAGGCGTTCCTCGGTGGATGTCGTAGGCGCCCGGGATTTGGACTTTGATTTCCCGGAGGTGGCAGCCCTGCTCTTGTCCTTGCCCATTAAAAAAAACTCAAAAAGAGAAGAGTAGAGATGATGAAATAAGCAAAGATGTTGAAGAGAATTGTGTTTGTGTGTGTAAAAGTGAGGAGAGGGGGTCCCAATTTATAGAGAAAGAGGTCTCTAACGTCCAGATTTTCAAAAATATGGCTGTTGGATCAATTAATGCTGGTGCCAACGGATATTTTTTTTGAAAAATTTATCCAGAACAGCGATGTTCCAAAGGCTACATCGCTGTTGGGACAGCGCTGTTGAGCCTCTTGACAGCGCTGTTGTGCGTCAAGTTTTAAAAACAAGTGTTAAATGGACAGCGATGTTGGGTACCCTACAGCGAGGTTCCCAAAGTTTCCGGAAATATGTAAGGGGTTGAACCCATTAGAACAGCGCTGTTGGGTTTACCTACATCGCTGTTTTACGATAGAGAAAAAAATTATAAAAATGGACATCGATGTTGAAAGTGGGACATCGCTGTTTGAAAAGTTTCTGGTTTTGGTTGAAAACAAGGTGTTTTGGGTAGACAGCGATGTTTTTTAAGAAGGAACATCGATGTTCAAAAAGTTCCTGGAAAGTGAAGAGTAAGGGACTCCCTGGGACAGCGCTGTTGGCTTGTTGTTCAGCGCTATTGGCACAAACTGGTTGACGGTATTTCTCTCAACAGCGCTGTTGGGTCTCATGGACAGCGCTGTTTGCATGGTTCCCCCTGATTTTATGAACGGGGTACCTGCAAAAAAGGAAAAAAAATTCTCCGACGCTCAAGTTAGTAAACGTTTAACAAGTTTAGATGCACAACTTAGATCATCGTGGAGTCAAGGATTCCGAGTTCACTTCGAATGCGGAAGAACGACTCTTTCTCTAAAGGTTTTGTGAAAATGTCGGCTAATTGTTGTGTGTTTCAACAAACTCAATTTCGACATCACCTTTGAGAACATGATCTCTAATGAAATGATGCCTAATGTCAATGTGTTTCGTCCTTGAATGAAGAACGGGGTTCTTCGTCAAGCTTATGGCGCTAGTATTATCACAACGAAGAGGAACGTGATGGATACTAAGGCCATAGTCCACGAGTTGTTGCTTCATCCAAAGGATTTGAGCACAACAACTACCGGCGGCTACATATTCCGCTTCAGTTGTGGATAACGCAACACTGACTTGTTTCTTACTAAACCATGAGACTAGAGAGCTACCAAGTAAGTGGCAAGTCCCACTCGTGCTTTTACGGTCCAATTTGCAACCGGCAAAGTCCGAGTCGGAATAACCAGCGAGATGACACGAAGAGCCTTTTGGATACCACAGGCCAACGTTAACCGTGCCAACAAGGTATTTCATGATCCGTTTCACCGCCGTTAAGTGCGATTCCTTCGGACATGATTGATACCTTGCGCAAAGGCATACGCTAAACATGATATCCGGCCTACTAGCGGTAAGATAGAGAAGGGATCCAATCATACCTCGATACTTTTTGACTTATATTTCTTTACCTTTCTCGTCTTTGTCTAGATGGTCGGACGTGCTCATCGGGGTCGCCATAGCTTTGGTGTTGTCCATTTCAAACCGTTTTAGGAGCTCCTTGCAATATTTAGTTTGACAAATGAACGTGCCATCATTCATTTGCTTGACTTGGAGTCCCAAAAAGAATGTGAGTTCACCCATCATCGACATTTCGAACTCGCTTGTCATTAACATTGAGAATTCCTTGCACAAAGCCTCGTTAGTAGCGCCGAATATAATATCGTCTACATAAACTTGAACCAAAAGGATGTTATTGTTTTTACTCTTGATAAAAAGTGTAGTGTCAACCTTTCCCCTTTGGAAGCCACTATCCAAAAGAAATTTACTCAACCGTTCGTACCAAGCACGGGGTGCTTGTTTAAGACTATAGAGCGCTTTCTTGAGTTTGAAGACATGGTCCGGAAACTCAAAGTCTTCAAACCCCGGGGGCTGGTCAACATACACTTCCTCTTGAATAAAACCATTGAGGAAGGCACTCTTAACATCCATTTGATAAAGTTTAAAATCCATAGACGAAGCAAAAGCAAGAAGTAAACGAATAGCTTCTAAACGTGCTACAGGTCCATAAGTTTCTTCGAAATCAATGCCTTCTTCTTGATTGTAGCCTTTAGCTACGAGCCTAGCTTTGTTTCTAGTGATTATTCCATTTTCATCAAGTTTGTTACGGAACACCCATTTCGTACCAATAACCGTACGATCATCGGGTCTTGGCACCAATTCCCAAACGTCATTCCGTTTGAATTGGTTTAGCTCCTCTTGCATAGCCAAGGTCCAATGTTCATCGTTTATTGCTTCGGAAATGGTTGTAGGTTCAAATTAAGAAACAAAAGCCATATGTCCTACGGTGTCTCTAAGTGAGTTACGAGTACTTACCCCGCGGTTGATGCAACCGATTACCTGGTCAAGCGGGTGGTTCTTGTTTGTTCTCCATGCTATGGGAAGCTCGGTTGCTTCTTCTTCGTGTTCCTCTTGTTCTTCTTCTTCCTCTAGATTTTCTTCTTCACCTTGGTTAGTCGCTTGAGGTATCTCCCCAATTTGCGGCTGTGTGTTGATGTATATTCCCGTGTTGTCTTCATCGTCATCAACGTGTATTTTCTCTAATGAATCTGCAAGATCATCACAAATATCCTTTCTCGCCAGGCGAGGATTATCTTCGGAAAATACAACGTGAGGAGACTCCTCAATAGTCAAGGTACGTTTATTGAAGACTCTATAGGCCTTGCTACGTAATGCGTAACCCAGAAAAATTCCTTCATCCGACTTGGCATCAAATTTTCCTAAATTGTCTTTGCCATTGTTGTGAATAAAACATTTGCAACCAAAGACTCGAAGATGGGAAAGGTTTGGCTTTCTCCCTTTGTATAGTTCATAGGGCGTTTTCATGAATATTGGTCGAATGACGGCTCGGTTTAACACGTAGCTCGCAGTACTCACGGCATCCGCCCAAAAATACTTAGGGATTTTTGCCTCATTGATCCTAGTTCTAGCCATCTCTTCGAGACATCTATTTTTACGTTCCACCACTCTATTTTGTTGTGGTGTACGTGGGGCTGAGAAGTTATGATCAATGCCAAGTTCGTCACACAAATCTGAAAACAGATTTCGTTCGAACTCTCCCCCATGGTCGCTTCTTATGGCTACTATGGTTGTTTCTTTTTCATTTTGAACTTTCTTAAAGAAATTTTTGAAAACGTGAAATGCCTCACTTTTATGAGTTAGAAACAAGGTCCATGTAAACCTAGAGTAGTCATCGACAATCACAAATGCAAAGTAATTTCCACCAAAACTCTTCGTTCTAGAAGGACTAAAGAGATCCATGTGCAAAAGTTGAAGCGGTCTAGACGTTGAAACAACGTTTTTAGACTTAAACGAAGCCCGAACTTGCTTCCCCTTTTAACATGCATCACATATGGTGTCTTTTTCAAACTTAAGTTTTGGGATGCCAATTACTAAGTCTTGTGAAACCAATTTGTTCAAAAAGTTCATGTTCATATGAGCTACCCTTCGGTGCCATAGCCAAGTGTCTTCCTCTTTACTCATGAGGCACTTAGCAAAGCCGGAAGGATATTTGTCTAAGTTAACCATATAAATGTTATCGATTCTATCACCACGTAGAATGACCTTATTGTCACTAAGGCGTTCTACAGTGCATGATTTTGAATCGAAGGTCACACGGTTTCCCTTGTCACATAATTGACTTATGCTCAAGAGATTGTGTT
The DNA here is from genome assembly GCA_003260385.1 of Cuscuta australis. Taxonomy (NCBI): domain Eukaryota; kingdom Viridiplantae; phylum Streptophyta; class Magnoliopsida; order Solanales; family Convolvulaceae; genus Cuscuta; species Cuscuta australis. Next base: position 1,787,731 of record NQVE01000196.1, read on the forward strand.
TAAGACCTTTGACTAGCAAGACATTATCTATAGAGGAGTCTTCGGACTTAGCTACTGAACCGACGCCAATAAATTTTCCCTTGCTATTATCTCCAAAGACTACGTTTCCTCCTTTAGCGGGTTTGATTTGTAGGAACTTGGATGCATCTCCAGTCATGTGCTTGGAGCATCCGCTATCAAGGTACTAAAGTACACTTGACGCCTTCAAGCACACCTAAAAAAATGATTTAATAAGATTTAGGTACCCAAGTTTTTTTGGGTCCTTGAGTGTTAAGTGCAAAGTGGTAGTGTGATTGATTTTGTGCCTAATGCCTATGCCTAGTAAAGCAAACGGGAGCTATATGTCCTACCCTATTGCAATAGTGACAAACTACGTTTGGGTTGTGCATCCTCTTAGGTTGATAATAGTTGCTAGGGGGCCTAACCATATTCATCCTATTTTGAGAAAATCTTGGTTTTTGAAAATTCTCTCTTCTAGGTGTCCTAGCATTATTTTGTCTATTTGAAAAATTATTTTTATGCGCAAAATCATTTTGATAATTTTTCCTAGGTTGTCTAGCATGCACATTTTCTTTCCTAGGTTTTTGTCTAGGTTGTCTAGTGTCCTTTGGTTGACTAGATTTTCTATTATCCTGATTTTTAACTTTCTTGCGTTGAGCCTTAGTAGGTTGTCTAGGTGTATGCTCAACGTTTTTATCCTTAGATTCATTTTTATCAAAACCTATTCCTTCCTTAGAAAAATGCATAGTGTCTAGGAGTAAATTGAGATCCTTGTGTGGTGTATTAAACTTCTTAACCGTACTCTCAAGTTTTGCAACTTTTTCTTTTAAAGCTTTGCAAGATTCACATTCACTTGAAGAGCTTTCCGATTTGTCAGCACTTCTTTTACCATAAAATTTATTTTCTTGTTTCAACTTTTCATTATCTTTTTCCAGTTTTTCAAAATCATTTTCAAGAGTTGAAAGACGATTCTTTAATGATTTGTTGGTTTTAGAAGCGCTAACAAATTCATCATAAAGCTCTCGAAGAGCTTCTTGCATTTCTTCAAAAGTGTAAGAGTCGGAAGAAGGGGTACATACCTCTTGTACTTTGTTGACGTGGTCTTCGTGTGCCATGAGACAGAGGTTGGCGGCTTCTTCCTCTTCTTGATCCGTTGACTCATCCCCGGAGTCACCACCCCATGAGATATAGGCGCGTTGCTTTTTGAAGCCAGGTTTGTCCTTGCCGCTTTTGCCTTTTGGACACCTCGGCTTGATGTGGCCTATCTCACCACAGCCATAGCACTTTGGGGGACCGCCGTGCTTTCTTCCTTTGCGCTCAAATTCCTTCTTCATAAATTTGTGGAATTTCTTGATGACGAGTCCGAGCTCGTTGTCATCATCGCTTGAGTCTTCTTCCACGGTCTTCTTGGTTGCTTTCAGTGCTATTCCCTTTTTCTTTTGTTCATCCAAAGACGGAGTTAGAATAGTAGATTCATAAGTTTTGAGGTTACCTCTTAGCCCGTCGATGGTAACATTGGAGACTCCGATGGATTCGTAGATTACGTCAGCCTTTGATCTCCATTCGGGTGTGAGACTCCACAGAATTTTCCTCACAAGGTCCTTGTTGGCGTAAGTCTTCTTGAGTGCATGAAGGTCGTTGATGATCTTTGAGAACCGATCGAACATGTCATCGATCTTTTCGCCTTCCTTCATTCTGAACATCTCGTACTCCTGCGTTAGGAAGTCAATTTTGGCTTCCCGAACTTGGTCCGTACCTTCATATGTGACCTCCAGCTTGTCCCACATTTCTTTTGCAGTGGTGCAGCAAGAGATCTTGCGATAATCATCAGGATTGACGGCACAGTACAACATGTTGATTGCCTTGGCGTAGTTCTCCACCTTTTTGATGTCCTCGGCATCAAATTCGTCCTCGGTTTTTGGGACTGTGGTTTCTCCTACTTTCTTCATTGGGATTTGCTCTCCATTTTTGATGACCAACCATAATTGGAAGTTGGTGGAACGGATATAGATTCTCATCCGTTCCTTCCAATAGGAATAGTTGGTGCCATCAAAGAGTGGTGGCCTAGACGTAGACTGACCTTCTCCAATTCCTGCATAGAGATTTCTAGAAGAAGAACCCATGATCGCTTTACTCTCAAACGGTTAAGTTTGGACGCGAGTTAGGCTTTGATACCAATTGTTAGAATAATAGACCAACGCTAGAGGGGGGGTGAATAGCGTTTGATCGTAGAAATCGCAGGAATTAAAAAATTAAAAGAGAAGTAAAGAGAGGAGTAAGAGGCACACCGAATTTTACCCTGGTTCACCACAACTTGTGGCTAATCCAGCCTCCCAAGAGACTCTCTCGAGCTACACTACTATCTCGTTAAGCTTGCGGGTGCTTAACAAACCGTTACAACTTGAGAGTTCGAGTTACACGGACCTCAACGAGTCCTTCAAAGGAAACAACCCTTCCTTTGAATATACCGAGAGAAATACTTTCTCTCAAAGTGTCTAAGAACACGAATACACTCAAGAACGAGGCTCTCTTATAGAGTAGATTATGAGTAACCTAAGTATGCTCAAGAACACAACACAAGCTTCACAAAAATGACTCTAAAAAGCTATGGAAAAGAGTGTTGTTTGAATGCAATGAAAGTATGAATATTGTGAAGTGAATTGATGTGTAAAGCAGACCCAAACACCCCTTTTTATAGTGCCAAAATAGGCTCCAACGGATCAAAACATTTAAGGGGTGATTGACACAATTTGTGGGATTTGATTAAATTTGGATTTGCTGAAATTCACCCAGACAGCGCTGTCCTAGGCTTGGACATCGCTGTTCTTAGGCTAGCGTTTTGAAAATTGGGAAGCAACGGTCATGCCAACAGCGATGTCCAATACTCCTACATCGCTGTTTTGGCTGTTGAGTTCCAAACAAGGAAAGTTTTAGCCTTAAATTCCTTCCAACGGTCAGGTCCTTACATCGTTGTTCAATACTTGAACATCGCTGTTTAGGTCTGACTTTGAAGGTGGAGTTTTGGCCTGACAGCGCTGTTGCTGGGTCAACATCGCTGTCCTGAAACTTTCTGCCAATGCACTATATTTTTTGGCTTAGGTTGGACAGCGCTGTAGGGTAGCCTACATAGCTGTTCCAGAAGTTTCTGGAAATCCAACCTTGGCTCAACAGCGATGTCTAGTGTGCAACATCGCTGTTGGAAGACTTAACGCCAAACTATGGTTTTCAGCTACTCAAGCCAGACAGCGCTGTTGGGTGCACCAACATCGCTGTTGGGCTGGTTTAGCCAGACCCATGGTTGGTTTAGTCATGCCGTTAGCCGATGTTAAAAACGCAAGTTCTCCAAAATAAAAACTAAGTGTTGAAAACATTTGTTTATTGCATTTTTCTAAGAAATCAAGTGAAACAACTCAAAAACCACGTCATTTAGTTGAAAACCACGGCTAACCAAGTTTGTGTCGTTTTGCATGGTTTTCACTAAACGACCATAAACGAAAGGTGGTTTTTGAAGCGTTTTTGTTGGAGAACTGTTTAAATATGCCTAGAAGAAAAAACGAATCATAAAAAGTTAAAAACCACTTGGTTGGTTTGGATGCCCAAAAACCAATGCCGAAAGCCGAACGCCGGTTTCTGAAAGCCGAACGCCGGATGACTTGGTTTTTGGTTTGGGCGAACTCCAAGTGTTTTTAGCCAGGTTTAAAAACTTATGAAAAACATTTTTAAATTTGAAAAAAGGGTTTTAATGAATTGAGCCTAGAGAGCCAAGATTTGGAAGTTTGTGCCGGTCTTGATCACATTAAGACCGACTCGATGCAATTCTAATTCTTTGTTCTTCACCCGGCGACCGGCCTTCTCCTTCTCCTTCCCCTTAGACCGGTTGTCTTGGGGCTCATCTTCATCCAGGATTTCCACGGTCTCTGGATTGACCGGGAAAGTCCTGGCACGATTGGCTTCGGAGCCCCCGGTCTCCCCGGCTGGTTGGTCGTCAGGGATGGCGAACTCTTCGAACTCCATATCTGCAAAAGAAACTAAAAACATTAAGTACAAATAGTTTGCCCGGTCAAACAACGAAGCACAAGAAAAAGGATAAATACCTGGGTGGTTTTGGCCCTCGGCCTCTGCAGTGTTGCCCGGGGAGGGTACCCCGTGCCCCGCTGCTTCCTGGGCCTGGGAGGTACCCTCACCACCCGACTCTACCCTCCAAACCCAGCTGCCTTGATGGAAGATCCTCCAAACCCGACCGGGATAAGAAGAGGCCTTACCTCCTTCAGCCTCAGGCCCAGGTTGACAAAAGCCTCTTCAATGGTCTGGGAGGCCGGCTCAGGGTCTGACCTTGCCCTCTTCCTGGCATAGGAAGGGTGCGTGGTGGCCACCTTCTTCACCCGGCGACCGGCCTTCTCCTTCTCCTTCCCCTAAGACCGGTTGTCTTGGGGCTCATCTTCATCCAGGATTTCCACGGTCTCTGGATTGACCGGGAAAGTCCTGGTAGGATTGCCTTCGGAGCCCCCAGTCTCCCCGGCTGGTTGGTCGTCAGGGATGGCGAACTCTTCGAACTCCATATCTGCAAAAGAAACTAAAAACATTAAGTACAAATAGTTTGCCCGGTCAAACAACGAAGCACAAGAAAAAGGATAAATACCTGGGTGGTTTTGGCCCTCGGCCTCTGCAGTGTTGCCCGGGGAGGGTACCCCGTGCCCCGCTGCTTCCTGGGCCTGGGAGGTACCCTCACCACCCGACTCTACCCTCCAAACCCAGCTGCCTTGATGGAAGATCCTCCGGTTTGAGGATCCCCGCGCATGAGGATCTCGAGATTAGCTTCCAAGTCTGGGGAGGAGGCCGGTGCAGCATACTCTTGGTCGAGTAGATGGTCATTCCATTTTAGACCGGCCAGAGGAGTGAAGAAAGGAGGAAACTCGATGAAAACAAACTTTTCCTTCCATCCCCGGTTACTCTGGGGGACTTCGGAAATGAACTTCCTACCGGTACTGGCTTTGAAGAATACAAAGCCTTCGCAGCCAACCCCGCCCGGTAGGACTTCGAAGCAAAAAAGGAAGAGACGCAAAGAAGGGAAAATTTTCAGATGAGTACAAATATTTACGAAGGAATGAAGGTACCGGTGGGCGTTAGGAGTTATTTGACCGGGCAAAATCCTAAACGCATGGCAGACTTCAGTAAGGAGGGGGCGAGGAGGAAAAACTATGCCCGCGTCCAGGGAAATGGTATGAAACCCTATCCTATCCTCCCGGTGGGGTTCAACGATATTGGGCCAGTTGGGTTCGTAGAGGAGGGTATACCCATCCGGGAGCCTCCTACGGATTTTATTTAAAGCGATTTTGGATACACGGGAAGGTATGTCAAGGACATAAAAAGTGGGAAGCGGAAAGTAACCGGCAGCGTGAAGCCGCTCCTCCCACCCGTCCCGGGTTTCGTGTTCGGGGTCATAGGGGCCCGGTTCGTCATCGACCGGGTCATCCCTCCCCACGAAAGTTTCACCGGGCACCTGATTTACAGGATGCGGGTCGGGAATGGAGGAGTTGGGAACCTGACCGGGCGAAGAGTCAAGAGAAGAAGACCCGGTCGAGGAAGAGGAGTTGGAATTCTCAGAGGAGCAGTCCTCTGAGGAAGAGACCCTATCGCTAAGAGAAGACATGACCGGGAAAAGTATAGAAGGAAAGGGGAACTTACTTGACTCGGAGGGCTGGATAGCGAAGAGAAGGAACTTGACCGGTGAAAGCTCTGAGACTTGATCGCGGAAAGTGAACAAAGAAGAGGGGTGGAGGCCTTTATATAGGAGGAGAGGAGGCCAAAGGGAGCGACGTGGCCACGCAAGAACATGCCACGTCAGGCGGCGCAATGATGGCGCATGGGGAAGGCGATGGGACGCGACTGCAGCGATGGCCAGCTTAAAACACGTGTCAAAACCGACAGTTGGAGTTTTGAATTTGAAATATTCGAGCGGGAAAAATTAGAAATTTGAATTTAAGAGTCCTGTTTCAGACTTTTTACTTCCCGCTCATGACAAATTGCATGAACGAGAAGTGGAGGGCTTATTGATGGGTGTATTTCACCCAAGACCGGTCAAAGGAGGAGGACAAATCTTTGACCGGTCAATCTCGAAAGTTTTGGAAGGGAGACTTAAATCGTCAGCAAAACGATATGTCATCGGCCAAAATTTGACCGGTACACTTCACAAAAAAGTATACCGGTCAAACTACGTTATCATCCTATTTATTCCAGACTTCGATGAATTCACCTCTCGGAGATTACCCGGTGTAGTTTCTGAGGTTGGAAAGTGTCGGCAGAGGAGAATCTACGAGGGCTTGGCGTGTAGCGACCCGTGTCAGTAGAGGACGACTGGAGATGCTGAAGAATCCATCCAAGGCACTACCTGACAAAGGGAATAATCCCCCTCACAAGATGACAAGGTAGCTAAGAGACGAGGCCCATCACCTCTCAACATCCGAGACACGTGCCTCCACGTGGGCGCACGTGGTCCTGTCCCCTTAGCCTAGTATAAATACTCATGTAAACCTCAGAAAGAGGGATCCGATTTTCACTCTCTCTAAACTCCTTTGTAAAAGCACCCGTGCATTCTCCGTTATAATATAAATTGGGCTACAGGTGTTCCACCTAAAGTCCTACCGGTCAATTTGCGTGTTTTTACCTTTCTTACTTTGCCAAATCAAGCGAACTATTCTAGACCCGGTCTAGTATAGTTTGACCGGTCAAGTAATTTACACCATCATTTTTGGCGCCGACCGTGGGACCGTTAAGGTTTCTTCTCCTAAACACAAACCTACCCACCAAAACACCACTCGAAATGTCTTCCAGCCAACAAATCAACGCTACTTCCGCTCAGGTGCAAGCCACCAATGAGGGCGCCAGCATCCCTGTGGCTGCTACCATACCGGTCATTTCAGCCCCGGTGTTGCCTCTGGGTCTGAGCTCTGTCCCGACGGCCAGCGTGATCAGTCCCTTCGCGACCCCCGTCCCTTCCGCTGGACCGAGGGTCACGTTCCCACCAAGAATGGCTCAGTTCATGAATGACCCAGCCAACCTACAAGCCATCCAGGGCTTTGGCCAGGTCATGGCCATGTGCCAGCAGAGCAGGGGGATGCCTTTCCTCCCTGGTATGTTCCCATTCGCCCTTCCAGGCGCGGGAACCATGCCCCTACAAGCTCCGATGACGGTGACGTCATTCCAGACGCCGATGCCGCAGCCATCACCTTTCCAGCCCCAGCTGGTCAGCACCATGGCCCCTGTCAACTTGACCGGCGCACTTAACGCCGCAGGGCCGTCGCGTCTCCCGCAAGCTACGAATCCGCAGATCACCCTTGATGGTCATTGCGTCTCAATTGAGAGTGATGACGGCGAGTGGGACATTCCGAGGGCCCACAAGAAGAAGAAAGGAAAAAACATCCGTCCGGCAACTTCTCGAAACTCCGCCTTCGAAAGGCTGGGGGATAGGGAAGTGGGCCAGAGAAAGTCAGCCAAGCTGAGGCTGGGGCAGAGCATTGTCCATGTCAACGGGTTCGCCCGGTTAGGCGAGGGAATGGAGGCCAAGCCTTCCCGCACCCAGTGCTCCCGGTCAAACCGGCGGGAGCCAGCAAGGACGAGGGCCTCTCGTCAAGAAGAGGAAGCGGAGAGCCAACCCAGGTTACCAATGGCTAACCGGTTAACCATCCCCAATGATCGCGTTCAGCAGATGGAGGCAAAATTGGAAAGGCTAGAGAAGAAAGTCGGTGAGAAGAATGACCGGGACAAACCCCTCGCAGGGTCCCCGTTCACCACAAGGGTCCATCTGACACCTTTCCCGCGAAAGGTCAAGATCGACGCACCTAGATTTACCGGTAAGGAGGACCCAGAAATCCACTTGGACTCCTTCAATCAGAGTGCAACCATGAATGGTTGTACAGACGAAGAAAAGTGCCTCCTTTTCTTTCAAACCTTGCAGGACCGAGCTACTAAATGGTTCAATAAGCTTCGCCCGGGAAACATCGATTCATTCAGCGACTTGGCCTTGAAATTCAAGGCCAAGTTCCAAGAGAACTGTACTAAGAAAAAGAAATTCACCTATCTTAGTACAGCCGGGCAGAGGGAGTCCGAGAACCTCACTCAATTCCTTACCCGGTGGAAAGAGGAGGTAGACAAGGTGGAAGAAATGGATGACAAAACCGTCATCTCCCTCCTCTTGAATGGCTTGCGTGCTGGGGAACTATACAAGGAGTTCTGCCGGAAACCCCCAGCCACGTACCAAGAGGCCTACCAAACTGCATGGGAGTTTGCTGAGGCTGAAACCCAACTCCGGGCAAAGAAAGAAGCTGAGCATGGTTACAAGTCCAAGCCGGTGCAAGTCAAGAAGGAAGAAGCACCGGGACCTAGCCGGCCGAGGCACCACTATGACCCGGTCATCCGAGTGGTCAATACGGAGGAATGCCAAGAAGTCCGAAAAGCACCGGTCATTCCACCAGAAAACCCTACCGGTCAAGTAGGGCGGCAGTGGTCGGGCACCTATTGTTCGTACCACAGGTCTGATTCCCATAACACCTCCGAATGCAAGAGTGTTAAAGGGGTCATCCGGCAGATGATCGACAGTGGAGAGCTGGGCAAAGATTACTTGCAGAAAGCCCAGGAGAAGAGTCATCAGTGGGTTAGGCCAACTGCCCCAGGGAATGACCGGGACAATGACTGGCAGAGGAATAACCGGCCAAGGGAGCGGCAACCTGCCCCCGAAAAAGAACACATCGGCATGATCTTCGGCGGACCCGAGGGTGGAGATTCAGCCGCACAGCGGAAGAACTGGGTCCGGAGCATTTACGTTGGAGAGGTAAGTGCTGAACCGCCCAGGCGTAAGCATACTAGGAGGGAGCCTATCGTCTTTACTGACCGGGATCTCCCTCCTACCGGTGAAGATCACAATGATCCATTGGTCATCACCATGGACATTAATGGGGTGGATGTCGCCCGGGTACTTGTTGACACCGGTAGCAGTGTCAACATCTTATACCTGGAGACCTTCCAGAAACTCAGGTTGTGTCGAACACAACTTGAACCCCTCAAAACCCCTCTCTCAGGCTTCACGGGGGACACCGTGGAAGCTGAAGGATCCATAGTTCTACCGGTCGAACTAGGATCAGGTGAAAAGACCGTGTGGAAGAAGATGCGGTTCATAGTTGTGGACATCAAATGCGTCCACAACGCAATTCTAGGAAGGCCAGGCATCAATAAAGTCGGGGCGGTGATTTCCATGCCTCATCTATGCATGAAGTTCCACACTCCAGGTGGTGTGGGTGAGGTGAAGGGCGACCAGAGGAACGCCCGGGAATGCTATGCCCGGGCAGTCAAGAAAATGACCAGGGGGGTCAATGTCATCTCCCAAGAGATCACAAAGGGAGAAACCCGGGAGAAACTGGAACCCGAGGCTGAGACGGTGGAAATCGAACTTCACCCGGGTGATTCTTCGAGGATGGTAAGAATTGGAGCAAATCTCCCCGAGGATCTCAAGGAGCAGATTACACGGGTCCTCCAAGAATACACGGGCATATTCGCATGGAGCGTGGCGGATATGCCCGGGATAGATCGCTCTGTTATCTGCCACCGGTTGGCCGTGAGGGAGGGAAGTCGACCGGTACGCCAAAAAAAGCGGTACCTGGCCAGTGACCGGCGAGACTTCGTCAAGAAGGAAGTGAAAGACCTCCTCAGTGTTGGTCACATCCGGGAAGTCAAGTACCCGGATTGGCTGGCCAACGTTGTCCTTGCTCCCAAGGGCGACACGTGGAGAATGTGTGTGGATTATACGGACTTGAACAAGGCTTGTCCGATGGATTCATACCCCCTCCCAGTCCAGATCAAATGGTGGACGAAACTGCGGGGTGCGAACTCCTAAGTTTCATGGATGCCTTCAAGGGTTACCACCAAATCTACATGGCCAAGGAAGATGAAGAGAAGACATCATTCCTCACACCCGAAGGAACCTACTGCTACCGGGTAATGGCGTTTGGCTTGAAGAACTCGGGGGCAACCTACCAGCGCATGGTGAACAAGCTCTTCAAGCCACTACTGGGAAAGACCATGGAGGCATACGTCGACGACATGCTGATCAAAAGCCAGGTATCTCTGAACCACCCGGCTGATATGCGAGCCACGTTCGATATCATGGCAAGGTACAACCTCCGGCTGAATCCTAAGAAATGCGTCTTCGCGGTTCGTACCGGGAAGTTCTTGGGATTCATAGTGACCAAAAGAGGGATAGAGCCCAACCCAGAGAAAATCCGGGCCATCACTGAAATGCAAGCCCCTACCTCCGTTAGGGATGTTCAAAAGTTGACCGGTCGTTTAGCGGCCCTCAGCCGGTTCCTTTCCCGGTCAGCTGAGAGATCCCTGCCCTTCTTCAAAGTTCTGAAGAAGGCCAGCACATTTGCATGGGACGAAGAATGCCGGAGGGCATTCGAGGAGCTGAAAGAGTACCTAGCGTCGGATATTGTATTGTCTAAACCCGAACCGGGTGAAACTCTGTATCTGTACCTGGGAATTTCCCCAAATGCTGTAAGCTCCGTTTTAATAAGAGATGATGGGGCACAAAAGCCCATTTATTATGTGAGCAAGGCACTAAACGGGGCTGAGAGTAGATATACGGCGATGGAAAAGACAGCCTACGCGCTTTTCATCTCCGCAAAAAAGTTAACATCCTACTTCCAAGCTCACCCGATAGAAGTCTTAACTGACCAACCGATGGGTGCAGTGTTGCGAAATTCAACATCCTCCGGGAGGATGGTGAAGTGGGCAATGATGTTAACTCAATTCAATATTGAGTACCGGCCAAGGTCAGCAATCAAGGGACAGGCCCTTGCTGACTTCCTAGTAGAACTGACCGGTCTAACTCCAGACTTACCGGTCAACAAGCCCACTCAGCAATGGTGGGAGATGGCAGTTGATGGGGCATCCGGTCCTAGAGGATACGGGGGTGGTATCGTGTTCACCACACCAGAAGGATTCAAGATCTACCATGCAACCGTCTTCAACTTCAAGCTGACGAACAACGAGGCGGAATATGAAGCTCTGGCCAGAGGGCTCAGACTTGCCCAAGCCCTGAAAATCAGCCGGGTCAGTATCAAATCTGACTCTAGCCTGATAGTAGGGCAGGTGACCGGTAACATGGAAGCAAGGGAAGGACGCATGGCACAATACAAGGACCTTGTACTTGCCCTGTTGAGGGGCTTCGAAGAATTCAAGATCGCCCAGATTCCCCGGGCGGAGAACGCGGATGCAGACCTTCTCTCCAAATTGACGCAGTATGCTCCCGAGCATGTTTCGAAACTTGCCCGGGTAGAGATCCTTGACCGTGCAAGCATCGAGAAATTGGAAGTCGTCGCTATAACTGCCAGAAGCCAGTTTGACTGGTCAAACTTGGTCGGGGCGGACGACCATTGGATGTATGATCTGATGGAATATTTGACGGATGGGAGCTTGCCAGAACAAGATGACCGGGCAAGAAGAGTGAAGCTCAGGGCACCCCGATTCCAAATTCTTGATGGAAAGCTGTATAAAAGGGCATTTGGGGGGCCACTCCTGAGATGTCTAACCAACCAGGAGGCTGAGCGAGTCATAGCGGAAGTCCACGAAGGCGTATGTGCGGCGCATCAAATGTCCCGTACGCTTTCCCAGGGCATCATCTTGTTGGGATATTACTGGCCAACAATTGTCCAGGATTGTGAAAGGTACGTCCAGAAATGCAGGACATGCCAAGTATTCTATAAGTATCCCGGTAGACCGGCGACCTACTACCACCCCGTATCGAATGTCATCCCATTCGCTAGATTCGGGGTTGATATCATTGGAGCCTTCCCAGTCGCCCAAGGAGGGAAGAAGTTTGTAATCGTAGCCATCGATTACTTCACCAAGTGGATCGAGGCCGAAGCATTGGCCAACATTACCACGCAACAATGCAAGAAATTCATTTGGAAGAACATCATCACAAGGTTTGGAGCGCCCATGAACCTCATCACCGACAACGGCCCACAATTCCGAAATCCAAGATTCACTGAATACTTGGAAGGCTTCGGGATCAAGCACAATCGTTCCTCGGTAGCGTACCCTCAAGGGAATGGCCAAGTCGAAAACACCAACCGAACGATTGTGGATGGTCTAAAGAAACGGCTGGGAGAAGCAGGAAGCAAGTGGCTGGAAGAGCTCCCACACATCGTATGGGCATTCCGAGTAACACCCAGGAGGGCTCACGGGGAAACTCCATTCTCCCTAACCTATGGGTGTGAAGCAAGGCTGCCCATCGAAGCTGAATTCCCCACGTTTCGGGAGTCAAACTATCAACCCCAGCAGAATGAGGAAGATCACTTGGCCGAACTCAACTTGGTCGAAGAGCGGAGAATGGCCGCGGAAGTCAAAATGAGCACATACCAACAAGTTGTGAAGAAGTACCATGATAACAAGGTCGGGCCGCGGTACTTCCAAGTTGGGGATGAAGTCCTACGAAGAAGAGAAGCAAGTAGACCCGGCGACGGAGGAAAGCTAGCAAAAAACTGGGAAGGCCCATATAGGGTTAGGGCCATCATTCGCCCGGGGACATACCGGTTAGAAACTCTTGAAGGGGTACCGGTAGAAAGAACCTGGAATTCCCATCATCTTTGCAAGTTCTACAAATGATTGTAATACTAGGCAAGGCCTACTTTATTATCAATCAAACCAATGATGTTCAATACTCTATTTGGTAGCGGCAGGATTGATAGGTCGAACCTATCCTAGGAGGGCTTCCTGGGTGGATCGAATCCACTTGGCTAAGCCAACTGAGACACAGGCCCGGACCTGGCACGCTGGTTACTACACCGGTCTTGCTCAGTATAATAGAAAAAATATCAAAACCCGGAAGAGGGGCCCGGAAGAGGGTATGCCTGCAAGAGGGCTGGACCTGGAAGAGGGTTCGAACCGTACTTACACGGGCCCATGAGGTTTGACTGGTGTCGGGGAATCAGCCGGCGCCGTCAGATTGATTGGGGACTAAAAAGATGCCCCATTAAAAGAAATAGAAGGGGATCGTCCACCGTGGCGCATCCTACATCCCCCTTCTCAGGGAAGACTTGAACGGGGGGGGTGAGCTAAGGCCTTCCCGGGATGGTAGAAATCAAAGGGCCATTAAAAGACTTAATCACCCGGAAGAGGGGGCCCTGGAAGAAGGGTGCATTTGAACCTTGGAGAGGGTTCGAAACCATTCGAACATGGTTAAATCTCCAGTATTCTTACCGGTTAAGGATACTTCAAGAAATTACTAGGTTACAGGTGCTCCATCTACAACCTACCGGTCAAAAAAAAAAAAAAAGAGAAATACCCCGGTTGGGTATTGGTACAGCGGAACTTCGAAAGTTCCACAAGGCGAAGCAGTTCACCGGTCAGACCGTGGAGAAGGGACCTACCGGTCAAACTGCGCCTCACTTTCAAAACAAGAACGAAGGTGTTCAAAAACAGGTTGAAATCCAGCCGGTCAAACATTTTTCAAAGTGACCATCAAGTTGGAGTTAACCGGTCAAATTCACTCGAGCTGAACTTGCAAATAAAGTGATCAAGAACTTGGAAGTTCTACCGGTCGAAAACAATTGAGGAGTGGCCTAATATATCTACCGGTCAGAATATCTAACAATCATGAAGCAAGCAGATATGAAAGATTAACCGGTACAAAAAACAGACATGCACTCAGAGAAAATAGGAATGTTAAGTGTTTTACAGCAACACCGGGCATTCCCGGGGAAATGAAGGAAGTTTCCAGTTTACAAAACAACCGGTCCGAGCCGGGGAGTTTTACTCAAGAGGGAAAGGGGGAGTGGGCTCTTCCTCAGGAATGGGGGCCAAGCCGTAGGATGCAGCACTGAAGCCCGGGTCTCTTTTGAGTAGTACTCGGTGAGAGGCAATCTGGTCCTTTTTCTGACCACTCTTGAACCCAAAGGATCCGATGGCGGTGATCATTTTTCTCCCTTCAGGTTCCCGGTATAGGAACTTGAAGGATTCCATGGTCGCCTCCGGCGTCGCCGTCATCACCCGGGCAGCATCGGCTTTGTTCTTTTCAACCCAGGCGGCTGCGCGCCCGGGGAAGGTTTCTTCCTTCTCCGCCATTTCCCTCTTGGCCTCAGAAACTTCATCCATAAGCCGACCGTTCTCCTCCTTCAGCTGGTAGATCTCCGCCTTCATTGTCCCGGCCATACTAGACAGACGGATCAGCTCATCTGCCTGATTCTTCAAAATCAGGTTCATCTCCTCTTTTTCCTTCCTTAGCCGGGCAATCTCCGAAGGAGATCCCATCCCCAGCTGTTCAACTGCATGGGGCCCGATTTCCCCTTTCTGCACAAACAAAGGACCCAGTTAAACCATTACAAAGGAAGAAAGTCTAATCCGACCGGGATAAGAAGAGGCCTTACCTCCTTCAGCCTCAGGCCCAGGTTGACAAAAGCCTCTTCAATGGTCTGGGAGGCCGGCTCAGGGTCTGACCTTGCCCTCTTCCTGGCATAGGAAGGGTGCGTGGTGGCCACCTTCTTCACCCGGCGACCGGCCTTCTCCTTCTCCTTCCCCTAAGACCGGTTGTCTTGGGGCTCATCTTCATCCAGGATTTCCACGGTCTCTGGATTGACCGGGAAAGTCCTGGTAGGATTGCCTTCGGAGCCCCCAGTCTCCCCGGCTGGTTGGTCGTCAGGGATGGCGAACTCTTCGAACTCCATATCTGCAAAAGAAACTAAAAACATTAAGTACAAATAGTTTGCCCGGTCAAACAACGAAGCACAAGAAAAAGGATAAATACCTGGGTGGTTTTGGCCCTCGGCCTCTGCAGTGTTGCCCGGGGAGGGTACCCCGTGCCCCGCTGCTTCCTGGGCCTGGGAGGTACCCTCACCACCCGACTCTACCCTCCAAACCCAGCTGCCTTGATGGAAGATCCTCCCGGTTTGAGGATCCCCGCGCATGAGGATCTCGAGATTAGCTTCCAAGTCTGGGGAGGAGGCCGGTGCAGCATACTCTTGGTCGAGTAGATGGTCATTCCATTTTAGACCGGCCAGAGGAGTGAAGAAAGGAGGAAACTCGATGAAAACAAACTTTTCCTTCCATCCCCGGTTACTCTGGGGGACTTCGGAAATGAACTTCCTACCGGTACTGGCTTTGAAGAATACAAAGCCTTCGCAGCCAGCCCCGCCCGGTAGGACTTCGAAGCAAAAAAGGAAGAGACGCAAAGAAGGGAAAATTTTCAGATGAGTACAAATATTTACGAAGGAATGAAGGTACCGGTGGGCGTTAGGAGTTATTTGACCGGGCAAAATCCTAAACGCATGGCACACTTTAGTAAGGAGGGGGCGAGGAGGAAAAACTATGCCCGCGTCCAGGGAAATGGTATGAAACCCTATCCTATCCTCCCGGTGGGGTTCAACGATATTGGGCCAGTTGGGTTCGTAGACGAGGGTATACCCATCCGGGAGCCTCCTACGGATTTTATTTAAAGCGATTTTGGATACACGGGAAGGTATGTCAAGGACATAGAAAGTGGGAAGCGGAAAGTAACCGGCAGCGTGAAGCCGCTCCTCCCACCCGTCCCGGGTTTCGTGTTCGGGGTCATAGGGGCCCGGTTCGTCATCGACCGGGTCATCCCTCCCCACGAAAGTTTCACCGGGCACCTGATTTACAGGATGCGGGTCGGGAATGGAGGAGTTGGGAACCTGACCGGGCGAAGAGTCAAGAGAAGAAGACCCGGTCGAGGAAGAGGAGTTGGAATTCTCAGAGGAGCAGTCCTCTGAGGAAGAGACCCTATCGCTAAGAGGAGACATGACCAGGAAAAGTATAGAAGGAAAGGGGAACTTACTTGACTCGGAGGGCTGAATAGCGAAGAGAAGGAACTTGACCGGTGAAAGCTCTGAGACTTGATCGCGGAAAGTGAACAAAGAAGAGGGGTGGAGGCCTTTATATAGGAGGAGAGGAGGCCAAAGGGAGCGACGTGGCCACGCAAGAACATGCCACGTCAGGCGGCGCAATGATGGCGCATGGGGAAGGCGATGGGACGCGACTGCAGCGATGGCCAGCGTCAAACACGTGTCAAAACCGACAGTTGGAGTTTTGAATTTGAAATATTCGAGCGGGAAAAATTAGAAATTTGAATTTAAGAGTCCTGTTTCAGACTTTTTACTTCCCGCTCATGACAAATTGCATGAACGAGAAGTGGAGGGCTTATTGATGGGTGTATTTCACCCAAGACCGGTCAAAGGAGGAGGACAAATCTTTGACCGGTCAATCTCGAAAGTTTTGGAAGGGAGACTTAAATCGTCAGCAAAACGATATGTCATCGGCCAAAATTTGACCGGTACACTTCACAAAAAAGTATACCGGTCAAACTACGTTATCATCCTATTTATTCCAGACTTCGATGAATTCACCTCTCGGAGATTAGCCGGTGTAGTTTCTGAGGTTGGAAAGTGTCGGCAGAGGAGAATCTACGAGGGCTTGGCGTGTAGCGACCCGTGTCAGTAGAGGACGACTGGAGATGCTGAAGAATCCATCCAAGGCACTACCTGACAAAGGGAATAATCCCCCTCACAAGGCGACAAGGTAGCTAAGAGACGAGGCCCATCACCTCTCAACATCCGAGACACGTGCCTCCACGTGGGTGCACGTGGTCCTGTCCCCTTAGCCTAGTATAAATACTCATGTAAACCTCAGAAAGAGGGATCCGATTTTCACTCTCTCTAAACTCCTTTGTAAAAGCACCCGTGCATTCTCCGTTATAATATAAATTGGGCTACAGGTGTTCCACCTAAAGTCCTACCGGTCAATTTGCGTGTTTTTACCTTTCTTACTTTGCCAAATCAAGCGAACTATTCTAGACCCGGTCTAGTATAGTTTGACCGGTCAAGTAATTTACACCATCAGTGTCGTTTTGCATGGTTTTCACTAAACGACCATAAACGAAAGGTGGTTTTTGAAGCGTTTTTGTTGGAGAACTGTTTAAATATGCCCAGAAGCAAAAACCAATCATAAAAAGTTAAAAACCACTTGGTTGGTTTGGATGCCCAAAAACCAATGCCGAAAGCCGAACGCCGGTTTCTGAAAGCCGACACTGGATGACTTGGTTTTTGGTTTGGGCGAACTCCAAGTGTTTTTAGCCAGGTTTAAAAACTTATGAAAAACATTTTTGAATTTGAAAAAAGGGTTTTGATGAATTGAGCCTAGAGAGCCAAGATTTGGAAGTTTGTGCCGGTCTTGATCACATTAAGACCGACTCGATGCAATTCTAATTCTTTGTTCTTGATTCTTGGTTCTTGGTTCACATGTCATCATGCCGTGTTTCTTCGCCTTGGTTTTGCTCACTTTAGCCTTGTTGTGTCATGGCGGTTTGGCATTATAAAAACCTGTCATAAAAACGAACACAGTTTAGTACGACGTAGGCGTAAACCCGTGTTCCAACAAGACGGAGGAGATCGCGACATTGTGTGGGGTTGTTTTGATTATCTTTTGATTTTCCATTAGACTCTAAACACTTGTGTTTGAACCCACATTTATATTCTCGTTAACTTTTACTTTAAGTTCTACATCGTTTTATTTTTTACTCCAAAAATATTTTTAACATGTAAATGATTTGATTTTTCAATTATTATCATTATTTTTGAATTATAAGATGTTAGTGTAGCAAATTGCTAGCTCCGGTCTGCTTAACCATGTGAATCAGATTTTGTGAGTTGGGATGTTACGAGTTGGTATCAGAGAAAACGATTTCCAGATCAAAATGATTTTTAAGCCCGCACCCGCACTCTTGACGTACTTTGCACTCTGAGAGTTAAATTACTATACCTTGTGGATTATAAACTTTATGTGACAACATAAGTAAATTACTCTATAGGATGAGACAAAATACGAGCTTTAATGATAATGGTAGACACAATGATCATGGAATCCACACTAAGGGCTTAAGTTATACCCCTCCGCAAGTGGAGAACTCTGAGTAAGGTTTGCTGCGAGACCCACCACAAGACGTAAAAGGCACAACACCCATGATCGACCCATTGTTGCTGAACTTGCTTCTACCAATAGCTACTATGATTGCTCACTAAGCACCATCGTCGCCTCCTCCTCCACCAGCTCCGCAGATGACCGTGGATAAGTTAATGAAGAATGGCGCCACAGAGTTTCGTGTTGAGAACTTGGGTGAGCCACTTATAGCCATTGAGTGGTCAAAAAAAAATCAACATGGTGTTTGAAAGTCTAGATGTGCACTTAGACGACCAAACTTTCCTTGCTACATATTTTCTCAAAAGAAAGGCATACAAATGGTGGGAACACATGAAAGACGGCCTGCCCCAATCACGTACCTGGCTAGTGTTCACATGTGTCTTCGAGATAAAGTATGTGCCTCCCCATTTTCGTGAAACGAGGAGGGGAGAATTCGTGAAGCGGATGCAGGAAGACATGCGAGTACTTGAGTTTAATCAACTCATTGATGATCTGGTTTATTTTTTGGGCGACCTGGTCTAGCCTGTGGAGGAGTGTGTCTCGATTTTCTTTGAGATGTTTTGTCCTAATTTTGGGAAGAATGTGATGATTGTTCCGCACAATGACGTCAACCTTGCCTTTTCTAGAATCCTGGATTCGAATATGAATGCATCCAAGAGGAGGAACTACTGAAGAAGAACGAGTCTGTGATGTTGACACCATCTTTGAGTGTCCGTCCCAGTATGGAGAGGCCCACCATGGGACCCAATCAGAACTCTCAGCACATGAAGATGAAATATGGTCCCTTGTACTCTACACCCTTGGTTGGCGAATGGGAGTGGCACCACCTTGTTCCTGTGCCGCCTAGCACTTAGGGAGTGTCGCCTAGCACTCAGACTATGCATGGGATGTGGATAGCCTGGTCATATTCGCCAACCTCGTCCGCCTGCACCCACTCAGATCCTGAGATCGCCCTCACGCAGGGTCGACCCATACACACCCTCAGAAGCAAGAGCGTGCCATAACATGTATCTATGTTATGCAATAGACCTGTGCAAATAAGGGCCGGCCCGTCCAGCCCGCCCAGCCCGCCCTTTAAAAAAGATGGATATGGGCATGCTTTAATACCCATATGGGCGGGTCGGCCCGAGCCCGAATTGTATCTGGGCGGATATGGAACCTACATTTAGCCCGTCCGGGCCAGCAGGCCCGCCCATATTATCAACTACATTTACTATATGAATTACCTAGTCCATTTACAATGATAAGTTCTCACTCATAACTCTCTACAAAAAATAGCCCAAATTATCTTAGCCCATGCTTAATGAATTTAGCCTAAATTATCTAACCATAAAATCATAAATGAATAAGTAATAAAGGAAATAAAAGACGTGGAGTTGTGAGTTACTGGAAGCGGCAATTAGCTTCTGGATTTGGGAGCCGCTGCATCAAGAAGAGCAAGAGACCTCCACTACATCAAATTCAACTCGAAGATCAAGAAGACTCGCTCCAAATTTGGAAGAGACAGCTGTTGCATCCATATTCCAAATCTAATTTTTTCTTGAATCTTTCAAATCAATCTCATGGAACCTCCTCCATCTATAATAAGGTGAGAATCATGTATACTCATTCAATAAATTTTTCATGATTTATCACTGATTTCTTCATCTTAGGTATATTTTTAATTTCTCTTTTATAGAGTATTTTTTTGCCCTGTTCCAAATTGAAAAATACAGATTTATTTCCCTCTTTGCCTTATTCCAAAAAAATTTTCTTCATTCCATTTTGCTTTTCACTTTTTAAAATTTATGTTTTGATGTATTCACTTTTAGAAAGAGATTCAATAGAGGTACAAAATGGCCATGCATCTCCCGAAGAGCTTTGTGGTAGTGGGAGCACAACAAAATGCAACTTGCAGCTCAAAGGGAAAAAAATTAATTTCTGATGTTTGGCAGGATATGGATAGAGAAGTTTTGGGAAGTGGGAACATTCGTGCAACTTGTCATCACTGTCATAAGGTCTTTACTGCTAATAGTACTAGTGGCACATCTCATCTTAAAAGACATATTGATCGTTGTTCTGCACGTAAGTATCGTGATTTAAAAAACTTTTGCATTAGTAATAGTGTGACAGTTGGACCAGAGACTAGTACAAATTTGTCACTAGACAAACCTTTACCTAGTTTGGATGCAATTCGTGAGGCTATGTGTGTATATTATGCTTCTTGTGCACAACCATTTAGTATGGTGGAGTCTCCAGGATTTAAGTATTTTATGAGTGTTGTTGCCCCTCATTTCCATCAAATAAGTAGGACTACAATTCAGAGAGATATATTGAGTCAATATAAGAAGCATAAGCTTATTGTTCTTGAAGAGTTGCAAAGTGCTCCAGGCCGTATAAGTTTCACTACGGATAACTGGAGGAGTGAACAAACGGGTGATGAGTTTATGTGCATAACTGCACATTGGATTGATAGACAATGGAAACTACAAAAGAGAATCATAAAATTTGGTGCTTTATCTCCTTCACTTGATGGTGCTTCTCTTGCTGATGAGGTTTTACTGAGTTTGGGTGATTGAAAAATATCTTATAAGGTATTTTGTTTTACAGTCGATAATGCATCCTATAATGACACTATGATTTCTTCTCTTAAAAGGCACTTGTTAAGGAAAAATTCTTTGATGTTGCGAGGGGATTTTTTCACATCTGGTGCTCTTGCCACATTATTAATTTGATTGTGCAGGCTGGTTTGAAATTGATTGATGTTGTTGTCATTAAGATACGGAAGATTGTGTCACATTTGAGACATTCCATGCCTAAAAAAAAGTTCTACGAGATTGCTTCCACTAATTTTGGGTTAAATACTACCAAGAAGTTGCGTTTAGACATGCCCATTAGATGGAATTCTACTTTCACCATGTTAGATCGGTTTATATATTTTCGTGATGCTATTGATAGTTTTGTTAATAAGAACTTAGATATGAAGGACTATGCTCTAAGTGAAGAAGAGTGGTCAAAAGTATCTTTGCTTAAGAAGTTCTTGCAAGTATTTTATGATGTAACCAATGAATTTTCAGCTTCTAACTCTCCAACCTCGAATCTATACTTTTGTGGAGTGTGGAAAATTCATAGGATGCTACTTAAGGTAGAAGCTGGCCCTCCTAGTATTTTATCTACAATGGTGGATAAAATGGAAATTAAGTTTGATAAGTATTGGGAGGATTACAATCTCATTCTTTCATGTTTTTAGTTTTAGATCCTCGTTTAAAACTAGATGGAGTTGGATTTTTGTACAAGAAGCTGTATGGAGAAGAATATGGTAAGATTATGGTGGCTAACATTAAGAGTACTCTAGTTGAATTGCTTGATGAGTATAGTTCCAAGTCTCTTGAGTCTTGTGAAACTCCAACTGAGTTTGGGGAAAATATGTTGGCTAATCGTTCCAGATCTGAAGTTGTATTTAATAGCAAATCAGATGATGAAGATTTGTATCAATTTATGAGCAAGAAAAGGAGGACAGAAACTAAGTCTGAGCTAGATCTTTATTTGGAGGAAAAACCACTTAATATGAAAGAAGACCTTAATATTTTACAATATTGGAAGCGAAATGCAAATAGATTTGTCACTATATAAGCATTGGCTCGTGATCTATTAAGTGTTCCTATCTCTACAGTTCCTTCCGAATCTGCATTTAGCTTGAGTAAAAAACAATAAGCCCGTGTAGAAGTTCTCTTTCCCCAACAACAGTCGAGGCCCTTTCATTTTATGAAGATTGGTTACGTGCACAAGGATTTGAACCAGGTAGACTCTAATTTTCTGTCAATCAAGCTTTCAATTGCTTTCTTTTATTTTAGAATATGATGTTTTGTTTGTATGTTGCAAGGTCCAACAAGAATGTTTAAGTCTTGCTATGTGTTAATGAGTGAAAGTGATGAGGAATATGTTGATACCCAAACACAATAATATGCTATTTTATTGGTAACTTATTAACTCTTTCTTCTATTTCCTTTTGTTGTAAAGTACAGTACTACTGCTATTAATTATTTGTGGTATGGCTTTTAGGTTTCTCCTCTTGGAAGGCAAGTTTGTATGCAGTGTGTTACCAGTACTACTTAAGCTTGATGATGCAGTTTCCTCAATTTAAAAATATGTAATGCTGGCCTCAAGAGACTCCATTGCCACTTCCATCAACTTTCATTAATTAAGTCCAAAGAGCTATTTTGTTGCTTGCCTTGATATGAACAAACAAAAAACTTAAATTTGTCTTATATTTATTTTTAGTATTGAACCTAGACTTTGTTTCTTTAGTTACAGTGGGGTGGGTTTATCTACTGTTGGTGACTTCATCTTAAACATTGATTTCTTTTTTCAATATTCTTTTTATGTTTTTTCCAGGCCGGGCGGCCCGGTGGACAGTTCGGCCCGCTAAAGTGGGCGGGTATGGGTAAAGAGTTTAGCCCATTAGATCCGGGCCGGGTCAAGCCCGCCCATGTAAATGGGCTAATAATTTGTATTAAGCCCGGCTGAGATCCGGCCCGGATACTTATTTGCACAAGTCTATTATGCAAGGATGCACTAACAAGGACCCTAATATCATCATGGGTATGTGTACTAATATGCCTGCTCGTAGTGATCCAAGTTCTACCCTATCATACTTCTATGTCGATGCTTGAATTATCTGATGTCCCGAAAAGTAATTTGGAATATCTTATAGTGGTGACCAACCCGCTTTAGCACTATTTTTATTTACATCATATTTTTCTTAGATGTAACACCGTGACTCGCTCAAAACTATTCACATAGATTAACAGACCAAAGCTGTAGCAATTTAGTAAAGTAACATCACATAATTTGAAAAGTAATAATAATGATAATATAATTTAAAAATCATTAAAGCATAATTTTCATAACATGATAAAAAGAGTTTTCGGAGTAGTAATTAAAACACCGTTGAAGCTAAAATGAAAGTCAATAGAATTTCAAGCGTGGGTTCAAGCCCCAAATAACTTAGAGTTCAAATGGGAAATAATAAGATAATGAAAATTGAAAAATATCCCTACACCACGCCATTATCTCCTCCGTCTCAGTATCCTCCGGTATTGGCTCCATTGTTTGGCTTACCTACACAAAGTCACATAACAAAGGAAACTACATGCGTAGTGGAACCGCTGAGTGGTACCACAACGTAGACTTTAAACAGTTCAAAGAATAATCCATATACACATAATCACATAAAAAATTGTCATTAATATCATTGAGTCAAATCATTAAAAGCCAATATCCTTATCTCCTCAAAATCATTCATATTCACCAATTAAGATTAAGTCCCTATTTTACTTCCTTTATCCTTTTTACTTAAATTTATTCTTTAATCCTCTCTTTCACATAGAGTCATTCTCTATAAAGAAAGACTCGATAAGACTTCCCTTGTCTGAGTCTAGGTCTAAGTGTCCTTCTCTTTAGCTTGAAAAATTGGTCCATGGCCTTCCTTAGTTTGGGTATAAATACTCTTCTTATTCCAAACACATGGGTTGAGTGATCCCAGTCACTTGATTAGTTCAAAGACCTAATGTACATACATACTCAACTCCAAATATCACCCACATCTATACGCTTAAATATTATAATTTAGTATTAGAGATAATACTAAATTATCTAAAAAAAAATAACAGCTAGAAAATATGGATTAAATAGAACAACTTGTTGCTTCAGAAGTTGGGGGTTTAAAACCGTCGGCCGTTAGGGTTCACAGTTGACTATTGGGTCATCGTCTTCGGGAGTTCGTGATGGTTGACCATTCAGGAACACGACCGACCATTGGGTCGCTGCTGATCTTCATCCTTCGACGTGAATAGTATAGACGGTCTGTGGTGGAACTGTGGAAGACCATTGTTTGTCCATAGTCGAGCGTCGGCAGTGCACTGGCAAGCTCCTTCAGGCGTCCATTCGGTGCACCGTCCCACTGGATGGTCAACTGTGTCGGGCGCATTTGTCTGCTCTGGATGGTCAACTGTGTCGGGCGCATTTGTCTTCAATTGGTGTTGCCAATATCCTGTCACCCACTCCCACCATCCCACAACATCTTCAATCAAACAACCTAGCACAAATTCGGGTGACATAATTCTGGCGAGAAATTCCGGAAAACATTCTAGCGACAATCCCACAGCATCTTCAGGGAGACATAATTCTGGCGAGCACCCTTTCAGACTCAATTCGAGCATCTTGTTCTCGCTGATAAAAAATCAAAGGAGGTCGGAAGAAGATGAAGAAGACTTGAAGAAGATCCTTCGTCTTTCGTAAAATCCTTCACAGATCTGAAATAGATTTCTCAAATCTGGAGAAGAAAAGAGAGGAGAAGATGGAAAGAAGAAACGAGAGCTACCAGATTGGAAGGGAGATGGTTAGAGGAAGAAGAGGAGAAGAAAAAACAGAAAAAAAGATGAAAAAAGGGTGGGTGGAACAAAATCAGAAGGGAGAAAACATAATTGAAAGAAGAAGAAGAAGAAAAAGAAGAAATGAAAAGAATTAGGGAGAAAAGAAATGGAAGAAGAAGAAGAGAGAAAAAAGAAAGAAAAACAGAAGAGTGGGTGAATCAGAAAACGAAGAAGATTGGGGGAATCAAAAGGAGAGGAAAAAAGAAAAAAGAGAGAAGAAAGAAGAAAGAGAAGTGGGTAGGATGTGGCAAGAGGAAGAAGAAAAAGAAAGGAAAGAGAGTGGATGGGTAGGGGTAATTAAGTCTTTTTGTTATAAAAAGTTTCCAAAAAAGGAAATGGGAAGTTTATTTGTGTACGGACGAAAAAGGAAAGTGGGAAGTTTATTTATGGACGGAGGGAGTATAATGTTTGACTTGAGTCTAGGGTATAGACCTTAACTTTGAAGAGAAAAATGACAATGATCGTAACACCTCAACGTACGGTCACTGAATGGTTGTCACTATCTACGTCAAGTTTTTCTTATCTTGAGTGGAGAGTGGAGGGTATGGGGTCATTTTATGGAAAATTTTAGAGAAGGTTATGGGAGGAAGGATCAAGACATCTTCCTCCAACATTATAATTAGCTACAATTCAAGAGAGGAGATGGAGAGGTGATATAAATGTAAGGTAACTACAAGAGGTAGGGTTTAGGGACCAAGAAATATGCAAGAATTTTGCTAGTTTGGGAAGGGAATATTTTTAAGTTGGTTGATTTGATTTCTCCAGATTTGATAAAGTCCTTGTTCTAGAATAAATAGTTTATCTATTTGAATTTTGGGTTGTTTTCTAAACAAAGTCCAATTTTGAAATTGATTGCATTTTTTAACGCGAGATAACAAATACAATTTAACGTTGTATTAGAAATATTTTTCCTAATACTTTTATTTTCTAGGCCTCGCATGCCCACACAATCAAAATTAGTTATTTATTTTAATTAACTATTTTAGACTCGATTTTGTAGCATTATAGTAGATGTCCTTTGGTGTTTCAGGGAAAGGCCTTCACTGCTAATTTGATTAAATTACCATAAAATTAGTTTGATATTATCTTTCATATGAATTGGCTTCTGGAGCAAGGAGCTTTGATAGATTATGACTCGGTGACTGTTCGACTTAGAATTGATAATTGCGGCAACGTTATTGTGATTAGTGAGTTACTCCCTAAATCCCCCAAATTTATCCCTTTAATATAGGCTAAGCATTGAACGCGAAAGAAGTGTGAAGCTTTGTGTAATGTCCATGATGTGCGGAAGGATCCATTCTTGGATGTTTTCCCTGCTGATTGTCTAGTCTACGTCCTCCGGAACAGGTAGAGTTATTGATTGATCTTGTTCCTAGAATGGATCCTATATCCTCTACACTTTATCAGATGGTACTAACAGAGATGAATGAACTGAAGGTGCAACTGCATGAACTAGTTTATTGCCTCGAGGACATCCTGTCTTTTTCGTTTGCAAGAAAGAAGGTTTCATGAGATTATGCATCGACTACCGACAAGTCAACAAGATGATGGTAAAGAAATGTTACCCTCTAATGAATATCGAGGATTTGTTCGACTAGCTTTAAGGAGAAACTGTGTTCTCAAAGATTGATCTCTGATCTAGATACCATAAACTTCTAGTTCGGAGAAGACGTTCCTAAGACAACTTTTTGTAGTCGATGTGGGTATTACGAGTTCACAGTAACGCCAATCGGGTTGCCTAATGCACCGGCTATGTGTTCATGAATCTCATGAATAGTATCTTCCAACTGTTCCTTGAACAGTCCATGGTTATCTTCATTGATGACATTCTTGTGTATTCTAGGACATTAGAGGAACATGTTCGACACCTAGACATCTTGCTTGGCATCCTTCGTGAACATAAGTTGTTTGCTAAGTTGTCAAAATGTGAAATTTGGATCTAATTATCATTGCCTAGTGCTATGACTCATTTTGCACGAAGACTTGCGAGCTTGTCTCTTAGGGGTAGAGACACTCTGTTCGTGATGGAGATGTTTTGCTTTTTCACAATCGATTGGTTGTTTTGATTTGTGATGCGAGAGATCATTAAATACGTGAGGCACACGAAACCTCTAGTGGCCTATGAAGAGAGAAATCACATAGTTTACATCATGATGTTTGGTTTGTCAGCAATTCAAAGCCGAGCACTAGTTACCCTCTAGACTTCTGCACTTGAACTCCACTCTTGAATGGAAATGGGACTGTATCACTATAGACTTTGTCATGGGTTTACTATTATCTCCACTAAACAATTACTCAATCTGGGTCATTGTTTATTGTCTAATTTATCTACATATTTTATTCTAGTAAGGCGTGAGAAATCACAAAAGCAGTTAGATGATTTATACATTCGTGAGATTGTGAGACTTCATGGCATCCCTATCTATATCATTTCTGATGTTGATCCAAATTTTAATTAAGTTCTAGAAGAGTAAGTTTTCATAAAGCTCTCAAGATGTAGTTGACATACAGTATGACTTTCCACCCTTAGAGGGAAAGACAGTCGGAGAGAGTGGTTTAGATTCTTGAAGACATGATGCGTGCTTGTGTGCTTGAGTTTGTTAGTGACAGGGACCACTACCTACCATTGATGAAGTTTGCATATAATAATAGCTTTCAGGAAAATATTCATATGGACCCATACAAGGCATTGTATGTAGAACACCAATTTTCTAGACAAAACTTAGCGAACGAAGACTTAAAGGTTTTGAAAATGATCAAGAAACAGAAGAAAAGGTCTAAATCATCAAAAATTGACTTCATGTGGCAGATGATCTACAAAGATCCTACGCGGACCTGTGGCGTAAAGACATTGAGTACCAGTTGGGAGATCGAGTATTCTTGAAAGGCTCTCCTTGGAAGAAAGTCCTAATATTGGGAAAGAAAGGGAAACTCAATCCCGGGTTAATTAGCCCGTACGATATTATTGAGTGTGTGGGCCATTGGCCTAACGATTGGAGTTACCCCAATAACCACGTAAGATTCACAATGTATTTCATGTTTAGATGTTGAGTGATAACCATCGAATCCCTCACATCTTAAAGCTCCAGGCACTGTAACGCTCGATGGGGGATCATTATAATAAAGAGGAACCAGTAGAGATACTTGCTCGTGAACTAAAGGTTCTACCAAACAAGATTGTACCTTTATGGCAAAACTATACTTTGGAATAAGCCACCTGGGAAACAAAAGAATTCATGGGGACGGTATACCTGCATTTGTTCCATGATTGACCTCACGAAAATTTTGAGGAAGATTTTTTTTGAAGGGGAGTGTAACACCCTAATCTGTCCAGGTTTGCAGCCCCTTTTGAACTAACGTATTAATTTGGAAATCGTAAAGATTTAAAACATTTCAACACCTTTATTCATCATAAATATTATTCAATACATAACTGTAGTAAAATACGGAGTGTTTAATAATAATGCGGAAGCAAATTTAAACCATGTTTCATAACAACACAATTATTCATTTAAAATCATAAATTCCACCACGACAGTCTCGCCTCTTCCGCTGCCAAGAACATGTCAGTCACTCATTCTACCTACCTGCGTGTAGCAAATAAAACACACTACACGCTCAGCGATGAAGCTGAGTAAGCATATCTAAAGCGTCGAACATCTACATAAACTGAATCTCAATTCACAAACAACCATTTAATATTATGCACACAATATATGATTCATTCATGATATTCTCAATATTTTTATTTCATTATTTCAACATTCAACATTCATATTCAATATTCAATAGTATCCTTAAACTATGCTTAGTCTAAGGCCAATCTTTTTGATATTTACCAACTCTTAAACTAATTCTAGTTCAAGGTACTTCTATCTAACTCTTAAGCTAGGTCATTAGTTTAAGGTACATATATTCCGATTGATTTACCAACTCTTAAACTAGCCTTCGCTTAAGGTACAAATCCAGAAAATCGAACAGTAGAATACTAACTGTTGGGTTGGGTGGTATCCCCAAACGAGTGCCTCTAGTTTGGTTCGTGGATCCCGTACGTACATTTTTACCCAAGGCCACCGAATATACATATTTATACCCGCAAGGCCCAATCTAATTTGAGGTCTATCTTAGAGGTCTTCTAGATAGCCTTAACAATACAAATCATTTTTCATTAATTCATTTATTTTGAATCTTAGTTCAATAATTCATAATCATCATTTCATTCAGAATAATTATCATCATTATTCCATAATATTCATTATAATCAACAATCAATCAATCATCATAATATCTAATAACAATA
The DNA here is from genome assembly GCA_003260385.1 of Cuscuta australis. Lineage (NCBI taxonomy): Eukaryota > Viridiplantae > Streptophyta > Magnoliopsida > Solanales > Convolvulaceae > Cuscuta > Cuscuta australis. Next base: position 1,816,426 of record NQVE01000196.1, read on the forward strand.
AGCAGCCTAACGTCGAGTGTTAACACCCTAGCTTACCGTCATGCATCACGTAAGGTCCTTTTAGTTGTCAAAACACCATTTTTATTTCAAGAAATCATATTTATATTAATCATAATTGATTGGTATCAAAAATAGGATTTTTGGGTTCAAAAATAACATATTCAGAAGCATTTTCAGAGCAGAAAGGTCGGGGGATCGATCCAACACTTTGGATCGATCCTCCATAGAGAAATTCTTCATTTGGATCGATCTAGGAGGGATGATTGATCCTCCCTGGGTATTTTCATCCACTGTTCATCGTCTTCTACCTCGCAACTCCAATTTCGAAAATTCCATTTTTGGTTTCCAAACTTCAATTATACTATATAGAAATGTTCTCCAAGGTTTATAGATCATTTTGGTATCATTAATTCATAGTTTTAACATCAAATTCAAGGTTTATGATTCTTAGTTCTTCAAACATGTCAAACACAAAACTCAACCAAACAACCATTTATGAACATAGAAACGATCTATATGAACATTCTAGTCATTAGATATATCTGCGGGCTCACCTTGAAGCTTAATGGAGGTTTTGAAGATTTTCCAGCGAAACTTCCGGCGAGGATTACTCTTAGCTCCGGCAACTTCACACTAAAATGACAGCACCACTGCGTTCTCCACACTCAAAGCTAACTCTCAGAAGAAATTTGAGAACAAATGGTGAAGTTTTGTGAAGGTTTGGTTTCCATTATATAGAAGAAGAGAAGAGAAAGAAGACATGGGATGACATTTGTTCTCCTGTTTTGGCGTCTCAGTGGAGCAGACGGCCGATTCCTACGATTCCAAAGGCAAGTCCCTGATTGGGACTAAATTGGTCCCAGTCGGGGTACACTTTTTGGTCCAACTTTCTCCGAATTGAATTTCGTTTCCACCGTTGTGATCAGACAGTCGAGCTCTATCCAACGATATAATTTTTATATTTATTTGGTATACTTTTTTAGACACCATATTTTTGAGTGTTTGACTTTGACAGAGTCAAAATTGATTTAGTTGACCCTTTATTCATAAAAAAAGTTCTCACATTTAATTCATATAACTTATTTTCATGATTTATTTCAATAAATCATTTTAAAGTTCATATCATCAACAAATTCTTCATTTATTCCTAATTTGGGTTTATACTCTTGTTCCCAAACTAAGATCACACAGTAAACCAACATATTGGATTTATCTCTATGAGATTCACCAAGATTGTGATATTGGATATCAGAACATATTTCATTTCGGACCAAAGACCAATAATAATTTATTTTAATCAAAACAAATTTGATTAATTGAATAATTATTCATTATTAATTCTAGGGTATGTTTTGGGGCGTTACAGGGAGAGAGTCGTAATGCCATGAAAACTGGTATAAATAAATAAATTAAATTAAATACTCCCTCCGTCCACGTAAGATATTTCCATTACACATTATGATTGGACAAGAATAGAGGTGACGAGACTTATATTATTTTATACAATGAGTAGTAAAAATAAGCAAATAAAGTGAGTTAAATTTGATCTTATAAATAGTATGCAGGAAGATCTGTGGAGGACGGAGGGATTAACTAATTTTGAGCATGTGGCTCTAAGAGGTCTGAAAAATAAAAGTATTAGGAAACATATTATGAATACATCGTTAGATTGTATTTATTCTTTCGAGTTCAAAAATGCAATAAGTTTCAAAATCGGACCCTGTTTAGAAAACAACCTAAAATTCAAATAGATAAACTATTTCTTCCAGATGAAGAATTTTATATAACAAATCTTGAGAATATTTCATTTCCGAATCAACAAATATTCCTCTCCAATTAACCCCTACTGCTGCACATTTCTTAAACGTACCTCCTCCACCCTTCACACCTTTTTGTTTAGACACCACCCAACATCTGCCACTTTTCTCCCTCACTCCACTTGGGTTTTAATGAAGATAAATTTCGAGATGAAATGACTTGGTTCACTCCCTCAAACACCCCTGCACATCCATCAATAAAATGACCTTATTCCCTTCACTCCTCACTCACAACACTTAGAGAAATTCCTGTAAAGTGGTTATCTCTCTCGATCACCAAGCCCTCTTCCACAATTAATTCTCATTATCTCTTTGACTCCAATGTTCAAAGAGAAGATCTCAGGACTCTGAAAGCTCGAAATAGATAATGATGACCGCTCATTGACCGTATGTCGAGGTGTTAGGATCTTGTCGTGTTCCTCGTCAATCTTAAGGTTTGTGCCGAGACTCAAGTCAAATGTAAGATTCCTTAGAATCATTTGTAGCATATAGTTTTGTATAAAATTATGATATCTACCAAAAAACAAAATAATATACTACGGCTCACACTCGTAAGAACTTGATATTAAAACTACGGTCTATGGACTCTATGGCGACATATCACTATTATTGAGTGTTTAAAATAGCGTAACATATATATTAAAGGAGTTAAAATGGACCTTAGAACGTGGACCCCAAACCTAGAGCAGACTACTACGCTCGACATGGTTGACCGCCCATGGGACTGTTTACCTACTGGACCGCCTGTAGATAATTTCATCACAAGACCGTCGACGCTCGATAGTCAGAAGGCAACGGTCCTCTGCCATGGACAGTGCACAATGTTCATGCCGAAGGGTTAAATTCAACCATGACCAAATGGTCAACTGTGCTCCCAAACGGTCAACAATCACAAACTCCCGATAACTGACGATCAAACAATCGACTGTCCCAAACCCCCAACCTTTGAAATAGAAAGTCGTTCACTTAAATACATATATGTTAAATGTTTTTCTTAAAAACCAAAATGATATTTTTGGATGGTTTAAAGAATATTGTTTATTGCTCAATTATAAGGCTTGAGCGTATTGATGTAGGCAATATTAAGAGCTCGGTATGCACTTACATTAGTTCCATGAACCGGTCAGGCGACCAAGGTTCTTTCAACCCTTGAGTGTCTAAAATCAGAATACTATATATATCCAAACTGAGGAAAGCCATGAACCAAATTTTGAACCTAAAGAGAAGAGTGTTCAGACCCATACTCAGATATAGGAATTCCTATTGGGTCTTTCTCTATGGAGAACGAATCTAAGTGATGGAAAAGATAAAAGGGGTACATTAAGGGAATAAAACTTATTTTGTGAAATATGAATGATTTTGGGAAAATAAGAATATTGACTACTTCAATAATTTGGCTCAACGGTATCAATGATTATTATTTATGTGATTATAAGTTTATGGATTGTTCTTTGACATCTACGTTGTAGTGTCACTCAGCGGTTTTACTAAGCGTGCAGTTTCCTTTATTGTATGACTATGCTCTGGTCCACTTAACCACGTGAATCGGGTTACACGAGTCAGGATATTACTCGTCGATAGCATGGAGGTTGCACCACCACCTTTTCTTCTCGACGAAAAGGCTCCCACGTCAGCCAAGGATTATCCTCCCGTCACAAAGCTGAATCCGGCATATGAATAATGGATGCTCGTCGATGCTGCCTCAATGCAAGGGCTCTGAATCTATGCTGAAGTACCTCTACACAGCCCTCAATATTGGCAGATCTCTTAATTTGGCTCATGAGGTAATGTCCAAACAAGATATTATTCTTTGTGTTCTACCAAGACTTCCTGGTGAATATGCATCATTGAAACAAAATGTTCGTACAAATAACGGGAAATTAACTTTTAATTAGGTTTTTTCTTTGGTATTGCCTAAAGAATTGAATGTCCAAATTGAACAAAAAAAATTCAAACTGGTGATCCTGCTTCCTCATCAAATGTCAAGGCAGCCTTGTTCACCAATTCCAACTATGGTCGAGGAAACAATTACTGCGATCGTGGTAGTGATTTTTGATCCAATTCGTGTGGTCGAGGTGGCGACTTACGTGGCAATGGTAAATGGTCACAATTTTCTATCGGACAGCAGCAGCAGACCATCAGCACTAGCATCTCCGACAAAAGCCGAAAAAACGGTCCTCCCGATGGCGAACTTGTATGTCAACTTTGTGGTATGCTTGGGAAGCTTGGCCTTGCTATGTGGAACTATTGGCATAACTATAATGAATCTTTTTTCTAGACCTCCAAAGACATGTTACACACAACAATCTACTGAACCAAGCTAGAACTCGCATCTTGATGCTGGAGCAAATGCTCATGTGACATCAGATTTATCTCAAGTACAAGCTCCTACTGTATATCACGGTACCAATTCTAACACCACTACAAGAGGTCATACCTTTCCTGTCTCTCGAACCTGCTTTAGTGATTTAACCACACCTACAAGTACCTTTCACTTACATAATCTCCTCCATACTCTACTTTTATTTTTACCTCAAATGACTATAATTCGAGACAACACAACCAACAAAGTATTTTTCCAGTACCCCTATGAGTGTGGTACGTATGTATTCCTTTTTTGTCTTTCAATCCTCCAGTGGTGACCAATTCTGTGAAGAAAACTGTAACGCCACAAAATATGGCCTAAAATTTATTATAAAACAAAAATAGTTTTTATCCAATAAGGAATATTTGTACGTTTGACTAAAAATAAATGGATTTTCCAAATAAAGACTTTTTGTTAAAAACTTATTTTTATGGATATGTCTCGAGGAGACGAATCCAACAGAACATTTTATGAATCAATCCGATTTATATGTTTCAAGCTATGACGATTTTAAATATTAAAATTTGTAACTTTGACCCATAAAATAAACTCAATTCAAAAGTGATTTCATAAGATTAGAAATAGTAATCTTGGACACTTGACAACACCATATTTATCATTTGGATTTAATCCATATATTTATATCCCATTCATATTATTAAATTGATTTATGACTGAGATAGACCTGAACACTGAGAAAAATAAAAGTTCTCAGAAAAATATTTCGATTACATCAAAATTCTAGTTTTGACAGTCTGATTCCAAAAACACAATCCGTTTTCAATTTGGAACAATTTGGGCGAAAAGGCGCGTACCGTTTAGAATAAACTGTTCAGTTTTGGCAAAAAGCCAAAACTTAAATTATCAAATCTCTTCCAAATCACGGACCAGCCCCTCCTAGCCTCACTTTTGCTCCACTAGCCACCTAAAGTCTCTCCCTACATAATACTTCCAAAGTATTATGTTATAATACTCCACCACCACAATTATCTTCATTATCATCATGTTCCACCATCATCACCGTCATCTCATCTCTCCCCTCTCCATTCTCTCACTGTCGGAAACTTCAAGGAGAGAAGAAAACACCCTCCTCCATAGATGGTTCAAGGAAGAAGGAGAAATAAGAAGAAACCATCCATAGTTTCCAAATCATGAGTTCCAAACGCAGCATCAACTTCTACGTAAGTTCTGTAATTTTCCATCCATTATCTCGAAATACCTTTTGAATCAAAGTTGTAGCCCCGGACGACACGAATCCATCCCAACAAACGGCTCGCAATTTCGTTAAGTAACGAAGAAGATATGGCCAAAATACCGGGACTGCGCCAGTGGTGGCGAGCTTCTCGGGTTAGACCATTTTCTTCACCAAATTCATATTGTTTCATTCCAAATACTCACCATAAACTCTCTAATGACTATTAGGAACATCCGGAAGGTAACGTAGAGAAGGTTCGGTGTTGGAATATTGAAATGGATAAGTTGATCGTCGGAAACGCCGTTCGCCGGAACATCCAAAATCCTGGCAGCACCTATTAGTCCACTTGTGAGCTATATTTGACTACTTAAAATTCATTATTTTAACATGGTTTCTTCACGAAAGTTATAGCCTTACATCTTTGGAATCCACAGAATCAAACGGTTTGTAATTCCGTGAAGAAACGATGGAGATATGCTCAAAATACCGCAGGCTGTTCAGTTGTGACGGGAATGACAAAGTGAATTTCGATGTTGTTTCCACTCTCGCTCATCCGTAAGGTTTCGGCCGATGATTTCCAGGTCTGTACCTTTGCGTTAGACTTGTCGAATCATTCATCACATATGTACATGAACATATATGTTAATCCATATGTTGAAATCATCCCAAAATATATATGTGATGCATATATAAGTCATCTATATGTTGAGATCAAAATACACCAAATCCATAAAGTTAATATACAGATAAGTAAATATAAACTTTGGAAATCAACCCAACAATATGTATATGTTAATCAAAGGTGTTTAAAAGACTTAAAAAAGTATTTTGGACACTCAAAATATTAAGAGAAAGAGTCGCAGACCCAAACGGTCGACGCAAACGGTCGACCGTCGTATTAAACTTCGAAACGGACCACAACTGTCAGCAGAACGGTCGACCGCCGTCGGCGAACGGTCGACCGCCGCCAACCAGCCGAAGTCCGCCATCCGCAGCCAGTCAACAACGGTCGACCGCCGGTCAACCACGGTCGACCGTCACGGTGATCCGCCAATCCGACCTGATGAAGATCAAGGTCGACCGTCGCGCCAAACGGTCGACCGTTCCGAGCCCCATAGCTTAATTAAATGATATTTTTATCATATTTCACCCAAATAAAATAAAGTATATTTATCCATTCATATTATTTACAAATTGTTCATATCATATGACTCATATCATCACACATATTGTAGCATATCATATCATATGCATGCGTAAGAGATCATGCGTAATTGCGTCTCGTATAGCTGTGATTGTGCGGGACTTAGCAGTCCGACATCACTGACCGGGCTTAGTGTACGTGCATGGTATTCAGGCTTTCGAGTACCACCCCTATTTTTCTAGTCTCCCTTGTGAGACTAAGGCCGCTGAGTTTGTCGTACCAAATGGGCGAATTTCACAATGCAAGGGTCGTCCTTGTTGACTTAGAATCATGCATCATGTCATCATCATCAAGTACATTGATTACATAGGTGTCATGTAATCATCATCAAGAACAAATATATTGATTACATAGGTTTCATGTAATCATCATCAAGAACAATTATATCTATTACATAGGTGTCATGTAATCATCCTCACAAACAAGCAAATTGATTAAATGTGCCATCATTTAATTATCATTAAATACTTAAGATCATGAATCATCAAATTGATCATATGATATAATGTGCCATATCATGAATATTATTATACACCTTGTGGACGTATATATATGTATATGTATATGTCTGTTAATTATTCTACAATTCTAGCGTGGTACCACTCAGCGGTTTCGCTGAGCGTGTAGTTTGTATTTTTCGTTGACTACACGTAGGTAACAAGAGGACAATGACGGAACCACTCCCGGAGGGCATTGAGTCAAAGGAGATGCAAGGATGGCAGGCAAATGTTTGATCATCAAAGAATTTAAATGTGTCATGATTTAATTATTATTGTACTTCCGCATTACTCTGAAAATATTTTTAAACGGGTCGCGATCCAGAGTCTGTAAATTTAATATTTATAAGTAATTGTCATTTTCAAATGTCAAGCGAAATTTTTATTTAACTCTCGTTTCACCTTATTTCGTGTAATTCCGGGTTATACGGATTGGGGTGTTACATTTTGGTATCAGAGCAAAACGATTTTCGGATCATTGAGTCAGTATTTTCAAAGTCCTGCATCCGCATCCTCCGCGACATCTCTGCCCCGGGAAAGTAATCAACAAGTAAGTTATTATGACATAACACACGTACTTAACTCATTGAAAACTTGCTTCCTTTGAGTTGCTAGTATCCTCATAGACTCGATTACAATAATGTTTAGATTGCCTCGAAATGTTATTCGAGGATCACAGTCGACATCAGAAGATCAAGAAGAGGGACTGTAAACCCGATAAGCGCGACATATACGTATGTCATAGTACGCAAATGGCTAAGTGAACGATGTGAATCAACTTCTGTCAAGCCGAAGAATACGTTGAAGAAAGAACTTTCTCCGATAGAAAGTGAACAAATTCTCCAAAAGTGAATCTGTCGTTTTCTAAGAGCACGAATAGAACCTCACAAACCAGATCGAATACGACATATGTATCGAATCTGAAACGCATTATAGGGGTGAATCTACATACAAACATTAAGATAATTGACTCGTTCGTATACCCTATTGACGCGAAAAGTCACAACAAGATGACAGTACAAAACAAGATGTGAAACAGTCACACCAACAGTGAAAGACTGGAAGATAAAGAAAAGGATTAATATTTACATGGTACATTTTGATGTTGGAAAATAAATATTATTCTGAAATGCACTGGCCATGCAGCTTAGAACGATATTTGTGACTAACGCATAATGTACATGGACAATATTATTTCAACTTGGAAATATTACAAATGCAACTCTAAGTCTAACCTTCCAGGATTTGCAAACTCTTCATAACTAGCACCAGGACCTGGGAAAGCCTTAGCAAACTCTAGCTTGTTCAAAAGTTCATCAAAAAAGAAAGAAGAAATGAACAGTTTCCTCTGATTCAAAGCCATGAAGTTCTGCCTCACCGCATCATCTAGAAACTTGATTAGGTTATTGAAATAACCGTCAATGTTTAAGAGACCAATAGGTCTGCTGTGCAACCCTTCAGATGCCCATGAGATTAAGGTGAACAAACCTTCGATAGTGTCAATCCCTCGAGGAAGTACAATGAAGGCTTCCACAATATGATTCATCTCGAAATACTTATAGTAATTGCTGGAGACGGTGTACTCTGCACCATATATTGGTCCATAGACCCCTCGTGTTGCTATATACCCTGGTATGAAACCTCTGACTCTACCACCATTATTATAGACCGTTGAAGCTACAGCTCCTTGAAGGCCAACGTTGCCTCCTTCGTAGGTAAGCCTGATTTTTCGCCTTACCAATTCACGTCCTAGATCAACCTCTGTAGCCATGAACCTTGGATTTCTACCAAGAGCATGACTACCAAGTAGACCAACAAATCTTATGGTATTAGAAAGAGCTTGAGAAGTTCCTTCCATAATGTGAGAATGTGAGACGCTCTTGCCACAATTTGATATATATAGACTCTGAAACTGGACCATTGATGGAAAAGTAATTATCACCAGCCTAAAAACGTACAGGAAAGTGGATTCGCTCCAGACAAGAATGTACTCGCCAATACTACAGTCTGCTGACGACATGACATATTGAGACTCATGAATAGTTAGGCTCGTTGTCCTAAAATACATTCAAATCCGAGATGAAAAGTCAAAATGACTACTTCCCTAGAGAATGACTCTTTGAGTAATTTCCAAAGGGCGAAACATTGAGTGGTAATTCGCAAATGTTATCTTTGTATCTTGTGACTCGCATCCTTGAAATACTAAAACTTACTATGTTAATTACACACTTGAAGCATCTCACTTGATCAATCTTGAAAAGATTGAATTCCATATTTTTTTTATGTCAAATCTTTGAGAACTTGTTTTAACTCATGATTCTCCATCAAACCAAAAAGATGTTTTATGATACCGATCTTCAAAAACCATACTCTGTAACGGTTGATGCGATTACGTTATCGATGAAGATTATTATCAATGATGATCAGGAAACTCTGCTTTGACCCTAACAAAGGAATATATGTGCAACAACTAGAAAGGAAAAGTTGTCATTTGTGTGGTGAATATGACCACACTGAAGGTAAATGTGATCTCCACTTAAGTCAATTAGGCGGACCACCAAGAGAAACCACGCATGTGTCTATAGAATCCCAAACATATTAGAATATGACTATGTGTATAATTTGTCATGTTTTTAGTAATAAGTAATTTAACTATTGTGTGATGAATATTAGTGATATGACAAATACACTAATATTATAATTTTCGAGCACGAAGCTCTATCATAATTATTGAGAAAGTTGGAAATTCCAAGGCAATTCTGGAATCATCAATCAGAAAAATCAGTATTCAAGAATGACTACATATCATATTGATAATACAAACAGTGACAAAATAACAAGTGTTATCCAATACGTTCATCCAATCATTACAATGTGATAAAAACATATATTATTGTTATACATAAGTGTGATATATGTGTTAACTGTTACAAAAAAGCTTTAATCAGATTGTTGACATTACGTTAGTCAGAATAACTCCATTAAGGATCGCTAATGAGAGTTCAAGTTTTGAAAGTATAATTTCGTATTCATCTAAGAAACCTAGAATGACGACTATGGTAATAGTCATTCCCCAAAATACTGTTATGTAAAAACGTCAAACCTAAAAACAATCCATTCCAGCTTGTAAACCACAAAGCATACATTGTAAAACCAACATTCCAGGCAAAGTCGTCTGAGAATGACTCTAGAAGAATTGCAAAAGGGAAATTTTGTAAATTACCCCACATTCACGAAACGCAACCTATATAAGAACTTCTAGAAACTCCTACACCACGACAAGAGCAAGTCTAAGAATATATTCGACGCAAGTCTTCATGAAAGAAATCTAAACACGTTACATCTATCATCCGCATATATCCTTTCTCAAAAGAGAAAATGTCATACTCATGACACTCAACAAAAGAAAGAGAAAACAAATTCTCAAAATTAGTGTTTTACAAAAACAATGGAAATTCATGATTTTGTACATCATCATTTTAAATGACTTCGCCTAAGGAAATTTCGGGGACGAAATTTCTTTAAGGGGGAAAGAAATGTAACGCCACAAAATATGGCCTAAAATTTATTATAAAACAAAAATAGTTTTTATCCAATAAGGAATATTTGTACGTTTGACTAAAAATAAATGGATTTTCCAAATAAAGACTTTTTGTTAAAAACTTATTTTTATGGATATGTCTCGAGGAGACGAATCCAACAGAACATTTTATGAATCAATCCGATTTATATGTTTCAAGCTATGACGAATTTAAATATTAAAATTTGTAACTTTGACCCATAAAATAAACTCAATTCAAAAGTGATTTCATAAGATTAGAAATATTAATCTTGGACACTTGACAACACCATATTTATCATTTGGATTTAATCCATATATTTATATCCCATTCATATTATTAAATTGATTTATGACTGAGACAGACCTGAACACTGAGAAAAATAAAAGTTCTCAGAAAAATATTTCGATTACATCAAAATTCTAGTTTTGACAGTCTGATTCCAAAAACACAATCCGTTTTCAATTTGGAACAATTTGGGCGAAAAGGCGCGTACCGTTTGGCATAAACTGTTCAGTTTTGGCAAAAAGCCAAAACTTAAATTATCAAATCTCTTCCAAATCACGGACCAGCCCCTCCTAGCCTCACTTTTGCTCCACTAGCCACCTAAAGTCTCTCCATACATAATACTTCCAAAGTATTATGTTATAATACTCCACCACCACAATTATCTTCATTATCATCATGTTCCACCATCATCACCGTCATCTCATCTCTCCCCTCTCCATTCTCTCACTGTCGCAAACTTCAAGGAGAGAATAAAACACCCTCCTCCATAGATGGTTCAAGGAAGAAGGAGAAACAAGAAGAAACCATCCATAGTTTCCAAATCATGAGTTCCAAACGCAGCATCAACTTCTACGTAAGTTCTGTAATTTTCCATCCATTATCTCGAAATACCTTTTGAACCAAAGTTGTATCCCCGGACGATACGAATCCATCCCAACAAACGGCTCGCAATTTCGTTAAGTAACGAAGAAGATATGGCCAAAATACCGGGACTGCGCTAGTGGTGGCGAGCTCCTCGGGTTAGACCATTTTCTTCACCAAATTCATATTGTTTCATTCCAAATACTCACCATAAACTCTCTAACGACTACTAGGAACATCCGGAAGGTAACGTAGAGAAGGTTCGGTGTTGGAATATTGAAATGGATAAGTTGATCGTCGGAAACGCCGTTCGTCGGAACATCCAAAATCCTGGCAGCACCTATTAGTCCACTTGTGAGCTATATTTGACTACTTAAAATTCATTATTTTAACATGGTTTCTTCATGAAAGTTATAGCCTTACATCTTAGGAATCCAGAGAATCAAACGGTTTGTAATTCCGTGAAGAAACGATGGAGATATGCTCAAAATACCGCAGGCTGTTCAGTTGTGACGGGAATGCCAAAGTGAATTTCGATGTTGTTTCCACTCTCGCTCATCCGTAAGGTTTCGGCCGATGATTTCCAGGTCTGTACCTTTGCGTTAGACTTGTCGAATCATTCATCACATACGTACATGAACATATATGTTAATCCATATGTTGAAATCATCCCAAAACATATATGTGATGCATATATAAGTCATCTATATGTTGAGATCAAAATACACCAAATCCATAAAGTTAATATACACATAAGTAAATATAAACTTTGGAAATCAACCCAACAATATGTATATGTTAATCAAAGGTGTTTAAAAGACTTAAAAAAGTATTTTGGACACTCAAAATATTAAGAGAAAGAGTCGCAGACCCAAACGGTCGACGCAAACGGTCGACCGTCGTATTAAACTTCGAAACGGACCACAACTGTCAGCAGAACGGTCGACCGCCGTCGGCGAACGGTCGACCGCCGCCAACCAGCCGAAGTCCGCCATCCGCAGCTAGTCAACAACGGTCGACCGTCACGCCAAACGGTCGACCGTTCCGAGCCCCATAGCTTAATTAAATGATATTTTTATCATATTTCACCCAAATAAAATAAAGTATATTTACCCATTCATATTATTTACAAATTGTTCATATCATATGACTCATATCATCACACATATTGTAGCATATCATATCATATGCATGCGTAAGAGATCATGCGTAATTGCGTCTCTTATAGCTGTGATTGTGCGGGACTTAGCAGTCCGACATCACTGACCGGGCTTAGTGTACGTACATGGTATTCAGGCTTTCGAGTACCACCCCTATTTTTCTAGTCTCCCTTGTGAGACTAAGGTCGCTGAGTTCGTCGTACCAAATGGGCGAATTTCACAATGCAAGGGTCGTCCTTGTTGACTTAGAATCATGCATCATGTCATCATCATCAAGTACATTGATTACATAGGTGTCATGTAATCATCATCAAGAACACATATATTGATTACATAGGTTTCATGTAATCATCATCAAGAACAATTATATCTATTACATAGGTGTCATGTAATCATCCTCACAAACAAGCAAATTGATTAAATGTGCCATCATTTAATTATCATTAAATACTTAACATCATGAATCATCAAATTGATCATATGATATAATGTGCCATATCATGAATATTATTATACACCTTGTGGACGTATATATATGTATATGTATATGTCTGTTAATTATTCTACAATTCTAGCGTGGTACCACTCAGCGGTTTCGCTGAGCGTGTAGTTTGTATTTTTCGTTGACTACACGTAGGTAACAAGAGGACAATGACGGAACCACTCCCGGAGGGCATTGAGTCAGAGGAGATGCAAGGATGGCAGGCAAATGTTTGATCATCAAAGAATTTAAATGTGTCATGATTTAATTATTATTGTACTTCCGCATTACTCTGAAAATATTTTTAAACGGGTCGCGATCCAGAGTCTGTAAATTTAATATTTATAAGTAATTGTCATTTTCAAATGTCAAGCGAAATTTTTATTTAACTCTCGTTTCACCTTATTTCGTGTAATTCCGGGTTATACGTATTGGGGTGTTACAAAAACTACTTATCAATGGCACAATCATCTTGGTCATCTATCTACTGATGTTACAAAGTCTCTACTTTCTAGATTAAATTTCAAGCTTTTAGAAATTGATAATTTTAATTCTTGCTCTATCTCAGTCTCATAAACTTCCTTTTGATTTGACTCAAACTCTTACAACTATCCTTTTTAGTTAATTCACTCTGATGTCTAGAGACCTACTTCTGTAACCTCTATTGAAGGATATCAATTTTAAATTAATTTTATTGATGATCATATCAAGTTTTGTTGGTTATATCTTCTTAGAAGTGAGAGTGATGCTTATCCTCCTTTTCAAAGTTTCTTGTCTATAGTTCAAACCCAATTCAATACAAAAATAATAATTTTTCGAAATGATAATGACAATGGATATGTCAATAAAAAGTTTGGACTTTTTTTACAAGAGTTGGGGGTCTTCCATAAATAATCATCTCCTTATACTCTTGAAGAAAATGGGGTTACAGAAAGAAAACATAGACATCTTGTTGAAACTATTGTCACACTTGTTTGTACTGGTCTCTTCTTGCTTATTTTGGGTAGAAGTCATAGCTACAACTAACTTTCTCTTAAATCGTATGCCCAGTTTGAGAGTTTGGGGTGGGGGCACACTATTAGAGTTTAGGAGCAGCGCCTCTGGATATATTTACAATCACAATTAGAAATGACAAAAAATTAATAAATTTTATCTCTAACGTTCAAATGATTAAAATAACAAAATTATATGGTATTATTATTAATTATAAAAATTACAAAGTAGGATTTACTTAAGGAAGGGGGACAGAAGGGAATACAGACAATGCTAACTAGAAGTACTGACTGACTTTGTTTTTAATTCAATCTGTGTGATTGTAGGTGTTAAATTTAAACATAAAATTTATATAGTCAAAAAGTACATAAAAAGTTTTATAAAACAAGATGTGACAAAGACTATTATTTTATAAAATGTGTAGTAAAAATAAACAAACAAGGTTAGTTAAGTTTGACCCTATTAATCAAGTCAGAAAAGATGTAGGAAGGTATAGGGGGTATAAAAATGTTATTTCCAAATAAATAAAAATATTACAATATGGTTAAAATATAAATTTCACTTTTATAAATTTGACTTATAAAACTTACTCATCCCATAATTTTATTTTCTATAATAAAACCAAAATTATATTCCATCCATCCCATGAAACTTGTCCACTAGGAAAAAATAGGATTTAAAAAACTAGGAAAAAGTATTATTATAGGATAGGATAGGATGTAATAGGTACATCCATACTTTATTTAAAAAGCCATGGATTCTCAATTTGGTTTTCCCGCCCATTTGGTGTTCCAACAAAAATGGTAATTGTTCACTCCATATGGTAATTACTCAATTAAAATGGAGTTACACGGGTCATTAATGGAGTTACCGTAATTAAGTAATTACTCAATTAAAATGGTAAGTAATTTAAAGTAATAATAAAATATTCAAATTCGTAGGTGTTCTAATTGTAAAAAGGTAAGTAATAATAAAATATTTAAAGTAATAATAAAATATTCAAACGAGTGTTCTTATTGTGAAAAGGTAAGTAATAATAAAATATTCAAACATAATTACACTTATTGTTAATAAATCAATCCTTTTTTAACCAGTTTATACGAATGGTAATAATTGTATTTAATTATATTTACTAATATATATGTAATAATATCTAATAACTTATTTCATTTAAAAATGGTAATTAAAAAATTAAGTACATATATCACAAAAGGTAATTAAAAATATAATTACCATAATAAAGTAAGGCTAATAAAATAGATATATCATTTTGGTATTATGTTAATTTATACAAATGGTAATTGTATTTAATTATATTCACTAATTTATATGTAATAATATCTAATAAATTATTACATTTAAAAATTGTAATATATACATGTAGTTTGAATGATAAAATTCATATAAAGAATTAAGTACGTATATTTAATATAAAGTATTAAGAGGGTGTTTGGAAGTGATTAGCTTATTGATAAAGTGATTTCTACAAAAGCTGAAAGCAAAAGCACCTCATACATGCTTCTCCGAAACGGTGTTCCATGTACAAAATAATGTTGGTGAAAAGCAGAAGCTGACATGCCAAACAGAGTAAAATCACTTCCACTCAAAGCAGAAGCTAAATTGTTAAAAGCAGCGCACTACCAAACACCCTCTAAGTACGTATATAAAAAACATAATTAAAAATCTAATTACCATAATAAAGAAACGCTAATACATGTAATTTTATGGTGACGGAATCGTGTTTTGGTAGTATGAACATGTGTTTTGGTAATAAACTATTAAAAACGTATATAAAAAAGGTAACTAAAAATCTAATTACAATAATAAAGAAAGGCTAATAAAATGGTAATCACTTTGGTAATATAGTATCAGTAATTAAGTACGTATATAAAAAAGATAATTAAAAATCTAATTACCATAATAAAGAAAGGCTAATTTATATGTAATAATATGTAATATTATCTAATAAATTATATTCACTAATTTATATGTAATAATGTCTAATAAATTATTACATTTAAAAATGGTAATATATATATATATGTATGTATTTTGAATGATAAAATTCATATAAAGTATTAAGTACGTATATTTAATATAAAGTATTAAGTACGTATCAAAAAAAGATAATTAACAATCTAATTACCATAATAAAGAAAGGCTAATAAAATAGATATATTATTATGTTATCCTTTAATATAACCGTGTATTTTGAAATTGTAATTAAAAATAGGAAAATACGTATAGAGTAATGTACATTTTTAACACGTATACAAAAAATGGTAATAAAAAATTATTAATGGTAGAGATGTTGAACATTAATGCAGCGAAACAAATTAGAGGAAAATTGTCTGCTCGAAAAGGTAAGTGTTCATAGACAGAAAAAGATAAATAAAAACATAATTTTGGGCAGATTCTTCATACCATACCTTGCATAAACGAAATTAGAAATTAATAGACGTATAGAGTAATAAAAATAGGAAAATGCGTATAGAGTAATGTACATTTTTAACACGTATACAAAGATGGTAATAAAAAATTATTAATGGTAGAGATGTTGAACATTAATGCAACGAAACAAATTTGGCCAGATTCTTCATACCATAACTTGCATAAACGAAATTAGAAATTAAAATACGTATAGAGTAATGTACATTTTTAACACGTATACCAAAATGGTAATAAAAAAGGAACAACGAAATTCATAAATTCATGTAGTATAAATACGCTACCTTATCGGGCCAGAAAAGTAAACGAGCGTTTTAATTAATCGGTGCTCCACCATCGTTTTTGTACGAACATGAGAATGATTACCGCCTTAAAAATGTTCATGAAAATTCCGGATTATTGATGATGAAGCTAAGAGCGATTAGAGTTTACCACGTTCCTGCTCATTCTCAAGGGACGGAATCATTGGATATTGTTTTCCACAACTCAGAGGTTAGTTCTACATTGTTTTATATTTTACGTATAATAAATATTTAAACAAAAAATATAAATTTAATTATAGATTAACGTTTTATATTTGTTGTTAGGGCGATCGGATCCATGCTCAGATCAAAGATACTAATATACGCACATTCAAAGAAGATTTGCAAGAAAATGCGGTTTACTTAGTCATGAGGGTCAAGGTTATATGCAATTTCCAAGGCACAAAAACTACCAATCACCCTTGCATGCTGCAATTTTTTGGAAGGATCAAGATTCAAAAACTATCGAAAAATGGATTTCCTAATTTTCGATTCTACTTTAAGAGTTTTGAAGATGTACTCAAAACAAAGTTTGCTGACCAAGTCTTTTTAGTTTGTAAGAGTCATTTACATTTAGATAACTTAAATACTTACACATATGAAATACATTTCATATATTATGATTATGAAATTTATAAAATTGTATTTTTCTTGATTTTCAGATATAATCGGGAAAGTAGTTAGTCGAACTGCGCCCAAAACCCGTATGGTTAATAATGCCCCAGAGCAAATGATGGAAGTTACCTTGGAGGACCACAAGTATGTGACTTTTTAAAAACCGAATTCATTTTAATAAAAAAATATTATGATCGGATATATATTAATTAATAAATAATTCAATTACATGAGACGTTATTTTATTAACTAATTGATAATAAAGGATTGTTATTAATTGCCTCCATTGTTATAGAAAGAAAAAATTTTCATGTTTTAAATCACTAGACGCATTTTGAAAATAAGGAAAAATATATTGAGCATAATGCATACATTACATAACTATGCATTATGAAATATATTTTTAAAGTATCTATTACAAAAAATATTTATTAATTATTTAATTTCGACATATATTAAATTTAAAAATAATTTTAACTTTTTTTTGTAGTGGCGTTCGGTTGAATTGTACGTTATGGGGAAATCACGTCAATGTTTTCATTGATGGATTGAGTGCATCGGATTCGACCCTTCCAATTTTGGTGTTGCAAATGGTGAAACCTAAGTTGTACAATGGTATACTCATAAATTAAATCAAACTAATTTTGAAAGACATGTACCCAATGAATTAATTCTAATTGTATATTTTTTTTCAAATCATTTAGAGAAGTGTCTGTTACAACATTTTACTCTGTGAGCAAGGTTTTACTCAACGATGAGTGTGATGAAGTTAAAGCTTTAAGAGAAAAGTAAGTCCATATGTATTCTTGCAGATTTGTCGTTTCTAAAAATATAATCAACGTGTTGTTTAAATTTATAACAATTCTAATCATGCAGGTTAATGTCAAGTGGTTATCATTTAACCCAGAGTTGTAGTATCGTCTCAACACAATCAAGATGAGTTGAGAAAAAACATGAAAGTAGTCTCCATTCATGAACTAGAAAACATGAGCAATGTAAGACATATTTCCCTACATGTTAGAAAAAAAATTAAGTTAATTTTCACCTTAAATATATTGCATATTCATCTATGCTAATAGACTTATTTCATGTATTCCACAAAGAGTAATTTTTTAATTATTGAATCACATATAATTTAAAGGGTATACACGGGATTTAATAATTAAATTAGTAAATAGTTAATAATTTAGGAAATAATTTATTTATGGAAATACGTGTTCATTTTTTTGAATAAGTTTAATTTAGTTTTAATACCAAAGTAATAAAAAGTAAATTTATTAATGATAATGTGTCCAAAGTGAGTATTAGACTTTAATTTTATTTGCTTTCCTAAATTATTCACTATTTTCAAATTACGTTAGTTTATAAATTGCAAATAAGATTAATTTTTATGAGGTATTAATAATTTAGTATTATAGAAAGTAAATAATGGCATAATTTAAATTTTTAAATTCATTTCAAGTAGTCACGAGAGGCCAAAAAGGAAATAAATACTAATTTCCATTTAAATACCTAAATTAGTTGCGTATTTTCTATTTCCTAATTTATGAAAGAACTGAATTGCATTGTTTTTTGGTATTAATAATTAAGTATTTTATAATTTAATAAATTTCCTAATTATATTAATAGTTGATTAATTTTCTTTATTTTAAATAATTACTTTAAGCAAATATATTTTTATAGTAATACAAATCTATTAATTTATTTCTTATTTGCAGAGAGGATATTATTGGATACTTGGTGATGTTGTTGAAATTGAAAACACCAATGAAGGTGTTATCTTGGTTGTCCCAAGTGCAACCGGAAGGTTGTTCCAGATGCTACAAGGTTCAAGTGTATGAAATGCGACAGAAATTATCCTGAGGGAGTGTATAGGTTGTAATTTGCATTTAAATATTTAATACCCCAAAAGAATAATTTTTAAAATTACTAATTCATAACGTATGATAAATAGATACAAGGTGAGCATTTGTGTTATTGATAATAGTGATGCTGCTTCGCTTATTTTATGGGATAAGGAATGTCCAGCTTCTTGGAATGCCAGCCGGTGCCATGAAAAGTGTGATGGACGAGGTATTGACTTATTTAACTCTTTACAAAAAATTTTGTAATGCAATTTAAAATAACACTTTTTGAAACGTATAGAGAAATGATGATTCAAGAAACATTCCGAAGGAGATTAGAGACATTGTTGATATGCGGGCTTTATTCTGCGTATACGTCAAAGACGCTATGGAAAACAATTCCTATGTCGGTGGCAAAAGTTTTAGAGTTTTGGATCTTATAACAAATAAAACTATCATATCACGATATGAAACGACGGATTTGGATGACCAATTTGAACAAGCCCTTATAGAACATGAGAAGAATGGAGATGCTTTAGAAATGGTATTTTTATTTGCACCCATAAGCTAACGTGATTTCCAAAAAAACCACAACTTTAAAATCCCATTGATTCCAGATGAAAGCTCGACTTGCAACATAAAGCAATGCTCTCTACTAGCACAACTCTTGGTGAAAGCGAAATTAATCATTTGGGATGAAGCCCCTATGACACACAAGTATTGCTTCGAAGCTTTGGATAGAAGTTTGCGCGATATTCTACGCTTTTCTAATCCAATGAGTGAACAACAAACTTTCGGAGGAAAAACAATTGTCTTTGGTGGAGATTTTCGTCAAATTTTGCCAGTTATTCCAAAAGGAAGGAGACAGGACATCGTTAACTCAACGATTAATTCTTCATACATTTGGGAAGACTGCACAGTGTTGCATTTGACGAAAAACATGCGACTGCAATCAATGATTCATGATAGTGGTTATGATCAAATATTTGAATTCAGCAAATGGATTGAGAGTATTGGTGACGGGAACGCAGGTGATGAACAAGACGGCTATGCTGAGGTGATAATTCCTGATGACATGTTACTTTCGTCTTCTGAAGATCCAATAGCCACTATAGTGAATTCAACTTATCCAGACTTTCAAAAAATAGCCAATGAACTGAGCTACTTACAGGAGCGCGCAATTTTGGCTCCTACATTGGATGTCGTCGATTCCATAAATGAATATATGACAGCGATGAATCCAAGCAGCGAGTCTCGAACATACCTTAGTTCTGATAAAGTTGAGAACTCGGATTGCAGTTCAAGTTTTTTTGGTGACCTACACTCTCCCGAATTCTTAAATAAGATTCGTGCTTCTGGTGTACCGTGTTGGAACACGGGTTTACGTCTACGTCATACTAAACCGTCTTCGTTTTATGACAGGTTTTGATAATGCCAAACCGCTGTGACATAACAAGGTTAAAGTGAGCAAAACCAAGGCGAAGGAACATGGCATGATGATTTGAGAACCAAGAACCTAGAACGAAGACTTAGAATTGTATTGAGTCGGTCTTAATGTGATCAAGACCGGCACAAACTTTCAAACCATGGCTCTCTAGGCTCTGTTCATCAAAATGTTTTTTGCATATTCAAAAATGTTTTTCTTAAGTTTTAAACATGCCTAAAAACACTTGGAGTTCGCCTAAACCAAAAACCAAGTCATCTGGTGTTCGGCTTTCAGAAACCGGCGTTCGGCTTTCGGTTTTCGGCATTGGTTTTCGGCATCCGAACCAACTAAGTGGTTTTCAACTTTTTATGAAATTTTTTTACTTCTGGGCATATTTAAATAGTTCTCCAACAAAAACGCTTCAAAAACCACCTTCCGTTTTTGGTCGCTTAGTGAAAACCATGCGAAACGACACAAACTTGGTTAGCCGTGGTTTTCAACTAAATGACGTGGTTTTTGAGTTGTTTTACTTGATTTCTTAGCAAAATGCAATAAAAAAATGTTTTCAACACTTGGTTTTTATTTTGGATAACTTACGTTTTTGACATCGGCTAACGGCATGACTAAACCAACCATGGGTCTGGCTAAACTAGCCCAACAGCGATGTTGGTGCAACCAACAGCGCTGTCTGGCTTGGGTAGCTGAAAACCATGGTTTGACGTTAAGTCTTCCAACAGCGATGTTGCATATTAGACATCGCTGTTGAGCCAAGGTTGGGTTTCCAGAAACATCTGGAACAGCGATGTAGCCTTCCCTACAGCGCTGTCCAACCTAAGCCAAAAATATAGTGCATTGGCAGAAAGTTTTTGGACAGCGATGTTGACCCAGCAACCGCGCTGTCAGGCCAAAACTCCACCTTCAAAGTCAGACCTAAACAGCGATGTTCAAGTATTGAACATCGATGTAGGGACCTGACCGTTGGAAGGAATTTAAGGCTAAAACTTTCCTTGTTTGGAAGTCAACAGCCAAAACAGCGATGTAGGAGTATTGGACATCGCTGTTGGCATGACCGTTGCTTCCCAATTTTCAAAACGCAAGCCTAGAACAGCGATGTCCAAGCCTAGGACACCGCTGTCTGGGTGAATTTCAGCAGATCCAAATTTAATCAAATCCCACAAATTGTACCAATCACCCCTTAAATGTTTTGATCCGTTGGAGCCTATTTTTCCACTATAAAATGGGGTGTTTGGGTCTGTTTTACATTATCACATTACTTCACAATCTCTACTCCTTCATTGCAAATCATTCATCCTTTATTCATAGCTTTTGAGAGCCATTTTTTTGAAGCTTGTGTTGTGTTCTTGAGCGTTCTTAGTTACTCAGTATCCACTCTAAAAGAGAGTATTGTTCTTGAGTGAGTTTAGTGTTCTTAGACACTTGACAAGAGAAATAATTTCTCTTGTTGCTCGAAGGAAGGGTTGTTTCCTTCGAAGGTTCGTTGAGGTTCGTGTGACTTGAACTCTCAAGTTGTACGGGTTTGTTAAGCACCGTTAAGCTTAACGAGATAGTAGTGTAGCTCGAGAGTGTCTCTCGGGAGGCTGGATTAGCCACAAGTTGTGGTGAATCAGGGTAAAATCGGTGTGCCTCTTACTCTTCTCTTTACTTCTCGTTTATTCATTTTTTATTCCTGCGATTTCTTGATCAAACGCTATTCACCCCCCCTCTAGCGCTTGTCTATTATTCTAACATACCGAATCATGAATTAACTCTGAAGGTAGGCACGCCTATTATGTTGTTGAGAAATATTGACCATTCACTGGGTTTATGTAATGGTACACGGTTGATAGTAACCCGGTTGGCTAATCACTCAATACAAGGAAAAATATTATCAGGAAGCCACATGGGTGAAGAAGTTGTTATTCCAAGACTATTATTAACACCGTCCGATACAAGAATTCCTTTCAAGTTTCAAAGAAGACAATTCCCTGTGGTTACTTCGTACACAATGACGATTAAAAAGAGCCAGGGACAATCTCTAAAACATGTTGGACTACTGTTATGGAAACATGTGTTTAAGCATGGACAGCTCTATGTTGCAGTTTCAAGAGTAACTAATCGTAGTGGATTGAAGATTCTGATATGCAATGAAGACAATACTCCCACAAAGACTACAAATAATGTAGTCTATAAAGAAGTCTTTCGAAATTTGTAAAACATTGATGTTCTGTACCTTAAAATAATATAATCTCTATATTCTATTGCATCTCATTTTTTATCATTGAAAAATGATCTGAATTTAATAACATAAAAATGACTCGTGCAACGCACGTGTGTGATACTAGTTAATAGTAAATAGATATAGAGTGATAGGAAGATTTTAGTTGAAGAAGGAAATGTTTTTTTTGGAACAGATGAAAAGTGAAAGTGGAAAAGTTTGGTTTTGGTACAAAGTGAGTATAAATTTTATAAAATAAAAAATGTCCAATATTTTTTTTCTATAATAAAAAATTGAATAGTTACAATACACTACACTAAAAACATAAAAATAGTGAGACAAGATGTTTTATGTTACTCAATTTTTTTCCGCTTCCCGTGAAATTATACAAAGAAGATAATTTATTATAAAAATGAAATGATGTGACACGATTTATGATAGAAGTGTCTACTATCTTAATCTATACAAAGGTGTGAGGCTAAAATAAATAGTGTTCCCGCCCATTAGTTTTGGACCGGGCCACTACGGTTGGGCTGCGTGTTAATGGGCTGATTCTTTATTCTTTCAAGCTATCACTGTAACCTATCACTTTAGCCGTGTAGGTTTGCGTGTGCATTGCCATGATATAAAGCGATCTCTACTTTTAACAATGCACGGTGTACGAGTCTGCTTTATGTCTTACTAGCATTCTGACCCGTGCCATGCACGGGGTCAGAAGAAATTTATGTCGATTCTAAATTATTTCAATGAAATTTATTTTCAAGAATAAAGAAAATAATGAAATTATTTCAACAATACGAACTCCTATCTAATTGGCAATGAGTTAAATTGCTCACTTTTGCTCACATGATTTTTAATACTACAAATGAAAAAAGCCAAAGTAAAATAAATAATATTTGAGAAACAGAATGTAGAGTTAACAATGTTTATTTTAATACCAAATTTTCTAAAAGACTTCAGAGTATACAACATTTTTGGTATGGTTGCAAGGGTTTCTATTGTCATCTAGAACTAATATTTTTAATCCTATATTTGTCTTCACTCGTGAAACATCAAAATATAGTTGACCATGTGTGAACACTAACTTTGTTAAAAATAATCCCACAAATGACAATGTTTGACCTTGACTTTTGTGGATAGTCATAGCATAACATGAGGTGATCGAGAATTGTCTTCTTTGGAACTTCAAGGGTAGCCATGGATCAGATGGTACCAAATTCATTCTAGTGATGTAAACTTTTTCCCCGACTTAATTTCCCGAAACCACAATTGCACCGATAACATTATTTCACAGCTCTTGAACGATTAATCTTGTCCCATTACACAATCCAGATATTTGGTCAATGTTCCTTAATAGCATAATCGATACCCCTTTTTTCAAGACTATTTTGTAGTTTGGGATTCCCGAACATTTGATTTTGTTCAAAAATTCAACTATTATCCAATCGCCATCAACACTTACATCTGCTTCTGCTTGGCACAAACAATGAGAACTCAAGTACTCCTTTTCATCACCAGGAATGAGACACAGAACAAATTCATTTATCATTTCAACTACTTCAAGAGTTGGTTCCAATAGTGCTCTATCTTCAAAAAAAGAATAATTTTTCATATTCTCAAACATAAGCCATTTCCCAATATAAGACTTCAACTTTTTCAAATTTTTCATTTTTCATTTTTCAAATTTTTCATTTTTCATTTTTCATACTTTTTCCCAGTACTAAAACAGAAGTCATTTCCCAATATAAGACTTAAACTTTTTATCCCTTAAATAACATTTGATAATGTCTAGAAAGAGAAATAATATCCTGTGACGGTGAACATTTATCTAAATAATGACTAATAGATAATGACTAAAAGTGCTATATTGGGAAATAAAAAACATATGTTGCTATTTAGGGAAAGTCACTATATTTTAATGTTATTTAGATAAATTCCTCTGACTATGAATATACATATGGAGTATCAACTCTTTCACTTGAACACAACTTAGTTGCCATTTTGATATATGAATTACGGGTTAGATATAAGTAAATTTTCCAATTTAAAAATTATATTTAAACATTGAATTATTTACATTGATCATTCTGTATCAATGCCTAAATTTTTTTCCTCGCATGCATATCATTTTATTTTAAAATATGTACTCACATTTTTTTATATCCACCCATTTCATATCAAATTTATTGCAAAGTTTTGAATTTTTTTAAAAACTTTTTAAATATGAATATATTTTTACTCAACTTTGTTAATATTCATCCATTCAATTGTTTAAAATATTCAATATGTATAAAGTATTTTTTTCATAAAAAATATAGAAAAATGAAATTAAAGAGTCATGGTTAGACATCATTTTATTCCTATTGATGTAAATATAAAATTGATAAAAAATAATCAGTGAGCTATATGCATACCCAGATAAATCAAAAATTATACATTTTAATTGTCCATGATTTCTATGAAACCTATGAACGATGTTTAATTTTTTTACGGATGCAGATTATAATTGATAAAATAACATGACTATAATTAAAAAAAAGTACACATATTTTTATCTTTTCTTGGAGTGTTCATTTTCACATGGAGAATTTGTTAAATCCTTCTAAAATTGACATCTAATTTTAAATTTTGTATAAAACTTTATTTATTTAACATAAATTAATTTATCTATACTAACGATTTAGATATGAAGATAATAAAATTTTTCAATGCTCATTAAAAAGCAACCGTATATATTTTAATTACAAAAATTCTAGTCACTAAAATATCCCGTTTGATTTTGTTATTTTAAAAAATTCAAAATATTATGTATCAAATTGTCTTAAAACAATAAAACAAAATTAAATATATTAAGATAAAACAATATTTAAAGTAGGGGTGTAAACGAATATTAATCGGATCGGATGTGCCATTACCAAATCCGTATCCGTTTATTTTTTTCGGATATCGAATTCGGATACGGATCTTGACGGATACTGAAAATCAAAACTGTATCCGCATCCGTCGGATATCGGTCGGATAACGGATATATCCATATCCGTTTCCAATTTTTAAAATCAAATTAAATAATACTTTAATTTTAAATTAGATTAAAGTCAAACTATTATTAAATCAACTATAATTTGTTATAGGATAATTATTTTCTTGTTTTCATGATTTATGATATTCTACAATAACTCCATATGATAAAAAGATATACACATCACACATATACACATATTTTTATATGTCTGTACATATTTTCATTTTTATGTATCTACACATTTATTTTGTATATAAAAATGTCTTATACTTTGAAATATCAATAGAGAAACAAAATATAAACATAAAAAAATTGGAAAAACTATATATAACGGATGGAATATTCGAATAAACGGTTATTTAAACAGATGCATATTTGGATCGGATTTTAAATTATTCGGATATACAATTAACAAATCCGTATCCGTTTAGTAATCACATATCCTTAATCGGATACGGATAATATCCATTTAAAACGGATGCATATATTTCCTCTTTAAACGGATACAGATGTGGACGATAATCGGATTTTCGGCTATCCGTTGACAGCCCTAATTTAAAGTGCGTACCTTTTCTATCATTTTTTGTTGAAGTGTTTTTTTCTCCTTTCTCTTGCATCTCTAGCTGATCTCGTCCATGTATTGTTTACATGATTTTCCATAGCTCCAATTGAAATTGAAAAATAGGATGCTCCTACCACCAATCCTTTTAAAAACAAAAGGCTGAAGTTGAATTAACGATTCTCTGCTTATTTATTGCATAATTAGAGGGTGTTTGGCAGTGCGCTGCATTTAACAGTTTAACTTCTGCTTTGAGTGGAAGTGATTTTACTCTGTTTGGCATGTCAGCTTCTGCTTTTCACCAACATTATTTTGTACATGGAACACCGTTTCCGAAAAGCAGGTATTAAGTGCTTTTGTTTTCAGCTTTTGTAGAAATCACTTTATCCATAAGCTAATCACTCCCAAACACCCTCTTAATTCTGAATTCCTATGTATTGAAATGGAAAATGAAAATGGGTGGTGGATGTCACATTTCAACTCATTATATATCTTTTTTTATAATCGGATTTTGACACAAGTATATAAGAGTTTTCATAAATTTGGATATAAAAGTGAGAATTCCTTGGTAAAAGATTAATATATGTAGCATGGTCCTAAAATTCTATTTAAATTAATTAAAAATATTATATTTTTTTTATTTTTTAAATAGTATTTATATTTCTTCATATTTATTTTTAATTTTTTATATTATCATCGTAATTGGAGTTCGTATTGTTGTAATCAGAATACATATATTAACATATAATATTATTGATTATCCAAGATACATACTCTGTAATTAAGGATTGCCATATAAGTAAAGAGATCGAAAATAATATTAGTATTATCCAAGATACATAATATAAGTAAGGTGATGAATAATATACTCGTGATCATAATTTACAAATTTAGTATTATTTAGGATTGTTTCTTAATAAGATTTTCCGTAAATTTTGTTAATGACCATATATAAGTAAGGTGATCAATAATATATACTCATGGAAGTAAGACAAATAAGTAAGGAATCAAAAATAGTATTGGAATTTCTATTAGTATAGGTACTCTATTGATTTCAACCTATATATACACGAATTTCCATTGATAAATCTTTGTTACTTATTAATTTAAGTATGAAATTTATAAATATGGAAGTAAGATAAAAGATTAATATATGTAGCATGGTTCTAAAATTTTATTTAAGTTGAACGAAAATTATTATATTTCTTTTTTAATTTTTAAATAGTATTTATATTTTTTCATATTTATTTTTAATTGTTTATATTATCCTCGTAATAGGAGTTCGTATTGTTGTAATCTGAAAACATATATTAACATGTAATATTATTGATTATCCAAGACACATAATTAAGGATTTCCATATATAAGTAAACGGATCCAAAATAATATTATTATTATCCAACATACATAATATAAGTAAGGTGATGAGTAATATACTTGTGATCATCATTTTCAAATTTAGTATTGTTTAGGATTGTTTCTTAATAATTTTTTTTGTAAAAAATAATATTCTAATTTCCATTAATATATGTACTCTATTGATTTTAACTCTTATTATTCACGAATTTCCACAATAAACCTTTGTAACTTATTAAATTAAGTATGTAATTTTTAAATACAAAAGTAAGATAAATGATTAATATATGTAGCATGGTCCTAAAATTCTATTTAAATTAAATAAAAAATATTATATTTATTTTTTAAATAGTATTTATATTTTTTCATATTTATTTTTAATTATTTTATATTATCATCATAATAGGAGTTCGTATTATTGTAATCTGAAGAAAAGAATTTCGTTGAAGGCCAGTGATTATCGCGTAGAAAATCTGCGGTCAATTCTTTTCAACGGGAGATCCGTTGGTGCATCGTATATAATTTATTTCCGCTAGTTACTCGGATATTACGTGGCGTGCTGACATGTTTAAATTTTGCCACATAGACATGCCAAATGTCAAATTTCTATGCATCTGAGTC
The DNA here is from genome assembly GCA_003260385.1 of Cuscuta australis. Classification (NCBI taxonomy): domain Eukaryota; kingdom Viridiplantae; phylum Streptophyta; class Magnoliopsida; order Solanales; family Convolvulaceae; genus Cuscuta; species Cuscuta australis. The sequence goes on from NQVE01000196.1 coordinate 1,844,976, forward strand.
TCCTTTATTATATTAAAGGATTCCACATTAAATGAATAGATTTAAGAAATCTTTAAAGTACTTGCGCATTAAATGCAGTAGTTTGAGGTATGTTCTTTGCCCGGGTATTTATACGAGAATATTACCCATCACCACATACAAAGATTTGTGTTATACATTTTTGGTAAAGATACCCAAAAACCAAAATGTGAAACTTCCGCACGGATGATCCAATAGCAACTATAGTTCATTCAACCTATCCAAACTTCCACAAAATCGCAAATGATCCTACATATTTGCAGAATCGAGCAATTCTTGCACCCACCCTAGATGTTGTGGATGAAATCAATGACTACATGACATCAATGAACAACGTTGGAGAAGCGAAATGCTACTTTAGCTTTGATGCAGTGTGTACGTCTGATTCAAATGCAGATTTTTTGACAGACTTGCATTCTCCGGAATTCTTGAACAACATACGAGAAATATTGATCAATTATCAGATCTGTGCAATGGAACAAAGTTGATAGTAACTCGACTTGGCAATCATCTTATTCAAGGCACAGTAATGACAGGAAAAAATGTCGGGCAAGAAGTTGTTATCCCACAATTGTCGCTTACACCGTTAGATGCAAGAATTTGTTTTAGATTTCAAAGGAAACAATTCCAAATCATGACTTCATACGCAATGACAATTAACAAAAGTCAAGGCAATCTTCATCGCACGTTGGATTGCTACTCAAGAAATCAGTGTTCAGTCATGATCAACTTTATGTTACAATTTCACGTGTTGCAAGCCGCAAAGGGTTAAAGATATTGATTCGCAACAAAGAACTTCCGTCATCTAACCAAAATACAAATGTAGTTTATAAAGAAGTGTTCCAAAACTTATAACACTTCATATTGCCTATGGTCAGTACTGTAAACTACCTTTTTTGGGGCAAATTTAATAAATTTTGTAATATTTCAAGTTTTGTATCATTTTCTGTTATTCCAAACATTGACTAAATATATGTAAATTAACAGCTCGTGCATCACACGAGTACGAGTCTAGTATATATAAAAGCAGAATGTAAAATCCATTCCAACTTGATCAAGGTTAATTCAATCTAATTTCACCTATTCAATAATGTACTGCTTGGTAAAGAACTGATTGCTAAAGGGGCAAGCTAACAAAACAATGGGGCAAGCTAACAAAACAATAGAATAAAGTAGACACAAAGCCACCCATGTGCGAACTATTTTTACTCTGCCCATGGTATACACTAGATAATCTCATCTGCACAAAAATGCCAAGAAACAAGATTCTAAGTAACACTTCAATTCTTTGTCCCCTTTGAATCCAAGAACCTGCACAATTCAATTCGTAGATATTCAAAACAAATATTCACAATAAATTGGAAAAAAATCTATCCCGACAACTATAAAATGCCTTATTGTTTTTGAGAAGGTATATGGTACAGCCAGTTGTACCTAGAAATAGGTACATCTGGGTTGTGCTCATTTTAAAGTAAACTAGTACTCATTCTCACACAAATATTTCATACAATTATAATATTCATTTACAAATAACATAGTGTTCATTCTGAAACAAAGTGGTACTCATTATCAAATAAAGTAGTGTTCATTCTCAACTAAAATACCATTCATTCATTCCACTTAGTTTAAAATCAATCTCCACCTCTTCTTCTCCCTCACCGAAAAGCTGAATTATTTCCGACTAAAAATTTCCCAAACCCTTCGACTTCCCGTGAAAGCTTCTTCTCCACCATCATCTTCACCCTCACCTTCGCATCACCACCATCTTTGCTGCTCCCCCGCTGCTCCTGTACTGCCTTCTTTTTCCGATCAAACGCACCTAGGGTTTGACTCAATCGCGCTCCATTTCCGCCGGTTGTACTCGATCGAGCTCCACGCTAATTTCTGCCGGCTGTACGATATAATTTGCGATTGTTTTTCTATCCTTCACACCACAGATCGTACTCTCCTTGTTACTTTTATATTCTAAAATATTCCCTTTGTCCAAAATTAAACTTCCCGGTTTGACTCGGCATGCAAATTAAGATAAAGCAAAAATGTGGTTGACTTTCCTAAAATACCCCTCCCTTCTCCTCAGCCAACCTTCCAGACTCCTCCGTCAACACCACAAAATGGCTAACAGCAATAGCCCAAATCTCCTAGCATCAACACCGGCAACAATCGGATTCTGACCTCCCAACCCAAATCCTCGACCGGCGACCCTCCATATTCATCTCCCCATTCGTCTTGCAAATAAAAAATAGGTCTGAAAATTGAATATAGAAATCGAAAATAAAGGGGAAGGCGGAAGCGAAGATCAATTCAGATATGAGGGATCTCCTCCCCTTCTATTCAGATCTGAAGGTGAGGCCACTTATCCTTTTTCAATCTCGAAGCTCTGGGATCTCCCCTTCTGCGCCTTCGTACTATCTACGTCATGAAGTACTCAGATCTGCAAGGCAACGACCATAGATTGACAAGCGACCGGCAAACTCAAATCTATCTGGATAGTATTATGAATCTTGCACTAAGGTGAAAAAGAAAATGACTTGAATTGTGTGGGGGTTGAAAAATAGAAATAAAAAAATCTTGAATTATGTGGGATTGAAGAATGAAGAAGAAGAAGAAGATACGAAGAAGAAGAAGAAAGAAGAAGGTGAGTTGAAGAAGAACATTTGAAGGTGAGTTAGAAGAAAAAGACGAAGAAAGAAGTGGAAGAGAAGATTTGACATTTTGACTAACGAGGAAGAAAGAAAGGGAATGGGTCTGTGCACACACGAAATAAGGGAAAGGGTATAAGTGACATTTTGGGGTATTATTTTTGCTAAAAAAGAAAACGGGAAGATAATTTGTCGACGAATGTAAACGGAGAGTGGGAACATAATTTATGGACGGAGGGAGTAAATTCTAAAATGGCTCCAATTTGGTCACTTTTGAAAGATACACATCCTTCTTCTAACCACCTTGCTCCTCTTAAATTGAGCCTCTTCCGATCATGCAATCAAGAAACAAGGGAGAGGTATATGGCCTAGAATGTTTTTTCCACAACCAAAGGTATAAACTATTATCTTAAACTCTGTCTGGTACAAGAAATTTAAAGTGAAATTGTATGAAATTGAAATGGATGGAATTTAATTCTAATTCAATTCTAAATCCTTTGTTTGGTATATTATTTAATAATATTGTGATAAAGTAGGTGAAGCAGTATGTCAGATTTCAGACCCAAAATTTCCAAAAAACATGTTTAATTTCAAACACTTTGAGGAGATAAATTCATAGAACATCCTGATAATTATCCAATGATTGGTAATAATTTCATTTTTTGTTTTATCCTCCATTAGAGATTATCAAATAAAATTTATATTTATTTTTGAAAAATGGATCTTAAAGGGGCTAAGGTGAGTGGTGAGCCCCAAAGAAATACTCCGTATCATTTGTCGATGGGGAGGAAGTCAAGTCATAGACATCTATTGGAGGACAAAGAGTAAAACTATGCCTTTTTTATTAATATAAGTACTTATAAACTTTATAGACAAAAAAACAGTTTGTTGAATTAGGTGTCCATAGTGCTATACTCTTGGCCCTAAGTGTCCTAAGAAGTTGTCCCCAAAAAATGGTATTCCGTAATTACTAATGTAGATGATGTTTACACTGCCAATGGTGCCACTCTAAGAGCCTAAGGTACTAACTTTGACTACTTAACTTTTTATTTAGATAAAAAATGGATTAAATTACTATAGAGTAAAATTTTTCATAACAGGTGTACACTCAAGATTAGAGTGATCTATGAATAGAAATCTAGCCATGAAAGTGTTGGGAACTTGACTGTTGACTTGGCGTACAATCGAGGGGAACAGTTGCAGGTCTGAATCATTTTTCTAAAATAGTTAAATTATAAATAATAATCAGTTAAAACACTATTAAGTTGACATTTTTGGACAAGAAAATATTGCTCGCATTTTCAGGTGTATGTTTGGCCTAAAGAATATGTCAAAAATGGAGGCAAAAAATTTGACACAACACATGAGTTTAAAGAAGATTTAGTGGGTGAATTTCAATCTGAGATCATGAAAACGGAAAAAGGCCAAGGGCGAGAGTCAAGATTGAAAAAGATACACAGGGCTTTTAGACTATATGAGTGACTGTGCTTCTCTTTCAATGTTTTAATTTATTTAAGGTTTGTCTGTTGTGTTTGTGCATTGCACGAGAATATATTAGCTCTATAAATCAAGATGCTTTATGTGATAGCAAAAATAAACATAATTACTAAACAAGTTTTTTCTAATGTCTGCAAGCATATAGCTATTATTAATAATGTAGATTCAAAACTCAAAAGTAAATTTTTATTGCAAGCTATCTAGTATTGGATTCAGTATGTAAAAAAAGATTTTTTAATTAAAAAAAAAAAGAAGAGTTAAAAGGAAAATGAAATAGAGATAAAAAAAAAGAAGTCAAAATTAATGTAGTAATACTGAAGATAAAAATATAGAGCACCTTGATTTGCGCCTTCAATCTAATTCTGGTTACTGGAGGTTGAAGTTCCTTTGAATTGTTTATGCACGTACAAGTGAATCGTAGCTTTGCCGGCCACTACAAGCTAAGTTTCCCCTTGGCAATTAGTCGGCCGTTCTTCCTTCTCCCTGTATCTTTTCCCTAAGTAATTCTCGGTTGTGTCGAGTCCCCTAGCTCTGTCGTTATCTCCGCCCCTAGGGAATTTTCCGGCAATCTGGGTTGGAGGTAGGATCTGAAGAGGCTGGTGAAACCCTAGCATATGGGAGTAGCCCTCTTCGTAACACTGAGCCAAAAAGGTTAATGAGTTGTGGAAAGAATGAGGAGCAGATCAAATTCCTCATTATCAGATTGCATCTAAGGTTTTGAGGGAGAGGGAATAGGAAAGAAGAGAAGGTAGATTGAGTGAGAGAGAGAAGAGGCGAAGAGTAGATCTAGGGTTTGAGTGAGAGGCGAAGATCCATAAGCAGAGGAGGCGTAGAATATGGGATGGTTGAGTGAGAAAATATTATAAGGGTATAGTAGTTTAGGACTTTAGAAAAAGGGTAGTGAGAAAAAGTTGTAAGACGGAGGAATATATATATATTGAACTTTAAAAAAATTTAACTATGAACTCATAAATACTCCCTTCGTCCCCATGTATTTGTCTACATTTGACTCTTGGAACTGTTCATCTAAGCACTTTGACTCATCAAATTTTCTCAATGTGTAAGCCTAAATATAGTCATGTGTGATCTTGTTTGATTTGTCTTAACATATAGATTATTAATATATAATTTCTATAATTTTTTAATATACAAATTACAAAATAAAATAGATTAAAGAAGTGCATTGGATGGTGTGTAAAAATGAAAGTGGGCAAATACATGGGGACGGTGGGAATATGAGAGCAAATATATATTTCACATGTGACTTAAGAACACAATAGCACTAACTCTTAGGTCATGTTCTTTTAGGTTCGAAAAATTAATTTCTAACTTCTTCTAACTTTTTCCAGTTTCTTCCCACTGCTTCTTGTTTTTTCCCAACTTTAAAAAGATATTTATATATGATTAATATAGAATATCATTATATATCTAAATTTATAACACATCACCTCAAACATAACAAAGATAGATTCTTTTTTTTATTAAAAATTAGAGTTTTCTAACATATTTATTTTAGTGATCATTTAATTGAGTAACTTTTAAATATTAAAATTCCTCCAACATTTTCCAACTCCTTCCAACTTTTTTCAATGTCTAACTCTGAAATTCCAACTTAAAAAACAGTTCCTTAATAACTTGTGTGATGGTTTGCTTATGGTTAGGCTTTACTAAATTCATAAGGTGTGATTGTTTGGACAAATTCTCAAAAAATAATTTTCCATATGAAGATAAATATAATTTCTCTCAATCTATCTATGTTTAATACGGAAGTATAAGTTTAGTATTATATTATTCTTTATTTCATAAGAAAACTAGTTAATGAATGAAAGAATATTTAATACGTAGTAGTTTTTATATTTAATGAAAGACACAATGACAATAATGAGATTTAAAAGTTCTAGTAGACTATTTTTGAGATTTTTCAAGTGTCAGTCATACACAATGACAAATTATTTATAGTACATAATAGAGTAATTAATTAATTTTAAAAATAGATAATTAACATTTTTTCATATTTATATCGAATGAGGTATGTACTATATCCCCATGCATCGCACGGACGATGCACTAGTATAATGTTAATGTGGGATTCTTTAGGATGGAATGCGAAACTTAATTTGGCTTTCCTAACAAGAATCAAGTAATACAAAGTGACAATACAATACTTATCTGTGAACGGTAAAAAATGGTGGACACAAAGTTGGTGTACACCTTAAAAATAGTTTAATCCTAAATTTAGGGAGTTCATTATATTCTTGAGTGAAAAAAATTATTGGAACTTGCCAAAGTACATAAAACCAAGGTCCTAAAGCCCCGTTTGGTACACAGAATTCAAACTATGGAATTGGAATTGAGGACTTCAATTTCAATTCTGGTATTTGGTAGCACAAAAAATTATGTGGATTTGAAATTAACAGTGCAAAAAATGAATTGGAATTGGTGAATTCAATTCTATGGAATTGAAAATTCCAATTCAATTCCAATTCCATCAATTCCGTATACAAAATGTATTCCGTTATAAACACAGAACTGACAGAAGCGTAATGTCTTATTATTGACGATGATGATGATTGAGTAAGTAGGAAGTGGAGAGTTAATTACAACTTACAACACATGATATAATCAATCTTATTTATGTGTTTCACAAGATAGGCTTGTTGGTTCATGTACATTCAACTACAGCACCTGTATGATTAAATCCACAAGAAATTTGTAATGCCCTAACGCCAACCTGAAATTTAACCATTCCAGGCTCAATGTGGTCTCTGTCATCTCCTTGCCCCTGCACAAGAAAATATTTTTGTTTGGATTACTATTATTGTTGTTGTTGTTGTTTGAATTGAAATAGAGAAAAAAAACCCAAAAAATGTAGCATCGACTGAAAGTTAAGGTACCAATTGTCCGCCTGAAGAATGTCCGTCTTCAGAAAATGATCCATGGGAACCTCCCCACCCCCATGCATAAACATTGCCTCCTGCTAAGGGTAACTCACTTGTCAGCAAATGAATAAAAGAAAAGTGCAAAGACTAATCTATTTCAAACAAACTGAGTAACAAACATTTGATGATCTAATTGATTCATTTGAAGTAAGATCTTTGACTGCTTAGGCCACGACTCGGATATGTATATTGGGCTATTTACATAGATATCTATCTCTCGGCCCAGTATCTGAATAAAAGCTGAAAAAATAGAAATTTAAGAAGAAATGGAGAATAGATGTAAACGCCTCAAAACTCTTCAATTTGTGACTTATTCTGAGGGTACACTTATTTTTTTGAAGTAGAAAATTCTGATAGTAGAAAGATTTTTATTTAAAATACATAAATTTGACGTAGTGACTTCTAATCCTTATTCCAATGGCCTTACCAGAAATTGCTGCTGTATGTTTCCAACCGCAAGATACCTGTAAAAAAACACGTGTAGTCACACAAAAATGACATCTTATATAGATATAGATGCGTGTATGCAGGTGTCTCAGGCGGATATGCAAACCCTTGCTCCCTTCCAGGATGACAAACTCTAGAGACTCTGGCTTTGTTTGGTAACAGCGTTTTCGATTAGTGTTAGCGTTTTGGATAAAGTTTTAACGGTACAGATTAATTCTGAAAACGCTAACGCTAAAGGCTACCGTCGGATAGCTTTTTCAAAACGCTAACGCTAATCTCTGACGCTGATGCCAAACGGGGCCTCTATCTACAATGAGAACCAAAGGCCCAAGCAATCTATTTCACATGGACCTTTTTTCAAGAGCAACCCAGTGCAAGAGCTCTCACATATACATGGTCTGAGGAAGGGCCAGGTCATTTAGGCTCCCACAATGAGGTAGGAAAAATGAAAGAACCTTTTGCCACAATTTCCAATGTTCATGTTGAGGATACAGTAACACAGAAACTGAAACTAGAATTCAGAATGTGGACATGGATGGCAATAATTCGATGATATTTATTGTCCATCCCTACCCAATGTCATTATACGGAAAATCAGCAAAGGTAATATAATTTGATTTTGACTCCAAAGTCAAAATCAACTTGGGGGGTGCAATTGAAGGGGGTGGGGGGGCCGCGTTCGGGTCGGGGCGTGGTGGAGGGGTTTACCAGGGGGGTTAGGGGGGGGTAGGAACCGTCAATTTTACGAACGGGGCACCGGAGCACCCCCGGGTCATCCCATGACATTGGTTCTCAATGTCATTTGAACCAAGGTGTGATTTGAGTATGTGAAGAGAAGATTAGGGAAAAATAGATGGGGAAAATGCATTTCGCACCTTCAAAAGGTGGCAAATAATCAAAATGCAACCTCAAAAGTTTTATGTATTTTTTGTTGCACCCTCCATCAATTTTTTTAACTTAGAAATTTATTTAAATTGTTGGATTTAAATTCTTAAATTTCAAATTACAAAGGGGGTGTATAGATTTGTAATTAAGCTTCATTGGGAAATGGAAAGAAACGGACAGCCCAAAACATTGAAAACAATAGAAGGAAAAGCATATAGTCTGATAAGAATGTTTTGTTACTAAATACCATTTAGAGTACAGGGGTAAATGCCCATAAGTCCATAACAAACCTTGTAAACAGAATCCATCAGAAATGGGCCTTGAACCCTTTCAGGTGAATATGTAACATCTGTACAACTGGTGCACATATGTAGGTGAATATCAAACAGTTAGAGATAAATGAACATAAGTACTTAAAAAGAGTAGCATATGTTATTTTAACAACATACCCAGTTCCGAGACAGCCATTCTCATTAGAGCCCCAGCTATACAGCTCTCCAACACCTACAACAAAAATATTGTGCAAACCAGATTTTGTAAGTAGTGATGAACAGGCTAAATTATACCATACATTCAGCACTGGATTAAGTATTTCAAGAGACTTCCCTCTGCGTAAGAAAACCATGTGAATAATACAGAAAAATATAAAATACTTAGGCCCTGTTTGAGAACAGAGTTTTGAACTAGCACCAAAGTTTTGGATAATGGTACAAATTTAATTTAAAAACATTAAAGCTAAATGCTTCTGTTGAATATTTGTTGCCAAACGGCACTTAACACCAACTGCAGACAAGGAATCCAGGTTGAAGAAGATCATATCAACATTACATCAACAGGAAAGGAGGAAATTTTATTACGAGTAGTTTCATAGTTTATTAGCTTAACATTCTTAAGAGCTGACTGCATTAACATTTGGACTTGGGACGATGATCAATGGATGGGGGAACAAGAGGGTACTTCATCAAGACATTATTTGCTTTTTGTATAAAGCCTATATATTGTCATTATATGATCTCTACAAAGTACAATTGGTTCCTTTCACATAAATGTAAACTATTGTTGGATTAACAAAATGGAATATTACTTGTGACAACACATGTGTGATAACCACCACATGCAATCATTTCTGAAGATGGTAACTCGCATATCATAGATGGTTCTCTATCGTAGTTTTCACCAAAGCCCTACAATTTAAGGAGAACATATTTAGTTTGATTGCAGCAACAGTCTAAGTAAATTATAAAAATAGGAAGTATAAATGTATAGCCATTAGGTTCTAGACACTTGCAAAATTTTCCTTTGCTCTTCGTCCAAAAGTATATACACATCCTGTCTCTGTGAAATAAATAAAGTGGAACAAAAAAAGGAAAATATTCTCAAATTATCTTACATATAGTATTTTAATACATTGTCTGAAAGATGTGAATACATTACCACATATGCAGGCAGAATGCAACATCCCAGCACCAGCTTCTATAACCTATTTAGAAAAGAGTGATGTCACCCACCTAGAGAATCCAATGACAAGCTAGAACTAGGCATTTACTGATTTTGAAAGGAAGCTTGAATGACCAAAAGCATAAGAACCTATAGGGCTTAGTGTACCTTCACACTCTCAAGCTTCTTTATAAGTCTTGGTGCATATTCACTGCATTCAAAGGCAACACTAGTTAAGTGACTAAGCATGAAACAATACTCTTCCGGATACACATATAACTGAAAGCTAACCACCGATGACATGAGAGTCCATAATGAAACATGTGGAGGCACATTTGATGTCTTTAATATAGGTTAGCATGAAAATATTTTGTACATAACATTGTGTTTTACACCACTTCTTGTATGTGCCGCAATAACAAACTCACCCTTAATGTCAAAAAAGTAAATTAATGTAAAAAATACACGGCAGAAAAATTTTAAAAATTTAATTTGTGATGGGAGACGCGATAAATGGTTTTTCAAACCACTCCAGAATGATATATCTTAGAAGAGGAATGACAATAAAGGAGTAGAACAATTAGAAAGTAAAATAGAATTAGAGAACATTGTTCCTTCTTTTTTCCTCTCAGTTCATTCCCTATCTGAACCAGAGGTTGTATCCCCCTTTCCCTGTAATTTACCGATGGGAACTAATAAAATTCTACATTCGCTGTAAGAGACCATAGCATACATTGGGAAATCCATACTTCAAATAATATCATTTGCAGAATGTTTCCAGTAGAGTGATAATGAAATGATTTCTCCTAGCCTAAGATAAGACAATAATGGTTTGTAAATGATGTTTACAATAGAGTGATGATATAATAACATCACAGTGCTCCAAAAGGAAAGTGGAGAACACATTAATGCTCCAAAAGGAAAGTGGAGAACACATTAAAGCATGTGTGATAGTCCATTAGAACAGAACTTTTTCTCTTGGTGAAGAAGTCTGGGTAAGTTTAGGATCACTCTATCAAAACTTCATAAGCCAACATATAGAAGATGGTAGAATGTTATCAACCATCACGATGGACCTGTTACTTTTTAGTACTCCAAAAATTCCTGAATGAAGTCCATGACCAAGTTGTCCAGAGCCTCCCCCACCCCAACTCAAGGCCTCACCATTATCTGTTAAAAAAAAGATATATATCCTGCACTTGTTTTCCTTAGGTATTCATTAAGTCTAAGATCAACAGAGCACACTGAGTTAAGAACATTTTTTCAAGTTCAAGATGCAAAGAATCATATCTCATACCTGTAACAGCAATTGAATGCTCAAAACCCAAGGAAGCTGCTTTTACAGCTAGCCCGTTTAAACTTTCAACTTTTCTCGGAAAGGAAACTACTTTATTGGCTTCTGAAGACAATTATAGTAAAGATTCAACAAGTTAAATTATTCCACCAATTTTGTTGAGATTATCAAATACATATGGAATTAAATTCTCAAGCAACAGTAAGACTAAAGATCATTTGTAGCTCGACCTACAGAGTAAAGTAGCATAAGAAAAAATTTATTACTTTTTCCAAGGCCAAGCTGTCCGTTGGTGTTCTTCCCCCACATATAGAGTTCGCCATCAACTGCAACACAATATAATAAGTTATAAGTATTCAAGGCATAAAGCATAAATATAACTGCAAAAATTCAGGAAACGAATGATGTAGACATAGTTGAGCAAAGTTCAGGAAAATCTCAAGCAAAACTCCAGCTCTAAGGAAATTGTAAGACAAGACCTATATATATACTGGGGTTATATTTATATGCATATGATGACTATAACAGCAAGCAAATACACAGAATAAATATTTCATCCGTATTTGTTCAAAATAAACAATATATCCTCGTTGGTTATTTATTTCACACCTGTGATAGCACAAGAATGATGATAACCAGCAGAAATCTTTATAATGTCGTTGGGAAGGGTAGCCACGCGAACTGGCTCCTGCAACAGTGATTTTATGTCAGTTTATAAACAATACATCCTATATCAGTCTATCCCACTATTTTTGTCCCTTGGTCGTTCTGATTTTTGTCCCGAACCATATTTGATTATTTGATATAATTATGTGGCTCAAATTAAATCAACTCATACTTTATAAACTCAATACAGCCACACGGTTCCAATTTCCCATAGGCCGTAACCCCATGTCCGGTACGGAGAGAGTACAACAAAGACAACAAAAAAGCCTTATCCCACTGATGCGGGCTTTAGTCAATTACTGTTATTCCTTAATTCTATTTTTAACCCATGTTCTTTTACTTATTGTAAGTGAATGAGTTGGTTTCTACCGTGTGTGTAAGGGGTGCCTATGTAAGGCTGGAACTCCATTGATATGGTAATCAGAATACATTTTGAGATATTTTCTCTCCTCACCTCTTTCTCTCTCTTCAACACTCTCTTCTCTCGTGTTTATTACAGAGCCTCGGAACTCTCTTCTTTCTTGAAGAGTTCCCACGCCTGTATCATTGGTATCAAAGCAGCTCGTCTGGGCAGGGACTGTAGATCGAGAAGCAAAGCAGCGGCGATAGCTCGAGAAGGAAGACAATCGCAGAAGATGGCGTCCTTGGCAGAAACCCTAAAAAAATTTGATTGATCAGCAAAAATCAATTAATCTCCAGATGTCTGAACGAAACAAAAGAATTGATGATCAACAACAATTGTTCTGTCAAATGTTGAAGCAAATGGGGACGATCGTCAATGGAGCATTATCAGAGAAGGATCAGGATTGTGTGCGGCAATTGGATAAGGGTAATCTGAGACAAATCGATTTCAACTTCAATTCAGTTATAGAAATTCCCCAATTTGATGGAACTGATGTTCGAATCTGGATTATGAAGTGTGTTAAATACTTTGAGTTGAACCAAACTTTGGATGTGGAAAAAGTGGATTTAGCTTCGAGTTATATGATTGGGAAGGCTAGATTTTGGTTTAATAGCTATATTGTAGGCAGACCTAACATCTGTTGGGAAGATTTGGTGATAGATTTGAGTACTAAATTCAGGGATGACCTAAGTGAAAGCACATTTGAGGAGTTTAGCAGATTGAATCGAATAAGGAGTCTGGAGGATAATGGTGACAGATCTGAAGAACTAAAGGCTTGTAAGAGGTTGAAGAATCCACTGCTACCAGGGAATCGCACTTTGTACAACTTCATAGGAGGACTTAAACCACATATAAAGACAATTGTAATGACCTCCAAGCCTAAGTTCTTATCAGAAACCACTAAATGTGAGGGGATTCTTTGGAATCAAGAAGAAACTGAGCATGTTATTAAAGGAAAAGGAAGAATTCCTAAGCTAGTGTTTAATACTAATCAAGCCTTGCCACCTACCCTTACTGTGGATGCTATCAAGACTGTACTTGCAGTAAGTCAGCCCAAGTCTATGCCAAATACAAAGGGATTAAACTATTATTTTGAGAAACCCTTTGAGAGGGAACACATGAGCATTGAGAAGGCGAATCAACTATTTGTAGTGGAGGAAGCTAGAGATACTGACTTAGAGGAAAAGCCAATACACTCTGATTTAGGTTATCAATTGGAGAGGGACAACCCTTCTATTTTAGTAAATGCTTACACTGAATCAAAGGAAGAATTGTTGCAACCCAGTTCAGACTGCCAACTGGAGGTTACTTCCTCATGGAGGGTTGATGAAGGTAGTCCACAAATGGATGCTTCACCTTACAAGTACCCAATCAAGAAAAGGGAGAAGATTGAACAGTTGACTATGATGTTATATGGTGGTGTAGTGCAAAATAGCTGCAACCTTGATGACTCTCTAGTGGTATTAGTGGGGAAGCTACCAAAGGCAAAGGGCGAGGATACTATAGTTGAAATTGTAGATAGGATGAATGGGTACACTCATTACATGGCACTAACTCACCCTTATACTGCGGTAGAGGCAGCCCAATATTACCTCGCAATTCACGGGGTTGACTTGCAAAGGACTTTCTCCTATCATTCCCAACTAAATGGATTAAATGGAATGCTTAACGAGGTAGAAACTGTAAGGGAGTGTCCAGTCCCCACCAAAGAGAAAGAGTTAGTAGCAGTGGTACATGATGATATGCTGCAAACAACAAAAGTTGCAGGATGTTATGGGCAGCTGCCAGTACACATCCTAAATGCTGGGCCAGTAAAATGGGAATGTAGTAAGATGAGAATGGAGTTTATAGACAGAGGCAGTAGTCAAGTTCTAAGGAAAATGATACACCAGGTTACAGTACCACAAGTGTCACTTCCTATAGTTCAAGGGCTGTTGGAGGTACTTACTGACTCTAGCAAGATAGGAGCTGTAAAGGGATGTCAAAACCCCACCAATGAGAAGGAATTGTTGACTTTAGCAATGGTACTTGCTAGGCAGTGGTGTACTCATTTTATGAAACTGAATCACCCTTATATTGTCGTGGAAGTAGCTCAATGTTACCTTGCAATACATGAGGTGATCACCAAGATGGAAACTATAATGGGGTGGCCAACACTTACCTCTGAGAAAGAGCTGCAAATGGCATTGCTCCCAATCCACCAATCCATTATCATCCAAACGGATCAAAAGAGCTCCATATGGCTATTAGAAGGCAAAGCGACAATGCCTTGCCTACAGTTTTGGTTATCCAATCTAATGAGTTATATTTATGGGGTTCATTACAAACAAGGACATGAAGAGGGGCAAGATCAGCTGAGGAGGAGCTCTTCTCTGTTGGATGATATCAAACGAAGTTGGTTTCTTGGCCCTAAACTGCAGGAATACAATCAGCAACTCCAGACATCACAAATCTCTACTAAGATGTGGAATTGGAGAGAGGTTTTTAGGGGCTTCATAGTGAGACTGCCAAAATCTCAGGTGATTCCAATAACCATCCTCAACTTTGAGCTATTTGGAAGAAACCCGAAACAGATGCTGGTTAAGAGAATTTGGGATCCAGGTATCTCGGCCCTTCCCAAGTTCTGTCCAAAGAGGGTGCAATGGAAGCAACTTAGACAAACTGAATGGATCAACAAGCATTTGGAAACCTACCTCAGGGGGGTGTGCTTCCACAATCCAAAGCCTTGCTTGTCTGGAGAAACTAATGTGAAGATAGTGGACAGGTCCTTACAGCAGGGGGAGGATATAGCTATGTTTAACCAATTGAAATGGCAGTTACAAAGGGCACAAAGCCAAATGCAGCTGTTAGCCC
The DNA here is from genome assembly GCA_003260385.1 of Cuscuta australis. NCBI lineage: Eukaryota > Viridiplantae > Streptophyta > Magnoliopsida > Solanales > Convolvulaceae > Cuscuta > Cuscuta australis. The sequence goes on from NQVE01000196.1 coordinate 1,860,054, forward strand.
GTCACTTAAGTCCAGAAAAAGATGGGGCTTGCCTTTTGGACCTTTTTCATGTCATTTCTAAAGAGGGAAAGGTGGTCTACAAGCTTCATCTTCCACCCAACTTTAAGACTCACTCTCAGCCTAAAGCTAATAAGATTTCTGAAAAGAGCAAACACACAAGGGGTGCCGTTCTAGTGAGTTGGCAAGAGATTCTAGTGGAAGAAACAACGTGGGAGTGGTCTGTTGATTCCATGAAGAAGGTTCCAACGTTCAGCTTTGAGGACAAAGCTTTGGCTAAGGGGGAAGGAATGATGCGGGCTTTAGTCAATTACTGTTATTCCTTAATTCTATTTTTTAACCCATGTTCTTTTACTTATTGTAAGTGAATGAGTTGGTTTCTACCGTGTGTGTAAGGGGTGCCTATGTAAGGCTGGAACTCCATTGATATGGTAATCAGAATACATTTTGAGATATTTTCTCTCCTCACCTCTTTCTCTCTCTTCAACACTCTCTTCTCTCGTGTTTATTACAGAGCCTCGGAACTCTCTTCTTTCTTGAAGAGTTCCCACGCCTGTATCACCCACTAGGTGGGGTCGGCTACATGGATCAAACGACGTCATTCTGCCCTATCATGTACCATATCTACAACGAGATCATTCATGCGAAGGTCCCCCTTGACCACTTCGTGCCAAGTCTTCTTAGGTCTACCTCTTCCTCTAGCCATATGTCTATACCCCATGTCCGGGACAGAGGGAGTACATTTAAGTTAATTTTTAATATTTAAACACAAACACAAGCAATTGAAGAACAAATAAAGTTGCTCAAAAATAAAAACTTACCCTAACAAAAGCAACTAGAATAATAAGATTCATTATTAGCATTTAAAGTTTTTAAACAAAACTAAAGTTGCACATCTCCCTTCAGAAATACAAGTTGTGCACCAGTCCAGATTCATTAGAATGAAAGTTATGAAACAGTAGGAAAGACAAGAAATGGTAGCTCATACAGGAGTATAACTTTTATCGCCTGGAATGCCTAGTTGACCAAAATCATTGAGACCACATGCATAAACACTGCCATTTTCTGTTAAAAAAAGGACTGTTAGCGTACGACTATCTCACTTTTGAATTCACTATGAGATCTTCCAGCAGTTTATACACAAAGTGGCAACACAGTAAAGGAGAAGTACTTTCAAGTATGATACCCAAAGAGGACCAGAAGAATGAGTTGAGTATATCTCAATTCTCAAACCATTCAAGGATGCAGTTGGAGTCCATGCAAACTTTTCAAGAAAATCAATCGTCAAGAAGAGTCTAAAGCAGAACAAGGGATACTATAGCCGTTAAGCATACAAATATCTTTCCCAGATTAGGAAATCAGGAAAAAAAAGTGGCCTTTTCCTCTGCAATCAGTGGCGCGCCCAGGAATAGTAAAATTGTGGTGTCTGTTTTTAAAATACTATGATTGCTTCGTATAAACAAATACTCCGTATGTAATATACATTTAAAAAAATTAGAATTTTATTGTTTTTAAACCAAAATAATTTTCTTTTCTAATATTTCATCTCTTATTTTATATATATATTTTTACTTTTATGATCGGACTTTACTCTCAAGCTATTTTTTACTATTTATTCATTTTAATTATTATTAAAATAAAATAATTAATTTAAATTTGATGTAGTTTGTGCTCAAAATAAATTTTACATTTTTATTTTTTCCGTTGCAATATAAATTTTCACATTTTGTCATTATAACAAATCATAAATTTCATGACGGAAAGGGTCGATACATTGTATTTACCAAGTATTTAATTTAAATTGAAAAATCTTAAAGATTGTTAAGAGTGAGATTCAAAGCCTTAACTTCTTCATACTACTACATATAGGAAGCTAAAAAAATACTGCATATTTCTAAAAGAAAAGAGAAACAATGTTGCTTCCTTTGAAAAAAGGAAAAAAACCAAAAACAAAACCCAGGGATGAGTTACAAACCATGTACGATAACACTTCTCAGTTGCATGCCAACCACTTAAGCTACGTTTACTACTGTTTATAACACTACATACAATGGACTTATACAAAATCTAATGGTGTCACTAGACTTTATTGGACCATAATGTAGGTCTGCCCGGATCGGAGTGACTCCAGCTGACCCCACTCAAACCACTGTGGGTCAGTACATTTCGCATATTTGTCTCAGGCATCTTCTAGGGGAAGTTCTATCTGCTATGAATATTGGTTTTATTGTTTGTAGAAAATTTAGGCAAACAAAAATGAAATTAACCGTTAAATCAAACAATCAAGTACTCCTAATGCACTCAAACTAGAAAAAGGTTACAAAACCAGGAAAAAAAGTGGACTATTATTCAGCAACTAACTACTTCCAGCATATTTTTGCTCTAGGGGAAATCAGCTTCAAATCAAGCAATCAAGTAAATTCATCTTCATATCAAATAATCTAGTACAC